>CM053036.1:105028065-105775565 GCA_028564925.1 Lithobates sylvaticus
CATATTCTTTCTTTCAATAATGTGGGGGCATATTTTTATTTTGTTTAAAAGGTACTGTACCTTTAAAAACAGAATTTCTAAATCGTCACTGTTCCAAAAAAAAAAAAAAGCTTTGGCTGGAGTTCTGCTTTAAGTCAGTGGCGCTGCTACTCACAGTTACCAGTTTTGCTTGGAAGAAGGAATTATTTCGCAGTGTGACCTACACACATCCTGAGCTGCCTTTCCAAGCATGTCAGAATTCACAATGAGTATATGTTCTAACACAAAATATTCTTTTTTTTTTATATTTTTTTTCTAGTCAGAAGATGTGGCAGTTGATTACAGCGGTATTATTTATACTCCCGATTACAGTACAGTCTCTGGACTGGAATATAGATGGCGGGTTTTTCTCTACAGCAGACCCTGAAGCCACAATGAACATTGTAAGTCTTAACCAGATATGTGTTTTATAATTGCAGGAATAAAAAAAAAAAAACAAAGGTAAACTTCTATATCATTATTGGGGCATATTCACAATATTGTTTGGGGAAAAATGCTTGACTTACTGCAGCATGCAGCATCATTCCATACGTGTGTTTCTGCACTCCAGTTCCATCCATTTAAAGGCACCTATATACAGGCATACCCCACTTTTAAGTACACAATGGGTTTTATTTACTAAAGCTCTAAAGTGCAAAATCAGGCTCACTTCCTCATAGAAACCAATGAGCTTCCAGGTTTTATTACCAAAGCTTAATTGAACAAGCTGGGGTTAGAAGCTCATTAGTTTCTATGCAGAAGTGAGCTTGATTTTGCACTTTCCAGCTTTAGTAAATAAACCCCATTGTGTATTTAAAAGTGGGGTATGCCTGTAATGCACCTGCAGCACAATGCAGCATATCACAGCCCACTGTGTAAGTTGCAGTATGCTGCAAAAATTCCAGCCTGCACTAACCTTTTGTGTGTTGAAGTGAGGAAACAATTCAATTTGATTCACTTTTGTCTCCATAAAAAGTGCCCGTCACAATGTTGTTAAAGTGGTTGTAAACCCTTACAACACACTTTTTGCTACAGCTAAGCCTATAATAAGGCTTAGCTGTAGCTACCCTGTATATCTCCTAAATCGGCATCGGCACATGCGCACTTAAGCAAACTGAAGCAATGGCACGTACGCGCCGTTTGCTTCAGTGAGTGTGCCATTACTGGCGGCTCCCATGCGCAAATGCGTGGGAGTGAAGTCATCGTGGCTCCGGCCAATCACAGCGCCGGAGCCCGCAATACCCGGAAGCAACTCCGGGAGCGGTGTACGAGGACGGCTGCAGGGGCTTCGATCTCAAATAAGTAATTCATAATCAGCTACTATGTATACTAGCTCATTATGCCTTTGTCTTGCAGGTTTTTTTTCACAGTAAAATAAAGTGAAAAACTTGTAAAAAGTAAAAAAAAATTAAGAACTCTCACAAACATGCACATATGCATGAATGGGTACACCTAGGACGCATATGCATACATAAATGTCAATAATAGATATGTATATAATGTTTTGGAGGTTTTAAGTAATCTTCAGGCCTAGGGCCCCTTTCACACTAGGGCACTGATCGGATCCGCCTGTAAGTTTTTCAGACCCTTTAGTCTCCTCTATGAAACGGCAGGTGTAAATAAACATGTGTCTGACATCCGCTGATATCCGATCTGAGCCTATCTGCTACAAACAGACGGATGGGGATCCCTCTCCTATTTGCTACAAACAGACGGATGGGGATCCCTCTCCTATCTGCTACAAACAGACGGATGGGGATCCCTCTCCTATCTGCTACAAACAGACGGATGGGGATCCCTCTCCTATCTGCTACAAACAGACGGATGGGGATCCCTCTCCTATCTGCTACAAACAGACGGATGGGGATCCCTCTCCTATCTGCTACAAACAGACGGCTGGAGATCCCTTCCAAATCCGTCTGGCGGATCGGATGGCAGTCGGGTATAAACGGACAGGTGGTTCATTTACATCTGACCGCCCATAGAGGAGAGTGGGCTGTGTCTGTGTCTGCTTTGCAAAAGTGGAGCAGACACAGACAAGCCATCTGGCTGCTTAGCGGACAGATTCCCTGCTAAGCAGGAGGACTCCAGTGAAGCTTACCTTGCGTGCGAATGTGCATTTTAATGCATTTATTCCTAGCTCACAAATATATGTGGTGCCATGGAAATGAGCATCCTTCTGAGGCACTGCATATATGCGATCAGCGGTTGTGCTGGAAGTGCGCTCCACAACACACTCCCAGCATGGAGACTGAGCTGTCACCAACAGCTGCTGCATGTCTTACTAATGCTCAGGAGCCGGGTGGGCCAGTCCTCAGTCACAAGATCATTGTGATAGCCTGTGATTGTCTATCACAGTGATCACTCAATAAAACCTGCCGTTGTACTGTTTTTCTATGCTGAATGGGGAAAAAAAGATACAATCATCTTTTTCTCTAAGGCCCCTTTCACACGGACGGACCGTCTATCCGTTTTTCTTCCATCCGTCGACGGACGACAATGCATTCCTATGGGCAGACGGATGAACATCCGTCACCATCAGTTAACCTCCGCTTCCGTTTTTATCAGTTTTTTTAAACGTACAAGGCTACGTCCAGATCCGTCAAAACGGATATTAACTGACGTCCGATCCGTTAAGATCCGTTTTGTGTTTATCTGTGAACTCAACCTCTTAAAGGCACAGGCACACATATAAACGGAACAAAACGTATACAAAAACGGATGAAAAAATGGACGTAAACGTGTGCATTTACGGATGTAAGCGGATGTTAATGGAACAAAAGACGGATGAAAACGGACATTAACGGAACGGATGACGGATGAAAAAGGATGAGACAACGGATAAGAACTGATACGTTTTTGACGTGTCTAAACTGGCTGCGTCCGTGTGAAAGGGGCCTTAGTCAGTAGAGAAAAGCGTAAACAAAAAAAAAAAATGTAAAAAATCAGTCTGTGTGTAGAAATAAATAAATTAAATAAATCAATAAAATAAGAAAACAAAGATATGATCTTGATCAAGGTTAATGCCAGGGTTGAAGATCATTAACAAGGTCAAAGGTCGTCAACCGTCTTTTTTTAGGTTGGATTAAAAAAAATGTACAGTTTTACTAACACAAGTGATAACATTTACATGAATTGGTTAAAAGAGACCATTTATTTTACCATACAAATGACTTTTTACTTACTCATCCACCTTAGTGTGAGAATGGGATTTTACCTTGTTCTCAGAATTTGCTGTGACTTTGCTTCCCTGGGGACTTTGTCTTTTTAACATCTCTTTTTTAACTTCCTCTTTCATTTGCACAATAGCTACTGCAAAACATTGTGACAAAGCAAAGACCACAACTAAGTCTAGCTGATTTATTTCTTTATTTTGCATCCGTTTTTTTGCTGCTCCTGGATAGCGAAAATCCATGCTGGGTTTTTAGTTTGCTTGTTTTTATTTTAAGAACTCCAGACTACACTTTCAGTTAGCAAGTAGAGAGAAAAAAAGAAAAAAAAAAAAGGATTTTCTAGGTGCTGCATAAAACCCTAAGAAAAATAGTGACTATACAACCTTTAAAAAAAAACTAAAACGAAATAAATAAATTGTTTTTTAAATAAAACCTTTTAAAATTTAGAAATCTTTATTAACAACATCGTTGATTACAAACGTATATCCCAGAAAATTTGGTATCCCAATAAAAACAGCCTGTCCAACAAATACAGGCCCAATGTGTTGCTAATCCTGCAAGGCCATAATACTATATAACCATACTTGAACAGTTTCATATTATTCCACTATAATTGTACAATAAGCATGGTAGGCCAAGATGCAGAAAAGAAGTCATAGGTCTCAACCCATTTCACCTTTTAATTGTTTCATCAATTACATGACCATAGCCTTATTTATACCGGGCTACATCCAAGCAGGTGATACCCAAGTCGCCCCAGGTGGGAAAAGCACACGCAATAGGAGTCTGCACTGCAAAATGGAGCCCCTTATATGTGTCTGATATTGACAGCTAAGTAGATAAGACACCCACACACTCAAAAGGAGTGGGTCCTCTTCTTATATGGATGGTGGGCAATGCAAGATGTGATTGTAGCCAAACAGTAGAGAAGCTCATCTGTCGGTCCAAAAATGTATACTGCCCCAAGGCCATAAGCAAGTGAAAACCTCTACTTTTGACCCCCATTTCTGGGTTGGCCTGCTCAAAATTGTTTCTGGCTTTTTGACCTTGGTAGCAATCTGCCACTGTTAGCTTCCTATCTCTCCATGGAAATATTTGGCTTTTGTAGTGTGACACGTCCAGCTATAGAAATCCGATGGCATCTGATGGTATGCTTTGATATTGGAAGAAAGACAAGCACCAGTAGAGGATATTGGTACCCTCTGAGCTGCTGCAGATCTTGCGGGTTGGATGTGCCTACCACCTAGCAGCAAGAGCGGACAGGGAAAGTAGAAAACCTTATGTAGGATCATTGGAAATCACTTGAGCCATGCTGTATTTGTGCCCATGCCTACCAGGACATTATCATTCTGATACCTGAAGCACAAGGAGGAAACTCTTATATATTCAGATATGGTTTTATATGCCCAACTCTAACATGCTGAGAAAAAGGAGTGATCAGGAAAACTCCTGTGTTATCTTTATTTAAAAAAAATAAGTTTTTTTTCTCTAGTTTTGGATGGAGTGGGAAAGAATTTGGAACCCCTGTCATGTTTTACCACTGTAGATGGCTCTGTTAGAGATTTCTATGACTTCCTGTTTTGATCACACACTTTGGTACCAGACAGGAAGTGAGGAGAAATCTCTCCAGATGTAACAAAGACAGAGGTAAAATGGAACCCCTGTCTGCTTGTTAATGTTGTCTGTTTCCCTCTATTCCTGTCTGGTAATACTGTGTAACAAAAAATGAGACCCGGATAACAAAACCATGACAGGGGGTCTAACCTTTCTCCACGTCATCCCAGAATAGGAGAAAAATACAGTGTTGGCTATATAGCTCCCCTTTAATTTCCTCTTATTTAGATGATGTCATGGTACATACAGTCCTGGGGACTGAGAAGTGGTCCACTGCATAAGAATGATACTACAGTATAGGTGAAGGAGCAGATAGTGCTGGTCACCAGTTATTTTTATTTGGCGTCTAATGTGGATTGAGTGGGAAAAAATGAGAAAATACATGGATTTACATTGGCAGACATACAATCTAGGGGGTGCCAGGGTAGGAAATGCATAATTTAATAATATTTAATTGATTGTTGCTCAAACCATTGACCCATGTGAGTATCATGTGGCCAGACAGAGCAAGCAGTCATCTGCACTGAGGAGGTTAAAGGAGATAATCAAGTAGTATTTGCTTCTGGCAATGTTTGTCCTGTGAAGACCAAGCCGGGCAGGGGTTACATTCTTTCCAAACTCATGTTACACTGCAGATTTTTATTTTAAATAGCTTTACTTGAACATGACTGACCTGGTGACTGTGATTATAGTGACAAAGCAAGACAAAAAAAGGAGAAAAAAAAACATATATACAGTATTTCACAAAAGTGAGTACACCCCTCACATTTTTGTAAATATTTTATTGTAACTTTTCATGTGACAACACTGAAGAAATGACACTTTGCTACAATGTAAAGTAGTAAGTGTACAGCTTGTATAACAGTGTAAATTTGCTGTCCCCTCAAAATAACTCAACACAGCTATTAATGTCTAAAAAAAAAAAAAAAAAAATAATAATAATATATATATATATTTATTAATATTATTATTATTATATTTATTTTTTATTTTTTTCACTGTGAAGACCTGTAAGATCGGAGCTATAGATGAGGCTGGGCTGTGTACTTTGGACTTTCAGTGTGACGATGATTGTTCCAGCAGTCAGATGATGACTAGTAAATGTTTTTTCATAGTTTCTCTGAGTAAGCCTTTTTATTGCAGAGTTACTCCAGCCTTTTTCAGTTGTGGCATCAAATAAAAGTGAACTTTTTTGGCACCAAAGCTGTCCGTTTTCTTTTGTTTTGCTTCTTGTTTTGTGGACTCCAAGATGTGTTTTTCAGTAGAACCGGTCATGTCTGTTGCTTCTAACTTTAACCACTTGACCACTGGGCAGTTAAACACCCTTCCTAACCAGACCAATTTTCAGCTTTCGGTGCTCTCACACTTTGAATGACAATTACTCCGTCATGCAACACTGTACCCAAATTAATTTTGTGTCCTTTTTTTCACACAAATACAGCTTTCTTTTGGTGGTATTTGATCACCGCTGGGTTTTTTATTTTTTGCGCTATAAATCAAAAAATACAGAAAATTCGGTAAAAAAAAAAAAAAAATTCTTTGTTTCTATTAAAAATTATTGCAGAGTATTGGCGAGTATTGGCGAGTATTGGCGAGTATTGGCAGAGTATTGGCAGAGTATTGGCAGAGTATTAGTGTTGCACAGTATTGTTAGAGTATTGCACAGTGGTTGCAGAGCATTGCACAGTGGTGGCGGAGCGTTGCACAGTGGGGGCGGAGCGTTGCACAGTGGTTGCAGAGCGTTGCACAGTGGTGGCAGAGCGTTGCACAGTGGGGGCAGAGCGTTGCACAGTGGTGGCAGAGCGTTGCACAGTGGTGGCAGAGCGTTGCACAGTGGTGGCAGAGCGTTGCACAGTGGTGGCAGAGTAGGCAGAGCATTGCACAGTGGTGGCAGAGCATTGCACAGTGGTGGCAGAGTAGGCAGAGTATTGCACAGCGGTGGCAGTGTATTGACCAGCGCTGTGGGCACTACACATCCAGCCCACAGCGCTGGTCCCGTCTCCCCCCCCCCTCTCCGCTTCTCCCTTCTCTGTACCGATCGGTACAGAGAGGGGAGGGAGGAACCGGCGTCATGACGTGACGCCGGTTTGTGTACATGTGATCGCTCCGTCATTTGACGGAGCGATCACGTGGTAAACGGCCGCTGTCAGCGGCTGTTTACCGTGATCCGTGATGCGCCGGGTCCTGGGGACCCGGCGGTCACGGAAGTTCCCGAGTGCGCGCCCCAGGGGGCGCGCGGGAGCAAGTTTCTGAGAGGACGCGCTGTAGACGTCTTTCGACTATAGCGCGGTCGGCATGTGGTTAAAGTGATTGTAAACCTCAGGTATGAAATACAAAAAAATCGTATCCCTCCATAGTGTGTACTTGTCTCAATCCAGAGCACTAAGTGTCATTTCTGTCTGCTGCTTCCTTCCACTGCTATCGGCATGAATCACTCCTGAGAAGTTTTCCTGACACTAAGAGAAAAAAGGTGACAGGGGAGGGATCTCCAGCACACAGCCTGTGATTAACAGCCTTGGCTCTGTTCCTGTCTGTTATGTGAAGCATGGTTAATTTTGACATCAAATTTCGATTCAGTTTTAGTTGTCTTTTGACTAAAATGCTATTTTAGTTTTAGTCATATTTTAGTCGACTAAAATCCATTTAATTTAGTTAAGGAAAATATTTTTGTCTATGAAATTAACACTGGTGTGAAGGTGTGTCCTTTCCCTCCAATCAGCTGTCCGAGCTCCCCTCACTGAGCTCTGCAGAATGTAACTTCAGCTTCCCGCCACCTGTTTTCTGACAGCTCAGACAACCTTTATAAATTCTGGACATTGAACAGAGGTAGAGAAGAGAAGAGAAGACTGCAGATAGACAGGTACACCTTATGTAGCAGGATTTGTTTCATCTGTGTATCAACCAAGGCTAGTTACTTCACTGGGTATATGTAAGGGTTTACAACCACTTTAAGGCTAGCTTACCTAATGGTACTTGGATGTCCCCAGTATTTGAGGCATGACTTGCAATATTTGCAAGACTGGGACGCTCTCTAGCAACCCAGGAGAGAATTCACATATCATGTAAGATAGAATAACTGGTGTAATTTAAAGCAGCTACCGCATGCTGGCGTGATCTGGTGACTGGCAAATAGCTTAGCATAGGCTTAGTGGTGGTCAGGGCTGATGGCAGACAGTAGCATAATCCATAGTCCAGGCAAAAGGTCAGGGCAACTGGCAATCCTCATAATCCAAAATCCAGGCAGGGGTCAGGGCAGGTCAGAGAAGAAATCTGTGTCCAGGCACAGGGTCAAGCAGGCTGAGGCAATTGCTAGGTACAGAAGCCAGGAAGCTGAATGTGATCTCAACTGCAGAGCCCTGAGCTTCTGATTTTCAAAAAAGATTTCTAACTGTACAGCTGGCCAATCAGGGAAGGAGAAATAGAACAGTCACTGCAAAAGGGATACAAGGAAGTGCAGCAGGTTAAAAATTACTGGGTTTTATTAAAAGCCAAATGGTAACCTACATAGGTGGTAGACAGGTAGGCATATATCTATATGTTGTATCTGAGCCAGGTGGAGATGTCTCAGAGTCATTTGTGGAAGTTCTTAGGAAGGTAATCTGCTTTTTAGCCTAGTGTTCCTGTACCCGACCGAGAGTTACCAGCCGGAAGGAACCATAGCCAGCGTGGAACGCAGGGGGAGCCGGACCAGAAGTGGCATAAATGGTAAACCAGAAATGATGCAGATAGGTCAGGTGTCATGTTTGCAGGCATCCAGTTCTTATTCAAACCTCCTTTTTCGAGGAGGTTTGAAGAAGAAGCGAATGCTTGGAAACACGTCACCTGACCTATCTGCGGCATTTCCGGTTTTCCATTGACGTCACTTCCAGTCCGGCTCCCCCTGCATTCGGCAACTCTCAGTCCAGTACAGGCACATTAAGCTGAGGAGCAGCTTGCCTTCCTAAGAACTTCCACAGATGACTCCAGGTAACCTTCATCTGGCACAGATACAACATATAGATAGATGCCTACCTGTCTATCTATGTAAATTGTCATTTGGCTTTTAATAAAACCCAGTAATTTTTAGCCTGCTCCAGTTAGTCTGGTGCCCCCTTGTGTCCCTTTTGTTTTCTACAGAGAATTGCTTCACTCTATGGTGTGCTGTCGCTAATGTTGCTTATATAGATTCTATATATGGACTTTATGGACCTTTCATATATATTATGGCATTTTATAATTAAGGACTTTTTTTTTAGCCACTAGGCAGATCTGTTTTTCCAGCGCTATTCATATTTTTCCGTTTGAGAACAGGCACTCCCAAGCCGCTGTCTAGCTATGAGGATGTTGCCCACCACTAGCCAGTAACAGCTCAGTGCCCTGCAACTGATTCTCAGGCCAGGGAGTAGAGTGCAGCAGGGGACAGGGAGACAGGCAGTGTAAGATTGTGTCCCATGCTGCTAAAAGATTCCAGTCTGAAGGCCCTAAGCACATGCGCACACACTCTATGGCCAAGTTGGTGTTAATCGCAATTATTTTTGAGTTGTAATAGGAACCAATGCAAACACCAGGAGAACAAATTCCACAATGCCATACAAAACAGGTTTTCTATGCTTGCTCTGATGGTGGGCAGAAGGCTGAAAACAGCTGCATACGAGGCTCTGTGAAGCTTGGCATTATGTGTTATAAATCAGCAATTCTCGATGCAGGATTGGCCATGGGGCATACAGGATTGATTTGCATGGCCTCTTGTCCTAAAATGAGGCATGACCCCTTCCCTTGTTGTTGAATGTGATAACATGTAAATGCCTTCTGGTTTGTGAAACCAATGCTGTACAGTGCTTCAGGTCACTGGTTCCCAGCCAATGCTACATGATAGCCTAACAAGCATGGGTAGTCCCTAGGGCTCATCATAACAGTTAAACTAATTGTAACAGTTATTCACATATGTAACTGTTTTGAGATATACATTTTTGTTTTGTTTTCTTAAATTTAGGGAATTGTTTTAGCAGTTTTGGGGTTCTGATCATGTATGTACCCTACACTTCATAGGGTTCTCCAGATAAGGTGACATGCTAAGAAGTACTTGACAAACACTACTCTATAAATAAGTTTATATTTTAAGAAAGCTGAAACATATGGGCTCTGGGCAGAGAAAATGAAGATGATATAAATTAGACACGAATTGTCCACCGTTCTTAAAGATTATATTTATAATATTTTTCAGAGTGAACTGATCCGATACAGGGGATACCCCAGTGAAGAATATGAGGTGGTCACTGAAGATGGTTATATTCTGAGCATCAACCGAATACCGCATGGGGTCAAGTATCCATCCTCAGGTATATACATATAGCATGTATTATGTGTGTGTATGTATGTGTGAATATATATATATATATTGTAACCTGGGGGACAGGTAGCAGGTACAAAGCTCACGGGGATGGGCTGTTTAGTAAGGCACAGATACCAAATCCACTTGTGAAAACAGTGCTGGGTTTATTTGATCTAAATACAAGTCCATACACAGGTGCTGCACAGTCTTCCAGAAAACAAATCAAAACAGAAATAACCAAACAAAAGTCCTAGCCGTGTCTCGGCTTTACCAACCTATTGGCTCCTCACAAACCGTCCCTGTTTGTGTGTCCCAGGCAGAGAGCAAAGCCTGTTTGCTCAGGTCAGCTTCTGTAAAGAGTTTTAAAGGGTTTTACCAATGTATATTGTATGTATATATATCTCTGGGACGCTCTGCTACAATATATATATATATATTATAATATAATAGCGCTGGTATTTTCAATAGCAGACGCTGTAAATAGAAATTTAGTTTGTCTGAAGCTGTAGTTTAGTTCAGACTGATTATGATTTAAATTCTGGTTCTGGCGCCCATGTAGTCGGCCAAGGTTGGAAATTGCAACAAGTTGGGTGTATTGAGTGCCTCTTTGCCCAGAAACAGTCAGTGGGTGTGGTCTACCAACTGTGCGTTCTGGGAGAGGGTACTTAAGGGGCAGACCCCTTGACAGGGTGTGTTCCGACCTGATGGCCCTCCTGGCCTAAGGTGTGCTGCGGCCTTCTAAATTTCCTCGGGCCGGCTGGCTCGAGGCTTCGTTACTGAAAGGTAGGCCCAGAAATCCTGGGGCCTACTGATCCAGGGGTGGTCCTGTGCTGTCTTGCCTGTGGGAAGAAGCCAAGTGACTGGAGGATCCAGGGGAGGACTTTTCAGAGAGAGGACCGAGCACCAAGGCCGTTACTTCTAGAAGAGCCTGGAGACTCAGTTGGAGGACGCATCCCGGGTCACCTGCCACACAGTACAGCCGGTTCGGCTAAAGAAACTGGTACTGTGTGATTGTTCTTTGACATTGCAAAAAGTTGTTTGGTACCCAATCCTGTGGCAGAGAATTGCGTAACGGTTCTACTAATTCTTAAAGTCTGTGGCAGAGGCTATGACCGAGCATCGCATTGCATCAGCTTCTAGGTCACTGAGAGAGGCCTATCCGGTGGTTGTTGGATCCAGTTGTGGAGCTGTTGTCCTCTGGATCAAGAAGTATCCCTGACTTGCAATTAAAAAGGTACCTGAATTCCCCTAAAACCCTCCATCCCTCTATTGGAATGTCTTTTGTGAATAAAGCATTGGAAAAAGAGACTATGTGTCGGAGCCGAAATCTACACAAAAAAATCTTTAATGGGACCTCTACCGCCAAGACACCAGCTGAAATCTACCAGCAATTCTGCACCTTGTCAGTGCAAATAAATATCAGCTGGTTTAGTCTCAACTGATGGCCTATAAAAAGGTGTTTTATTACCAAGGTGTCACGCAAGAAACATCTCATGATTGGTAAAAGCAAAGGGCTCTCTCAAGACCTTTGCAACCTTATTGTTGCAAAACATACTGATGGCATTGGTTACATAAGGATTTCTAAACTTCTGAATGTTGCAGTGAGCACTGTTGGGGCCATAATCCAGAAATGGAAAGAATGTAATTTCACCATAAAGTGGCCACGACCAGGTGCTCCTCCCAAGATTTCTGACAGAGGAGTAAAAAGAATTACCAAAGAGTTATCCAAGAGCCAAGGAACACTTGAGGAGAGCTTCAGAAAGACCTGGAATTAGCAGGTACTATTGTTTCAAAGAAAACAGAAAGTAATGCACTCAACCGCCATGGCCTGTATGCACGCTCACCACACAAGATTCCATTGCTGAACAAAAAGCATGTTGAAGATTGTTTAAAGTTTGCTGCAGAACATTTAGACAAGAACTTTGCATATCTAATAATTTGATTTGTGCTGAAAATAAGCAGAACTTTTGTGTTGCATTTTTTTAAGTTTTTTGTTTTGCTGCTGGAACCTTTTACGGGGGGGGGGGGGGGGGGGGGCCCCCCCTCCTCCTCCTCCTCCTCCTCCTCCTTCCCCTGCCACCTGGCCATTCAAAAAGCGGAGCGGGCTTTGCGCATGTGCATTAGGGAATTGGCTGAAAAGCCACAAGGCTTCACTGTCGGTTTCCCGTACAGGCAATGGCGGCAGGAGCACCCAAGAGCCAATGGAAACATTGGCTGAGTTGCCGTCATTGCTGGATTCCAGGACAGGTACGTGTCTTAATATTAAAAGTCATCAGCTACAGTATGTGTAGCTGGCGACTTAAACTTTTTTTTATTGGGGGGGGGGGGGGGGGGGCGTAACCCTGCTTTAAAGAAAAATAGACTTTTATGTTTAAGACAAACGACTGTTGCACGTGATCCCAAACATTACTATATACAGTATATGCAGCGGGTAAAATAAGTATTGAACACGTCACCACTTTTCTAGGTAAATATATTTCTAAAGGTACTATTGACATGAAATTTTCACCACATGTCGGTAACAACCCATGCAATCCATACATATAAAGAAACCAAAACAAATACGCTCGGAAATTAAGTTATGTGTAATAAAATGGAATGACACAGGGAAAAAGTATTGAACACGCTAACTGAAATTTATTTACTACTTAGTAAAAAATATTTTGTTGGTAATGACAGCTTCCTAGTGCATTACCAAATATAATTTTAATAATAAAAATGTTTTATATAAAAGTGGGTACTCACAAAATGCAACTCATAAAAACATGCATGCATGGAGTAACACTGGGTACAGCTAACGCGTTTTGGGGGGACGCAGCCCCTTTCTCAGAGCTAGAAACTAGTCGCATGCATTGCTCAGGTGTGATTTTGGCCCATTCTACACAAACAGTCTTCAAATCTTGAAGGTTCTGTGGGCCTCTTCTATGAACTCTGATCTTTAATTCTTTCCATAGATTTTCTGTTGGATTCAAGTCAGGTGATTGGCTGGGCCTTTCTAGCAGCTTTATTTTCCTTCTTTTACCAATTGAGAGTTTCCTTGGCTTTGTGTTTGGGATCATTGTATTGCTGAAATGTCCCACCCTTGTTTCATCTTCATCATCCTGGTAGATGGCAGCAGCATAACCATTGACAGTTTTTTTTAAATCTGCCTTTAATGCATTTTCTGTGTTTTTAAGGTAAAAACCTTTTTAAAGCGGAAGTAAACCCATCGATTTAACAGTTTAAAAAAAAAAGGCATGCCGGGAATGCTAACTGCACATTGGCTGTGCTCTCAACCAAACAGTCAAACCATCCAATGGCTGGTGTCATAACGGATCACATGTGCAGCACCGTGGCAGTTGAAGATTAAACAGAGGCAAAGATGGCAGCTTCCTTGGCTGAAAACGATAGGGGGGTTTACTTCCACTTTAAGAGCAGCACACCTCCAGGCTCCGACTTAATACTTAACTGAGCCAGATCGATCGAGAGCTGTGCATGTCTGCAGTAGCTCTTCTTCTCTCTCACAGGCTTGGCTGAGAGCAGCGTCTCACCTGTGATGAGAAGTATGGCCAAAAAAAACAAAAATGCTTCTCTTTTAAGGCAATCTATTCATAAAGAAATATGGAAACTGTCATTGCTGACTAAAAGGAGCAGATCTCATGGCTAGCCATCTGTTTTGACACCCTCTTATTGTTACTTCACCATTTAAAATATTCATCGACTCAAAGCAAGCAGGCGTCAGCACAGATTCCTGAAGTATGCATCTTTAAAACCAAGCGAGCATCAATAGCAGTACTTCTATTTGTCTCCTGACAGGTTCCTCTTAATGCTTCGGGACAGTGCATCCCAAACTTGTCAAGTTCCCCAAATTATGTTTGTTTTGCAAGTTCATTACACACAGGTAGACTAACATATGGATATCCACTAAACATTAACTATGGCACCTGAGTACAGAAGAAGCAATAATGATAAGTGCAGTAAGTGCTCTTATCCTGTAACATTAATTCCTCTGCCAAGTTTAGTCCTTGTGAATGTGGAGGTTATTAGCACAAGTTATATAATTAATTAAAGCCATATTAAAGTCATTGTAAAGCTTTCTTTAAAATAATTGAAAAGAAAATGTTATATTTGCCCGCTCTGCACATTGTATTTGCACAGAGCAGCCCAGATTCTCCCCTTTTGGGGTCCCCTACCAGCACTCCTGGCAGCCACCCCCCCCCCCCCCCAATGCCTCCTGCTGCTCTCAGCCAAGCCTGTGAGAGAGGGGAGAGAGGAGAGCTACTGCAGACATGCACAGCTTTGGGTAGATCTGGCTCTGGGAGGTGGGAGCTGGGAGGTGTGCTACTATTAAAAGGTTATTACCTTAAGACAGAAAATGCATTAAAGGCAGATTTAAAAAAAAAAAAGTCAGTGGTTTTGCACAGAGCAGCCCCAATCCTCCTCTTTTTGGGTCCCATGCAGCAGTCCTGGCTTTTCCCTCCTGCTGAGTGCCCCATTGCAAGCAACTTGCTATGGGGGCACCCAAGCAGGCTCACTTCAGAGCCACTGCTCTGTGTGTTCCTTCACACACAGAGCGTGGCTTGGCCCCACCTTCGCTCTCTCCTCATTGGCTCACTGGCTGTAGTGGGAGCCAATGTCAGAAGAGAGACACTGCTCTTGTGCACATCGCTGGATCAAGATTGGGCTCAGGAGGTATTAGGGGGGCTGCTGCACACAGTTTTTTTACCTTCATGCATAGAATGGTTCTTGGTTTAATATCAATTTAAGGACGTGTTACAGGAAAATACTGTTGAGTCTTACCTTTGGGGAGGTATGGAGATTAACAGTATCCAATGCAGTGTACTCTAAAGCCCCATACACACGGTCGGATTTTCCGACGGAAAATGTCCTATCGGACAATGTTGTCGGAAATTCCGACCGTGTGTAGGCATCGGATATTTTCCATCGGATTTTCCGACGGACAAAGTTTTATCTCCTGCTCTCAATTTTTCCGACAACAAAGTCCTATCGGACTTTTTCCGATCGTGTGTAGCGAATTCCGACGGACAAAGTGTCACGCATGCTCAGATCACATTACAAGACCAAAGCTATTGGCTACTAGCCTCTACGTAGTCCCGTCGTAGGCAACAAACGTCACCACGTTCAGAATGATCGGATTTTCCGACAACTTTGTCCGACCGTGTGTATGCAACACCAGTGTCGGACAAAATCCGTCGGAAAAAATCCAATGGATTTTCCGACCGTGTGTACGGGGCATTACAGTAATCTGTAATGAGCCATATGCTAACATCACCATATTACTGGAGCTTGTATAGTATATTACTGCCCTGATGGCCGTGTTAAATTTTTATTTGGGCATGTGGATACATCATCCATGGTTATGCAGTCCATTTGGCACCAAAGCACACAGCTTTGTAACATTAGGCACAGCTATAGTGTTTATACGGACACTCCCCAAGTTTCCAATGCTCTACTATTTATTACACTGACTTATAATAAAACTCTACCCAAACTAAGAACTAATGGTACTATACACTTAAATAAATCAGTGTGTTTCAAATTAGGAACAGTCACACTTTAGGAGGCTTTAAAACAAATCGCACATCAGCTTTGGGAGTAACGTTTTTGCTTATTAAGTGTAAAATAATACAGTTGGTGGAGCAGAATCTTCCCTGAATATTTCATGTATGAAGAAAGATGCAGGTCCTAAGGTTTATGTCTGATAAATTGCAAAGGCCTTTGCTATTTATCAGACATAAACCTTACAGGCTTGTTTATGTTCCTCTGTTTGAGACCAGAATGAGAGTATATGTTAGATTTCCAGACAGAACTGTGAACACGTCTGCACTTCTTCTCATGTGAGGAAAATTATTTTCCCTTTCATGCTTTTTAGGCCGTGTTAGGAAACATCTGTCTCTTTATAGTGATGTTCTGGCTAATTTTCCGAAACACAGTAGCTTGTTCAAATAAGTGCCTCCAAAATGTTTTTTTCTCTGTGCAGGAATGATCCTTTCCATTTGAAATGACACCATTTTTTCATTGCGTATGTCCTGCTCTTTAAGTTAATTAAGTGTGAAATGTTCTGCGTTGATTTGGTGAGGTGACACTGGCCTCACACAAATGCCCTTGCAAGCTGCAATGACAACACATATTCATTTGTACTCTTCTTCAGCACATTTGGCTCAGTGTTTTGTGGTGCTTCAAAACATCTAATGAGGCTTCTAGGTGGCCAGGACAATATGTCCATGGCTATCTGTACTCTTGGAAATATTACAGAGTGTGGAAGTGCGTAGTTTCATTTGGCAATGCATGAGACTGAGATTGAATAAACACCTCTGACAGAAATGACAGAACATGATATTAGTTGAAGGCCTCAAAGATGATGCCAAGATCTACTTCATGGAATTTTGTAAACCAGTTAATCTCCCAATTTTTTTGGATGTATTGAGCTTTCCAAGTATGAAGCAGTCTAGGGGCATCCAAAACACAAGTTCAGTTTTTTTTTTGCTGGGATTGTGTAGTCACAGTAAATTCTGTGATTTAGATTTTGGTTTATATGAGGATTATACAAATGGGAACAATTTTGTTCCAGTTCTTTTTTCATAGTACAGAGTCTTTAAAGGGGTAGACTACTAAGGAACCATATTTCAAATTTGGGTAGATGTCGGCAGAATGAATTGCCCACTGGATTCACACATCTTTTGAGGGCTCTGAAAGCGAGATGCCTGAGTTCCCCTCTTTGCCTTTGCTCCCACTCTCTCGGTTTGATTTTTAATTTGTTTTTGTGTTTCTATTCATAGTATGGATAGTGCTGCAACAATCCTTAGACTCCTCTGCTAGCAACAGTAATGCCGCATACACACGATCGGAATTCCGGCCAGAAAAAGACTGATGAGAGCTTGTGTAGGCTCCATCGGAATTTTGCTGGCCGAATTTCCGACAGCAAAGAATTGAGAGCATGTTCTCAATTTTTCAGACGGAAAAGGTTTCTATCGGAAATTCCGATCGTCTGTAGCAATTCTGACGCGCAAAATTCCTACGCATGCTCGGAAACAATTCAACGCATGCTCGGAAGCATTGAACTCGGCTCGTTGTAGTGTTGTACCTCACCGTGTTCTTGACAGTCGGAATTTGGTGTGAACGTGTGTAGGCAAGACAGTTTGAGCGGAATTCCGTCGGGAAAACCGCCAGAGCTTTTTCCGACGAGAATTCCGATCGTGTGTACGCAGCATTAGAGTAGAGTTCATGATGGGTGAAGAAGTGCTGGAAACTTTGGGGAGAATTCACTGGGCTCTGATGTGAGTGATAACTGAAACCAATATGGCTAGACCAGCTTTTGTCAACCTTTTCAACACAGAGAAATCCTTGAAATAACTTTCCGTTCTCAGGGAACCCCTGCTAAAAATTACTATATCTACAATTCATTAAACATTGGTGAGATGGTCAGTGGAAAGAATTACCCCCTTACAGATAGCAAAAAAGATCATTAGTGTCAGTGTGAACTTATCTGAGAGGCAGAAATTGCTCAAGAAACCCCTAGCAACCTCTTTAGGAACCCTAGGGTTCCAATGAAACCCTGGTTTAGAAACCCAGGACTAAACCCTCTAGTGTCTGTGACTACAGTTGAGGTATATCAGAGTTGTGATGTCATATTCAAACCTCATTAATGGGTAGAAGTGTGTGGTCTTGAATACTGTATCTTGTTCAATTAGCATGGCTACATTTTGTGGGTAATTTGTTTGGTACAAATTACTAAAACCGACTGCTGGGATTGCCCTTTGAGCTGCCAGATGATAAATGTCAGGCAGACTTTGTAGAAGAGTACTTGAATTGTTTCAGACTTAGGTAATGCTTGGGTCATATATAGAGCATGAGTCACCTCAGTAGATAATTTCAAGCACCTTTCAAGAAATGGCCATCATGTTGATTTTACGTTAGTGTTTCCCTGATTAGTGCCAAAATGGTGTTCAAAGATTGAATTATAATTTGATTTTCTTTTTTTGTAACAAATAAGTCTAATAATAATAAGAAGAAGTGCACTGCTTTTCTTTCCACTGTAAATCATTCATCACTCCTTTATCAGCTGTGTGGAGCAGACCTTTAAGCCTAGTACACACGGACCGAATGTCGGGCGGCATCAGCTGGTTTAATAGAAAAGGAACATTCGGCCCGTGTGTACGGCAGCCGGTCTGGCATCTGTTGAAGAGTCATGGCCGAAAAAGGTCAGCCGACCTGCTCCCAATCAGCGGTCTCAGCCAATGGCTGAAAGCTCTGACTGGAGTATTCTGGCAGGGGCCGTCCCCCTGTCATAAAACAATAGCACACCAGGAGAGATCGCTGTACCAACATCAGATTGTAAGTACAGCGGCTGAGTACCGCTGGATTGAACAAAAAAAAAAACAGTGTGTATGAGGCTTTACATGCAGTGCAGCTGATTAAAGGTGAAAATGTGTGGACCAAATCAATTGTGGAACTATTACCCGTAGCACCCTATAAGATGGGAAAATCAAGCACAAAATCTGCAAGTTAACCATAAGGCTGGTACACACGAGCCAAATATTGGCTGGTTCAACAGAAACTGGCTGACATTCGACCCACGTGTACAGCAGCCTGTCCGACAGAAGCTGGTCTAACACCCGGCTTATATCGAACAGGCATGTTGAAAAACCAACATATGATCAGCGCTTGCAGCTAATAGCTGTGAGCACTGACCAGTGTGTTCTGATGGGGGCGGGGTGGGATTGGACAGTCATTGAGCTTCCATTTGCTTTTTAGTGCCGTTTGTGTCCCCATTGGATATTTACCTTTCCACAGTGATAATGCAGTCACCAGAACAGGATGTTTAGAGGGAAAAGGGACACAAAAAAGGGAAATTGGGACACAAAAAAAACAAAAAAACAGACATGGATGCTTACCTCTTCACTACTTCACAAAAACAAAAAGAAACCAAAAAAGAGTGAGTTTTGGCTTGGTTTCACTTAAGGTCTCTCTGTAAGGCATCATGTACATGGGACAGTTTTACAACCTCTCCTGAACGATTTAACTTGACAGATAGTAACCCACGTTTAAAACGTCCGTTTTGCCACGTTTACATGCCATATTTAGAGCCGTTTTGCCATGTTTGCGTTTTAGAAGCGTTTTTTTGGGTTCCAACAAAAGCCTCTAAACGCAACTGCCTAGAAACGACTATAAACGACCCTGTGTACATGTACTGATAAGATAACACAGAGTACAGGAGCAGTTGAAAAAAATGCCCAACTGCACCTAAACGTCCGTTTACCAGCAGGGTACATGAGGCCTAAGTGGTAGCAAAATAATACATTTTGGTGTTGCCATACTTTCTACGAAAACAATCACCCATTACAATAATTTACAAGACAGACATGAAAAGAACATGGTGCAAAAATAGTTGAAAAGTGGACACTGGCGAAATGCCCTCCCTGAAAATTTTCTCCTGCGTTCTCACAGCAGAAAATAATGATGCCAAGTAAAGGTGGTGGAAATGTTCACCAAACATTCACAAATGGGAATTGTTCACTACAGATGCATTGGGACTGCACTTAGCAGCCTTTCCCAGTACAATCCAACACATTGCCTTATGTCTTATTATGTTAGTTCATACCAATTCTTTGTGGTGGTAAAAAATGCCATATGCAGTACTTTTTTACACCGCAAAGTGACACGGTACACCACATTGCAACAGAGAATAGAAATTAAATGTCATGTTGACCTTTCGATATAGTTAAGACAAAAAAAGGTAAAGGGTGCGATGCGCCGATAATAACAAATCGCACTGCACTGCACTCAGTGCCCACCAGCAGCTGTACTGTGCTGTTAAGGTGTAAACAAGCCTAAATTTGATAAAATCTAGTGATACCTTGGTTTACGAACTAGGTTCGTGAACAGAAGAGTTCCACAAAAATTTGCTTTGGTTGACGAACACGAGCCGTGGCCCTCTTCCCTGCTCTGATACGTTCATATTGAGAAGAAACGTGCAAGATGAGAGTCTTAGAAGAACCTGTCCACTCAGATTGGGGTTTCTGCCCCCTGACTACCATGAGGGTGGGCTCACTTGATTGGGAATCATGGAAGAACAGTTCATTTGAATTCTACAACTTTATCATGCCCTCAGATGATCTTTTCCTGGATGCACAGTGCTGTTTTCTGGCCCCTAGGTCAATCATTTAAATTGAGGTTTGGGATTGTTTCAAACAAGTATTAAAGAGGAGCTATAGGTTGTTTTTTTCTTTCTTTTTAGATGTACACATGAAAGAGGTCAGCTTACTTTAAAAGACAGTATGTTATATATGTTTAAAATCCTTTTTTTTTTTTTTTTTGTACATACATTTCATAATTTTACTGTATATGTGTGTGTGTGTGTATATATATATATATATATATATATATATATATATATATAATGTAAACAAAAAAAAGTTCAGAACCGATTAACTTGATTTACATTGAATGCTATGGGAAAATTTTGGTTTGCGATCAGAGTGGTTTCATGAATTCAGTTTGTGACCCGAGGTACCACTGTATCTGCAAAATTATTATTAGTGAACAATGCGAAGAACAACTTTGCAACTGCAAGACTTTTAAAGTAAATGTTTTACAGAAAGAAAATTTCTATTTTCAGCCTTTTACAAACCTGAGCAGTTGTGTTCGTAGATAAAAGTATTCAGATTGTTCATAGATGAACTTACACGGCCCCTGAAGTTTCTTTTTTCTTTCTGTTTTATTGACTATTCGATATCTGTACATGATGGACGTTTTCTGTCTTTTAGATCGTATTAGTCAGCTTAAAACATAATAAAACATTTCATACTAATTAGGAGCCTAGTCAGATTTTGAACCAGTGAACTGTTTGATCGTAGCAAAGCAATTGACTATTCTAAGCACTCCAGACATAACAGGAGCGCCCTCTAGTGCATCTGTATCCCAATCTGTGGTATCCACAGCGTACAAAGACATATGGAAATGTCCACAGAAATGTCAGGTGCGTATGCGTTGCTTACCTGGAATGCACCAGGATGCACTGTGAGAAAAAGGCAAGCCGGAGGAAGCACTGTGATGATTTGGGCAATGTTCTGCTGCAATACTTTGGGGGTTATTTACTAAAGGCAAATCCACTTTGCACTTGAAAGTGCAGTCGCTGTAGATCTGAGGGGAAGCTCTGCTGATTTTATCATCCAATCATGTGCAAGCTAAAATGCTGTTTTTTATTTTCCTTGCATGTCCCCATCAGATCTACAGCGACTGCACTTCCAAGTGCACTTGTAGTGCAAAGTGGATTTGCTTTTAGTAAATGACACCCCTTGGGTCCTGCCATTCATATGAATGTTACTTTGATATGTACCACCTAAACATTGTTGCTGAAAAAGTGCACCTCTTCATGGAAACAATATTCCCTGATGGCTGGGACCTCTTTCACCAGGATAATGTGCCCTGCCATACTGAAAAAAAATGTTCAAGAATGGTTTGAGGAACACAACAATGAGTTTTAGGTATTGACTAGGCCTCCAAATTCTCCAGATCTCAATCCAGTAGAGCATCTGAGGGATGTGCTGGAAAAACAAGTACAATTCATGGAGGCCCCAGCTTGAAAATTACAGGACGTATTTCTGCTACTGATGGCTTGGTATCAGATACCACAGCATATCTTCAGAGGTCTAGTGGAATCCATGCCTTGCGGGGTCAGGGCTGTTGTGGTGGCAAAAGGGGGACCTGCGCAATTTCAGGTGGGTGGTCATAATGTTCTCTGTATTCACACACCAAAGGGGGACTCTGATAACAAGAAATTCCTGGGCTTTTTTACCCCACCTTGTAGCCCCCTAGTTCATAGTCTACTGCAACAATGTAGAGCTACACCTGAAAATGCATTTGTGAAAGTATAGTACTGTATGTTTATTACTCGTGTTATGTTATTTGAGTATGATTTTACTACTCTCTTTCTAGATGGAAGACCGGTGGTGTTCTTACAGCATGGATTGCTCGCAGACGGCAGTAACTGGGTTACCAATCTGGCAAACAATAGTTTGGGATTCATCCTGGCTGATGCAGGCTACGATGTGTGGATGGGGAATAGCCGAGGGAACACTTGGTCCAGGAAACACAAGACCCTGTCACCTGATGAGGATGAGTTTTGGGCTTTTAGGTCAGTAAGGCTGTATATTGTGAGCTTGGTTACAATTCTACTACAGTGTTCTTCCTATCTAATTGGTAATCATTTGTTTAGGGTTCCAGCTGAGCTGACGGAGGGATTTGGATGCTGCAGAAGGTACAGCTGGGGAGCATATTCTGGCATTTCCTAACTTAGTGTTGAGTGGCAACTATGTACCCTGGCATGTACCAATTTATCTGCAGTAGCCCCTTCAATGGGTAACTTTATTGTTTAAGTACTTTGTGTATATACTGTACTTCTCTGCGAATTGCTGTTTTATATAGTTAAAAATTGGACTGTTAGGCTGACTCTATACAGAACAATAAAAGCAAGAAATGCTCCAAGTGACAGGTATCTCTGCTGACTAACAAGCCATTTCTCTACTGCAGGAGGGTGTATAGAGTGCCCAAGGTGGAGGGGGTTGATTTCACACAAGGAGATTTTTCAAGCTATTGGAAAGCCGAATCCCTAAAGTGATGCTAAATGCACACTGTTCACGCTCGGTTCACACTAGATACGGTGCGAATTCCGCATAGCACATCAAAATTGCAACCCGTTCATGTGAATGGATTGCGGAGTGTATTTTAAGTTAACAACACCCCGAAATCGGTTTGCAAAACGCAGTGCGATTCACAAAATCGGATCGCTGTGGGTGTAAACACCCATGCGATCCTATTCTGGTGCAGACAAAAAAAGGGCCCTGCCCGAGTTTGGTGCAATTGCGGTGCGATTTGAGCCATACAAATCAATAGCTCAAATCACACCCCAGAGACGCCGCATGAACTTTGCACAGGATGTGCAATGATTTACATTGTTCCTTCTATTTCTGTATATGAATGATGGCACTGTAATTATTTTAACTAAAAAAAAAAACATCTATAAGCACCTTTTTCCTAATCGATATACAGCTGTCACATGACCCAGATCCTTCCCAGCCTGTCTGCAGGGAAACATAATCAGGAGGAGCTTCTAGTCCTCTGCTGCTGGTCACATGTTCAAAATAAAAAAACGAAATAGTATCAATAAACTGTTTTAAATTGTCATACAAATATATTTGAAATCAAATCTTTATTATTTTGTGGAAATAACATGGTGTGGGTGGATTTCTGCCAGTCACAGGCTGTGCTACACCCCTCCAGCTTGTGTCTTGGAATAAGAGGGAGGTGAAGCCACCATTAATCTACATGTAATCTCCCGCCCCATTGTGTTTAGCTGGGAATGGAGGAGGGAGGGAGGGAATGGGCTGTCATTTACCACTGTGTATATACACCCACATGTGTGACTCTATAGTCACATGGGCTGCTCAGATGTGATAGGGAGGAAATGCTCAGCATAAAAACTCACTGAAAACTGAGCATGTGCACAGCTGCAAAATCCCTAGCTGAATTGGGGACAGGGATAGAAGGTGGAGATAGAGAGCTGTAGGATTACCCGGTTTTTGGCAAACTACAGAAAACAAGTTTCATAGTGACTAAGTAAAAACAGCATGTAATACAGCATTTATTGATAGTTTTATGATGTGGGTTTAGTGACACTTTAAGTCCCAATCATTTTCTAAAAGTGAAGCATTATGTGTACGGCTATGGGCATTGGCTGGGGACCATGTGTAAAGCTTGACTAGTTTTTTTGAGGAAAAAGAATTGCCTTCAGATAATCTCTAAATTGGAAGGATCTTGGCAAACTTTTTTTATTTTGCTAATTTATATCAGTTTCTATTCAATTCTATTCAGAAATTCAAGCATGTGAAACAGTCAACCACCAACATAAATAATGTGTTGTCTTTACATTTCTACAGTAGTTCTGCCGCAAGGATATCATACTGCAAAGGTCTATCATTGACGTCATTGTGTGAATGAAGTCTTGTGTGTTGGTAGGGATTCCTGGAAAGTGTAGGGACTGTTTTCTTCTTCCAAACACTTTACAGGTGTAGAGGATGTAAGCCTGACTTGCTCCCACAACATCTGCTGAGCAGTTTTATCAGTTCCATGCTACTGCTACGTGGTGCCTAGAGCTGGCAATATTAGAATAACAGCTGTAACCTGAGAAAACCAATAAAGCACTCTGTGTATCTAGCAGAACTCTATTTTTACATGTGGAAAAAAATAAAATGGAGGTTTGACTGAAAAAAAGAAAAGGTTAACATGTACCCACACCTATGAACAAAAATGTATAGCTTACTGGTTCCTAAATGTGGTGGCTGCATTAGTTTTCTTTTATCACCCTCTTTTCCAGCTATCCTGGTAATCCTGCCATTCTCTCACTTCCTGCCCTAGGGTGACAACCGTACTGAGCAGCACTGTCACCCTGAGACAGGAAGTGTGTTAGGACTACATTACATTGTGTTAGGTCTACATAATAGCAGAGAACAGTAACAATAGTCAGGGAACTGATAGTAGGTCAAGGCAGAGAGTACAGGCAGTTATCAGCTCACAAGATTTCTGGCTAGATGAATATCCTTTATTTTTAATTTTTTTTGCACTTGTTGAACAGATCTAATGAAACTCTTTCAATGGTAAATTTTACAGACTGAAAGAGAGCTAATACTAGATTACCCATTAACCCATAACTCCATCCATTTTGTTTTTTGGTTGTTTATAGAAGTGTTATGATTTTTATGTCAGTTTTTTTTTTGGGTTATGACTCCATTGGAGAGAATTTTCCATACTACTTGTCCCTCTGGCATCTGTACAAGGAACTTGGGGTGTAGTTGTCACCAGAACAGGAAGGCAGAGTTAACCTTATAAGGGCTTGTCTGCACTGGTGGCACCAATTAAACACTTTCAAAAGCTTTGTAAAGTGCCTTGACCACCCAGCTGCCACAGCCCATCGATGATTTGTACTTTACCATTGGCAGTAGGGATGTCTGAAGAGGTTAATAAAGTTCTAGTCTCCATAGTAATGGCTGCCACAGGGTGAGGCAACCTTTAAAAGGTGGAGATCTACCTGGACAACATAGAAAATATCCCCAGGGTGCAGCGCTTGTTTTTTTTTAATAAATTCACTATCAAGCCGCCCAATAAAAAGATGGCAGGAAGAACATAGTGTGTCACAGTAGTGTTCTCTGCCCCCCTTCACATCACCTACCCCCCCATCCCAGTAAAATTCTCTGCCCCTTTTCACATCACCACCACACAGTAGTGTCCCCTGCTTCCCCACCCACAGTAGTGTCCTATGCCCCACTTCACTTCACCCACACACAGCAGTGTCCCCTGCTTCCCCCACCCCACACACACAAACAGTAGCATACTCTGCCCCCACCCACAGTAGTGTCCTCTGCCCCTCTTCACATCACATCACCCCCACACAGTAGTGTCCTCTGCCCCCCCCCCCATAACAGTGTCCTCTGCCCCCCATCACATTACCCCCTGCACAGTAGTATCCCCTGCTCCCCCCCTCTACATAATAGTGTACTCTGCCCCCGCCCACAGTAGTGTCCTCTGCCCCACCATAGTAGTGTACTCTTCCTCCCTTCAAATCAGCCACACAGTAGTGACCTCTGCCCCCCCAGCCGTGTCCTTAGCCCCCAATACAGTAGTGACCTCTGACCCCTCCCCCATAGCAGTGTCGTCTGCCCCCTTCACATTACCCCACACAGTAGTGTCTTCCGCCCCCCACACAGTAAGGACCTCTGCCCCCCCCCCAATTGCAGTGTCCTCTGCTTCTGTTTACATCCCCCACACAGTAATGTCCTCTGCCCCTGTACCTCCCCATAGCAGTGTCCTCTGCCTCCTTCACATCACCCCCCCCCCCCCCCACAGTAGTGTCCTCTGCCCCTCTATGCCACCCTAGTAGTATCCTCTGCCCCCCCCCCACTTAGTAGTGTCCTCTGCCCCTTCAGGTCACCCCCCTCCCCCTTCTACACACACACATACAGCTGTCTTAGCTCCTAGCTTCACTTTCCTACCTTACACAGGTGTTCAGCAGAGCAGAGAGCAGAAGGTGGCACAATTCTGGATGCAAGGCAGGAGTTAACTTTTCGTAATAACAGGCTGGTGATTGGCTGCTAGGACTGCCCTGCATCTGAGCAACCAATCACTGCTGGTTAACTCAAAAGATTAACTGCGGCGGCTCCTGCTCTCACCCTCAGTGCAGAACTGTGCTGCCTCCTGCTCTCCGCTCTTCTCTGAGGTTGAGATTGACAGAGGCTGGGGGGGGAGGACCGGCACCTAAGTGACACGACTGCGGCAGTCCAGACGGGACAGTGACCTGGACATCGATCCGTCATTTAGTGATCCCTGGACTAGAGGGTCGGTAAAGCAGGAATGTGTTTGCAATCTACCTGTTCCCTGCCCGCGCTTGATGGGTAGATTGCGATTGATGGTTTGCAAACCCCCGCACTAGGTAGTATCTGCCCCAGTGGCCCATTCTTAGGAAGGTGGGCTTTACCGCTCTTGATAGGCACTCTTTGCATTTTTTATTTATTTTTTGCCCTGCTGTAAAGCTTCTGCTTGCATTTGTAGTGTGCCATTCAACAACACTATCATGGTTGTACAAGGTTTTTTGTGGCGTTTCAGAGGTGGGGAAAAAAGCCCTAAATCCTCCCTGTCTGCCCCCAGCCCTAGCATTGTCAGAACATGTAACGCTTTTTCACAAAATCTAATTTTGTTTGTCTTTTCCCCATTGGAAAGATTTTTCATCACTTTCTATACTTATAGGAATTGAGGGGTAATCTCTCCAATTGGAACAAATATTTTATAACCCTTTCCCGATCCATCTAAATCCAAATAAAAAGCTTTGGTTGAAGTTGGGCTTTAACACATAATCACATTTTTTTTCCCCTCTGTTCATGGAATATATTATATTACAGTTTTTTCTTTTCCTTTTTGTAATGTTTTCTTGCACTTTATAATTAATTATCTTGTATTTTTCTTATAGCTATGATGAAATGGCCAAGTTAGATCTCCCTGCTGTTATCAACTTTATCTTACAGAAAACAGGCCAGGAACAGATTTACTACATTGGTCATTCTCAGGGCACCACTATAGGTATGCAAAACATTTTTTTATTTCACAATTTTAAAAGTAAATACATTAGTAGATACACATTTACAATAAGAATCTTTTTTAAGGGAGTCCATACTACTTTTTCCACTCTTCAGTTTTCCATGTTAGGCTTGCCATAGGTTTCCCTTGCTCAGATGAATGAGAGAAATCGGTAGATTCCCCCATCCATGCTAAGCAGTGTGGATGGAGGGATCTCCACTGCCAGCTATTGTATTCAGACAGCTGCAGCATCTATGCCTGCCTGAATACCCAACAAGTGACTACATCTGATATTATGCAGTCACTATTAATCTGCATTTTTCCACCCAGCTCCTTTGATTTTAAAATTTGTCTTTTGTTGAACTGAGTGGTGACAACAGGGTCACCCATGGCTTATATTTTACCAATTCAGCAGGAATCAGCCAATATTCGAGTCTTGTATGGGCAGCTTTAGAAAACGCAGGTTACCCTGGCTTAGCAACCAAATTTACTGCCTGACATTCTAGGGTAAGAGGAGATCTCCCATTGGGCCTTTACAGTCCAAGGTGCCCAACCACACCCCAAATATGTTGTAAAAACACATGCACAAATTAATATATCATTCATAGGAGAGAATATTTTTTTATTTTTTTTCTGGCATTTTCATGGAATTTTTGAATGGATTCTTTTAAATATGAAAGAGGACATGTTTATTACAGCAAAGATGTAATTATTCTGTCTTAATACATTGGCCACACGCTCCACCTCAAACTACACTCCCTTGGCCTCCAATATTCTGCTCTTTCCTGGTTCTCCTCCTATCTATCACAGTGCTGCTTCAGTGTTACCTACAACTCTGTCTCCTCCTCTGCACTTCCTCTTTATGTAGGGTCCCCCCAAGTCTCTGTTCTTGGACCCCTTCTCTTCTCTATCTACACCTCTTCTCTTGATCACTAAATAACCTCCCACTGCTTCCAATACCATCTCTATGCAGATAACACCCAAATCTTTCTCTCTACTCCTCACCTTACTCCTCGAGTCTCCTCCCGCATTACTAACTTACTGACATATCAGCATGGATGTTGCACCACTTCTTCAAACCAAATCTTTCTAAAACCGAGCTTGTAATATTCCCAATACCCCCACCCCCGGGCCATGCTCTCCTCCCTGACAAAACTATCAGTCCCTCCCCTCATGCCAGGGGACTAGGTGTAATCCTAGACCAGTGATGGCGAACGTTGGCACCCCAGATGTTTTGGAACTACATTTCCCATGATGCTCAACTATACTGCAGAGTGCTTGAGCATCATGGGATATGTAGTTCCAAAACATCTGGGGTGCCAAGGTTCACCATCACTGTCTTAGACTCTGACCTGTCCTTTCAGCCTAAATCCAATCACTGTCAAAAGCTTGTAGACATCAACTCTGTAATATCTCAAAAATTCGCCCCTTTTTAGCTAACAAAACCACCAAGCTACTCTTTCACTCCCTTGTTATCCTTTGCCTTGACTATTGCAATTCCCTTCTCACACGCCTACCTCTACACAGGCTATTCCCCCTCAGTCTATCATGAATGCTGCTACCAGACTCATCTACCTTACCAACCGCTCAGTGTCTGCCACCCCTCTCTGCCATTCCCTACACTAACTTCCAATTGCCCAGCGAAATTCAAAATACTAACAACATACAAAGCCATTTATAACACTTGTCTCTCAATATCACCCAAACCATCCTCTCTGCTTCTCCCAAGACTTCCTGCTCTCCTGCTCTCCAGCTCTCGTCTCCTCCCATGCTCATCTCAAGAGCTTCTCCAGAGCCTCTCCCATCTGCTTGTCTATCTCCTACTCTGTACACCTTTAAGGGATCCCTGAAAACTGATCTCTTCAGGGAAGCCTATCCCGTCCCCACCAAACAACTGAAATTGTAATTCTTCCATCAACTCCTCCCTCACAGGTATTACCCTTTGTACCACTTGCCCTACCCTATTAGATTGTAATATATTATGAGCAGGGCACTCTTAACCCTCCATATTGTATTCTAACTGTACTGTCTCCCTTTAGATTATTAATCACAGCACAAACTGTTGGCGCTATATAAATCCTATATAATAATAATAATTTCATTGTCATATCTCATGACCTTACTTTTTTTTTTTTTTAAATCATCTTAGCCTTTATTGCATTTTCAAGCATGCCTGAGCTTGCCAAGAAAATCAAAATGTTCTTTGGTCTTGCCCCTGTGGCTACCATCAAATTCTCCAGCAGCCCACTTGCAAAACTTGGTGTTTTTCCAGAATTTGTGATCAAGGTATGATAGTTTGTTTTGCAGTTAATATGTATCTAAATTTAAGAAGAGAATTTTAAATATTTTACTCTATCTTGTGCTCTACATTTAATGTAATAGATGTATTATTATTACTGTACCATATCAGGGGTGACCAACCTGCGGCCCACACGCTGCATGTGGCTGCCCGACTTAAAGTCGTAAACTTACCTAAAAAAGTTTATTTTATTTGGAATTTTTTGTAAAAATGTGTTTACAGCCGCAGTGTCTCTTTACTGGACTTTTATAAGTTTTATCTTCCCAAAGAAAAATATACCACTCTTCACAATCACTCCTTATTCATATTATCAGTTTTTAGTGAGCAAATATTGTCAAGGATGAAGCACACGAAGGGCTAAATTAGAACCAAAATATCTGATGAGCACCTTGAGAATTAATTGAGGATTGCTACTACATCAATCCAACCAGATATTGATGTGTTAGATTATCTAAAAACAGTGATAGCACTAGTTTTATTTAGCCATTTTTTTTTTTTTATAATTACAAAAATTACGTTTTTTTTTTTTTTTTACTCAAATAGGTACATCTATATTAGTGATTGTTAACTTGTGATCTGCTTGACTTTTGCTGCTCATCTATCCTTATTGTTAGTGTATTTTTTGTGTGGCCCAAGACAATTTCTCTTCTTCCAATTTGGCCCAGGAAGGTCAAAAGTTTAGACACCCCTGTACTATATGTATTATTAAATAAAAGAAAATTGTAAAATAATAAGAAAATAATATACAGTGGCAAGAAAAAGGTATGTGACCTTCACCTAGTTTTCTGCAGTAAAATCTGAGCTGATCATCATCTAAGTCACAACAATAGACAGACCCAATATGCGTAAGCTGATAACGCAACCATTATAATTTTACATGTCTTTATTGAACACACCCATTACCTACTTCCAGTCTGGGCGAATTCTGAGATTTCTCTCATACATGTACAAAATATGCATTTTTTTTGATGGAAAATTACTTAAAAGCCCTAAACATTCTATATATTATTGCAAATACTTGCTCATCGGTTTATCAAACGCAATTTTCAGGAAAAAATACCTAAATTAATTTTAGTGCACACAAACGCAATATAATGCCTAATTTTTTGATAAAACATGATGCGCTGAGTATATGGATACCTAACATGTCACACTTTAAAATTGCGTATGCCAGTAGAATGTTGCTATACTGCGTTACCTAAAAATATATTCACACGCTCCGCTTTAAAAGCCCTTACAGATTGCCAGTTTAGAATTACCGTACACGGGAGATTTGGTGCTGGAATTATTGCTCTCACTCTGATGTTCGCGATACCACCTCACATGTGTGGAGTGATCACTTTGTACATATGCGTGTGGGACCTACGTGTGCGTTTACATTTGCACGTGAGCACAGGGTAACAAGGGTCCTTTAAAACTTTTTTATTTAAATTTTTTTTTTAATTATTTTATTATTTCAGGGTTTTTTTTACACTGTACTTTTATTTTAATTTTTTATTGCTATCACAAGGTATGAACAACATCCTTTGTGATAAAAAAAGGGAAGTCAACACCGCGCTAACCTAAACTAAACAATCTTGGAAATTACTGATATTGATCATTTAAAAAAACATATGAAGTTAGTGTAAAAAAATGAGATAATAAGCAGCAGCTAAAGAATTGCAAGATATGCGCAATAAACAAACAGAATAAAACAAAAAGCCGCGCTAGTGACTCAAAATACATAAAAATGCAAATTGAAAGTGATAAAAGTCCAAACCCAGGAGAAGGGGGTTAAACCAAAAAGACAAAATAAATATCCATAGAAATCTTGTGATATAAATTGGAACAGTGTTCATAAATGTGCCAAAGTGAAATCCAAAATCTGTGACTGTAAAACTCAGGAACACCGTGATCCACCACCGTAATTTGAATGCGCTTACCAGAGGGCAAGCTCAATTGGGCCCATATGCTGATAACGGGATAAATCGCTCCAAACCGGATCTCCTCATAAAGGGTCAACCAGGGACAGATAACCGAATCTTGTTCCTCCTTGGGGCTAATAGTGGTATGAATAGTCTCCAACAGTACCGGACCAGAATTCTCTTAGCAGCCTCTCCATGTGTTCTCTCCATGTGTTCAGCTCATCCTTTGTGATAACATGGGCCAGGACAGGTACCCCTTATGGAGAAATCTGGGGTTTATTAGCATCTGATCAAACCAAAATCGGCTTGATCAGATGCTGTACAAGCTGGTAACGGCTTGCAAACAACAAACTGAAACCGCAAGTGACAAAATCCTCATCACCTCCAGTTTCTTACATCACAGAGGGAAGGTGGGTAGGCTCGGGAGATCCCATTAAAGGCAGTGGTGGTGGGGGGGGATTCTAAATCAGAAAAAGTTTACTATTTTCATAATGTATTTGAGTAAGATGTTTTTCTTTTATTGTTTTAGGACCTGTTTGGGAATAGGGAATTTTTACCACAGACGGAATTTATTAAGTGGCTTGCCATTCACTTTTGTACCCATGAAGTGGTGGAACAGATATGTGGCAATATTTTCTTTATTCTGTGTGGATTTAATGAGAAGAACCTTAACATGGTAAGCAAGGCTATCATTTTAGATAATTATTATTTGTAAGTAATAAACATCATCCTTAGCATTTTCACACTTTCAAGTGTATTTCCACTTTTGCAGTCAGATTTGAGAAACTCCAACTATATGTTAGTTATGTGTTCCCATTGTCCCAACATACCTAAATAAATAAATAAAAAAATAAAATATTTCTTACGTTTCTATATATTTATTTGAAGCAATTCTATACATAACACCCTTTTTTTAGGCAAATTCTATTATTTTGAATAACTTGCTTTGTTATTGCCTGAATCATGGGGTTCTTCTCCCCACAGCATCCTGAAGTTTTCCTTAAAGAGGAAGTAAACCCTGATGGGTTTACTTCCTCTTTGTTTCCCTGCAAAGGTAAAGCATAATGGACTACTATGCATCGCATAGTAGTGCATTATGTGTCACTTACCTGACACAGGAGCCAGCAAAGTCACTGCTGTCCCCTTGTGTACGGAGCCTCCATCTTCTTGGTGGGTCTCACGGCTCCGGTGCTGTCATTCGACGGCGCCGCAATGACGTCACTCCTGCGCATGCGCACGGAAGCCGCCACTTGCGGCATTTTGCTGTTGACAGCGGTGCGCTCAGTGCGCCTGCGCGCCGCTGTCAAATATTTCCTAAATCGTGTAGGTTTAGGAGATATTTCTTGGACCTACAGGTAAGCCTTAATCTAGGCTTACCTGTAGGTCAAAGTGGTTTGTAAGGATTTACAACCACTTTAACTTGGCATGGCTGTGGGAGGCTCCACTTGCACAGCCTCATCATTCAATCACCGTTCACACAGATCCGTGAATGTAAGACTACATGTCCTATCTGCTACCAAGGCAGAGGGACTCATAGATTTTAATGGAGCACAAATGTGGTGGCGTCACCATACTTGTAGTCCATTGATTACTTCCTCCAGCCCCAAAATGGAAATCTGTACGCCCTGTACAGGCCTGTGGCTGATAGAATGGTCTGCAGGAGCATGTGCATTGCATCCATGCTTTGCAAACTCCAATGCAAAAATATTAAATTCAGATTTCTAAATATGGATGCATTACTCAAAGCATAACTTCGCTCACTCAGTCAAAATCGACTACCGTATAAGCCGAGTTTTTCAGCACATTTTTTTGTGCTGAAAATGCCCCTCGGCTTATACTCGAGTCAAGCATTTTTCTGCAGCAGAGAATGACATTTTCCGACCCGCATTTGGGACCCCGTATCTCGGGGCCACTTAGTGCTAGGAACCCCATCTTTGGATATGTTGTAGTGCTAGTTCCACTGGGTTTACATACCAAATGTGGGGTTCCTAGCACCAAGTGGCCCCAAATTTTGTCTGCAGCTGTTAAGTTAATGTAAAACTTTCTGTGTGTTTTTGGGGTTGGGATTCATTTTAGATCAGATGTTGTTTTTTTTTTTGTTTGTTTGTTTTTTTTTTAAAGCGTGCATTCTCTGAAATTTTATTTTAGTTGTTAGTTGTTTTTGTTAAGAAATCTGTACTTTTAAAATATTTTCTGTTTTTTTGCTATATTTTATTACATTTTTTTTAAATATCCCCATGAAAGCAAATACATGTTTTACTTCTGAGAAATTTTCTTCTGCAAACTTAACTCATTTACTTGGTAACCCATTTTTCTCCTACAGAGCAGAGTAAATGTGTACACCACACATTGCCCATCAGGAACATCCGTAAAGAATATGATCCATTGGGCACAGGTACTGATTAAGCTTTCATTTTACTGTGTGGATCAGTGAAGCTTGTAACCCTTATAAGTATAGTATTTATTATATATTAGTATATAAGTATAACTAAAGGCACAACTTTTTTTGGGGGGGGGGGGGGGGGGGGGGGGGGGGGCATTCACACCGAAAGTGGGAAGTAAAAGAAAATCCCAAATTTTGAGTGGTCACCACAATAGGAATAGAGGGGAAACCACCCAATTGGGACACTAGTTCTGGTGACAACTATGGATTTCCTCTAACTTCCTGTTTTCTGGGACAAGAAGTGAAGGGAAAATGCCCAAATAGGAGACAGATGGCAAAAAGCCTGACAAGGGTTATACCCCTCCCTTACTCTGTCCAAAAGGAAAAAACTTTTACCCTCAGTTCTACTTTAAAGGGGTTGTAAACCCTCTTTTTAAAAAAAAAAAAAAAAACATGCTCATACTTGCCTGCTCTGTGTAATCATTTTTGTACAGAGCAGCCCCGATCCTCTTCTTCTGGAGTGCCCCGCCAGTGCTCCAGGCCCCTCCTCTTCATCGGGTGCCCCCACGAAAAGCCGATTTCCCTTGGGGCACCCGTGGGGGCTTGCCTTTGAGTCCTGCTACTGCTTCCACATTGACACAGACAGCTGGTCTCTGCTCCACCCCCCGCTCCTGTGTCACTGGATTTGATTGACCGCAGCAGGAGCCAATGGATCCTGCTGCTATCTATCTTCACAATGATTAGAGAGACAGCAGCTGGAGCCGCTGCGCTCATGCACATCGCTGGATTGGACCAAGCTCAGGCAAGAAAATGGGGGGAGCTGCAGCACAGAATGTTTTTCACCTTTTATGCAATGAATGCATAGAATGCATAAAGGTAAAAAACCTTGAGGCTTTACAACCACTTTAACTGTCATTCAAAGGGTGTAGGTTAGAAACCTAGGTGGGTGCCACCCATCTGCATGCATTTATGGGCTCAAAAAAGCAATCACCTGGGTCTGATCTGCGCTAATCACAGAATAAAATGTAACTAATTGAATAGGAACAGGCCACAACAATTCTTATTAAACTACAATTGTCAACAGTGTATCTAAAATATAATAAAGTCCACAAAAAGATCAACAAGATCACAGAGGATCATCAAGTACCCAATAGTTCAAACACAACATAGTCTATAAGGCAAGGGTCAGCAACCAGTAGATTGCAGACAGGTGACTGGTAGATTGCGGTCTGGGATTGCTGACCCACCATCCCAGAGCATCAAACGGAGTGCAATAAAGAGGGACTACTTGTAAAGTTGGAGCTGTAGTAGGGAGCAAAAGCTGTATAAGTTGATATCTCCTCTGTAGTGCTGGCTCCTGTCCCATGTGGAGTGATGCTTTCTCACCCCCTGCTTTAACCCCTTGCACAACACAGAAGCATGCAGTTGTTGGGTGCTTGCAGAGTGGCCTCATTTACTTGAATGTATTGTGACTGGCTGGCGGTAGTACCCAACAAAGCAACAGGGGATTTAATTCCTGTTGCGGCATGTGTACACCTTTGGCTGCTGCCTCGGCAGCTAAAGGGGGGTGGGGATTGAGGGCAGTAAACTCAACTGCAGAGTTTTATCACACCCCCCCTAAGGGGGCTGCTGTGCAATGCAACCAAGGGCTCATTCACAAGTGCAGCAGGCACTGCTGCTCCTCTGAAAAGCGATCCAAGTGTGTTTGCGATGCTGTAGTGTGAGGAGGCAACACTGTGCCCGGTGATCTTTGACTTCTCCCATGTTGTTAAGGTAGATCTCCACCTCTTTAAGGTTGCCTACCCCTACTATAAGGGCCAATTACACTAGCAGTAGCCCTTGCCACCCCCCTGAAAAGTGATTTGCCATGAGTCGCTTTTTGGAGGGTGGTTGACAGGTGGCTGGGAGACGATATGTTGCCTCCCCAGTACTTGTTTTAACCCTGAAAGCCCACACCATCGCAACTGCATGCATTGCACACACTTGCAGAGCAGTTGCGGCCCAGCCGTGTTCACTTGACATGCAGTGACATTTTTGCCACAGCCATAAAGTAAAGCATCGTGGCATGGGTGTAACCCCATCTGGCTGCTTTATTGAGTTAAAGAGGTTGGTTGGGAGGCGGTAAAACTATGACTCAACCACTGATGTATTCTGAAGGTAGCTATACACGGCTCAGTTTTCTTTTTTCTGTAATCCTGGGGGCTGAATGAGATAAAGTCAGTTGATTCCCTTATCTGTGCCGACAGAATGGATGAAACTTTGTCCACTGAAGGCTATTGTGTTTAGACAGCCGTGGCATCTGATTGGATGTAGTTACCCACGGCTTGAATTGCAGTTAATTCAGCAGGAATCCAGCAAAGTTTGAGCTGTCTGCATTTACAGTGTGGATTCTTTTTTTGCAGGGTGTGAAGTGCGGTGAGCTGAGTGCATTTGACTATGGTACCAAGGGAAATCTTATTCATTACAATCAGGTAAGATTATTATGTTCCCTTTATGGTTAGAGCTTATCAGTTGTATGCGTGTGCCCGATGGGGATGCATGCTGACTGTACACTATACAATACTGAAATATTGAAGAATAGCTTTTGGAAGTTTCCCCACAACTGTGCACCAGTCTGCATGTATGGAACACTAAAGCCTGGTAAACACTAACCCTGGGTTGCACGAAACAAAACTAACAGCTCCAGTCAGAGACGCTGTACTAACCATCCGACATTAGTATAGCGATCTCCCCCGCTGAGCTGTTGTGTTCTGACAGGGGAATGCCACCCCCAACAGAACACACCGTTTGACGCTCTCCGCCATTGGCTGAGAGTGCTGATCAGGAGTCGGTTGGCTGCTGTTTTTCCAGCATGCAAGTCCGACAGATGCTGGCCGAACAGCTGGCTTCTGTTGGACAGACCAACATACACACAGGCCAGCAAGTGTCTCCTGACATTCGGCCTGTGTGTACCCGGCTTAAAGTGGTTGTAAACCCTTACATACCACTTTAACCTACAGTTAAGCCTAGATTAAGCCTTACCTGTAGGTACAAGAAATATCTCCCTAACTTACACAGTTAAGGAGATATTTTCCTAAAAAGGCACCGATATCTACGCGCATGCGCAACGTAGACACCGGCGCAAGCGCACTGAGCATGCCATCAGTGAAGGCTAACATGCCGTCACTGACGGCTCCCGCGCATGCGCCGGAGTGGCGTCATCGCAGCTCCTGACACTCGCAGTGCCGGAGCAGCGATACCCGGAAGGAACATGGACACTTTTAGGGCCCCCAAACAGTGACCAATGTTTTCTTGGTGCCTCCTTGGTCAGTAAAAGAAAAATAATTTTTATTCTTTTGCTGTATTTTTAGATCAGGAAAACTCAAAATTGCAAGTGGACACCACTTCCTGTTGTGTCTGTAAGAAAGCAAGTGTATTAAAATCTCACAAAGTGAACACAGATGGCAAAAAAAAGAAAAATGACAGGCCTTCTATCCCTACCCTGCTCTATCCAAAAGAAGATAAAACATTGAGCTTTAGATATACTTTAGGGCTCCATTCACATTAGCGCCTTTCCAAAGTTGCACGATTTCCAGTGCAACTTTTGGTGTGACTTTGATCTGACTTTACATTCTCTGGACCAAAGCCACTTTAGAAGTCGCACCAAAGTGCAGGCACCTTTTCAAAGTCACTGCGTCTTGAACAGGTGCGGCATGTCACGTGACTTTGATGTCCAAAGTTATATGACAAGTCGCACAAGTGTGAATGAAGCCTTCATGTCTTTGCTTCTGAAATATTTACAGTCTTCTCTTTTGTACTAAAGTTAATGTGAGCTTCTCACAGTATGCAGCAGGTCATATAGAGCCCACGTAATTTCCTGAAGGGCATCAAGTATCATCAAGGCTCACTCTCCCTGGCCCGTCCCTTTTATTCAGCATTTAGGATTTTATTTAATTTATTGGATTTCAGTTATTTCATTCATGGAAGCTCAGCATCACTTATAGCCATTGCCTGGGGTGGTCTGCATGCAAATAAATTCTACCTAGGAATGCCCACTCCTCCAGATTGGCACGCACGTTTGAAGGCTGTTTTAATGTTTGTATAACTCCTCCCAAGACCCAGCTCACTGCTTGCTTTAAGGTTTTCAGGAAGCTATGTAGGGCTGGGGTCTCAAACCGGCGACCCTCCAGCTGTTTCAAAACTACAAGTCCCGTAAGGCATTGCAAGGCTGACCGTTACAAGCATGACTCCCACAGGCAGAGGAATTTATTTTAAAAACATGATTAGTTAATGAGAGGGAAAAGGGGGGAACCAGGGAAGGAAAGTATGAGAATAATAAACTGTAGCTTTAACCAGTTATTGTTAAATAACTCAGGAGCAAAGAGCTTAAATAGTCAAACTGTCAAGTCTTATAGATGGTGAAGTTGTGTGCTTGATTCCTTGGTTCATCCCTTACAATTCTGTCTTTCAGACTACTCCTCCTTTATACAATGTGAAAGACATGAAGATCCCAACTGCTCTGTGGAGTGGAGGCAATGACTGGCTAGCTGACCGCAAGGATATGGCTTTGCTACTCACTCAAGTCAGCAATTTGGTCTACCACAAGGAGATTCCAGAGTGGGAACATCTAGATTTCATCTGGGGTCTAGACGCTCCGGATCGCATGTACAATGAAATAGTCCACTTACTGAAGAAAGCCCCCTGAACTTTAACATTTCACAAATAAATGATGTAGCAAATACTAACAGATTTAGCAGGAAAACTTTTAGAACATTTTTATTATCCCAAAATACTTTGATTTTGTCAAACCACTGTCTATGGATGGACACCAAACAAACAAGCCATTCTTACAAGCAACAGGTGTGTCTAGCGGCACCAGGATAATGTCGTTTACCCCCAAGGCTAAAAAAACAAAGTGTCACCCCCCTCCCCCATCCATGAGCTGTGAGACACTTTAGCAGCATAGGTTGCAACCTTCTCCTGCTTAACCACCAAGATGGCTGCCTCTTCTGCCCACTGTTTGGCCCAGCCTTGACACTCAATAAATTATTATATGTGTATAGGTGGAGGCTGTTGCAGTGTCCTAGACGTATTTTTTACAGGAGGCAAAATATGCCACTAATCTAAGCCTTAAGGGCCAGTTCACACCATAAATCGCAAAGGAATGTGCTGTGCATTCCTGTGTGATTTACATGCGATCTGGGTACAGTGCGATTTCAGCCCATTCATTTGAATGGCTTGAAATCACACTGGTCAGCATCAAAAGTAGAGCTTTCACTACTTTAAATGCGCTGCAACCAGATCGCATGGTACTACTGTAACAGTACAGTAGTGAGAAAACTACAGTACCATGCGATCTTCTGCAGGCAAATGCACTGCTTTTGCGACCTGCTTTTGGGGTGTCTTTAAGTTAACACTGATATGTGCTGTAGGTCGTAAGTGCAGTGCGTTTTGAACACGGTGCAGAACGCCATCAGAATGCGGGTTTCCCACACCACGTTCTGGTGTGAACTGGTAAGGAGGATTTCTTGGTTTTAGTCAAGAGATTTTATACTCAGCAGGAGAAATAATTAATTGTGTCCTTTTTTTATGTCTTTTTTCATAATCCAAAAATGTAAGTTTTCAAAGGAATGTATGTTTTTATTAGTATTAAATGCCTCTCCTTCTGTAAACACTGCGCTGATATAGGAAATAATTACATTTGCAGCTGAAATAGACTGTAGAAGCTGCCAGAGGAGGCCCGTGTTACATGAAAGAATCAAATGCTCAATGGGGGATTCTGATTAACACTGGGAATACCCTTTGTAGTCTATCTATCTTAATTTGTCTACAAAAAATATATATTTGTGTAGTTTTAGATTATATTTTTTTTCCTATAGTTTCGAGGTCTAAAGCGGTGGTCTGCAAACTGCGGCCCAGGGGCTAGATGTGGCCTTTAGCTTGCCCTTTTTCTGGCCATTGGGGCACCATTCCACCGACTAACATCATCGATGGGGCACTATTCCTCTCACTGACAGTATTGATTCCATTCAAACCAATGATAGGGCATTGTTTGTGCCCACTGATGCTGGGACATTTTCTACTCCCACTGGGCACAGTCCGGCCCCCCTTAAAGTCTGAAGGCCAGTAAACTGGCCCTTTGCAAAGAAAGTTTAGAGACCACTGCTCTAAAGTGTATTATCCTTTAGTTCCAGAATATGATTTTTTTTATTGCTTTTGAAATCATTTTTAGCATTTTTTATTTATATGCACACCAAATAGAGAATATAACATTTCCTTGCCAATTAACTTATAGAAAAATGATTACCTCATTTCCTGTGGTATGCAATGTATTTTTTTGCTCAGGGCACATTCAAATTTTGCATTGTGATAACACGTTAATGCAGCACATTCTCATACATTAATGCATGCCAGATAGGCTAGCAGTTCTTAAAGCACTTGACCTATATTTTATTTATTTTTGTTATCAGTGCACCATAGTTCAGTGTTGCACTGAAATGTATATATTGCGGTTAGCTAGAAATGTGCATTGGGGTTGCCATTTAAAAGAAATAACACTGCATCGCGGATTGCAGCTTAGCGCAAAATCTGGTAAAATGCACGTTTTTGATCTGTTTCCGCAATTATATTGGTCCTTACAGTTTTTTTACCAGTTCTTTGGTAGTCTGTACACTGGTTTGACTGTTGCTTTTTCCACCAGCAACAAAAAAAAACTTACCAATATCAAAACCAGCTTTTGTTTGTGATGCTGCTATATGGTAGTGTCTGTATGTTATTACAGGATCTGTGGTGCCATCTCCATGGCTTATCGTTGACCACTATAGGCACCACTGTTTATACTGGAGTGCTTCTTACTAAATAGTCCTTCAACATAACATGTCTAACAACATGTTTGCTCATCACCTTGAACCATTAATAACAAAAAAAAAAAATTAGATAATCCAAAGCAGAAAATGAGCAAGATGTGCTGCAGAAGTCGGCCATCTAATCCCAGCCTTTATAAATCACGGCACTGCTTTCTACTTCTCAAATACTTGTCATTTTTATATGATTTACAGATTGATTTGTACAAGGCCTGTCCATTTGCTGCCAACAAGACCTACATTTAGGTCCTAATGTTAACGTAAACAAGGCAGTCTTGATTATAGAGCTATTCATGATTGTGAGAGAAATCCTAAAACATTGGAAGGTCATGGCCTAGAGATCAGGGTGGGCAGCACTGGTTTATGCCATAATAAAAATGAGGAACTTGTATATAATGATATATATAATTAGTTGGTGTACTCTCATCCTCTAAACCAGCTACTATTTTTATCTTTTGAGGTTGTGAAAAGAAAGTCACATTACTTCTGCATCACTCAAAAGAATTACTAACGAGTATTATGTAAAAAAAAAAAACTTTTAATGATTGCCTAAAATGTACAGTATTATCCCTCATGGTGCTCAGAGATGCAACGATTTTCCCAGCAGATTGGGAAGGTTTGAGGGAAATTTGCTGTTGGAAAGGAAACCCTCAGCCAGGCAAATATCATTTAAATACTGCATTGACAGAATGAGTTCAAATTCAAAGATGTTATGCAGTTCATGTCCTCTGTATACTCTAAATACAGCCATATTCCTTGCTGTAAACAATCATTGCTTGTCATTTTTAAAATGATTCAATGCTTTAGTGGTGTATACACAAGGAGATTGTTTAGGATTTATAGGGGATGTTCCACTTCTTATAGGGTCACTGTTAATGACTGGTAAGGCTTTTCCTACTATGTTCAAGTTCTCAGGTTATCCTTTGCTTTTACAAAATAAGATGCTCTTTTTATGTGTGTATATAAACTGTAAGCTAATCACAGTTTTTTACCAAGAGTGTGCCAAATAATGTATTTCAAATGTTTTTCAAGAATAAACTTTTACATTAGACACCTATTGGTGTGTTGCTTTTTGATAACTTACTTGCTGTTCTTGTGTGTTTTATTTTACATTTTTTAAATATATGAGTTTTTTAAAACAAATTCTATACCTACTAAATAAAATTTATGGCATATAAATGAGCTAGGCAAATTAGCTAATGTAGGACTTAAAAAAAAAAAAAAAGGTCTGATTGTATGTCGTACCTAATATTTAACACAAATAAAGTAACTAAGAGGAAAGCAAATAATAATTGAAATCGAGACAAAAAAGTACTTTAGGACAGTACAGTCAATATAGCAGCAATACAATTACTGGATCTATCAAATAACAGTTGGAGGTTTAGGTAGTACATTACGCCCAAGTAGTACAAAGTGATGTGATAAACTTGGGACAATCCCTGAGATTATGCCTAGCGTGGTTATCAAGTCCAGATAATATCACAGTACAATCCCAAAGGGTAAGTGGAGAGGCAAGTAAAAAAACAATTTAGAAGTAGTCTAAATGTACTGCGCTGATCGACACTGCCCTGTGTCTGTAAATCAATTAGAAATTGATGGAGAAGGGACAAGAGAGGAGTCTGATAGTGTAGACGCTCACTATGGGGATCATGCTTTTTGAAATGTTTTTGGGCAACCCCTGTGCTGGGAGGGCAAGGGGACAATAACTTTTGGGCTATGAGGCAAGGAAGAATATGCTTATCAGTATTAACCTAAACATCGGTGGTATAAGGTCCTCAGGAAGAATGCTCAAATTCGCCACCCTAGAATCAAGCGATAAGGAGATGCTGAGCTTCTTGAAAAATGCAAGTCCAGTATTTGAAATGTTTTGAGCAACGCCATAGCATATTAATTAAAGACCTGTCAGCACTGGAGCATCTCGGGCAGCAAGGTGAGTTGGTTATGCCCCATGTGTGTAATTTCTGGGGGATGTAAAAACATTTGGGTAGCACTCGGAGGAGCTACCATACCAAGAATAGCGGAAGGGTTATACAGTAATGGTGATTGGTGAGATTGCCCCTGTATGGCATGACAGAGTTGTAAATTCTGATAGAAAGACAAATGCGAGAGCTGATATTAGTCCACCAGTGATTGATAAGGAAACAGTGCACTATGTCAAATAATTGATATTATTATAATTTATACCTGTCTGCTTCCAGTGGCTAAAGCCTTCCTGTTTTCGCCAAATCTGGGTACCGGAGATTGTCCCAAACAAGCATACTGTATATTGAGAGTAGCCAAAATGACCCATTACTGTTTAGGTAGCGTGCCAAAATTTGTGAATCAAAAAAAAGGGTAGGGAATTGTAAGGTATGAAAACATCCGGCTTCCAAGGAAGAGAGCAGTGTGTCTTTCGGCATTTAGGACAACAAGACGCTTTGTGTGGGGGCTTACAATGCCAATTCCCCCCAGCTAGCAGGGTGTTGCTTTTGTGAGGACAGTAAATAAAATTTAGGGTTGGGAACTGCTAATCCACCACCATCCTTTGGGAGTTGTAGAACCTCCAGCCTAATTCTTGGCCATTTACCCTTCCATATGAGATCCCTGAACAAAGAATCAATTTTCCTAAAAAAAATCTTTGAGATATCCATATGGGAGCGTTGTGTAGGGAATACAATAACTGTGGCATCCATACCATTTGTATAAGGTTGACTCTACCCATAACAGAGATAGGTAGCTTGAACCAAGCAGTGTGGTTCCTCTTCCATTTAGTAAATGGTGGATCTGTATTCAGGGTAACATATTCAGACAATGTGAAAGAAACCTTAATCCCTAATTATTTGAAGGATGAGACCAAGGCTATCTGGCTGACAGCAAGGAGGAGTGTGTCTGCTATGGCAGTGGCCATCAACCCTGTCCTCAGGGGCCACTAACAGGCCAGGTTTGCAAGATAACTGAAATACATCACAGGTGATATAATTTTCTGCTCAGTGATTGCAGTATTCTAGTCTGTATCTCCCCAAGGTAATAAATAAAACCTGGCCTGTTAGTGGGCCCTGAGGACAGGGATGATGACCACTGTGTTATGGGATCTATCAGGATACCCTTTTTGAGGTTGTCATATTAATAATAGGGGTTAAATTGTTAGTAAACCCACAACAGTAAAATCCAGTCTGTATATGCAGTAAAGCATGCTTATTATACTCACTGTGGAACCTAAGGGGTTTATTCTCTGCATTGTGTAAAAAGGCTGTTTGATCCTGTCTTCGCTGATCCTCCTCTTCTTTTACTGTCCCCTAACCATCTGCTGATAGTACAGAGCCTTGGGGGCACTCTGCACATGTAAATTGCTTGAGTTTAATTTTTATTTTTTTCATTCTTGGGAGGGTGCATGTGATTGGCACAGGGCCAATCAGCACTGTCCAGACAGAGGGTCAGGGGCCCTGCAGCCTCATAGGACAGTCAGAGTAGAATGAAAACTCCTCCCTCAAGCTTTAACCAGACACTGATAGAAGTCACAAGATTTAGTTTATATTTACAAAAAAAAAATGCATTTCCATGTTCTGTGTACTGTGGGAGACAAGACAGTTAATGCAGGGTGCTTGGTTTAATAACACTTTAATTTCCAGAAAAAGTTTATTAACCACTTCCCGACCGCCCCATGTACATATACGTCAACAGAATGGCACGTACAGGCAAAACCACGTACCTGTACGTGCCATTCTTCAGGCGGTTGGGGGGTCCGATCGGCCCCCCCTCTGCCGGCGGGGACGGTCGGGATCGCTACAGGAGCGATCCGGGAAGAGGGGACGGCCAGTGGTTTCTGGCCACCCCCTCGCGATCGCTCCTGGCGAATCACATTCTCCGTTGCCTGTGTAATTGTAAACACAGGCAACGGGAAGTGACGTCACGCTCCTCGTGTCGGTCTTTCTGACCGGGACGCCGAGCGGAGAAGACACACAAGTAAGTGCACAACAGTACACTGACACCAGGACACTTAGGCACACAATCCACCCCCCTGTCACCCCCAGATCACCCCCAGATCACCCCCTGCCCCCCCAGTCACAGTGTCACTGATTGCAGTGAACATTTATTTACTGATCACTGCATTTAGTGTCAGTTGTGACTGAAATAACTGTCAGGGCAGTTAGTTTTAGGCCCCTCTAGGTCTAAGGTAGCCCCCCCTACCCCCCCCCCCCAAATAAAGGTTTAACCCCTTGATTGCCCCCTAGGTAACCCTTTCACCCCCTTTTGCCAGTGTCACTAAGCGATCGTTTTTCTGATTGCTGCATTAGTGTCACTGGTGCCGCTAGGTAGCCAGTTTTTTTTTTAGGTAACCGCCAGGTTTATATAGGTTCATAAATAGGTTTATAGGTTAGGTACCCCCATATTACAACCTAAATAAAGGTTTTAACCCCTTGATTGCCCCTAGAGTTAACTCTTTCACCAGTGATCACCGTATAAGTGTCACTGGTGACGCTGGTTAGCCAGTTAGTTATTTAGTTATTTAGGTTCTCCGTCAGGTTTTTTTATAGCGTCAGGTACCCCCATATATTACCTAATAAAGGTTTTAACCCCCTGATTGCCCCTAGTTAACCCTTTCACCAGTGATCACCGTATTACTGTTACGGGTGACGCTGGTTAGTTAGTTTGTTTTTTATACTGTCAGGGCACCCGCCATTTATTACCCAATAACGGTTTAACCCCCTGATCGCACGGCGGGTGATATCAATTAGGTTTTAGGGTCAAATAAGGTCTGCGTCGCCCCAGGTTAGTGCCAGCACCGCAAACACCCACGCGCAAAGCATACACCTCCCTTAGTGGTATAGTATCTGAACAGATCAATATCTGATCTGATCAGATCTATACTAGCGTCCCAGCAGTTTAGGGTTCCAAAAAAAAACGCATTGTTAGCGGGATCAGCCCAGATACCTGCTAGCACCTGCGTTTTCCCCCTCCGCCCAACCCAGCCCACCCAAGTGCAGTATCGATTGATCACTGTCACAAAACACTAAGCACACATAACTGCAGCGTTCGCAGAGTCAGGCCTGATCCCTGCGATCGCTAACAGTTTTTTTGGTAGCGTTTTGTTTCAGTCGCCAGCAGCCTAGGAGCTTTTTTTCCTGTGAATCTCACTAGTGTACTACTAAATTTAGAGCCCAAAATGGCAAATCGCAAGTACACTAGTGAACAGGCCTACTTGTTTCTGAGTATGTCAGATAGTGAAGAGGAGGTCACTCATCTGTCACAATCAGGCTCAGAATACGATCCAGTAGACGACAGCGGCTCCATGACAGATAGCTCTGGCGACGGAGGTGAGGTCCCTGCTAAGGTCAGGCGTACCCGATCCCGATCTTCTGCTGTTGTTGAGGTGCAGGAACCGCAGGTCTCTCGTATGGAGCAGAGAAGTACTAGCGCCGCTATTTCTTTCTGGTAAACTGGCAAGCACCAGCGGCCTAGTACACCCTGGATGTAGTCAAACCAGCACTGCAGTATCACGTGGTGACGTGGCGAGTCCCATAAGTGCAGTTCAAGCTGGCGAGGTGGCAAGCACAAGTAGTGTCCCGCTGCCACCAAGAAGAAGACAAAGGCAGGCCCGTCGATCACATAGTGTCCTTCCTGCAGAATTCGCCAATCCTGATTGGGTGCCCACCACTTCTGCAGGACACGTACTTCCCCCATTCACTGGCCAACCCGTTATTCAGGTGGAAACAGCTGATTTTAAGCCATCCGATTTTTTATCGCTGTTTTTCACGGAAGATCTCTATAGATCTATTGTGGACCAAAGTAATATATACGCTGGTCAATACATCGCCGCTAATCCCCAGTTGCCTTCCCTTGCCAGAGATTGGAAACCAATTACGGTTTCCGAATTTAAGTCCTTTCTGGGCCTTTCCCTCAACATGGGCATGCATAAATTCCCGACTCTGAGGACTTATTGGTCCACCCTCGCAGTCCACCATATGCCCGTGTTCTCCCGCTTCATGTCCAGGGCACGATACGAACAGATCTTGCGGTTCATGCACTTCAGTGACAATGAACTCTGTCGGCCTCGTGGAGACCCTGAATTTGATCGGCTCTACAAAATTCGGCCCCTCATAAACCACTTCAACCAACGTTTTGCAGCCTTGTTTACTCCCAATCAAGTTGTCTGCGTTGACGAGTCCCTGATTAAGTTTTCTGGCCGCTTGTCTTTTAAACAGTTCCTTCCCAGCAAGCGTGCCAGATACGGGGTCAAGCTCTACAAGCTCTGTGACAGGGCAACAGGCTATACGTGGAGCTTTTCGGTTTATGAGGGAAAAGATAGTCACGTAGAGCCGGAGAACTGTCCAGATTACATAGGGAGCGCTGGCAAGATAGTGTGGAACTTGGTGTCACCCTTATTCGGAAAGGGGTACCACTTGTACGTGGACAATTATTACACGAGCGTGCCACTGTTTAGTCACTTGTTTGATCATCAGATTGGAGCATGTGGCACCGTGCGACCTAATCGCCGGGGCTTTCCCCAGAGGCTTGTAGATTCCCCTCTTAGGCTGGGGGAGAGAGCCTGCTTGAAGTGTAATAATTTGCTCGCTGTGAAGTGGAGGGATAATAGGAATGTTTTCGTTCTTACCTCCCTTCATGCAGACACGACAGTCCAAATTCGTACGGCGGCTGGTGTTGTGACGAAACCCCTCTGTGTCCACGAGTATAACCTTAATATGGGAGGGGTGGACCTCAACGACCAGTTGTTGGCGCCGTACCTAGTTGTCCGTAAGGCTAGACGCTGGTACAAAAAAGTGTCTATTTATTTGTTCCAATTGGCTTTTCTGAATGCTCATGTGCTATACGGAGCTTCAGGCGGGAGGTTACCCTTCCTTGAATTAAAGGAAGAGGTTCTCACAGACCTTCTGTTTCCAGACGGTTCTCTTTTTTACTCTATTCTATTCTGCAATGTTTTATTATGTTTTATCATGCTTGCTTTTCAGGTATGTTTTATTGTTAACCATTTTTTTGTTTTCAGGTGCGCCATTCAGTTGCAGCGCGGATTTATTTATCTTGACAGCAACAGCGTTTGCTCCCACGATACATAAAGCCGCGACTCCAACGCTGTAGGAGGTGATTTCACCACCACAGTAAAAAAAAAAAGAGCATATATGCCGAAGCATGGGGGCAGCAGAGGGCGGAGGAGCGATTTTGCTCCTAATGCCACGTACATACGGTCGAAAAAAGTCCGACCATGTGTACGTGGCATAACTTTTTTGCGGGAGGATGCCCCCATGCTTCGGCATATATATATTTTAGGCACCGGTTGCGTTAACAAAATGTTTTATTTTTTACTATGTTTTTTTTTTGGTATTTGCTTTGCAGGTATGGTATGGTAAGGTCTTACTGTTATACTGTAATGTTACTTTGTTTTAATGTTAACCATTATTTGCTTAGCAGGTACGCCATTCAGTTGCAACATGGATTTATTTATCTTGACAGCAACAGCGTTTGCTCCCACGATACATAAAGCCGCGACTCCAGCGCTGTAGGAGGTGATTTCACCACCACAGTTAAAAAAAGAGCATATATGCCGAAGCATGGGGGCAGCAGAGGGCGGAGGAGCGATTTTGCTCCTAATGCCACGTACATACGGTCGAAATTCCGACGGAGGCTTGCCGTGGAAAAGTCCGACCATGTGTACGTGGCATAACTTTTTTGCGGGAGGATGCCCCCATGCTTCGGCATATATAAATGGTGCATGTATGCCCATCATTAGAAGTGGGTGGATGAAGGGAGGTATTCTAATGGTGGGCATACCCACCGCGCCATTGGGAAATTGGGAAAGCATTTTATCACACCGATCTTGGTGTGGTCAGATGCTTTGAGGGCAGAGGAAAGATCTAGGGTCTAATAGGCCCCAATTTTTTCAAAAAAAGAGTACCTGTCACTGCCTATTGCTATCATAGGGGATATTTACATTCCCTGCGATAACAATAAAAATGATAACTAAGAAAAAAAAATGGAAGGAACAGTTTAAAAATAAAATAAAAAAGCTAAATAAAAAGAAAAACTAAAAAAAAAAAAAAAAAAAAAGCACCCCTGCCCCCCTTCTCTTGCGCAAAGGCGAACACAAGCATTGGTCTGGCGTTATATGTAAACAGCAATTGCACCATGCATGTGAGGTATCACCGCGAAGGTCAGATCGAGGGCAGTCATTTTAGCAGTAGACCTCCTCCGTGAATCTAATGTGGTAACCTGTAAAGGCTTTTAAAGGCTTTTAAAAATGTATGTAGTTTGTCGCCACTGCGTGTTTGTGCGCAATTTTAAAGCATGTCGTGTTTGGTATCCATGTACTCGGCCTAAGATCATATTTTTTATTTCATCAAAAATTTGAGCAATATAGTGTGTTTAAGTGCATTAAAATAAAAAAAGTGTATTTTTTCCACAAAAAATGCGTTTGAAAAATCGCTGCGCAAATACTGTGTGGAAAAAAAAAATGCAACACCCACCATTTTAATCTGTAGGGCCTTTGCTTTAACAATAGATATAGTGTTTGGGGGTTCAACGTAATTTTCTTGCAAAAAAAAAAATATGTTTTCATGTAAACAAAAAGTGTCAGAAAGGGCTTTATCTTCAAGTGGTTAGAAGAGTGGGTGATGTGTGACATAAGCTTCTAAATGTTGTGCATAAAATGCCAGGACAGTTCAAACCCCCCCCCCCAAATGACCCCATTTTGGAAAGTAGACACCCCAAGCTATTTGCTGAGAGCAATGTTGAGCCCATTAAATATTTTTTTTTTGGTCCCAAGAGATTGAATAATGAAAAAAAAGAAAATAATATTTTTTTTTACAAAAAGTTGCCACTAAATGATATATTGCTCAAACATGCCATGGGCATATGTGGAAATACACCCCAAAATACATTCTGTTGCTTCTCCTGAGTACGGGGATACCTCATGTGTGGGACTTTTTGGGAGCCTAGCCGCGTACGGGACCCCAAAAACCAAGCACCGCCTTCAGGCTTTCTAAGGGTGTAATTTTTTTATTTCCCTCCTCACTGCCAATCACAGTTTCGGAGGCCATGGAATGCCCAGATGGCACAAACCACCCCCAAATGACCCCATTTTGGAAAGTAGACACCCCAAGCTATTTGCTGAGAGGTATGGTGAGTATTTTGCAGATCTCGCTTTTTGTCACAAAGTTTTGAAAATTGAAAAAAAAAAAAAAAAAAAAAATTTTTTTTTCTTTACTTTCTTCATTTTCAAAAACACATGAGAGCTGTAAAATACTCACCATGCCTCTCAACAAATAGCTTGGGGTGTCTACTTTCCAAAATGGGGTCATTTGGGGGGGTTTTGTGCTATTTTGGCATTTTATGGCCTTCGAAACTGTGATAGGTAGTGAGGAGTGAAATCAAAAATTTGCACCCTTAGAAATCCTGAAGTTTGGGTTTCGGGGCCCCGTACGCGGCTAGGCTCCCAAAAAGTCCCACACATGTGGTATCCCCATACTCAGGAGAAGCAGCAAAATGTATTTTGGGGTGCAATTCCACATATAACCATGGCATGTGTGAGCAATATATCATTTAGTGACAACTTTTTGAATACATTTTTTTTATTTATTTTTTTTGTCTTTATTCAATCACTTGGGACTAAAAAAAAAAATATTCAATGGGCTCAACATGCCTCTCAGCAAATAGCTTGGGGTGTCTACTTTCCAAAATGGGGTCATTTGGGGGGGTTTTGTGCCATCTTGGCATTTTATGGTCTTCAAAACTGTGATAGGTAGTGATAGGTAGTGAGGAGTGAAATCAAAAATTTATGCCCTTAGAAATCCTGAAGGCGGTGCTTGGATTTCGGGGTCCCGTATGCGGATAGGCTCCCAAAAAGTCCCACATATGTGGTATCCCCGTACTCAGGAGAAGCAGCAGAATGTATTTTGGGGTGTAATTCCACATATGCCCATGGCATGTGTGGGCAATATATCATTTAGTGACAACTTTGGTCAAAAAAAAAAAAGTTTGTAATATTCCTGCAACTTGTGACAAAATATAAAATATTCCATGTACTCAACATGCCTCTCAGCAAAAAGCTTGGGGTGTCTACTTTCCAAAATGGGGTCATTTGGGGGGGGGTTTTGTGCTATTTTGGCATTTTATGGCCTTCGAAACTGTGATAGGTAGTGAGGAGTGAAATCAAAAATTTGCACCCTTAGAAATGCTGAAGGCGGTGCTTGGGTTTCGGGGCCCCGTGCGCGGCTAGGCTCCCAAAAAGTCCCACACATGTGGTATCCCCATACTTAGGAGAAGCAGCAAAATGTATTTTGGGGTGCAATTCCACATATAACCATGGCATGTGTGAGCAATATATCATTTAGTGACAACTTTTTGAATACATTTTTTTTTTTTTGTCTTTATTCAATCACTTGGGACTAAAAAAAAAAATATTCACTGGGCTCAACAAGCCTCTCAGCAAATAGCTTGGGGTGTCTACTTTCCAAAATGGGGTCATTTGGGGGGGGTTTGTGCCATCTTGGCATTTTATGGCCTTCAAAACTGTGATAGGTAGTGATAGGTAGTGAGGAGTGAAATCAAAAATTTATGCCCTTAGAAATCCTGAAGGCGGTGCTTGGATTTTGGGGTCCCGTATGCGGATAGGCTCCCAAAAAGTCCCACACATGTGGTATCCCCGTACTCAGGAGAAGCAGTAGAATGTATTTTGGGGTGTAATTCCACATATGCCCATGGCATGTGTGGGCAATATATCATTTAGTGACAACTTTGGGCAAAAAAAAAAGTTTGTAATATTCTCGCAACTTGTGGCAAAATATAAAATATTCCATGTACTCAACATGCCTCTCAGCAAATAGCTTGGGGTGTCTACTTTCCAAAATGGGGTCATTTGGGGGGGTTTTGTGCTATTTTGGCATTTTATGGCCTTCGAAACTTTGATAGGTAGTGAGGAGTGAAATCAAAAATTTGCACCCTTAGAAACCCTGAAGGCGTTGATTGGGTTTCGGGGCCCCGTGCGCGGCTAGGCTCCCAAAAAGTCCCACACATGTGGTATCCCCATACTCAGGAGAAGCAGCAAAATGTATTTTGGGGTGCATCTCCACATATAACCATGGCATGTGTGAGCAATATATCATTTAGTGACAACTTTATGAAAAAAAAATATTTTTTTTTTGTCTTTATTCAATCACTTGGGACTAAAAAAAAAAAATATTCAATGGGCTCAACATGCCTCTCAGCAAATAGCTTGGGGTGTCTACTTTCCAAAATGGGGTCATTTGGGGGGGTTTTGTGCCATCTTGGCATTTTATGGTCTTCAAAACTGTGATAGGTAGTGATAGGTAGTGAGGAGTGAAATCAAAAATTTGCACCCTTAGAAATGCTGAAGGCGGTGCTTGGGTTTCGGGCCCCGTACGCGGCTAGGCTCCCAAAAAGTCCCACACATGTGGTATCCCCATACTTAGGAGAAGCAGCAAAATGTATTTTGGGGTGCAATTCCACATATAACCATGGCATGTGTGAGCAATATATCATTTAGTGACAACTTTTTGAATACATTTTTTTTTTTTTGTCTTTATTCAATCACTTGGGACTAAAAAAAAAAAATATTCAATGGGCTCAACAAACCTCTCAGCAAATAGCTTGGGGTGTCTACTTTCCAAAATGGGGTCATTTGGGGGGGTTTTGTGCCATCTTGGCATTTTATGGCCTTCAAAACTGTGATAGGTAGTGATAGGTAGTGAGGAGTGAAATCAAAAATTTATGCCCTTAGAAATCCTGAAGGCGGTGCTTGGATTTCGGGGTCCCGTATGCGGATAGGCTCCCAAAAAGTCCCACACATGTGGTATCCACGTACTCAGGAGAAGCAGCAGAATGTATTTTGGGGTGTAATTCCACATATGCCCATGGCATGTGTGGGCAATATATCATTTAGTGACAACTTTGGGCAAAAAAAAAAAAGTTTGTAATATTCTCGCAACTTGTGGCAAAATATAAAATATTCCATGTACTCAACATGCCTCTCAGCAAATAGCTTGGGGTGTCTACTTTCCAAAATGGGGTCATTTGGGGGGGTTTTGTGCTATTTTGGCATTTTATGGCCTTCGAAACTTTGATAGGTAGTGAGGAGTGAAATCAAAAATTTGCACCCTTAGAAACCCTGAAGGCGTTGATTGGGTTTCGGGGCCCCGTGCGCGGCTAGGCTCCCAAAAAGTCCCACACCTGTGGTATCCCCATACTCAGGAGAAGCAGCAAAATGTATTTTGGGGTGCATCTCCACATATAACCATGGCATGTGTGAGCAATATATCATTTAGTGACAACTTTATGAAAAAGAAATATTTTTTTTTTGTCTTTATTCAATCACTTGGGACTAAAAAAAAAAAATATTCAATGGGCTCAACATGCCTCTCAGCAAATAGCTTGGGGTGTCTACTTTCCAAAATGGGGTCATTTGGGGGGGTTTTGTGCCATCTTGGCATTTTATGGGCTTCAAAACTGTGATAGGTAGTGATAGGTAGTGAGGAGTGAAATCAAAAATTTATGCCCTTAGAAATCCTGAAGGCGGTGCTTGGATTTCGGGGTCCCGTATGCGGATAGGCTCCCAGAAAGTCCCACACATGTGGTATCCCGTACTCAGGAGAAGCAGCAGAATGTATTTTGGGGTGTAATTCCACATATGCCCATGGCATGTGTGGGCAATATATCATTTAGTGACAACTTTGGGCAAAAAAAAAAGTTTGTAATATTCTTGCAACTTGTGGCAAAATATAAAATATTCCATGTACTCAACATGCCTCTCAGCAAATAGCTTGGGGTGTCTACTTTCCAAAATGGGGTCATTTGGGGGGGGTTTGTGCTATTTTGGCATTTTATGGCCTTCGAAACTGTGATAGGTAGTGAGGAGTGAAATCAAAAATTTGCACCCTTAGAAATCCTGAAGTTTGGGTTTCGGGGCCCCGTACGCGGCTAGGCTCCCAAAAAGTCCCACACATGTGGTATCCCCATACTCAGGAGAAGCAGCAAAATGTATTTTGGGGTGCAATTCCACATATAACCATGGCATGTGTGAGCAATATATCATTTAGTGACAACTTTTTGAATACATTTTTTTTATTTATTTTTTTTGTCTTTATTCAATCACTTGGGACTAAAAAAAAAAATATTCAATGGGCTCAACATGCCTCTCAGCAAATAGCTTGGGGTGTCTACTTTCCAAAATGGGGTCATTTGGGGGGGTTTTGTGCCATCTTGGCATTTTATGGTCTTCAAAACTGTGATAGGTAGTGATAGGTAGTGAGGAGTGAAATCAAAAATTTATGCCCTTAGAAATCCTGAAAGCGGTGCTTGGTTTTCGGGGTCCCGTATGCGGATAGGCTCCCAAAAAGTCCCACACATGTGGTATCCCCGTACTCAGGAGAAGCAGCAGAATGTATTTTGGGGTGTAATTCCACATATGCCCATGGCATGTGTGGGCAATATATCATTTAGTGACAACTTTGGTCAAAAAAAAAAAAGTTTGTAATATTCCCGCAACTTGTGACAAAATATAAAATATTCCATGTACTCAACATGCCTCTCAGCAAAAAGCTTGGGGTGTCTACTTTCCAAAATGGGGTCATTTGGGGGGGTTTTGTGCTATTTTGGCATTTTATGGTCTTCGAAACTTTGATAGGTAGTGAGGAGTGAAATCAAAAATTTGCACCCTTAGAAACCCTGAAGGCGTTGATTGGGTTTTGGGGCCCCGTACGCGGCTAGGCTCCCAAAAAGTCCCACACATGTGGTATCCCCATACTTAGGAGAAGCAGCAAAATGTATTTTGGGGTGCAATTCCACATATAACCATGGCATGTGTGAGCAATATATCATTTAGTGACAACTTTTTGAATACATTTTTTTTATTTATTTTTTTTGTCTTTATTCAATCACTTGGGACTAAAAAAAAAAATATTCAATGGGCTCAACATGCCTCTCAGCAAATAGCTTGGGGTGTCTACTTTCCAAAATGGGGTCATTTGGGGGGGTTTTGTGCCATCTTGGCATTTTATGGTCTTCAAAACTGTGATAGGTAGTGATAGGTAGTGAGGAGTGAAATCAAAAATGTATGCCCTTAGAAATCCTGAAAGCGGTGCTTGGTTTTCGGGGTCCCGTATGCGGATAGGCTCCCAAAAAGTCCCACACATGTGGTATCCCCGTACTCAGGAGAAGCAGCAGAATGTATTTTGGGGGTGTAATTCCACATATGCCCATGGCATGTGTGGGCAATATATCATTTAGTGACAACTTTGGTCAAAAAAAAAAAAGTTTGTAATATTCCCGCAACTTGTGACAAAATATAAAATATTCCATGTACTCAACATGCCTCTCAGCAAAAAGCTTGGGGTGTCTACTTTCCAAAATGGGGTCATTTGGGGGGGTTTTGTGCTATTTTGGCATTTTATGGTCTTCGAAACTTTGATAGGTAGTGAGGAGTGAAATCAAAAATTTGCACCCTTAGAAACCCTGAAGGCGTTGATTGGGTTTCGGGGCCCCGTGCGCGGCTAGGCTCCCAAAAAGTCCCACACATGTGGTATCCCCATACTCAGGAGAAGCAGCAAAATGTATTTTGGGGTGCATCTCCACATATAACCATGGCATGTGTGAGCAATATATCATTTAGTGACAACTTTATGAAAAAAAAAATTTTTTTTTTTGTCTTTATTCAATCACTTGGGACTAAAAAAAAAAAAATATTCAATGGGCTCAACATGCCTCTCAGCAAATAGCTTGGGGTGTCTACTTTCCAAAATGGGGTCATTTGGGGAGGTCCCTGCCATTTTAGCACCTCAAGAAATGAGATGGCAGTCATAAATTAAAAGCGGTGTAAATTCCAGAAAATGTACTCTAGTTTGTAGACGCTATAACTTTTGCGCAAACCAATAAATATACGCTTATTGGCATTTTTTTTACTAAAGACATGTGGCTGAATACATTTTGGCCCAAATGTTTGACTAAAATTGAGTTTATTGGATTTTTCTTATAACAAAAAGTAGAAAATATCTTTTTTTTTCAAAATTTGCGGTCTTTTTCCATTTATAGCGCAACAAATAAAAATCACAGAGGCAATCAAATACCATCAAAAGAAAGCTCTATTTGTGGGAAGAAAAGGACGCAAATTTCGTTTGGTTACAACATTGCATGACCGCGCAATTACCAGTTAAAGCAGTGCAGTGTGAAATTGAAAAAAGACCTCTGGTCCTTTGGCTGCCAATTGGTCGGGGCTGAAGTGGTTAAAGGACAACTAAAAATTGTCCATCAGGGCTTGCCTCCTTGGAGAAAAAGATGCCACCGTTCCAAGTCGATCCACCAAGATAATCACTTCTCTTCCAGACAAGGAGCCCCAGGTGCTGGCTAATGCATGCACAGGTGAGAAAGGATGAAAAAAAAAAAACTCTGGACAGCCGCACTCCGATAAGAATCTATTTTCTTGTGCCTTTTATTGTAAAGTAAAAATCACATAACACAATCCAGAGCAAAAGTGATACAGAACAAAATCCTGACACGTTTCACACTGAAATCAGTGCTTACTGATTCTTATTGGAGTGCGGCTGTCCAGAGTTTTTTTTTCATCATTTCTCACCAGGGCTTGCCTCCTTACCTGGTCTGATATTTATAGTAGCTCTGCCCAAATTCCAGCGTTTTTTACTGAGTGGTCCTGCCTGGAGCAACACAACCATTCTTCAAAATGCATCCTTGCCGAGTTCTCTTTATCCTACAGGGAGCTGTATTTATCGTGGCCCCCTAGCGGCCCCTTCAGAGTATGGCTCTTCTCAGCGGAAAGCATTCGGATGTGGTGCCTATGAGCAGCATTAAGAGGATCCAGCAAGGAAGCTTCCTGAAGAAAGGCTGTGCTTCTCCGGGCAGGGCCACACAGTAAAGAATGCTGGGAAAGAGGCAGTGGTATGTTTCAGAACCAGACTGGCCGCATTCGGGGGAGCGACCCTGCCTTAAAGGGCCACTTATTCAAAAGGTACAGGTCCTTTAAATCTGAATACCACACATATAAAATGTTTCTCATCGTGTGCCCTATCCTAGTTATATTTATATAATGGTTTTGCCTTGTGTTTGATCCTCTTGGACAGCCCCCATGGCTGCTTACAGACTCATGATATCTGCAAAGACTAAGACCACTTTCACATTGAGGCACTTTTCAGGCGCTTTCACGCTAAAAACAGCGCCTAAAAAGCTCACGAAAACTTGTTTCCATTAAAATCAATTTACGCTTTCACACTGGGGCAGTGTGCTGGCAGTGCTGTGAAAAACTCCCCTCCCCATTGAAATGAATGGAAAGCTCTTCAAAAGCGCTTGAAAAGCTCTTCAAAAGCGCTTGAAAAGCTCTTCAAAAGCGCTCAGTGTTTTTACTGGCAGTTTAGAAGCGCTTCAGTGTGAAAGTGGCCTTAGACCATGTTGTTTGGATCCCATAGTCTTTAGCTAATGACAAACTAACATGATGTAAATGCCTACCTACGATGGTTTCAAAGGATGTTTTACCTTGGTCTCCAATGTATGTGGGTTTGGAGCCACTCTTTCTCGTGTACAAGCAGTAGCTCTGACAATTTAAAAAGTTTTCTAGTGTTTCCATTACTATGAACAAAAGCTGTTTACGATGCTCATTAGCTGAAGCTGAAATTTGCGCACACAAGTGAAAAAGTCAGGGCAGCCTTTGTACAGCACTCTCAAAGGTTTTGGTAAGAGACGACTTACCAGATAACTCTTAGGCTACTTTCACACTGGAGCGGTGTATATTTAGCGCCGCTTTACCGGCGTTTTAGCGGCGCATTGCGGCCGCTCGTGGGGTGTTTTTCCCCCCGCGAGCGGCCGAAAAAGGGTCAATACCGCCCGCAAACCGCCGCTGCAGCGGCGTTTTGCGGGCGGGTTCGGCGCGCTCCCCCATTGTTTTCAATGGGACCGGGCGCTATAGGAGCGGTAAATATACCGCTCCTATAGCGAGCCAAAGATGCGGCTTTTTTTTTTTTTTTTTTTTTTTTTTCTCTCCCTTCCTTCTTTCTTCTTTTCTTTTCTCTCTCTCTTTCCTTCTCCCTTTTCCCCTCTCCCCCCCCCCCCCTTTTGCTCTCTCCCTCTTCCCTCCTCTAGACCCCCTATTGTCGAAATATGACAGCTATTAAAGTTTGTTCTTTCAATACAAGGGGACTAAATGTAGCATCTAAGAGATCACAAATCTTATATTCTCTCCAGAAACAAAATGTAGGAATTATTCTCTTCCAGGAAACGCACTTCCGTACAAATCAACTACCAAACATACAGAATAGACAATATCCCAACTGGTATCACGATACATACCCATATTCAAAATCCAGAGGGGTCTCAATAGTAATTCATAACTCAATACCTCATCAGGTTTTAGAAAAATGGACAAGTCGAGAGGGCAGAGCACTATTGCTAAAGCTGAATATATACGGACAGATATACACTTTTATTAATATCTATCTACCAAATATAGATCAAATAAAAACAGGCATTCAACTACTAACAAAGATGATGATTAAAGCAGAAGGGACAATCATAATTGGAGGAGACTTCAATTTTGTTCTAGATCGAAATATGGATACCACATCAAAGACAGGACCTCAAAAGAAAAGTGAGAAAAGAGCATTTAAAAAACTACTAGAACAATACCAACTAATAGATATATGGAGAATAACAAATCCAAGTATAAAAGACTATACATATTACTCCCAGGTACACGATACATACCATAGACTGGACTACTTTTTGATAAACTCCTCGGCGATTGCAACAACCTCTACCCCCGAGATAGGGAATTTCATATGGTCAGACCATGCACCCATCTACCTAACTATAGATACAATAAATAAAAGTATGCCTAGAGGTACATGGAAATTAAATGATAATTTACTATTTGATGAATCCTGTAGAACTGAAATTGCTTCCGCGATATTGAACTTTACATCAGACCACATAGAAGACAATACATCACTCCCAAATCAATGGGAAGCCCTTAAATGTATAATAAGGGGCCTCTTTATTAAACATGGGTCTAGATTAAAAAAAATGAAAAACAATAGGTTAAAAGAATTGATACAAGAAATTTCGGCATTAGAGAAACACCATAAACAGAATACAACACGAGAAACATTAATGGTCCTCTCGGATAAAAGAGTAGAGTTGAGAACGATATTGAATGAACAATCACTTCGAATTAGAGACAAAAATCGCGCCCTATATTACCATCAAGAGAATAAACCAGGTAAAATATTAGCTGGAGCTTTAAAACAACAAACAAGAACTACATCAATTCCCAAAATTAAAACAGACTCAGGGGAACTGACGTATGATCCCAAAAAGATTATGGAAACTTTCCATACATTTTACTCTGGGTTATATAACCTACCTAACCGACTAACAAAACAAAACCTAGAAGACCTTGACCAAAAGGTAAAACAATACATAACAGAAACCCCGATACCACGCTACCTGATAGCGATATAGAACAACTTGAGAATGAATTCTCAGAAACGGAAATACAAATAGTAATAGACTCACTGACAATAGGTAAAAGCCCAGGGCCTGACGGATTTACCCCACGCTTTTATAAATTATACAAAGACCTGCTTATCCCAGTTTTAAAACGCACATTTAACTCTGTATCTATAGCTCAGCCATTTGTATCACAAAGTATGCAGGCATATATATCTCTCATACCCAAACCCGATAAAGACCATACACTATGTGGAAACTATAGACCGATCTCCCTGACGAATATAGATCTCCGAATCTACTCTAAAGTTATAGCCAATAGGCTTACCCCTAAACTACCAACAACGATACATTTAGACCAAGTAGGATTCGTGGAGGGAAGAGAAGCGAGAGATAACACCCTTAAAACTTTGACATTAGTCGAATATGCGAAAAGACACGCCATCCCATCCTGTCTATTGGCAGTAGACGCTGAAAAAGCGTTCGACAGGGTGGGATGGCGATTCTTTGAAGAGACATTGAAACAATGGGGACTGGGCCCTAGATTATTAGAAAAGATTCTGGTTCTATATCAGAATCCAACGGCCAAAATTCGAGCAAATGGGGAATTATCAGACACGATAACAATACGAAACGGAACCAGACAGGGATGTCCCTTATCCCCACTGATATATGTTTTAACTATGGAACATCTGATGACAGCAATCCGGATAAATAAGGATATACAAGGAATTAGAATAAAAGATCAGGAATATAAACTTTCAGGATATGCAGATGATCTATTATTATATATTACAAACCCCATAGTGACGCTACCCAATCTAATAAAAGAATTCAAACGCTTTGCTGAAGTTAGTAACTTCAAAGTTAAGTATAATAAAACGGAAGCCTTAAACATTTCACTTACTACAAACACTGTTGATACTCTTAAAAGGAATTTCTCTTTTAAATGGCAAAATAGTACTATTAAATACCTAGGAATATTTATCCCCAATGACATCAGAAAACTCCAAGAAAACAACTATGTCCCACTAATACAAAAAATAACGAAACTACTTCAAAACTACAACAAAGGGATTTTCTCTTGGACAGGGCGTATAAATATTATAAAAATGGACATACTTCCCAAAATACTATATATATTCCAAACAGTTCCAATATTTCCCCTCAAAAACATATTGAATACTCTACGAAAACTGATAGGCAGCTTCATCTGGGCGGGTAAACCAGCAAGAGTCAGCAGGGAAACACTTATAAGATCTAAAAAAGACGGGGGTTTGGCTCTTCCGGATTTATCCACATACCTAAAGGCATCCCTGATCACTAGGATTATGGATTGGTTTCATAATAAAGGAACTAAACAATGGGTGGAACTAGAGGAAGAAATTATGAATATAAATTTAAAAATACTACCATGGATAAAAAAAGAGAATAGACCATTAAGACAAGAAATGCCATTTTTGATTGTAGCAACACTGAAAACATGGGACGGACTGATGAAAAGGGGAATAGGGTCATCATATATAGGCCCAATGACACCCCTCTTCGGCAATCCCGATTTCCCCCCAGCAAATGAATCCAGAACCTTTTTAAAATGGGAGAAAAAAGACAACATCAGAATAGTACAAACAATGGAGAACAAAAAACTTATTCGACTAGAAGACATGGGTAGAGAACATGCACACAAATGGATACAACACAGACAGCTTCAGGAATATATAAATACTCTTGAGAAAACAGGAATACTGGACAGAACACCCACAACATTGGAAACATTATTATTACAAGAACAAAGACCCATACATAATCTCTCCAATATATATAAATATTTAATTTCAAACAGTAACACACAAGAGTTAAAGTATGTAAGAAAATGGGAACAGGAGATGGAAGAGGCCATACCCAGAGAGAAATGGGACAAAGCAATTTTACTAACACACAAAATGTCTCTATCCAATAGGCATCAGGAAAGAAACTACAAATTACTAGTGAGATGGTATAAATGCCCAATTGACCTGTATAAAATTAATGTAGAAAATGATAGCACCTGTTGGAGATGTCAAAAAGCAGCCGGGACTATGTCACATATCTGGTTTTTATGCCCAAAGGTGTACATATTCTGGGAAAAAATATTTAAGATATATAGCGAGATGACAGATATAAACATACAACCAGAAATAAAGATCGCTATTTTATCAATGATACCAGGTACGATCAAAAAGATAAGAAAAGGGATACTAAAACACTGTTTAACCGCAGCTAGAACAGTAATAGCAAGGAAGTGGAAAAACAATATAGCACCCTCAATTGAGGAATGGATCATAGAAATGGATGATATGCGTTCACTGGAAGAGAGGATTATAAAGGAGGAGGATCCCAAAGATCACATAAACGAAACTTGGCAAAAATGGAAAGACTATAGGATGTCGTCCTTATTGCTGCGGACGATATGAGAGGGAGAGGGGAGGAGGGAGGATGGGAGAGACCTTGTCAAAATCCTTTGTTTTTTTTTTTTTGTTTTTTTTTTTTTCTCTCTCTTTTTCTTTTTTTTTCTCTACTGGACACTAATATGAATGAAGAGAGTATGATAGATTGTTTGATAAGTTTTAATGACATATGATGGGGAGAAAGAATGAAAGTAATAGCAACCATATATAACTAACACGCAAAAGTACAGGAATAAGAAACTATGGAGTTATAAACAGACACAACTGTAAATGCCTGTATAATACATGTAACTGCAAAGTTTTATGTTTGTTAAGATGTGAAAATGGAAATAAAATAAGATTTGAAACAAAGATGCGGCTTGCAGGACATTTTTGAGCGTCCTGCAAGCGCACCGCTTCAGTGTGAAAGCCCTCGGGCTTTCACACTGAAGATACAGCAACAGCTGTTTCGGGTCGGTTTGCAGGCGCTATTCTTAGCGCAATAGCGCTTGCAAACCGCCCCAGTGTGAAAGGGGCCTTAATGCTGGAAGTGCAATAGCCCCAAAGCTTAGTAAACGAGGTGAAGCTTCACTTTGCAAAGAATACCCAATCAAACACAAGTTTGCTTGCACATAATTTGATGATGGAAGTCAGCAGAGCTTCTCCTCATTTACCACGTTCTGGAGTAACTGCACTTGCAGAGTACATAGTCTATTTGCCTTTAGAAAATAAACCCCATTGATAAGATTTACATAAAGGCATCTTGTACACTGCTGCTGGTAAACTGACATTTAGAAGCAGTTAGGCATTTTTTTTTCAGCTGCCCCTGAACTCTCCTCTATGTTATCGTATCAGTACATGTACACAGGGTAGTTTCTAGGCAGTTGAGTTTAGAAGCCTTTTTTGGAAAGCAATAAAAAGCATTCAGGACGGATGTTCAGAGGCATTTGAAACGCCAAATGCTTGTCACAGACTGTAAACGTGGTAACTCGCGTTTAGCCATGTTTCGTTTACAGGTGTTTTTTAATGGAGATACATTTTTGACTATTTTCAATGCAAAAAACGCTTCTAAACCTAAACGCGGCACAAACCTACGTTTTTAAATGTCGGCTACTATCTGTTAAGGTAAATCATTCAGGAGAGGTTTTAAAATGTCCCGTGTACATGAAGCCTAAGCTGAGCTCTTTTACATGCTTCCTAAAAAACATAATACACTTCTTTTAATCCTGCATTGCAAAAATGCAATGTCATTGTAAATTTTTTATTTTTTCAGCCTATATACTTCAGATAAGGCAAGGCGTGTCAGTGGAGTGAGGTGGGACATCTTGTGATACACACTGTCTAGTTGCTGGTAGTGCTGATAGTACGTTACTTCTGATACCTGGGGTGAGTAAGGAAATCTCTTACTATACAACAGAGTTTAAATGATTCTCTTTATTGGCTAATTTGAGTTAATAAAGATGTAAGCTTTGGGACAACTCAGATCCCTTCATTGGGCTTTAGAAAAATTCTGAAAATGGTTCTGAAATGTACATATTTTTACAGAGTTACAAGGAGGGGCAATGAATTCTACCCATTGAAAAATACAAATATTTTTTCTTGACACACAATAGTGGTATGCTTCTCTGTGTTAGTATATCTGCTATGTTTGTTGTGCTACATGAAATATCTTTAGTGCAAAATTGCTGATGGCTTACCATTTTTTTAGGGACACTTGTCCTTCATTCATGAAGGGTTCATCAGACACATATATATATATATATATATATATATATATATACACACACACACACAATTAAACATACATACATGAAAGGATCTGCTTGCCATAAATGTAAAATATTTAACTGTCTATATTATTGGCAATAGGTACTAATAATGTAATATTCATAAAATAGATATTGTAGGACAGATGAGATAAAGAACAGATAATCATGGACATTGTGGTTATATGTTTGTTACAGTCTGTTGTATTTATCACAATGCATAATACTTTATAATGTATTATACAAATTATTGTATGTTGTTTTATTTGCTTCTGGCAACCTCTAGAATAGAAGTAATCATACATTTTTTTTATATTTTCTAACTAGAGCTGGACGTTAGTATTTAGATTTTCAGGAAGTTTCTAACTAGTTAACTTTATACACAGAAACTGTGATTTACATTCTTATAATAAAATAAAAATATACAATACGCCAATATAGCTATATTTATACTGCATACAAATGATCACTTCCTTTTAGTATTATAACTTCATTATGTTCATCAAAGTCTAACAAGTCAGAAATATCTCATTAATGTTGCTTTACACTAGTGCGAATTAAGAATTGCATGAAAATGGAGCCCATTCACATCAATGTGATTCAGCACAGTGTGAGTTGGAAAAAGGTTCCTGTACTACTTTTGGTGTGATTTACAGTGCAACTTGTCCCCATAGAATATGAAAAAACAAAGTCAAGACGCCTCAAAGTCACGCTACATAATTGCACTGAAAATCGCTGCAATATCGCATTGCAGTAGTGGGAACAGAGCCTAACATTACATATCAAAGAAATGAAAAGCCCAAATGTTAAGATGAAAGATGTGGGGCTGCAAATGTCAAGTATACAAGTTCTCAATCTATGAACAGCACTACAAAAACTGAGGCTGCTTTCCTATTCATATTACAATATTAGAGAAATGGAATAAAGATGGTTGGTTCTAGTAGGAGTAAAACATTTCTTACAACACTTCCAGAGGGCCGCACAATAGTAGTGTGCGCTTTTACGTGCTGATGTGCTTTACATCAAGCTAGCCAGCCCTTTTAAAATGAACAGGCTGTAACATAGCTCAATGCCCAAAAGTTTTGGTCCTGCTGCGGTTTTTGCAGCGTACTGCAAAGCACATTGAATAGAGAATTGGAATACAATAAGCTACATCATTAGTGTCTTTGGGCAATATCAAAGCCTCCAGAGTTGTTGCCAGTGGATGCAATAATAACCCCCAACGTTGGTGTCAAAGGCAACAACAGTTAAGCCTCGTACACACGATCGGATTGTTGACCAACAAAACCATGGACTTTTGTCCGAAGGGCGTTGGCCCAAACTTGTCTTGCATACACACGGCCACACAATTGTTGACCAACAATTACGAACGTAGAGACGTACTACGTTGTTTTTCAGCTCTTTAGCACCACCCTTTGGGCTCCTTCTGCTAATTTCATGTTAGTAGAAGTTTGGTGAGTCAGAGTAGAATAAAAACTCCTCCTTCAAGCTTTAACCAGACACTGATAGAAGTCACAAGATTTTGTTTATATTTACAAAAAAAAATTGCATTTCCATGTTCTGTGTACTGTGGGAGACTAGACATAGTTAATGCAGGGTCCTTGGTTTAGTAACACTTTAATTTCCAGAAAAAGTTTATTAAAGGACAACTAAAAATTGTCCATCAGGGCTTGCCTCCTTGGAGAAAAAGATGCCACCGCTCCAAGTCGATCCACCAAGATAATCACTTCTCTTCTAGACAAGGAGCCCCAGGTGCTGGCTAATGCATGCACAGGTGAGAAAGGATGAAAAAAAAAAAAACTCTGGACAGCCGCACTCCGATAAGAATCTATTTTCTTGTGCCTTTTATTGTAAAGTAAAAATCACATAACACGATCCACAGCAAAAGTGATACAGAACAAAATGCTGACACGTTTCACACTGAAATCAGTGCTTACTGATTCTTATTGGAGTGCGGCTGTCCAGAGTTTTTTTTTTCATCCTTTCTCACCAGGGCTTGCCTCCTTACCTGGTCTGATATTTACAGTAGCTCTGCCCAAATTCCAGCGTTTTTTACTGAGTGGCCCTGCCTGGAGCAACACAACCATTCTTCAAAATGCATCCTTGCCGAGTTCTCTTTATCCTACAGGGAGCTGTATTTATGGTGGCCCCCTAGCGGCCCCTTCAGAGTATGGCTCTTCTCAGCGGAAAGCATTCGAATGTGGTGCCTATGAGCAGCATTAAGAGGATCCAGCAAGGAAGCTTCCTGAAGAAAGGCTGTGCTTCTCCGGGCAGGGCCACACAGTAAAGAATGCTGGGAAAGAGGCAGTGGTATGTTTCAGAACCAGACTGGCCGCATTCGGGGGAGCGACCCTGCCTTAAAGGGCCACTTATTCAAAAGGTACAGGTCCTTTAAATCTGAATACCACACATATAAAATGTTTCTCATCGTGTGCCCTATCCTAGTTATATTTATATAATAGTTTTGCCTTGTGTTTGATCCTCTTGGACAGCCCCCATGGCTGCTTACAGACTCCTGATATCTGCAAAGACTAAAGCCCCATACACACGGTCGGATTTTCAGATGGAAAATGTCCTATCGGACAATGTTGTCGGAAATTCCGACCGTGTGTGGGCTCCATCGGACATTTTCCATCGGATTTTCCAACGGACAAAGTTTTATCTCCTGCTCTCAAATTTTCCGACAACAAAGTCCGATCACACAAATTCCGATCGTGTGTAGCCTAGTCCGACGGACAAAGTGCCATGCAAGCTCAGAAGAAATTCTGTGACGGAAGCGCTCGGTCAGGTAAAACTACCGTTCCTAATCGACACAGCACATTCGTCACGCTGCAATGTTAAAATGTGTTTAATGCAGCGCATTCTCTTTTTCTTTACAATGCAAGAAGAATGACGTGTTTTAGCTGCTCCTATTCACACTCACTTCTCACAAACTTATTTATTTATTCTTTTTCATGATTTATTGGCTAGATGTTTTTTTTTCGTCAGATCTTAAGAATGTTTGTTTTATTTTTTGGAGGATTTGTCATTTCATTTTTTTTTTTTTTTTCGGAATACATATTTCCTTTATTTTTTATTTTGAGGGGGGTTGTGTGTGTCAAATTAGCAAAACAATATTATTATCAGTTGTATTTGTAGCCTAAATTCACTAGGAGGTTGTTTGTTGTTGGTGCCCCTTGTTAATTGGACATTATGATTTGTGAAATGTACCTGCCTACTCACAAATAAACTGTCATTGTTGAAAAGTAAAACACATAGGCAAGGATTTCTTGAAATCAAAAATACCTTTATTTGGGTCTCAGCAACAAACCAAAGAGGAACGCAGCGATGGAGAAACTTGGGGAATTAGCAAAGCCTTGGACCCCCATGGCAAACATCATTTTTAAAGGTTCAAAAATTGGTGGCCTGAGGAGTACGTATCTTAATAAGGGAGTGCTATCTGGTCCTGAAGTCCAAAACATCCGGAACTGCAGCAGATGCCATCTAGGTCCCCAGGCTCTGGTCATACGAGAGGCTCCATCTTCCCTCAGACCAGACTGAATCCAGGTCGTCACTCTCTGGTCTTCCTTCCACGCTTCCTTGCACACTGTGGCTGTGGTGCTGGAGGTGTGGCAGAAGGAGGAGGAGGAGGAGGCGGAGCATGGTGACTCTCACAAACATGTGTGATTGGGGTCATCTCCCCAGCCACCCCCTTATTTAGTACCTTGAGGATCACCTCCTCACACATGCTGCGTTGCCTAGCCTCTATATCCTTCATTTTAGTGGCAACCAAGGAGCCAAAGGCCTCCTCGTAGGTGGGTGTGGCATGTAGTGAGGCTGAAGCCTTTCTTATCAGCCGGAGCGCTGACTCCCCCACATCCCCCCCTTCTCGCCCTTTTGTAGGGAAGGCGGAGGGGAGGGACTTGGGATACAGTCAGGCTCCTAGGCCTACCCACCTCTTGGCTGCCACTACCCACCTCTTGGCTGCCACTAACCCCTGCCTCCTCCTGACTGCCACATTCCACAGCCACCTCCTGGCTGAGGTCTTCCTGTGTATGAAAAAGGGACATAGTTGGAGTTATTTGTTCAGCAAACACACACAATTTTCATCTATTGACTGTTGCAAAATGTTTACAAATATAAAACCATACAATTCTCAGCCCAGCAGTTTATATTCTTGCCCCAAATGTCTCCAACACTACTGTCCGTTGATATGTCAAACACGTTAGTAAATAAGCAATTGGGGATCCTGAATTAAGTGAACATCATTCCCTTTTCACAAAAATGGGTACAAAACTACTATACCTGGCTCAAGCTGGTCTCCTCCACCTCTTCCAGACTGGAAGGCCCAGGATGCTCCATGGAAGCCTCATCAGGGGTGGCCTGCGTGAAAGGACGCGTGCAAGGAAGAGTCGAGAGTGACTCCCTGACATCAGCCTGGTCTTTGAGAAAATGGAGCCTGTCATAGTACCAGAGCTTGGGGACATAGACCTGATCTGCTGCAGCTCCAGATGCTTGGGACTTCAGGACCTTATTGCGCTCCCTGAAATACGTACTCCTCAGGCTGCCAATTTTTATTCTTAACTTATCAACGGTTGCCATGGGGATCACCGGCTTTACAAATTCAAGAAGTTTCTTCATCGCTGCGTACCTCTTTGGTTTGTTGCTGTATTCGGGGTGTTTTGCCTGCCATAAAAGGGTCAATTCCCGATACTTATCAATGAAGAGGGGGAGAAAACTGACGTCATTGAAGCCATACATCTTCTCTGCAAGACACAACACCACACAAACCACTAAATAATGTCAGGCTAAACTCTACTAATCTTCTCCATAAATAAGCCTCAAGGTCTAAGCAGTCTAGGCTAGTGATGTAACAAGTTCAAATTGTACCTTCGTTCTCGTGCGTCAGCTCTCTCTCCCCTCGGCTCACAGATCGTCGCTACGACACACGCGTGCGCATACAGTGCACATGCGTGAAACTCCGCCCGCCCCTGACGATCTTTCTCGTCTATTCCCCACCCCTTCTCTTTACGGCGCAGTGGGGAGAGCACATGGCGGGGACACAGCAGGTGCGCCCTAAATATTACAGCAACGAGGAGGAGGACGAGGAAAGGCCGGAGGCAGAAATGTCCCGATCCCGGAGGCTTAAATTTAAGGCCTCCAATATGTCTTTTGGAGAAATGTTGGAGATGGTGGACATATTGAAGAGGTGGGACTATGATGGGAAGTATGGGCCTTACCTCAACCCAAATTTCAGAAAGGCCAAGATCATGTCTAAAGTTGTGAGGAGGCTGTACAATAATTTTGGGGTACAACGATCCAAGGAACAACTGAGGAAACGCTGGTCAGACCTGAAACTGAGGGAGCCCGATCAGTACAGAAAGATCAAGCGAGTTCTTCAAAAAAGTAAGTAGTTGTCGTGTTTTGTTTTTTTATTCTTGCTTGCATACTGCTCCATGTGGTTGTTTTTTTCAATGTTGTACATTTGAAAATGGCCACTTTCATGTTCGTCTGTCCATTCGATCGTACTCAACCTCGATCTTTCTGCCACTGTCATGTTCGTGTGTGTCCATTCGATCGTACTCAACCTCGATCGTTCGGCCACTTATAATACGATGTTTGGTGAAGTTTTTAGAGAAAGGAAGCCTGTTGTCAATAGAGATGTCATCAAGAATGTAAAGCAAATTTCTTCAATGTAAAGGAGAGGTTACTCAGTAGCTGTTTACCCATCTGGACTCTAGAGCACTAGTGCTGGGACACCCAAACCCCCTTTTTATTATGCTGTTCCACACATGTGCTCCAGTGGATACTATAGGGGTGTCTCCATCTGACAAACTTCAACCAAAAAGGTAGTAAGTTTTGCACCTTTACAAAGTGACTACATTAATGTTGTTGTCATTTGAACCTGGCCACAAACAACTATTGTCCCTCACTTCCAAGCAATGTTTGACATTTCCTATTTCTGCCCTCAATAGATTGTTGTGCTAAATATTCCTTTTGTACATTCTCATATGGGAGCGAAGACTCGGGACGTCTGAGGACACCAGGAAACCCACACCTCCCAAAGAAGGGGAAATACCAACACCGGAAGCAGAGGAGGAGGAGGAAGGAGAGATCATCGAACTTGGAGAACTTATCACCACACCAGGTGAGTGTGGGAGAACCCAGCTACTGGTAAGCTAATCAATGTATGCTGCCTCTTTTACAATAGCCATTTTTTTTTGTGTGTTTTTAGGTGATGTTGATGTTGTGGAAGAAGAATCGCACTTTACCACTGAAAGTGCACACGTACTCATCGGAGAGATAATGGTGTGCAATCGAGATCTAGATGAGATCAAGAAAAACATCAATGATGTCCAACAAAAACTGAAGAACATCATTGATGTTTTAGGTAAAATCTGAAAACGCACAAAGTAATTATCACACATTTGTGGCTGTTTCTCACAACATTTTAACCTTAATAACTGTGCCAAATTTGGAAGATGCACACATTGTGTCAACATGTGCTAGCTCCCATCATGGTGGATGAATTACAACGTTTTGGGGGTGCAACCACTTTACTAACTACTAAAGTGGGTGAGGTGAAGGGGTTGCACCCCCAAAACACGTCCATTGATCCCCATGATGGGAGATTGCACATTTGAACATTCTAGGCATGTGTTTTATCATCAAATGCCCATTTTGATACCCAAATTGTGTGCATGTTCTAAATTTAACGTTTCCAGGGGTGACACCCCATGTGATGAAGGCAAGATCAAACACACTTTGAACATATAGTCATGTCTGATCTTGTCTTCACTTTTAAAAGTTGAACTTTGCAAGTTCCTATGTTCAGTCTGTTATGTTTTGCTACATGCCTGGTTTTACCAAATGCCAAATGTTAGTAAACAATGTTCGAAAGAACCAAGATCTTGTCAGTTTTGCCAAGAATTTTTGAAAGGCACTTGTGAATGTGTTGTAAGTAAAATTTTTACATCTAAAAAATGTGTGGCTTTCTTATTTAAAAAACAAAAAAGCATTATTTATGGCAAAAGTAAATGATTTTGGGGACAATGGGTGTTATTTACTAAAGGCTATTCCAGTTTGCACTGCAAGTGTATTTTCCAGGGCACTTTTGCAGTGCACTTGTAGTGCATAGTGGATTTGGCTTATGTAAATGACACCCACAGTGCTTTGTAATAAAACACGTAGCACACCATTTTTGGGAATACACACATTTCTGTCATGGTGATGAAAAGGAGTATTTTGGGTGTCAGTTATGCACTACAAACCTTCTCTAGACAAAAGATTAGGTATCACACACACAACATGAGAAGATTCTTTTTGGGAAGAAGAGACTGTTACCTCCTTTTGCCCAGAAAGTGCATTCCCACTGTTGAAGATAAAGGGACAAAATTTTAAAGACAAATAAGCTAGAACACACCTACAAGAAACACGCGGGAAATGAAAAGAAATCATAGGTCTGGTTAAAAAATATATTTAATAAAAAATGCCTCTCACCCATCGTCAGGCAGAGCAATGGCCCCCCTACCCACAAAGTAGTCCATATATCGCTCGCGGACCTCGCGGGCATTTAGAGGGGGCAAGCCAGGACGTTCCGCTTGAAGGGCTGTGAGGTCGGCATTGGAAGGCCCGTCCACATCTGGGCCAACGGGCACAACATAGTTGCTGCTATGTCTTTTGAGGAAGTTGTGCAATATGCAGCAGGAAAGAACTATATGGTTGAGCTTGTATTCCGCCAAGTTAATAGACGTCAAAAACAGGCGGAAGCGGCTGGCCAGGATCCCGAAGGTGTTCTCCACCACTCTGCGGGCTCTCGACAGCCTGTAATTGAAGACCCTCTGGTCTGGGGTGAGGGTCTTCATCGGGAAGGGCCTCATCAGATGGGTTGTCAGGGCAAACGCTTCATCCGCGACAAAGACGAAGGGGAGTCCTTCAGCATTCTCCTCTGGAGGTGGCAAGCACAGACTGCCACTCTGGAGACGCCAGTAGAACTCCGTGTGCGCAATAGCACCACCATCCGAGATCCGGCCATTCATCCCCACGTCCACATACAAAAACTCGTATGTCGCCGACACCACCGCCAACATCACTACACTATTAAACCCCTTGTAATTATAATAGTAGGACCCCGAGTTGGGGGGTGGGACGATGCGGACGTGTTTCCCATCAATTGCACCTCCGCTGTTAGGAAAGTCCCAATGGCTGGCAAAGTGGGAGGCCACAGTCTGCTATTCCTGTGGCGTGGAAGGGAACTGTGGAGTGAAACAAGAAAAAAAAAATTGTCACTTTGCACATAAACATTGCAAGCAGATTAGACACTAACATCTTGGAACAAGATCAGACTTATTAAATTGTAACCTTGAAAGTATTTGCACCCCAAAGTACAAGGTCCCCCTAGCAGATTACTCACCCCCCATCAATCCCCCCACTTCTGATGGGCCGTTACGACGTAACTACGCAACTACGCCACCACGCACCCTCTAGGAAGTACGAGTCGCTGACACGCAGGTGGAGCGCAAGCTGACCGACTGCAGCGTTCAGCTTCATAGCGGGTAACCGCCTGTGTTTGCCTGCATGCCCCACCAGCAGGGATTTCTATATGAATTGTTTCTCCCCAGCTCTGGTATCCCCTTAGGGCTGCTTGGCAACACGGCTTACCGTTTTAATTTTATTTTTAACCCTACTTCAACCTATTTTTGTATTTTTTCTGTTAAAACTGTCCTTTGGATTTTTTAATAAATTATTTTTATACTTGGCAACACAATTGCACTATGGGATCTTTTTTTACTTCCCCCCTATAAGGACACTTTCCTTCCATCACAACATACCTGAGTGCCCCTACACAAGCCCAGCAGAGGAGGAATAAAGCCTGGACCCTAGATTCAGCTGAAACCTGATCCAGCCCCAGTGTGCTCTACAGGCTTGTTACCCCTGCAGGGGTGCAGGTATCCGGTGAGTGGGAAATTCAACAGGGGGAGCACCGAAGTCACCTGAGAATTTACTATGAGCACAATTTAATCACCAAATCTTCTTTCTCTCGGAAATCTCAAATGTGGACTGTTTAAACTCTACTAGTTATCTCAGCTTTACTGTGTAAATGTGATCTATTCCTATAGTGCATCCCATTTATTCTGCTGAAACAATTGCACACGGAACCGCATGCATTATCTCAGCTTTACTGTGTAAATGTGATCTATCCTTATAGTGTATCCCATTTATTTTGCTGAAACAATTGCATACGGAACTTAATTATGTATTGGCACCATTACTAATTACAGCACCGGCATTAGCTTATGCTGTGGTTCAATAGCCAGCCCATACCACAGCCTAATAGCATATTTAGTATTTTTTGCTTAGGCTTCCTATGATCACATCAGCTGACTATATCAGGCGCTTTATGCAATATTTGTATTTTGGTTGCATCTGTGTTCACTTTTGGTATATTTATTATTTTTTATGATATGAGCACATAGGAACTGTCTCCGTTCATATACACTTAAATCACAGGATATATCCCTACTTATCACATCTAAATTTAGGGGACCTTAACCCTTGGTGTATGGTGAACCACTTACGTGATATCACCACATTCGTAACACTCTTTTTATTAAATGTGCACGTCACTTAGCACGGTGCTAATTATAGTGGCACATACTGTGTAGCTGATGCTAGCACAAACACTTTTATGAGTTATATGTCTTATACTTTATGTTTCATGTTTTATTTTGCCTAGACGCATATAATAGGTACTTTACCTCCTGGCCCAAGTGATTACTATTGAGGCAATTCACATCAGGCTATATATATATATATATTTTTTTTTTTGGTTCTTTTAGAAGGTTTATATATTTTCTTTTCACGTTTTGATTATTGACCTTTGCGCGCACATTGGTGGCTATTACAGTAGTCCACAATTTAACTCATTTTTGACACTTTAGTCATCATTTATTACAATTAAGTGACGTAGTGTATACCTATTGTCAGCCTTGATTCATAACACAGGTAGCGCCTGACCCCAGTATTACTATCAACTATTCTAAGGATAACTCTTACCCTTTCCCCTGAGGTGGCAGCAACCCAGATAAATCCCACCTAAGCGCGGCTTACCATACACAAATTTCTTTCTGATGGGCCATTGACAATAACTAGGGGTTTTGGGGGGGGATTGGACAGGTAACCCTCTGCACTTCTGTTACGCCGAGCACTCCGGGTGTCCCCTCCATCCCGGAGCGCTCACAGCGCCCGTTGTCCTGCAGCACCTCGGTCAGCTCCTCTGACCGCAGGCGCTGCTCTGCCGATGGGATGCGATCCTCGCGGCGGCCTCCGTCCGCCCGGGGATCGCATCTCTCTCTCCTCACCTGCCCCCGCCTGTGTCTCCCTGCGCGCGCGTCCCCTCTCCCCAGGCGCGCGCAACTCGGCTGTTTCTTAAAGGGCCAGTGCACAAGTAATTGGTGCCTGGCCCAAATTACAGTTACACCCAAAACACCTTATAAACCCACTTCCCCTTCCTGTCCTGGCCGGATCTTGTGTTGCCTTAGTGCCCAGTGAAAGCGTTTGTGTGTTTTGCTCCTACTGTGTATCCAGACCTTTGCTGTTGCCCCCGACTACGAACCTTTGCCACCTGCCTTGACCCTTTGCTACGTTTGACCTTGCCTCTGCCTAATCCTTGTGTACCGCGCCTGTCTCAGCTGTCAGTGGGGTCGAGTTGCTATTGGAAGACATGACCTGGTTGCTACCGCCGCTACAAGTCCATCCCGCCTTGCGGCGGGCTCTGGTGAAAACCAGTAGCAACATTAGAACCGGTCCTCCAATACAACCCATGCTATCGCCCCATTGGCATAGGGGATCCACCTCCTGTTCCCCGCTGTACCCGGAACGTGACAGTAGATCCGGCCATGGATCCCGCTGAGGTCCCGCTGCCAAGCCTCTCGGATCTGACCACGGTGGTCGCTCAACAAGGACAGCAATTGGCGCAGTTGACTGCTATGCTACAGCAGCTTCTGCCATCTCCACCACCACCTCCTGCATCTCCTCCGCCACGAGTTGCTGCTGCTAGAGTCCGCCTGTCCCTTCCTGACAAATTCAATGGGGATCCCAAGCTGTGCCGAGGGTTCCTATCCCAGTGTTCCCTCCATCTGGAGATGTTGTCGGACCAGTTCCCCACAGAATGGTCAAAGGTGGCGTTCGTGGTTAGCCTACTATCTGATAAGGCCCTAGCCTGGGCTACACCACTTTGGGACGGTGGCGATCCTGCCACAGCTTCTATTCCAGCCTTCTTCTCTGAAGTCCGCAGTGTCTTCGAAGAACCAGCCCGGGCCTCCTCTGCCGAGACGGCTCTCCTGAACCTCGTCCAGGGGAATTCTTCAGTGGGCGATTACGCCATTCAGTTCCGCACCCTGGCATCTGAACTCTCCTGGAACAATGAGGCCCTCTGCGCAACCTTCAAAAAAGGTCTATCCAGTCATGTCAAAGATGTGCTGGCCGCACAAGAGATTCCTGCTACCCTGTCTGAACTCATCCAGCTAGCCACCCGCATTGACATGCGTTATACCGAAAGATGCCTAGAGCTACGCCAGGAAAAGGACTTTGGTCGCGTCAGGCGGTTTCCTCGCCTGGCACCTCTCTTCCAGAATCCTCTGCAACCCGTTCCTGCTCCTCCTGCTGAGGAAGCTATGCAAGTGGATCGGTCACGCTTGACCACACAAGAGAGGACTCACCGCCGAGACCATAATCTGTGCCTGTATTGCGCCAGTCCCGACCATTTCTTAAAGGACTGCTCTATCCGCCCTCAGCGTCAGGGAAACGCTCGCACCTAGCTAACGTGGGAGAGGCGCTGCTAGGTGTGGATTCTTCCTCTCCACGTCTGACCATTCCGGTGAGGATTTCTCTGACCAAGAGATCCTCTTTCTCCGCTGTGGCCTTTCTGGACTCTGGTCCGGCAGGAAACTTCATTGAAGCTTTACTCATCAACAAATTTAATGTTCCAGTTACCCGTCTCGTCAAGCCTTTTTTCATCACCTCTGTAAATGGTCAAAACCTGAACTGTATCGTGCGCTATCGCACTGAACCTCTCCTCATGAAGATTGGAGTTCTCCATCACGAAAAGATTAGCTTCTTTGTGTTACCCAACTGTACCTCTGAGATCCTTTTGGGCCTACCCTGGCTCCAGCTACATTCTCCTACCCTCGACTGGGCATCGGGGGACATCAAAAGTTGGGGTCCCTCCTGCCACAGGCATTGCCTCAAAGCGGTGCCCACTAAACAAGTTTTCGTCGCTACCTCTCTGCCTAGTCTCCCCCAACCCTACCGGGACTTTGCCGATGTATTTTGCAAGAAACAAGCTGAGGTCCTGCCGCCACATAGACCCTTTGATTGCCCTATTGATCTTCTTCCTGGCACCACTCCGCCCCGGGGCAGGATCTACCCTCTCTCCATCCCGGAGACACAAGCTATGACAGACTACATCCAGGAAAACCTCAAAAGAGGTTTCATCCGCAAGTCTTCTTCCCCTGCTGGAGCAGGATTCTTCTTTGTCGCCAAAAAGGACGCGTCCTTACGTCCCTGCATTGACTATCGTAATCTTAATAAGATCACGGTAAAAAATCGTTACCCGCTGCCCCTTATCTCTGAACTTTTCGACCGTTTGCGCGGAGCAAGAATTTTTACCAAGCTGGACCTCCGGGGCGCATATAATCTCATCCGTATCCGTAAAGGCGATGAATGGAAAACCGCCTTTAACACCCGTGACGGACACTTTGAATATCTCGTCATGCCTTTTGGTTTATGCAATGCTCCTGCGGTTTTCCAAGACTTTGTAAATGAGATTTTCAGGGATTTGCTGTACTCTTGTGCTGTTGTCTATCTGGACCATATCCTGATTTTCTCCTCTAGCTTGGAGGTGCATCGTCTTCATGTCCGTCAAGTACTCCAACGGCTCCGAGATAACCATCTTTACGCCAAACTAGAGAAATGTCTCTTTGAACGCTGCAGTCTTCCCTTCCTGGGTTAGTCTCTGGACAAGGTCTCCAAATGGACCCTGAGAAGCTTTCCGCCATCCTAAACTGGCCACATCCTACTGGACTGCGGGCCATCCAGCGGTTCCTCGGATTCGCCAATTATTATCGCCAGTTTATTCCTCACTTCTCCACCATTGTCGCGCCTATTGTGGCGCTAACCAAAAAGGCTGCGAATCCTAGGTCCTGGCCTCATCAAGCTGATGAGGCATTTAACCGCCTTAAGTCTGCCTTTGCCTCTGCACCCGTTTTGTCCAGGCCTGACCTTCTCAAACCGTTTCTCCTGGAAGTCGATGCCTCCTCTGTGGGAGCTGGAGCTGTGCTTCTTCAGAAAGATTCTAAGGGCAAGAACATAACCTGTGGGTTTTTTTCTAAGACCTTTTCCCCCCCCGAAAAGAACTACGCCATCGGAGACCGTGAATTACTGGCCATTAAGCTGGCACTTGAGGAATGGAGACATCTCCTTGAGGGATCCGTTCACCCCATCACGATCTTCACGGATCACAAAAATCTCTCTTATCTCCAGTCTGCCCAGCGATTAAACCCACGTCAAGCTAGGTGGTCGTTGTTTTTTGCTCGCTTCAATTTTGAGATCCATTTCTGTCCCGCGGACAAAAATGTCAGGGCTGACGCCCTATCACGTTCCACCGATACTTCTGAGTCCGAGTCTCCGGTACAACACATTATACCCCGTGAGTGTCTGATCTCTTCTGCCCCTGCCTCTTTGGTGCAAGTTCCTCCTGGGAAAACCTTGGTCCCCCCACGTCTTCGTCTTCAGATTCTCAAATGGGGTCACTCCTCTCAGCTAGCTGGTCATCCTGGAGCCAAGAAGTCCTCCCAACTGATTTCCAGGTATTACTGGTGGCCCTCCTTGAAAAAGGATGTGCCTGTGCCGGAACAACCTTGGGCCCACATAGCTATGGACTTCATCACGGACCTTCCTCCTTCCCACGGCCATACAGCCATATGGGTGGTCGTTGATCGCTTCTCCAAAATGTCGCATTTTGTCCCGCTTCCAGGTCTCCCTTCTGCACCTATACTTGCAAAACATTTCTTCCTCCAGATTTTTCGTCTTCATGGACTTCCATCTCACATCGTCTCGGATAGAGGCGTTCAGTTCGTGTCTAAATTCTGGAGAGCCCTCTGCAGTCAATTGAAAATCAAACTGGACTTTTCCTCTGCCTATCATCCACAGTCCAATGGACAAGTGGAGAGAGTCAACCAAATCCTTGGGGCCTACCTGCGACACTTTGTCTCTGCTCGTCAAGACGACTGGGCTGACCTCTTGCCCTGGGCCGAATTTTCTTACAACCTGATGGAGTCTGAGTCCTCCTCTAGATCACCCTTCTTTGTAGTATACGGCCGTCATCCTCTACCCCCCCTACCCTTCCCCACCTCTTCCGGAGTCCCTGCTGTAGACGAAGTCACCCAAGAGCTGTCGTCCATCTGGAAAGAGACTCAAAAGTCGCTTGCCCTGGCCCTTTTCTCGCATGAAGAAACATGCTGACAGTAAAAGAAGACCTCCTCCTGTCTTCTCCCCTGGTGATAGGGTGTGGCTCTCCTCCAGGTACATCAGGTTCCGCATCCCCAGTTACAAGTTGGGTCCCCGCTACCTCGGTCCATTCAAGGTCAAGGCTCGGATCAATTCCGTGTCCTACAAATTGCATCTTCCGCCTTCCCTCCGCATCCCCAACTCTTTCCATGTTTCCCTCCTCAAACCCTTTATCATTAATCGCTTTTCCACCAAGCTCCTGCTCCTGTCTCCGAGGTCCTCCGACATCTTCTCCGTTAAAGAGATCCTCGCCTCTAGAACCGTCCGAGGTAAGCGGTTCTATCTTGTTGACTGGGAGAATTGTGGTCCTGAGGAGAGGTCCTGGGAACCTGAGGGTAACATCATAGACAAAGATCTCATCCTCAGCTTCTGGGGCTCCAGGAGGAGGGGGGAGACCCAAGAAGAGGGGGAGACCCAAGGGGGGGTACTGTTACGCCGTTGTCCTGCAGCGCCTCGGTCAGCTCCTCTGACCGCAGGCGCTGCTCTGCCGATGGGATGCGATCCTCGCGGCGGCCTCCGTCCGCCCGGGGATCGCATCTCTCTCTCCTCACCTGCCCCCAACTGTGTCTCCCTGCGCGCGCGTCCCCTCTCCCCAGGCGCGCGTGCGCAACTCGGCTGTTTCTTAAAGGGCCAGTGCACAAGTAATTGGTGCCTGGCAAAAATTACAGTTACACCCAAAACACCTTATAAACCCACTTCCCCTTCCTGTCCTGGCCGGATCTTGTGTTGCCTTAGTGCCCAGTGAAAGCGTTTGTGTGTTTTGCTCCTACTGTGTATCCAGACCTTTGCTGTTGCCCCCGACTACGAACCTTTGCCACCTGCCTTGACCCTTTGCTACGTTTGACCTTGCCTCTGCCTAATCCTTGTGTACCGCGCCTGTCTCAGCTGTCAGTGGGGTCGAGTTGCTATTGGAAGACACGACCTGGTTGCTACCGCCGCTACAAGTCCATCCCGGCGTGCGGCGGGCTCTGGTGAAAACCAGTAGCAACATTAGAACCGGTCCTCCAATTCAACCCGTGCTATCGCCCCATTGGCATAGGGGATCCACCTCCTGTTCCCGCCGTACCCAGAACGTGACAACTTCATTGATAGCCAAATGGCTCAATAATGTGTGCTAGTTTGGCCAGACCCTCCTTACTTAACACTATTGGCAGCCCACAGGAAAGATAAAAGAACCTTTCTAATCCCCACCCCCCCAAAAAAGGGAAGCACATTTTGACATTCTGCAATTACCTATCAAGCTAATAGGAGGAAAATACCATAAAAAATTAGAAAATGGAAAGTGTTGAGCCAGCCCCTTGCACTACATGCTTTGCTGAATTCATCCCTAAATATGACCACTATAAAGAGGTAGGTATATAGTGTGTATTGAGCTTGGCAAAGCCAGCAGATAGAGGATTGGTAGCATCTGACAGAGCAGTTGGGGGAGGGGGTTCCTAATGAGTTTGGCACCCCAAAAAAAAAATTCAAAGGGGCTCTGCATGAAGTAAAACACACAGCAAACATTTGTGCATATTTTAGGGGGTGTTTGGGGGAAAACAATACTATGCAGCAGACAAAATACATTGCTTAAGGGACTAGGCCATAGGTGTCTATTGGGCCAGAAGAGCATGCTGGGGAGGTAAGTGAAGGGAAAAATGCATAAAGGACAAAAGGGGCACAGCATATTAGAGCATATTGCAATCATGGTAATTAGGGAAGGAGGTCAAAAATACAAGTCATTAGCAAACAGAGCATACATAGAAGGGAATAGTAAAGGAGAAATGTTACCTTAATATAGTCCTCCTGCAGGACCTGGATTATGGCAGAACAGGTCTCTGGAATAATGATTCCCAGAGCCTGGGGAGAGATACCTGTGGAGAACTTCAGATCCTGAAGGCTTCTCCCTGTCGCCAAGTACCTCAACGTGGCAACAAGCCTCTGCTCCGGAGTGATGGCTTGTCTCATGCAGGTATCCTGCCGGCTGATAAAAGGGGTCAGCATTATTCTCCCGGATCTCACGAAGCAAAGGCATGTGCGAGAATTGGTCACGCTGAAGCAACCAATTCTTGGTCCACATACTCCTCCTCGCTCTGTTCATGGACGGGTCTTGGCTCGAAGCTAAAAGCCCGACACCAAGTCCGCGTACAGCACGAACTCGGCGACGAGTACATACGGGAAACATCGCTCACAAACGGTCGGCTGGTCAGAACGGACAAACAAAAAGCACCGATAAACAGCAAGGCCTGAAAGAACGAAATGAATACCAGAAACGAGCAGACAATAAGCAGTGAAAATCAAAGCGTCCTATATCAAGATATAGGCCGCAATGACCAACAAATGCGAACTGACTACACGCACTAATAAACAGATACGCACGACAAGCACAAACTGAAGAGCAGTAACGATCTGAGTCAGAAAACTGAGAAGCGTGAATCGTAAGTCCCCAAACTTCTACTAACACGCGATAAACACGGAATCAGCAGAAGGAGCCCAACAGGTGCCGGACGTGGTGCTGAACTTCCCTTTTCTAGTCTCGTGGAAGACGACTTACGTCACGACGTTCTTGAAGACCGGAAATTCCGAGAACGTTGTCCGACCATGTGTACGCAACACCAGCATCGTGATCCGACGGAACTAGTCATCGGAAAATCCGAGCGTGTGTACGGGGCATAAGACCATGTTGTTTGGATCCCATACTCTTTAGCTAATGACAAACTAACATGATGTAAATGCCTACCTACGATGGTTTCAAAGGATGTTTTACCTTGGTCTCCAATGTATGTGGGTTTGGAGCCACTCTTTCTCGTGTACAAGTAGTAGCTCTGACAATTTAAAAAGTTTTCTAGTGTTTACATTACTATGAACAAAAGCTGTTTACGATGCTCATTAGCTGAAGCTGAAGTTTGCGCACACAAGTGAATAAGTCAGGGCAGCCTTTGTACAGTTCTCTCAAAGGTTTTGGTAAGAGGCGACTTACCAGATAACTCTTAATGCTGGAAGTGCAATAGCCCCAAAGCTTAGTAAACGAGGTGAAGCTTCACTTTGCAAAGAATACCCAATCAAACACAAGTTTGCTTGCACATAATTTGATGATGGAAGTCAGCAGAGCTTCTCCTCATTTACCACGTTCTGGAGTAACTGCACTTGCAGAGTACATAGTCTATTTGCCTTTAGTAAATAAACCCCATTGATAATATTTACATAAAGGCATCTTGTACACTGCTGCTGGTAAACGGACATTTAGAAGCAGTTGGGCGTTTTTGTTCAGCTGCCCCTGAACTCTCCTCTATCTTATCGTATCAGTACATGTACACAGGGTAGTTTCTAGGCAGTTGAGTTTAGAAGCCTTTTTTGGAAAGCAAAAAAATGCATTCAGGACGGATGTTCAGAGGCATTTGAAACGCCAAATGCGTGTAACAGTTTGTAAACGTGGTAACTGGCGTTTAGCCATGTTTCGTTTACAGGTGTTTTTTAATGGAGATAAAGTTTTGACTATTTTCAATGCAAAAAACGCTTCTAAACCTAAACGCGGCACAAACCTACATTTTTAAATGTCGGCTACTATCTGTTAAGGTAAATCATTCAGGAGAGGTTTTAAAATGTCCCGTGTACATAAAGCCTAAGCTGAGCTCTTTTACATGCTTCCTTAAAAACATAATACACTTATTTTAATCCTGCATTGCAAAAGTGCAATGTCAGTGTAATTTTTTTGTTTTTTATGTTCAGCCTATATACTTCAGATAAGGCAAGGCGTGTCAGTGGAGTGAAGTGGGACATCTTGTGATACACACTGTCTAGTTGCTGGTAGTGCTGATAGTACGTTACTTCTGATACCTGGGGTGAGTAAGGAAATCTCTTACTATACAACAGAGTTTAAGTGATTCTCTTTATTGGCTAATTTGAGTTAATAAAGATGTAAGCTTTTGGGACAACTCAGATCCCTTCATTGGGCTTTAGAAAAATTCTTCTGGTTCTGAAATGTACATATTTTTACAGAGTTACAAGGAGGGGCAATGAATTCTACCCATTGAAAAATACAAATATTTTTTCTTGACACACAATAGTGATATGCTTCTCTGTGTTAGTATATCTGCTATGTTTGTTGTGCTACATGAAATATCTTTATACTTTACTGCAAAATTGCTGATGGCTTACCATTTTTTAGGGACACTTGTCCTTCAATTATGAAGGGAATATCTCATCTATATTCAATAGATGAGATAAAGAACAGATAATCATGGACATTGTGGTTATATGTTTATTACAGTCTGTTGTATTTATCACAATGCATAATACTTTATAATGTTGTATAATACAATTATTCTAGAATAGAAGTAATCATATGTTTTTATATTTTACAACTAGAGCTAGACGTTAGTATTTAGATTTTCAGGAAGTTTCTAACTAGTTAACTTTATACACAGAAACTGTGATTTACATTCTTATAATAAAATAAAAATATACAATACGCCAACATAGCTATATTTATACTGCATACAAATGATCACTTCCTTTTAGTATTTATAACTTCATTATGTTCATCAAAGTCTAACAAGTCAGAAATATCTCATTAATTTTGCTTTACACTAGTGCGAATTAAGAATTGCATGAAAATGGAGCCCATTCACATCAATGTGATTCAGCACAGTGTGAGTTGGAAAAAGGTTCCTGTACTACTTTTGGTGTGATTTACAGTGCAACTTGTCCCCATAGAATATGAAAAAACGCAGTCAAGACGCCTCAAAGTCACGCTACATAATCTCACTGAAAAACGCTGCAATATCGCATTGCAGTAGTGGGAACAGAGCCTAACATTACATATAAAAGAAATGAAAAGCCCAAATGTTAACATGAAAGATGTGGGGCTGCAAATGTCAAGTCTAATGCCGCGTACACACGGTCGGAATTTCCGATGGAAACAGTCCGATGGGAGCTTTTCAACGGATTTTCCGACCGTGTGTATGCCCATCTGTCTTTTTCTGTTGGAATTTCCAACGGACTTTGGATTAAGAACCTGTTCTCAATTTTTCCAACGGAAAACCTTTCTATCTGATTTTCCGATCGTGTGTATGCATTTCCGACACGCAAAATTTTGATGCATGTTCGGAAACAATTCGACATGTAGGCAATGTAGGCAAGACAGTTTGAGCGAAATTCCGTCGGAATTTCGACAGGAAAACCATCAGAGCTTTTTCCGACGAGAATTCCGACCGTGTGTACGCAGCATAAAAGTTCTCAATCTATGAACAGCACTACAAAAACTGAGGCTGCTTTACTATTCATCTTACAATATTAGAGAAATAGAATAAAGATGGTTGGTTCTAGTAGGAGTAAAACATTTCTTACAACACTTCCAGAGGGCCGCACAATAGTAGTGTGCGTTTTCACATGCTGATGTGCTTTACATCAAGCTAGCCAGCCCTTTTAAAATGAACAGGCTGTAACATAGCTCAATGCCCAAACGTACAAACGTACGAACGTAGAGACGTACTACATTGTTTTTCAGCTCTTTAGCGCCGCCCTTTGGGCTCCTTCTGCTAATTTCATGTTAGTAGAAGTTTGGTGAGCATTGATTCGCGCTTTTCATTTCGCACTTTTCATTTTGCGCTTTTCAGTTCGTTTCTGAATGGTCGTTCGTCAACCAGCCATGTTGCGGAATCGGAGGAGATAACGTGTTATTTATTATTGGCCTTGGAGTTATTGCTTTGACATTAATTTTTTGGGTTGAATAATGATTTTATTTGTTATATTTTCTATATTTTTGGATGCATAGAATGCACTTTTTGGTTCTATTGGCAGATAGCATGTCTAATTTTATTTTTTAAATGCACAATAAAAAAATTGTGGAGAATAATACTTGGCTATGTGTTTTACTTCAAATGACAGTTTGGGAGTAGGCAGTTACATTTAAAAAAAATACAATGTAAAAATTGACAAGGGAAACCAACATAGTTGTATCTTTGATCTTAAAAACTACGGGATAATGGTGTTGTGGTAACTTGCCCAAATAAAAAAAAGCATAATAATATTTTTGACATCACTGAAAAAAAAAAGCCTTTGAAAATTTGTTTGCATTAACTCCATCAGTATCACCAGCAAAGCAGCATCATTATTATCCCATTAAAGAAGAGAATTGTGCGCTGCATTTCGAGATTTCATAATTTGCCACGTCACGAATGTTAAAGTGGAGTTCCACCCTAAAAAAAAAATTTTATTTATGTGCATAAAAAAAAAAAAACATTTGGAGAAAAATTGTTTTTTTACTTGCCTCTAAATGCCTGTTGCTAGGGGGTCCCTCTTAGTCTGCCTCCTTCAGCGCCTGGGCTCTTGACGTCACTTCCCTCGGCACAGGAAGGGGGATCAGCTCTGCCCCCTCCCTCTTGTCAATCATCTGGGACACATACAGGTCCCAGATGATTGCGCGGACATCAACATTGGTGTCAGTGGACACAATAATAAACCCCAACATTGATGTCAGTGGATGCAATAGTAATCTCCACCACTGGTATAAGAGAATCCGAGACCAAAATAATAAACTCTGCATTGGTAGTTTAATACCCTCCTTTGGTGGTTAGTGGCAGTGAGAGTTTTTTTTTTTAACCTCCTCTCCCCTCATTGATGTTTAGTGGTAGTGATTTTTAACCCCCACTTGTGGTAATGTTTTTCTCTCCCCCACCCCCATTGGTCGTTAGTGGTAGTGAAGTTAGACCCTCCTCATTGATGATTATTGGCAGTGATTTTTCATCCCCGATTGTGGACGGTTTGTGGCAGAGGTTATGCTAACCGCCCCCCTGTTGGTGGTTAGTGATAGTGAAGTTTAAGCCTCCTCATTGATATTTAGTGGCAATGTTTTTTGAAACTTTCTCCCCCTCGTTGGTGGTGAGTGACAGTGAAGTTTAACCCCCTCAGCATTGGTGATGGCTTGATCATATGGTCCAGCACACTTTACTTTTCTGGGACCCTCCCAATCCCATTGGGGGTTAGTGGCAGTGTTTTTGTAACCCTTTCCTCCCTCATTAGTGGTAGTGTTCTTCTAAACCCCTCCTCATTGATGGTTAATGGCAGTGTTTTTAACTCCCCCTCCCCCCACACTGATGATTAGGGGGTCATGTTTTTTTTAATGGCAGTGAAGTTTATTCCCCCAGCATCACTTACCTGATCACATGCTCCAGCGCCGCTCTCTTTCTCCCAGAGGCCGGGACTTTACCAGTACTGTGAGGTAGAGATAACTCCTTCTCACAGTACGGTCTATTTCAATGTCAGGTGCTGGAACAGAGAGAGTGTATCAGTGCCGAGCACCCTGATGTGGTTCTAGTGCCACGCAGATGGTGGACCCAGCCCAACACATAGCGGACTTCACACAGAAATCTGGTGGGCCGTGTGTTGGGTATCAGGGGGTTAGAATCTGTTAGGTTTAGTGGTCACACTTGATTTTATTTACAGCTGTGAAAGGTGAGATTTCCTCTCACTTTGAGAAGGTCTCCACAAACTTCTGTTCTGTCTTTGATGCAGGAAATGAGGATAAATCCCCCAGGTGTGGACTCAGAAAACAATACAACCCCAAAGAGGGTCTAACCTTTTATTACTGAGACCTTTTATTAGCCTAAAATGGTAAAAATTCTATAGCAGTATAACAGGTCAGGATAAGCATCTTGACTGCTGAGGGGCAATGGGCTTAGGTCCCAATTAACGTAACGCCACGGGATCAAATCCCCAACCACCCTTGCCCTTTTCCCCATTAAATAAAACACTTACAACCATTAGGTTGGAAAGGGCAAGGCCACAGCTTTATTAAATTCCAACACATAACATGTGAACATGTTTAACCAGCTTTATTAAATTCCAACACATAACATGTGAACATGTTTAACCAGTGCCAGTCACAGTCGTACTGTGAGCACTTAACCAAAAGAGGGAAGTGGGGCCTGTCCTTACCATAAGTGCTGGACAGACAGTCTACTTCCAATTCTCCATCAAGGGCATAGCCCATTACAGCAACTTTAACTGCTGGCAAGGTCAAGAAAACCGCAGCAAGCTGTGACATACCATAACATAGGAAAAATAGGGCGGGTGGGTGGGCAGCTCTTCCAGCGACTCTTCCAAAAGACCCAGAATTCCCTGGGGCACACGATTTTCTGAGCTCAGGCCCATCCCATCCCACATGTCCCAACCAATTGTTCCCCTTTTCATGTACCTAGCCATGCCCCCATCAGTCAAGGCTCTCTTTCCCTAGGAGGGGCTCAAGAGGCCTCCATGACTGCTGAGGGGCAATGGGCTTAGGTCCCAATTAACGTAACGCCACGGGATCAAATCCCCAACCACCCTTGCCCTTTTCCCCATTAAATAAAACACTTACAACCATTAGGTTGGAAAGGGCAAGGCCACAGCTTTATTAAATTCCAACACATAACATGTGAACATGTTTAACCAGCTTTATTAAATTCCAACACATAACATGTGAACATGTTTAACCAGTGCCAGTCACAGTCGTACTGTGAGCACTTAACCAAAAGAGGGAAGTGGGGCCTGTCCTTACCATAAGTGCTGGACAGACAGTCTACTTCCAATTCTCCATCAAGGGCATAGCCCATTACAGCAACTTTAACTGCTGGCAAGGTCAAGAAAACCGCCAACCGCTCGACAGTTAGTAACTGACGAGCGCCCCACCGCAGCCAGCACCTGTTCGACACCTCGCTGCAGGCCAAGGTTGAACAAGTCCAACCCAATGTCATTAAGGTGAACGGCATCCATTCTCAACGGCCAAAGAAACAGGGCAGCAGAGGCAAAACGACCCTCATGCCCATGCCAAAACTTTTTTTTTTTTTTTTTTTTAATTATGCGCAGAACTGACACGCAGCACCCATAGAAGACAATGTCCTCCGCCTGGACACCGCCCGCCGAGGATGAGGATTTCAAAACCAGTTTGCCGACACAAAAGGCCCCGCAAAACGCCAACGAGAAAGGCACTTGGAAGAGAAGAGTCTCGAACGGGGAAAGCAAACGGACGGCAACAGGGAAAGGACACCAGGAAGAATAGGGGGGGGGGGGAGGGGGCCGAACGCCGGGGAGAAGTCGCACGCCTACAACCCCGTAGGACCCGACGGATTGGGAACGCTGTTGTGATGTCCTCCCACCCCAGAAGCTGAAACCAGAAGGACGAAGCAGACATGGCCGACAAAAAACGTGGAACCGAAAGAACCTTTTTGTAGTAAATAAACAAGTTAAGAAAATGAAGCCACTCGACTGTCCCATGGAGACGAGATGGAAAACTCACCGCCCAACACCCGGGCACATGTGTCCCACAGCAAAAAACACTGCCTACCCATAGGGGAATTGAACCCCCGGTCGACAGTACGAAGTCCATGACCGAGGGGGCAGCGCTGCCCAAAGTAGGTCCAGCAAACATCGGAAAAGGAGATTCCACAAGTAGGCCGGACAGGGGAGTCCAACCAGGGAAGCCGCAGGGCGGGGGGCGGGAACGATCGAGCTGTAAACTGTAGAGAGAGTCGGAAATATCATTAGCAGTTCCATGGACATGCCAAGCTCTAAAGCAACGTTAAACTGAAGGAACTTTAAAACCAAAAAACGCAGCAACGACACAACCGGAGAGAATATGGCAGACTGTCGATTGATCCCATGCACCACGCCCATATTAACGGACCAGACAACCACCTGGCGATTGCGCAAGCGCCCCCCACAGCTCTTCCAGCGACTCTTCCAAAAGACCCAGAATTCCCTGGGGCACACGATTTTCTGAGCTCAGGCCCATCCCATCCCACATGTCCCAACCAATTGTTCCCCTTTTCATGTACCTAGCCATGCCCCCATCAGTCAAGGCTCTCTTTCCCTAGGAGGGGCTCAAGAGGCCTCCATATTGTCAAAAAGTGACAGTAATTTTTAGTAAACTCCAATGATATTTGAAAATTAGTCACAGATCCTTATCCTTGTGTTAAACATTAAAAAATTAGCCTATTGTGAAACATTAAAACTAGAAAAAGTGATACAAAATGCATTGTGAAATAGTACAGATGTGTTGTGCTATTTATATGTTGTGTTTCCCTTTTCTATGACCAGTTTTGAGCGTTTTCTACGACCAGTTTTGAGATGTGGGTGTTGATGGCTGTGAGCATTTTGATTGCCGGATCTATTATAGAAACATTGAACATTCCAAGTGAAGAAAATGAAATGAATCGTAAAGTGGACCCTGAAGTATACATGAACGTTGTAAGTTGTTCCTAGTCAGTGGGATAAAATTTGCAAAGGCTAAAGTGTAAAATAACTAGTCATGTGCAATTAGTTTTGTCCAAATAATTTTTTTTTAACGAATTTCGACAAACTAGTTAATTCTGAAACAACTAAATTAACAGTTTAATGAATTTTTTTGAATATTCGTAAATTCAAAAATCAGAAAAACCCTGAAAATGCAAAAATCTGAAATAATAACTACCATATTTATCGGCGTATAACACGCACCCCAAGTTTAGGAGGGAATTTTAAGGAAAAAAACTTTAAGGATGGAAGTTTAAAAAAAAAAAAAATTTTATTTAAGTGTCCATTGCAGCCTTGTCAGTGCAGCCTTGTCCCAGTGCAGCCTTGTGAGTGCAGCCTTGTGAGTGCAGCCTTGTCCCCATTGCAGCCTTGTCCCCAGTGCAGCCTTGTCCCCAGTGCAGCCTTGTCCCCAGTGCAGCCTTGTCCCCATTGCAGCCTTGTCCCTATTGCAGCCTTGTCCCCAGTGCAGCCTTGTCCCCAGTGCAGCCTTGTCCCCAGTGCAGCCTTGTCCCCATTGCAGCCTTGTCCCCAGTGCAGTGCAGCCTTGTCAGTGCAGCCCAAGTTTAGGAGGGAATTTTAAGGAAAAAAACTTTAAGGATGGAAGTTTAAAAAAAAAAAAAAAAAAAATTTAATTTAAGTGTCCATTGCAGCCTTGTTAAAATTGGCGCCGACACGACACCGGAGCAGAGCGAACGCCGCCGAGATAGCAGGGACTGGGCGGAGCCGAGATACACATGTACTCGGCTCTTCTCGGCTCCGCTCACGTGACTGTGAGCGGAGCAGAGAAGAGCCGAAAAGAGCCGAGTACACTCGCTATGTGTAGATCAGCGGCGATCGCTCCACTCCGCTCACAGCTAGCGGAAATCAGCGGGGGATCGCTGGGGATCGGCGTATAACACGCACCCACTATTTCCCCTGATTTAAAAAAAAAAAAGGTGCGTCTTATACGCCGATAAATACGGTAACTATTAAATTATAGGTATTAGAATTTCCTTTCAAATTTGTCTGTTAGTGAATGTAACGAATACGAATTTATCCAAAGTTACGAATTATCCAAAATAGCTAATGCCATATCTAAACAAATGGAATATAATGAATTAAAAATAATTAATAATAATAAAAACTATTAGTTCCGTTCAATTTGTTTAGATGCGCCATTCGTTATTTCAGGTAATTCGTAAACTAAATTCGCATTTGTTACGTTCACTAACAGTCAAATTTAAAAAGGAAATTCAAATACCTATAATTTAATAGTTAGTTTTTATTAGTTAGTTATTATTTAGAATTTTCGGATTTTCGTTATTTCTAATTTTCGGATTTTCTTTCTTCTTTTCTAATTTACGAATTTTTTTAATTTACGAATTGCGATCATAACGAATGACCCGGAAAAAAAAACGCAAATACAAAAAAAACAAATGAAACAAAAACAAACAAATATTTTGGCAGTGCACATGTCTAAAAATAACATTAACAAGAGAAAATGATCTCTGTAAAGTAAGACATCTTTATTTGCAAAGGAATACAAAAAATAATAATTTGTCACCCAGGGTGGACTTCAAACAAGTCTTCCTTTCTTCATCCCCATTACATAGGGTGGGGGGGTTAGTAAATTACAGAAGGAAGATAAGATTGTTGGTGTTTTCAGTTCCGCTCATAGTTCTCAAAATGTTCTTAACTTGAAAAGAAAAAAAAACGAATGTAGGTACCACATGTAAGGGTGCAATATATTACATTTTAGTTTTTTGGGTTTAGATATCCTTTAAGGTTTCTCTATTAATAAACTGAGGTGTACCTGTGGAAGTTTGGCATATTCTGCAATGTGTATGGTGACTATGTTTTGGCACACAGGTGCCATCTTGTATGCTACAAATTTCACATTGCTGTTTTCATTTTCACACTGCCATCATGTGGGTTTTTTAGGCTGCCTGTAATTTTGTTGGACTTTGGTCCGTATAGGATACAGTTTCAGTTGGCACCCCTTAAACCGTTACAAGAAAAACCTGTAGATTGGCAATAATAATGATTTGTGTATCATGTTATAGAGTGAGCTGATCACATACAGAGGATACCCCAGTGAGGAGTACGAGGCGGTCACTGATGATGGATATATTCTGACCGTAAACAGAATTCCACATGGAACCAAGTTACAGTCTGCAGGTATGTTCACTCTCTGAGGGGTGATGTCACATTTTCTGTGCGTTTTACCAAAAATGAGAGCTCTGAAGAAATTTTGTATTACTGACTGGAAAATGATGATACAGTGGTGTTGGTTTATTAAACACAAATAGACTGTTCAGTTTCCAAGAGAATTTTCCCTAGCTTAGTGAAGGAGGTGAAGCTCTGCTAACTTCCATCATCCAATCACGTGCAAGCAAAAATGCAGTATTTTTTATTTCCCTTGCATGTGATTGAGTATTTTTTGCAAAGTGAAATTTCACCACATTTACTAAGGTCTTTGGAAAATTCTCTTGCAAAGTGCTACTTCCCTTGCACCGTGAACCGATGATTCTGTTCCTGGAGACAAATAGCCAGCAGCAGGATCACTACAGAGGCCGCTTGTCTGTCCCTATGGAATTGCTCCTTCTGTACAGAGATGCAACTGATGAATGGTGATTGCTAGCAATGGGAGCAACATCTTGCTGCCTCAGTTACTAATGGAGTGATTACTTAGGCCCCTTTCACACTGGCGGAGTCTGCCAGTGGATCCACCTGCTCATCAGGGAATCTCTCCGCTGATCCCTGCTGAGCAGGCGGATGACAGGTCCATGTCAGCTCCGCTGATGCAGAGGGGACACAGACACAGCCCGCTGTCCTCTATGGGCTGTCGGATGGAAACGGACCACCTGTCCGTTACCTTCTGACTGCCATCTGTTCCAATCGGCCAGACGGATGGGGATGCGTTTTTAGCGGACAGGATCAGATCGGATGCTGGTGGGTGTCAACGGAAGCATGTCGGTTGACATCTGCTGCTCTATAGAGAGCAATGTATAGTTCGATCAGGTCTGTCTGTGTGAAAGGGGCCTAAGGGACAAACAGGCAGCCTTTTTATCAATCCTGCTGCTGGTGATTTCAACAAATTGCCAGCAGCAGGATCAATAGCGTCGGTGGCTCGTCTGACATCCGCCTTAAAGTGTGTGTAAATTCTAACAATACATTTCTTCTATTTGTTCCCTTTTTGGTCTGTTAAATATACCATTGAAACATTTTGGTATACCTGGTTAATGGGCGTGAGAAATCTTTTGAGATGTTAGATTCTTGCGCTCTCTTCCTCTGCTGACACCAGCCATCTTCCTTGATTACAAAACACCTCCACTTACGGTACGGTGAGGAGGAAGCATTATATAATGCTAGCATCCTTCCTAGGGTGACAATGCTGCTCCTTCTTAAAAAAAAATACAATTGTCACACTAGGAAAGGTAGTGTGTTAAAAGCAGGATCACCAGATGAAAATAAAGAAGAAAAAAGTGTGAAAAAAAACTAATGCAACCTTTAGGGAAAGGGCCAGGGACTCTTTGTTCCATAGACTTCAATGGATCAAAAACATGTATTGAAAAATGCAAAATGCACCATATGAGGCCTGTTTTAGAGTATGCTTCTTTTCTATGTTGTGCAGAAGGCACCAGGTTTTCCATCTGGTTTAGCTCTTCGACTTTATTGAGCCAGAGCCCCCAAAGTAATATTTACCATTTTGTTAGCTTTGCTGGGTCTCGTACTCCATAGGTGTTGCTATTTTATTCTTGCCGAGTCTCTGTTCATTATCAATATACAGTATTTTATATCGGACAACTTTGGAGATGTATTTAGAATACTTTAAGTAGATTAGTAGATTTGGATGTGTACTGAGAAATAACGTTGGTGGTATATGAAACATAGGATAATCTCTTCTAATCATTTTCTATGTGGAATAGTAAACTGGAGCTGTGACTAATTTGTAAGGCTGAACAGCCGCATGTCTCTCTAAGTATTTGGCTGCCTGCAGTCCTATGAGTCATCATTTCAGTCTCACTTCATCCTTCCTCCTCCTCCTGAACACCCACTTCATCAATTGTGAAAGACTCTCTGGAGAAACGCTGCTCATATTAAGGACACTTAAACGCATACCTTTTACTACAAGAGCTCTTAATCTTTGTTTCCTTTAAAACAGGCAGACTACTGAAAAATAAAAAAAATAAAATATATTAAAAGTCAATCTGATAAAATGCATGAAATCTTTGGAAGGTCGTTCTTATTTTTAGCATAGAATGATAGAAATGTAAAATGAATTTACCCTGAGCCTAACAATAAACCACAAAGATCCACATAAAAAAGCTAATATCCGCTTAAAGAGACATTGCCAGATGGTGTGTGTGTAAAAGCCCCCACCTGACCCAAGAATACTGCCCTTGCCAGTGTTCCCCCCGACTGCACCTTCCTCCACCATAGCTAACACCAGATTCTTTAATTTTGGCTGGTGTCAGACACTAGGGGGAGCAGTCACATTATTCACTTCTTAATGTCAGTGTTCAGTCCTAGAAATTGTTGCAATATGTCACATGGGAGGGGGTCACATGCTGTACTGTACCATTTTTTTCTAAGCAAGCAAAAGAAGCCATGGTAGATCACATGCATGGAGAGTCAGTTGGTCAGGGAAGCCTTTTTAGCCCCCATTCACACTTGAGCATGACTTACCAGGTGATTAGAGACTTTTATTTGTACGTTTTGTATGCACACTTTTCATGCGCTGAGGCTCTGATGAAGAGGGTACTTCCCTCATAACTCGTAAGCCGTTTGCCCATCTGGTTTCTCCTAATACCCGTGTTGCAGGTGTCTAGAAGACAACGTTCAGAATTCTTGTTAAGACTTAGTTTTAACGTTTGTTTGTGAGTATGACTCTTGTTTTCATTTTAATAAAATTTATCTTTGGTAATGCGCAAGGTCGGTGTGCCCTCCCTGCCTTTCTATACCTATTCACACCTGACCCTTCCTGTCTTGCCATAACGCTCAAGATGAAAAATCCCATTCTTCATCCTAAGCCAAAAAAATTTCTTTAGGGCAGAATTTTTTTGGCATCATAATTTTTAATGGGAGCTCTTGAGTATATGTGTGTATATGCACGTTTTTCAGGTGCCTGTGTTTATGTCTATGAGGCAAAAAACACGCAATTCTATGAGTCCAGAACCTAAACCTAAGGCTTATCTACAGATTAAGTTTCAGAATTCAGATTCAGAATACTTTAATAATGCCAAGGTGAAATTATTGCGATGCAGCTACATTCAACAAAGACAACACAAAATGACAATAATGAGCATAACAATGACACAATAAAATTACCAATAACAGCAATTAGTAAAAATAGAAAAAAATTAATACTATACTCTAATAAAACATCCATGCTATTAAAATACAACATAGACTAATTAACACAGATTGAAAACAACCTTTAACTTTACCTTGACCCAAGCCCTAATGCACCGTACACACGATCGGAAATTCCGCCAGCAAAAGTCCGATGAGAGCTTTTGGTCTGAAAATGCAATGGTGTGTATGCTCCATCAGACTTTTGCTGGCAGAATTTCAGCCAGCAAAAGATTGAGAGCATGTTCTCAATTTTTCAGTCGGAAAAAGTTCAGAAATTCCGATCGTCTGTACAAATTCCGACGTGCAGAATTCCTACGCATGCTCAGAAACAATTTTACGCATGCTCGGAAGCATTGAACTTCATTTTCTCGGCTTGTCGTAGTGTTGTACGTCATCGCGTTTTTAACGGTTAGAAGTTCAGAGAACTTTTGTGTGACCGTGTGTATGCAAGCCAAGCTTGAGCGGAATTCCGTCAGAAAAACCATCCAAATTTTTTCCGACAGAAAATCCACTTGTGTGTACGGGGCATAAGCCTAACCCCCAGCTATATACATTTTGTGACAGTGCTAGGCCCTGCCACTGTGTGAAAGTAGGAGAAATCAACACTTGGTCATCACATATGCAGAGTGAGGGGCTCCAGAGTGTCTGTACTGAGCGGGGAAGACTGGGTTTTCAGTTTTCTCCAGAGTTTGCAATCCTGGATCAGGGTCTGGAGTCCGAAAGCTTCAGCGTCTTGGGTGGGACAAAGCCTTCAATCCTGTGTCCAAGTTTTATTAGAGACCTGCAGGCTGTGGGAGTGTGCAGGTGTTCACACTTATTATAAGCAAGGACCTCACCATAGTGCAGGCCTCCCATCAGAGGACAGGTGTACCCCAGTTAAGAGAGGCGCTCTGCTGCACTCCATGTTGAAGGAGAGATTCCATACCCACAGGATGAGAGTCGGGACAGCTAAGCGAGTTTGGAGGTCTGGATTAACTGAAACAACTAGGCATGTCTAGTGGACTGATGGAATCTGAAAAGTCTTGGAGGCGTGAGAAAGCCCGGGGTGCCAGGAGAACCCCTATCGAGAGGCCAGGAGAGGGCCCGTACAGCAGGAAGCTTAAACTACAGGCTGAGTGAGACAGGAGAGCATAGTGAGATGGTTTGAGGGACCAGTAAAAGAGCAGTGGTGCTGCTGAAGAGAGAACCAATGGCTTGGTATTTTCATTATCTGTTTTGTTGATGAAAATGCCCTGTGTGGGCAATTGGTGGACTTTAGATTTGTTTAATAAACGTGGACTGGTAAGCCCTAAACTAAAGTTCAGACTGACATGGACTCACTAAAAAACGCTTCTACCTCTGAGCTGAATTCCCCAAGATCACAATTCCCAAAGTTCTTTTCAGCTGTAATCTGTATGACCTGCTTTGATCTTAAAGTATATCTACTGTGAAGCCAAAACTTTTTATTTTTTGGTAGAGCAGGTAATGATTAAAACATGTTTTGTTTGTCTGTATTCCATTGAGGAAATGTTCACTTCTTTTTCTTTTTCATACCTTTTTGTGTTGAGGCTTTTTACACTTGAGATTAGTGTGACTTTTTCTATACGAATACAATACAGAAAGAATTACAGCTAGAGAGAGAATAAAAAAGTAGAGAGTTTCCCTGCTTTGCTAATTATTATTAAAGGGCAGCTGACAATCTGGGTCGAAAAATAAATAAATACAGTTTAAAAAGGTTAAAAAAAATTGAGTTTTCAATGATTGTGATAATTGTGAACCATCAATCGGCATGATATCTGCTTGCTTTGTATTGTCGTTACAAAAGGGACATACCAGTACTTGGCCTAGAGATTTATTATGGAAATTCAAACATCTACTGATGTACATAATTCAGATCCAAATTAAATCAAATAAAGTGAAAGCTGTCCATATTTTGAGAGTTTATTTCCTAGTTTTCTGTATTATTTTTTTTTGTACATTCCCACATACAGGCAGAATTCTTACATTCAAATAGCTGAGATGTTTCTATTACAAAATGAACAATTTGGAGGCAGCTACTTCCTGTGCTCTTCACAGGCTACTGACAAGTAGCCATGTTTGTATTAGTAAAGTAACAAATTGGAGGATCCGGTTCTGCTAGATAGAAAGAAAGAGCTGCAGCTGGAATGCTAAGCAGGGAATGATGGCTAGACAGGAATAGGAAAGGAAAAAATAAAGAGATTAAAGAGTGCAATTAAAAGAAAAAGAATGTTTGCTAATTGAAACTGCACGTAGATTCATTCTGTTAGAGTGGGGCAAAATCAAAGGTTTTTAAACTATATTCTCTGCAGATCAAATGTTATTCAGTGAAGCAAAAAGACTGTGTGAAGGGGGAAATACCACAATATGGCCACCATATGCCATGTGCTAAGGAGAATACTTATTTCAAAAAATACTCTGCACCTTCTCATGGCCATAATACTATATTTTCTCCATGCACACATTTTTTTTAATGAGTAACGTGCGATCTGCAGAGAATGTAGTCTGAGAACATTTGATTTTGCCCCGATTTCTACCAAAGAATGTATGGGTTGTATTATTTAAAGTAAACCTTTCATGAGAGAAGTATAGGGGCTGCCGATGGTTACCACCTACTGAAAATCCTAGTTGCCTAGCTGTTATTCTGACCTACTGGCATTAAAGCATTACCTTAATGCAACTCTTGTTTAGGGTGTCAGCACCCCCCCCCCCCACCCCTGCTTTTACTTACCCAAGCCCTCATTTGATCCAGAGCCATCCACGTTGCAGCTCTTCTCCCCTTCCACTGCTGGGTCTCTCTGGCTTTGCTGGGGCACCGGGAGCCATTGGCTCCCAGTGAAGGGGGGGCGGGGGCCGAGTCCTGCTGTCTGTGTCAATGGACGCAGCAGCGGGGCTAGGGTGGGAGGAGGTTTGCGGCCTCACTTCAGGAACAAACTTTTTATTTAAATATATTCTTCAGCAGCCACAAGAGGTACAGATTCACTTTGTGAGCATCTTTACAAACCTGGATATTCCCTTGTAAACGTAGTAGTGACATCATCATCATGCTTTACATGCCTGTGCAGAGAGCAGAGCTATGGGAGGGATCCAGCAGGCAAGACCCACCCAACCCACTGCCTGCAGAAAACTACATGATGGACTGGATACAATCACCTTGTCACCCTACAGAAGGAATGAGTGGCAGTGATCGCTATTTATTACAGAAAGCTCCTGCATAGTGGCAAGGTCTCACGCTGGATAACTGAACAGAACTGGAAGAAATACACATCCAAGAAAGAATACACATGCCTTTTGAATTTAGACAGTGGGCTCAATTCACTTAAAATGAATGTTAGCATTTATCAAAAAAACACTTCTAAAAAAATTGCATGCGTTAAAAATTGTATTATTTTGTAGTATTTAACAGATTTTTTACACCTTGTTTTACTGCAGGCTGCAGAAAATAAACCTTTAGCAGTAGTATCCCTACCATGGCTAAATGATACAGTTCCAGCTTAAAGATGCTGGTTGTCAAGGAGCTGGCATCTGTCAATGTCCCAGTGTCCTAACAACTAGTGACTCATCCCTGCCCTGCTCATTCAGCTGTCACTTGGGGATTCCCAGTTGACAAGCAAATTAATCAAAGGAGCACAGGTGTATTTAAAAAAAACTGCGTGGGGATTGCCCTTCACGGTCCATACAAGGCACTTCAGGACGACTATGAATTTTAAGGGGTACCCAATGCCAAAAAAATAAAAATGGCGTGAGGTTCCCCCCAAATTCCATACCAGACCCTTACACCATGTAGCCTAGCTGGGCAGGAAAAGGGGGAATGAGCGTGTGACCCCCTCTCCTCCTGAACCATTCTAAGCCACATGTCCTCAATGTGTTGGGAAGACGCCCTTGTCCTCATCAACATGATTACCCCCCTATGTTTTAGGCATGTGGCCTGATATAGTGCAGGCAGAGTGGGGCACATGCTCGTCTTCCCCCTTTCTTGGTGTATCGGGCTGCATGCTTGGAAGGGTCTCATATGGGATTTGGGGGGACCTCACGCCATTTTCTTTTGGTGTTGGGTCCCCCTTAGTTCATACCAGGCCCCTCTAATCTGGTTTGTGGGGTAACTATTTTTTTTTAACTGCCCTGGCTACTTTGTTTACATTCACCTGTCACTCGGGAATCCCTGGACGACAGCTGAATGTGCAGTGCAGGAATGAGTCACTGGTTGTTAGGATACCAGCAGGTGTCGGCTCCAATTAAGTTTATATATTGGTATAATAGTGAGTGGCTAGGCCATTAAATATTTTACGAAAGTGATAGTTACCATGCATTTCTTGTTTTTTCATGAATTACCATATAAAAAGATAATGAATTCACATTTTCATTATGGCATGCAATATCTTAATAAAATGAGTCATGTGATCCAAATATCACATGCACTACCGCATTGTGAATTGAGCCCAATGTTGCTTATGTCAGAGTTCAGCTTTAGGCTGGGTTCACATATGAACCACATGCGGCTCACAGCAGGGGGTCTGGTGCATCCTGGTTCACCGTTTCAGGTCCAAATTTTGGGCTGAATTCGGATCTGAAATGGACCAAAAGATGCACTGGAACCTCTGCAGAGATATGTGAACTGGCTCCATAGAGAGCCGGTCAAAATCTCCTGCTATTGCGAATTGGATGTGGGGTTTCCGCATCCAATTTGCAATGGTGTGAACCCAGTCTGAATACTATCCAGTATCCACTCATTACCTGTTTTCCTGCCAACAGACTAGGTAATGTACCAATGTGTTCTTGTTAAAATGTTTACACTTTAAATAACTTTGATGTTGGTCATGTTCTCTTAACAGCTAAGAGGCTTTCAGCAGACATTCATAATATGAACACAGCGAATGAGCCAAACAATACTAGATTGCTTGATTTGCCAAGAAAATTTTTTACATATCTCTACATAATGGTCATTTCATTAAAAAACTTGCCACATAAGTCTGTATACCTTAACACACTGAGCCAGATAAACTATTGTCAATGTGTCACCAAATAATGGTGTCAAATAAACCTGCTTTTTAATGCACCACATAGTGGTATTTTGTATGTGAAAGTCAATTCGCAAAGTATATCGCTCTTTATAACCCTAACTACCATTATTTGTTAGGTTCTATGAGTTATCTGCAGAGAAGGTCGGTTGAGGGCCAATTCATACCTCTCTATATGCATGAATGTGCATTAAATCCTGTTTTTTAATGGTTGTCAACGCAATATATGATAACAGATGGTGTACTGAAGTGCAAACGTTTTTTTGGTGTTAATTGCCAACTTTGACTCATTAATTGCCCATCCAAACTGAAAAGGATGCCTTACAGCAGCTTGCATTGGCATAAAAAAAGGCATGTATTATCCCTTGTATTAAAACACACAGAGAGGTGCAATAGGGTTCTAAAACTGGATGGGGTTTAAAGTAAGGCATTTTCTTAATGTACTGTATAAAAAATCTTTTATATAGCAACATTTCTTTTATAAGACAGTTCTCAAAAATACTAAAGACACATAAAAGAACACTAAAAACATGAGTGCAACAGCTGTAAATTTGAAATACTTTTCCCAGTTAAAGCAGAACTAAAGACAAAACGTTATTTTTATTTTGGGGAGAGTAAGGCAGGGTTATAATTCCTGTCTGTTTTTTTGCCATCTGTGTCCCATTGGGAAGATTTTTATTCACTTCCTGTTCCATAGCCAAAACATAAAATGAAAGAAATCCCTCTTAAGGGAGGAAACTCCTGGTTGTCACGAGGACTAGTGTTGTCATTGAAAGATGTACCAGCTATTCCTGTTCTGATGACAACCGAAAATTAAGAAGCACAGAAAGCAATAAAAACTTGACAGATGTTCTAATCCATTGCCTTTAGGAGTAATTTAATAACGATCCTAATAAAAAATGTCATTAAAATTGGAGGTGTAGAACACTCATACCAAAATTCTTTCAATAAAATCACAAAAATAATTATATACCTATGTGTAGGTGTGTGTTTGTTACCCTTTAGAGCCCCATACACACGGTCGGATTTTCCGACGGAAAATGTCCTATCGGACAATGTTGTTGGAAATTCCGACCGTGTGTAGGCTCCATCTGACTTTTTCCGTCGGATTTGTGCGTTTTCTTATAGCAAGTTCTTAGACTGCTAATTTAAAATATATATTTAGCTTGAGCTGTCACAACCAGCATTTTCATATTAACAATTCTCATTCTACATATTTTTGATCTTCTAGGTGGTAAACCTGTAGTATTCCTACAACATGGCCTGCTTGCGGATGCCAGTATCTGGGTCTCTAACTTTGAGTACAATAGTCTGGGGTTTATCCTGGCTGATGCTGGCTATGATGTCTGGATGGGAAATAGCCGGGGCAGCACATGGTCCCGGAAACACAAGAGCCTGTCACCTGAAGATAGAGAATTCTGGGCCTTTAGGTGTGTAAGCATTCTATAATTTATTTCACTCTGACTATTATTTATAATTATTTGTGTGGTTTATATTTATAATAGGTTTATATTTATTTGTAAGGAGCAAAGGCAAAAGTGCAAAGTAAAGAAGCTAACTAGAATTCACATAGGAACCAATAGGAATTCACTTTGCTAAATCCACACTAGTAAAAGATGAAGTCTGATTGGTTTCTCGGGCAATTGCACTTTGAACCTATAGATGTTCTTTTTTGCATTTTTCATGTATAATCTTGATGTTGCCATTTTATTAGTTTGTTTTCAATTTACTACTTAAACCATGGCTACTTTCATAACGTTTTTTGCCTATGCACAGTCAGTTTTTAAGCCCATGACTGTTAATTATAGAAACGTATTCAACAAATAGTGCAAGGAGCAAAGTGCTAAGAGCAGAGTACAATAAACCAAAGAAATTGATCATACTTTACTGAACCACGCAAGGTCAAATCTGATTGGTTGCTCTAGATACACTACACTTGGCTTCTGGCACTGTTTTATTAAGTCCATTCAAATATAGTTCACAGAGGGATAGGTACGTTATCATGACCATAAAGACTAATTCAAACCTTAAATAAATGAGAGTTGTGTAAGTTCTACTCACTTTTCTTTTTTCCCCCAGCTTTGATGAAATGGCAAAGAAAGACATTCCTGCTGTTATAGATTTAATTTTAAAGACAACAGGTCAGGAACAAATATATTACATCGGCCATTCTCAAGGAACCACTATAGGTGAGTTTTGATTCATAACAAAAATAAAATACTGCGCTATCTGTAGAACAAAAGTGATTTAAACTCATTGTTAGGTACCTGGTAGTGCTGAGCCTGACTTGATGGTTGGAGACCTCTCTTACAACTCTGGTTCAGGGCCTGCTGGATTGGGGACAGCGTAGCCGTGAACTCAGCGGGTAGGAGTGTCCGTGTGGATGCAGCAGGCTGATGCAGGGTAGATGCAGGGCTTGCTCAGAGGGTAGGTCTGCAGATGAAGGTTCGGCAGAAAGCCAGGAGGCAGGAGGTAAACCGACAACAGGAGCAGCAGCAGACGGCTGAAGTAGCTGACAGCAACGGCAGAAGATCAGCAGATGACGGCAGCAGCGAAGACCTGTGCAGGGACACTGGAGCAGGGATGGTCAGGCAAGCCGGGTCACAACAGGTAAGGCAGACAGGTAAGGACGGCAGGCAGGAGGATGGTCAGGAGGCAAGCCGGGGGTTCAGCAACAGTAACACAGTCCAGAGCAGGGTCAAACAAGCCGGGGTCAAGGAACGGAGAAAGTAGCGGAGTCAAACAAGCCGGGTCACAGGTAGGAAGCTCAGACAGGTTCAGGTTGGGGTCACAGGTGGGAGCTGAGACGGACAGCGCCGCATGCAGGCAGCTGTCCCCTTTAAATAAGGCCACTGGCGCCAAAGCGGCGCCGATCGCGCACGTGCACGCGCACGGGGGGCGCGCGCGCCCGCTATTTGCGCACGGGAGCGCGCGCACGAGTCCCGCGGGCGCGTGCACGCGCCCGCGGCGCGCGCCGACGCGCGCGCCGGCGTTCAGAGGGACCAGGGCTGCCCAGGTGCCCGCGCACCCTCCGGCTAGGGTGCCCAGGGCGACTAGAGCCCTGACATTGCCCCCTCACAAGGGGCAACCTCCGGGTGCCCATTAGGCGTTGTCTTTCTGGATGGGAAGAAAGAAAGGTGCGGATTAGTCTCTTGGCATGAAGGTTGCATTCTGGCTCCCATGAATTACTCTCGGCCCCATACCCCTTCCACTTAATCAGGAACTGCCTCTCCCCCCTACGTCTCCTGCAATCAAGGATGGCCTCTACCTCGTACTCCTCATTACCTTGGACCAGGACAGGTCCGGGTGGGTTTGTACCCCTATCAGGGAAGGGATCGGGCACAGCGGGTTTCAGGAGAGAAACGTGGAAGACTGGGTGGACTCTCATAGAGTCGGGCAGGGACAGCTCATAGGAAACTTCGTTGATCCTCCTCTTCACAGGGAAAGGTCCTAAGAACTTGGGAGCAAGCTTCTTAGAGGGACAAGCAAGTCTAAGGTTAGTTGTAGCTAGCCATACCTGGTCGCCCACCTGCAAGTTCAGCTCACCCCTCCTCTTCCGATCAAAGAATCTTTTGCTGTCCTCCTGTGCCTTGGTGATTGCCTCCTGAAGAATCCTGTTGTTGCGGCTGAGGAACGAAGCTGTATCCTGGACTGCCGGGACTGAAGATTCTGGGAGAAAGTCAGGGAGAAAAGACAAGTGAAAACCGTAGTTGGCAAAAAATGGGGATTGTCCTGTGGCTGAATGACTGGCATTATTATAAGAGAATTCAGCTAGGGGTAATAGGGACACCCAATCGTCCTGCACAAAGGACGTGAAGCACCTTATGTATTGCTCTAAAGTCTGGTTGGTGCGTTCCGTCTGCCCATTAGTTTGGGGGTGGTATGCAGAAGAAAGGGCCAGCTCAATCTTAAGGATCTCACAAAGGGCCCTCCAAAAACGGGACGTGAACTGGACCCCCCTATCTGATACTATATTGGCCGGAACCCCATGTAACCTGACTATCTCCTTAATAAAAAGATGGGCAGTCTCTGTGGCAGATGGTGTTCCCTTTAAAGGCAAAAAGTGGGCCATTTTGGACAGCCGGTCCACTACTACAAAAATAGCAGAGCACCCCTCTGAGCACGGAAGCTCGACTATAAAGTCCATGGACAACATTCGCCAAGGTCGATCAGGTGCAGGAAGAGGCTTCAAAAGTCCCCAAGCTCGGTTCCTAGACGTCTTGCTGCGGTTACAAACAGGGCAGGAGTCAACATAAGACTTGCAGAATTCCTTTAGTTTGGGCCACCAAAAGGTGCGTTGCACCAGCTCCACAGTTTTACGGCTCCCGAAGTGTCCTGCCAGTGGATGGTCGTGTAGAAGGGTCAGGACCTTCACCCTTACAGATTCGGGGACGAAGACTTGACTTCCCCTCCAGAGAAGTCCATCACTGGAAGTTAGGGTGACCCCATGGGGTCCCTGGGAACTGGCGGATGCCTCCCGGATTTGAGATAGCAGATCTGGCTGTAAAAGTAGAAAGTTTCCGGAAGATAGGATGGTGTCTGGGGTGGTGGAGTCCTTGGGACTGTCAAACATCCGGGAAAGGGCGTCAGGTTTCACATTCTTGGAACCGGGACGATACGAAATTTGAAAGCAGAACCTTGAGAAAAACAGAGCCCAGCGGGCTTGTCGGGGTTTGAGTCGCTTGGCAGTTCGTAAGTACTCAAGGTTCTTGTGGTCAGTGTAGATGAGTACTGGATGATTAGCTCCCTCCAAGAGGTACCTCCATTCTTCTAGTGCCGATTTGATAGCCAAGAGCTCCCGGTCCCCGACATCATAATTCCTCTCGGCTGGAGAAAGTTTCCGAGAGAAAAATCCCACTGGGTGCATGGCGTCTTTATTGCCCTGTCGTTGTGACACGACCGCCCCAACTGCCACTTCAGATGCATCGACCTCCAAGATGTAAGGGAGGGCAGGGTCGGGGTGACTGAGGATAGGGGCGGAGGTAAACAGTCTTTTAAGCTGATCAAAGGCCCCTTGAGCTTCCGGGCCCCAGTGGAAGCGTGTGCCCTGCTTGGTCAGCTGGGTGATGGGGGTGATGATAGCAGAGAACCCCTTAATAAACTTCCTGTAGAAGTTTGCAAATCCTACGAACCGTTGGATTCCTTTTCTATCTACAGGTGCTGGCCAGTCAAGAACGGCGGACACCTTCTGAGGGTCCATTCTAATGCCTGCCGGGGAGATTTCAAGTCCCAAAAACTGGATTTCCTGCTGCTCAAATTCGCACTTCTCGGCCTTTGCATACAGGCCGTGCCGTCGGAGTCGAAGGAGTACCTTGCCCACATGCCCACGATGTTGTTCTAGGGTTTGGGAGAAAATCAAGATGTCGTCCAGATAGACGATCACGAAAATGTCCAAATAGTCTCTGAGTACATCATTGATGAAATGCTGGAACGTGGCCGGGGCATTACAGAGCCCGAAGGGCATGACCAAGTACTCATAGTGGCCGAAACGAGTCCGGAAAGCCGTCTTCCACTCGTCCTCGGCCCGAATGCGGACCAAATTGTATGCACCCCTGAGGTCCAATTTGGTGAAAACCGTTGCCGATCTTAGCTTCTGAAAGAGCTCAGGGATTAAGGGCAGGGGGTACCGATTCTTGATCGTTATTTTATTGAGTTCCCGGTAGTCCACACAGGGCCTCAAGGACTGATCCTTCTTGGTGACGAAGAAGATGCCTGCGCCAGCAGGAGAGGTGGAATGGCGGATGAACCCCTTCTTTAAGTTTTCGGCAATGTAGGTCTTCAGGGCCTCTTGTTCTTTCTCGGAGAGAGGAAAAATGCGACCGAAGGGAATTTCAGCCCCAGGGAGGAGCTCGATGGGGCAATCATAGGGACGGTGGGGCGGAAGGGAGTCTGCCCCCCGCTTGCTGAAAACGTCCAGAAAGTCATGATAAGGTTGGGGTACAGATTGGCGTAGGTCTTGATCCGCGTCTAGGCAAAGCAAGGTAGAGGATGTTCCGAGGGTTGCAGGTAGGCAGTGTTCCTGGCAGTACCGAGATTGAAATTCTACCTCCCCGGTGGACCAATGGATCAGCGGGTTATGGGCCTGGAGCCATGGCATACCCAGGATGACCGGGAACAGGGGAGAGGAGATCACGTCCATGGTCAGGAGCTCCTGATGTTGAGGGAAAATTGTAGCGGTTAAGGGCAGAGTCTCTTGAGTCACCTGGCCAGACTTAATGCGGGACCCATCCGCCAGAAACACAGTAAGTCCTTGGGTCTTCTTCTGGAGCGGCAGGGCGTAAGTGTTGGCGAAGGTGGCATCCACGAAACAGCTACACGCCCCGGAGTCAATGATGGCGCTGGTGAGGATTGTCCTTCCCTGGCACTGCAACGACAGAGGAAGGGTAAGGTGAATAGTACTGGCTGGGCAGGGTGCAGAGAGAGGAGAAACGGATGACAAGCACTTACGCGTCTTGACAGGGCAACCATTCACGAAATGTCCAGAGCCCCCACAGTACAGACACAGATTCAACTGGCGACGTCGGGCCCGTTCCTCGGGCGTCAAGGGGGCACGTAGAAGACCAATCTGCATCGGTTCGGAACCATCTGAAGCAGGTCCCACGGGAGGTGTAGAGGGAGCAGGTAGGTAGCGAGTGGCAGGAACAGGAGCCCTAGCGACCATCCAAGCTGGGCGACTGGGCAAAGCAGAGCGTTCAGCTCGGCGCTCCCGTAGGCGACGGTCCAATTGGATTGTCAGAGTGACAAGGTCCTCAAGATCCTCAGGAACTCCTACACGGGCCAGTTCGTCTTTCAACCCCTCTGAGAGGCCCATGCGGAACTGGTGTCTGAGGGCCGCATTGTTCCATTGAGTATCCGCGCTCCAGCGCCTAAAGTCCGTGATATAGTCCTCAGCCGTCCTGCGGCCTTGCTGGAGCGCGGATAGGGCAGATTCAGCTGTAGCCGTGCGTTGAGGGTCGTCATACAACTGTGCCATTGCCTGGAAGAAGGCGGCTAAGGACTGGGTCATGACACTGTTGGCTCCCAGAAGACGGTGGGCCCAGGACTGGGGTTCTCCTTGTAGAAGGGACACCACGAATCCCACCTTGGTGACTTCCAGGGAGAAGGTCCGGGGTTGCAGGGCAAAGTAAAGCTGGCAGGCATCTCGGAAAGCTTGAAACTTGGACCGGTCACCCGAGAACCTTTCTGGGATAGGTACTCTAGGTTCAGGGGGAAGCATCACCACTGTTGGTTGGGAGGCAGGTTGCACTGGTGGTGGAGGTGCAGCAGCCATGGGGCTGGCAAGTTGTTGAACTTGGCCTTCCAGCTTGGTGTATCCCTCCTGCAGGGATTTCACGGCTTGTGTGAGGGCTGCCAGGTGGGAGCACATTTCCCGCATGGTTGAGGCTCCATCCGCAGGCTCAGTCATATTGGCTGTCCGTACTGTTAGGTACCTGGTAGTGCTGAGCCTGACTTGATGGTTGGAGACCTCTCTTACAACTCTGGTTCAGGGCCTGCTGGATTGGGGACAGCGTAGCCGTGAACTCAGCGGGTAGGAGTGTCCGTGTGGATGCAGCAGGCTGATGCAGGGTAGATGCAGGGCTTGCTCAGAGGGTAGGTCTGCAGATGAAGGTTCGGCAGAAAGCCAGGAGGCAGGAGGTAAACCGACAACAGGAGCAGCAGCAGACGGCTGAAGTAGCTGACAGCAACGGCAGAAGATCAGCAGATGACGGCAGCAGCGAAGACCTGTGCAGGGACACTGGAGCAGGGATGGTCAGGCAAGCCGGGTCACAACAGGTAAGGCAGACAGGTAAGGACGGCAGGCAGGAGGATGGTCAGGAGGCAAGCCGGGGGTTCAGCAACAGTAACACAGTCCAGAGCAGGGTCAAACAAGCCGGGGTCAAGGAACGGAGAAAGTAGCGGAGTCAAACAAGCCGGGTCACAGGTAGGAAGCTCAGACAGGTTCAGGTTGGGGTCACAGGTGGGAGCTGAGACGGACAGCGCCGCATGCAGGCAGCTGTCCCCTTTAAATAAGGCCACTGGCGCCAAAGCGGCGCCGATCGCGCACGTGCACGCGCACGGGGGCGCGCGCGCCCGCTATTTGCGCACGGGAGCGCGCGCACGAGTCCCGCGGGCGCGTGCACGCGCCCGCGGCGCGCGCCGACGCGCGCGCCGGCGTTCAGAGGGACCAGGGCTGCCCAGGTGCCCGCGCACCCTCCGGCTAGGGTGCCCAGGGCGACTAGAGCCCTGACACTCATATAAAAAATTAAATCTAAAACTCTGCTGCAATTTCATGTGAGACACACACAATATCGTACAAAATTCTTCAGCATGTTGCACCTCCCACGTACGTTTTGTCACACCTGACGTTGTCCTGGGGCACAAGGACGACGTCAGGTGTGATGAAACGTACGTAGGGAGGAACAATGTGCTGACATCACCATGTGTACGCAGGTCCCGGAAGCAACGGGCTGCTATCAAGAGCTGGCCGGCCCGATTCTATATGCTGTTTTTAAACAACCTAATTGTAAGTGCAATTTTGTTCTCTTTTAACCAAAAAAATTAAGGATTTACACTATGCAAGCCTTTATTGTCTTTCCATGGGGACCTATTGAATGCATTTGTGTATGAGGCTATTCATTGGTGAGGATGTTGGGAGTATTTATGCACAACACAGAGACCCGTGGTGGGGTAATAAGCCACAAGCGCATCTGATCTACCGTAAACAGGAGATCATTTACAGCTGGTACAGTGTTTTCAAAGGTGGAGGCACTATACTATTTCTCTTTTCACTTTCCTGCGGTGTTTTGTTCGTGTGCCACCGTGGAGGAACACATTGATGTACCACTTTCAACACATGGACTCTTTCGGTTCTTTTTCCGTCAAGGATTAAATAGTGACTTTTTCACCAATTGCATCATTTTGTATTATCAAAATTTCGTTTCACAGGTTACATATAAATTTGTTTATGTGTCACAAATTTAAGGTATCACTTAGATTATCAATTACCAATCAGCGCAACTTGAATTTTTTATTCAGTTTTGATTCATGAATGCAAGTTACTTGTACAGTGCCTTGAAAAAGTATTCATACCCCTTGAAATTTTCTAAATTTTCTCATGTTACAACCAAAAACATAAATGTATTTTATTGGGATTTTATGTGATAGACCAACACAAAGCGGCACATAATTGTGAAGGGGAAGTAAAATGATAAATGGTTTTCCCAACATTTTTTACAAATAAATATCTGAAAAGTGTGGTGTGCATTTGTATTCAGCTCCATCCATCTTCCCTGTCCCTGCTAAAGAAAAGTATCCCCACAACATAATGCTGCCAACACCATGCTTCACAGTGGGGATGGTGTGTTCAGGGTGATATTTAGTGTTAGTTTTCCGCCACACATTGCATTTTGCTTTAAGGCCAAATTTTTTTATTTTGGTCTCATCTGATCAGAGCACCTTCTTCCACATGTGTGCTGTGTCCCCCACATGGCTTCTCACAAACTGCAAACGGGACTTCTTATTGCTTTCTTTCAACAATGACTTTCTTCTTGCCACTCTTCCATAAACGCCAGATTTGTGGAGTGCATGACTAATAATTATCTTGTGGACAGATTCTCTCACCTGATCTGTGGATCTCTGCAGCTCCACCAGTTACCATGGGCCTCTTGGCTGCTTCTCGAATTAATGCTCTCCTTGCCCGACCTGTCAGTTTAGGTGGACTGCCATGTCTTTGTAAGTTAGCAGTTGTGCCATACTCTTTAAATTTTTGAATAATAGATTGAACAGTGCTCCATGAGATGTTCAAAGCTTGGGATATTTTTTTATAACCCAACGCTGCTTTAAACTTTTCCACATTTTATCCCTGACCTGTCTGGTGTGTTCCTTGGCCTTCATGATGCTGTTTGTTCACTAACAAACCTCTGAGGGCTTCACAGAACAGCTGTATTTATACTGAGATCAAATTAAACACAAGTATACTCTATTTACTAATTAGGTGACTTCGAAAGGCAATTGGTTCCACTAGATTTTAGTTAGGGGTATCAGAGTAAAGGGGGACTGAATACAAATGCACGCCATAATTTTCAGATATTTGTAAAACCATTTAATATTTTCCTTCCACTTCACAATTATGTGCCACTTTGTGTTGGTCTATAACATAAAATCCCAATAAAATACATTTACATTTTCGGTTGTAACATGACAAAAATGTGGAAAATTTCAAGGGGTGTGAATACTTTTTCAAGGCACTGTATATCTATGCCTGTTCATGTTTAGGTTTCATTTATGAATAGTGATGAATCCTCTTCCTTTCCAGCACGCTCTCCTATTATAGGCTTATTTAGTAACAAGAGATCCGTGTTAATGTACAGATTGCAGTGACCAGACAATTCAATTTACTCAATAGTCAGAGTAAAATATGACCTCTGATTGGTTGCCAAGAAGTACCGCACTTTGTACATTGATTTTTACTATAATAAAATAAACCAGTCACAAACTTGGGCTTTTTGAATTAAGCATATGGGAAAATAATTTTTAAGCCAAGGTTGCCTTCACGTGCATATCTAAATTTTAACTTTCCTCTAAAAGCTGGGAGGTCTCATCAATCCAAAATGATGCTCAGAAGGAGGGAGGGGTGGGAGTCTAAAGCTTCATATGTATTCAGCTGCCCAAATCTCTGGATGTACTGATGATACCACTAGAGGTTACCTTCCGTTTTATACATTGTCAGGTAGCTGGCCTTGTAAGACTACTAAGCTTTTTCATACTTTCACACTTTGTTTTTTGCAGTTTGCACATAAAAACCTTGACCCATCTGGGTAGCATGAACAGCTATTGGCAGGCCCTTGTATTTGATTATGTTACTGTATGCTCATGAGTTTGACAATCTAGAATATTTTAATTCAATGGATAAGCTGCCCGGGTTCTTTTCAACTGGACTCAAAAATGTGTACTAAACATATCCAGGTAGAGGTGGTAGAGTTGAGGTGCCAAATAGTATGGGTAGGAGGGAAAGCATGATCAATGCGCAAGGTTTCAGCCAGACTTGGCTAGTGCATAAAACGTAGCACTATTTACAACACGTGTGTCGACACGCGTTGGGGAGGGGACAGGACGGTGAAGGAGACAGTACACACGCTTTCTGAGCAGCTGCTGATGAACACAAGTTTCATAGCCAACAAATTGGATTTTTTAAACATTGTTTGCTGTAGAGTGGTGCGCTGGAAGCACCATGAAAGTGGGAGTACCCTGATTTTTTTTTACCTTCAATAAATTTGTGTTTAAATGATAATACACTATCTAGCCTTTTTTACAATTTGATTCGAGGAGAGCATCAGTGGATTAACCTGGGGAACCCACAGAGACCATCATACTCAGAGCCCAGCGGTGGTTCAGCTTCTTTTTCAGACTAAACTTAGTTGTGCGGTCACATACCCTGAGGTGAGCACAATCGCACAGGGGGCAAACACACCTTTGAAGTCGCTGTGCATTTGTTTGAAGCACCACTACAAAGTCACATCATTGGTTATCATAGGACTTTATATTTAACTACCTTCACTGTGAACTTGCTCATCTTAGGACTTTTTAATTGATTTACTTTCACTGTGAGCTTGCTTTGAGCACTGTTATATTACATATATATTTGCATTTATATATCAGTTTAATTGTTGATTGTATATATGCCATATAAGCCAATCGCTTATCTATTTGATCATGCACTAATCTATTATTGGTATAATAGCACTTTATCTTATTCACCATTGCATTGGTTTATGCTATACATGATATTAAGTACACATTCACACAGCGCTGCATTTATTTGTTTTATTTAAGTAGTTCAAATAATTACTTGTGATATTTTGAATATTGATGCTTAACATTGTTTTTTTTTTTCTCTGTCTAGCATTTATAGCATTCTCTACTATGCCCCAGATGGCCAAAAAAATCAAAATATTTTTTGCCCTTGCTCCGGTAGTTACTCTTCAACATTCCATTGGTCCAATTGCAACTTTCAAATTTGTGCCAGACTGCCTTATTGAGGTATGACAATAGAGGAAGAATGGTAGTTAGGCCATATGTTTTGAGACGCCTGAGTAACAATATAGTCTATGTTGTTTCACTGATACCAGTCAGATTACATCTTTAATTCTTTGTTTGTTACCAATTACAGTTTTGAGCACTATTGGCTGGTATATCGTAAGTGCAATTTTGATAAGCAGAATTTGGGTAATTTTCTGTGCAAGCATTAGAGGACATGAGGGCCACAGTTCAAAGCTTGGTGTTAGATGCCTCCTACCCAGATAGCAAGCAATTGAGCTTCAAGTTTGAAAATGACTCGCTACGCTATTACTAGACTTTCTGGGCTTTACAAGTTTGTTGCACAATTTCAGCAAGTCCGCATTGCATGACTCCAGATCAAATTTCTTTGCAAACATTCTGCAAGTTCGCTGCCTGTTCTGGTTCAGTTATGTCATCCCACCACAGGGGTCACTGTGACTTGCAAAGTTCTTGCTGTAGACTCATCATTCCAAATTTGTGCTTGCTCTTGCTAGAGACTTGCCACCAAACTTGATACAAATTGGAAAAGTGTCAACTAGAACTTGCTCTTCAGGTGCTCTGCAAGTGTACAACTTGCCAGTGAAAACATGCAGCAAGTTAACAGACTTACAATTCAACACTGCCACAAATTTGTGGCAAGTTATTCTTGCTAACTGGGTAGGTCATTTGGAGAAAAGGGCATGTTGTTGACAGTTCCAATGACTTTAACCCTTGAGTTGCTAAGCCAGAACAAGTGTTCAGATCTGAAGTTCTGACTTTATCTGCTCCATACGTGTCCAATGTTAATGACTCAATCTTAAAGAGAAAGAATTGAAGCTAGAGATAGCCAAGCACCAGTAATTTCAGAAGAAGATCAACAGTGGAATCTTAGCACAGATTTCCTTTCAGAATGCATCACGGTCTTCAAAGGGTGAAATCCACCTCCAGTCTAGGTAAGGGGTGCAATCTTCACATTGGAGTTTCTGCAGACTGCTCTGTTGCAATACAAAAACCTAAATTATGGCAAGAAACCTCTTTAATGTGGGCTTATTGTTGACTGCACTCCTGCTTTTTTTTTTTTTTATAAATATATTTTCCTCTGTAATATATATTGCCTATTTTATGAACATTCGTTTTCATTTCTTTTTTTTTTTTCTTTTAGGAAATTTTTGGTCACAAGGAATTTTTTCCATCATCAAGCCTAATCAAACTGCTGGCCGATAAATTCTGTAATCATGCTGTGCTGGAAGAAATGTGTGGCAATATTTTCTTCATCCTGTGTGGATTTAATAAGTGGAACATGAATATGGTAATTGTAGTATTGTAAAAGTAATCAAATGTCAGGATATTGGCATCAACTTAGACACTAACTATGGGAAAGTAGGGCCAAGATACATGTTTGGGCAGTGGCGGAATTACCAGGGTCGCACCAGTCGCACTTGCGACTGGGCCCTGGAGTTCTGCCCATGTGGGGGGGCCCAGCAACCCCGGATGTGGCTCTGGAGTTGCTGGCTGCAGTTATGAGCAGAGGGTGTCTATTACACTCTCTGTCACACTGCTCGGACCCCGCACTGACAACCCCCCCTCCTCGCACGGACGTCGGACAGGAGAGGAAAGACATACAGAGAGCAGGATCTTCTCCTCCCACCCCCCTCGTGTGTATCCCGTGGCCCCGCCCACATTGCAATGGTTGGCAGCTCCGTGCTTTGCAAAAGGAAACTCCAGCAGCCTGCAGGTAGATAGTGGAGGAAAGGCCAGCTTGTACTATGGATGCTGCAACCCTCCAGAGGATCCACAGCTCTCCAGGTCAGCCAATCATTTTGCTTCCTAATGAAATGTCTCAGTGACTGAAAAGAAAGCAGCACACAGGTGGGTCAGTCATTGATGGGACTAAGTGTGTTGTCCCCTCCAGAGCCCCTCAACCAACACAGCAGCCCACTGGGGTTTCCCTAGTGTGGTACACTACAAGCCCCAGCATGCTCTGCCAGCCTATGGCTACTTTCACACTGGGGCACGCATCGGCGGTAAAGCGGGGCTATTTTTTGTGATGCTTTACCGTCGTTTTAGTGGCGCTATTCGGCTGCTAGCGGGGTGGTTTTAACCCCTGCTAGCAGCCAAAAAAGGGTTAAACGCGCCCGCTAAGCGCCGATTTAGGAGCGGTGTATACAGCACTGCAAAGATGCAGGTCTTTTTTTACCATCCTGCAAGCGCACCACTCCATTGTGAAAGCCCTCGGGCTTTCACACTGGAGAGACAGGAGAGGCTCTATACAGGCGCTATTTATAGGGCTGTAGCGCCTGTAAAGCTCCTCAGGGTGAAAGTAGCCTTAGTGTATGTATAGCACAGGCTAGCTGACCAATCCAGAGCCTAAGCCTCCATCTATGGTAAGGGAAGTGTCCCCCCACCCTTCCTCTCTTATCCCGCCAGCCTCTTATGTAAGGGAGAGCTCTGTGGACTGTAATGTAAAGGGGGACTCTGATGTACGTGGGGGACTTTGGTGAGCAGAGACCCCTTACATCAGTTTCCCTTTACATTACAGTCCACAGAGCTCCCCCTTACGGCCCTTTCACATGGGCGGACTCTGCCAAGCAAATCCACCTGCTCAGTGGGGGATCGCTCTGCTGATCCCCACCGAGCAGGTGGATGACATGTCCATGTCTGCTCCACTTGTGCAGAGTGGATACAGACTGCTGTTATCTATGGACCGGTCTGACTGTCATTCAATCCGCTAGACGGATGGGGAGTGGATCTTCATCCATCTGTTTTCAATGGAGCGGATGCAGGAAGGTGTAAATGGACACGTCTGTTTACATCCGCCTCCCCATACAAAACAATGGGTGGTCTGATCAGTTCAAATGTGTAAAAGACGCCAGAAAGGAGTCCCGCTGCAGAACCATAATCAAGGGCCCGCAGTGGGAGAAAAGGACACCAGGATCATTAGAAAGGGACCCGGGACCAGAGGTCTGGGGGCCCTTCATGGTTCCTTGCACCGGGGCCCTGAAGGTTCTAGTTACGCCTCTGTGTTTGGGATCCCACTAGCATGATGACATTCCCCATGCTCTGACAATGTCATGTTTTAATAGCATCATTTCATTGTATAGTCCTCTTACAAAGGGAGATCCAGGATCCTTCAGAAAAAAATAAGTACATACAATACAGATACTGTAGCTGCTGACTTTTATTATTAGGACACTTACCTGTCCACGAAACCAGCGGTGTCTTTACCTGAGCCGATTTTTCAATTGGCTCTCAGGTGCTGCCGCTGCCATCTCAGGTAGGGGAAACCGGCAGTGAAGCCTTGCAGCTTCATAGCCGCTTCCCTACTGTGCATGCGCGAAGAGTGTTGCACTTTGTGAATGGCCCGACAGTGGAGGAAGGAGGAGGGGGCCAAACTTCCGGATGAGTTTGCCACCACAAAGTCAGCCAGAAGTGCCAAATGTGGCAGCAGAGGGGGGGGAGTAGGAAAATAAGTCAAGCTTCCCGTTTTGGGTGGAGCTCCGCTTTAAATGGAATTTATAATGGGTTTACAAGTGCTTGAACACATACTAACCATGCATATATGTATAACTAGGTGACATATACACACTATCCATGATCCTGCCAGCAACTGCTTTAGATTATATTTATATATAGATGAGATATATATATATATATATAAATCTCTTTGAGTCATTGCTCTGACTCATCCAGTTCTCTGTAAAATTTCACTCACTTTGATCTATCTGAACACCTGGGAGAGAGAGAGAGAGAGTAATAAAAAGAAGCCTAGAGCTCCACTTGCTGGCTGAATAAATCACTACAATTTAATTAATACAAATTACTATATTTTTATGTGCAATATGTAAATACTATATTTTACCTGATATTGGCAAAAAAAATGGACATAATAAAGAAAGAAAATATCTAAAAAAATGAAAATAAAAACATTCCTTTCCTTTAAAGGAGAAGTACAGCCAAAGCTCGTTCTGCACTTCTGTGACCTGTTTTTGTCAGCTGAAGCCACAAAGCCAGTCCAGGCTGGAGAAAGATCACAACCATTTTGTCAGAATCCACCTAGATGCCTGAATCAGCCTCTCATTGATCTGCTGAGAGCCTGAGACAGCCGCCCCAGCCCCCTCCACAGCCCAGCACTCCAGTGAGCAGGGGGGGGGGGGGGGGGCAAAGCAGATATTTACTCACTGACAGCCACCAGCTCTCTGCTCACAGAGCACTGAGAACTGAGTGATCAGCAGTGATTGATTGCTGAGTTCTCAGTCTTAGAAACAGCGGGGGACAGATGCAGCATCGGACCAATGCTGCATCCACCTAGGTAAGTATGATTTCTAAAAAAAAAGTGGACAACAATGTCCTAGATTGTGTTTAAAATTAAAACTTGTCTATACAGTAAAAGTGGCATAATTTATAACAGGACAGTTACAATACCACACAATATATCTAAAGAACATTTATCAAAACTGATATGTTTAGTTCATGTTTTATAGGTGCTTGAACTGGTCTGTTTTGTCTCAGTTAAGTCAAATCACCTTCAGATCATATTCAGATCATTCTCTATGTGGTCCAGGACAGTTTCTTCTATGCCATCACAGAAAGCTGTCAATATTCTCTCATATGGAAGAATATAGAATAGCTTTTTAGGGTGCTACTCATCCAGGTAAATAAATTAAGCACAAGGTGAATCATCATTACAGGAAGACCTAGATCAAATAGGGGGTGGGCAACTACATGGCAGATGAGGTTCAATAATTCAAAATGTAAGGTTATGCACTTGGGCACTAAAGATATGTATGCAACATACTGTTTGGGAAGGGCACCTCTGGGTAACCCTGTGATGAAATGGGATTTGGGGGTCTTTGTAGATTGCAGACTTAGCATACAGCATACAATGCCAATCCGCAGCTAACAAAGCTAGCAAAATACTGTCATACTTTAAAAAGGCATATATTCAGGTGATAAACCCAATTTTGTCCCTTTATAAAACATTGGTTCAACTTCATCTTGAATATGCAGTGCAGTTCTGGCCATCAATCCATAAAAATGATGTCTTTGAAGTAGAAAGAGTTCAGAGAAGGGCAACAAAATTACTAAGAGGGGTGGATGAAGTAGCTTAGTAATGAGGAACAATTATTTTTATTCACTCTAGGAAGAAGTGCTTAAGGGGGGATAGGATTGCATTGAATACAGTAAATATAAGTATGAGCCAAAGAATGTTTGATAATCATTTTTTTGTGGGTCACAGGAGTGCAATTATTTCTGCACTTATGTGACTGAGATTCAGCTGTCAGCAGGCTAAAGCTGACTAACAATGAATGAATCTCAAGAGTAATATCGGGATCAAATCAGATGCCTGACTGGCTGCTGGCTCAGTCTCTCAGTGTGCTGAGAGCCTGAGCCAGCCACCCCCACCTCCTCCACAGCCTGGCACTCCAGTGAGCACTGGAGGAGCAGAGCAGAGAGCGGTGACTGACAGTCATCACTCTCTGCTCACTGAGGACTGAAAACTAAACAATCAGTGGTCATGTGATCAATCAGTTCCCAGGCTTAGAGCCAGCAAGTGACAACTGCAGCATTGGATTATTGCTGCAGCCATATACTGTAGGCGAGTATATGTGTTTTATTCCCACACTTCTCCTTTGAAAGGTGAGTAATAGCCCATTTACTTTAAGGTTGCTGAAGAAGACATGTTGCCACTATTTAAGATTTTACTGTTACAGCAGTGAAAATATGTAACTTCCTTCCCCAAGACATCAAATTCAGTGTAATACACAGCCCATAGCCTATGGGAATTCTTAAATATGTCCATGCAGACAATACAAGCTTAGTACAGTGCGCTATGATCTGGGTTGTCAAGCAGCTGGACCTAGCGGAATGGGGCGCGCACAGGGAACGTGTATTATGGTATAACTAAAGACAAAATATTTGTTTAGTTTTGGATAGAATGTAGAGGGATTAGAAAAGCTGTCAGGTTTTCATTGCTGTGTCCCCATTAGGGAGATTCACCCTCTCTATTTGTTCTGGTGGTGGTTATCAACAAGAGTGAAGGGGAAAGAAATCCCACATTTTGGGCTAACATTAGAACAGTAAAAGAGGGGAAATCTTCCAATGGGGACACTAGATCTGACGACAACCAAGGATTCCCTCACTTTGGAGAGATTCCCTCTCAATGGAAATCTCCCCAATCAATAGAACAGGGAGGGCAAGAAAAAAAAAACTGGCAGGGGTTTTAACCTTTCTTTACTCTATTCAAAATTTTTAACATTTTGTCCTGGGTAACCCAATGGAAGTGTGAGTTGATGGCCTTCAAACTAATAGGTGTGCTGCAAGTAAAATACAAAGTGTTTTTATTTAGTGATTTTAGTTTTTCATTTGAAAACCGTTCACTTAATTATACAGAATTTCCTAGCTGAAGTTCATTATGTATTATTTGTGATTTGCAGAGTCGGGTGCCTGTGTATTTGTCTCACTGTCCTGCTGGAACATCTGTACAAAATATGCGCCACTGGTCACAGGTATTATGGGACATATTTTATATAATCAGAAAGCATCTAAACAATGCTAATGCAGGTATAACTGTAGGATTCCAGCAATGCATATGCAAAAAGTTTTCACAGTATGGTATATTGGATGCATTTCATTTACAGTAGATGCTACAATACTGTTTACCTATTCCAGTTGTAATGTGTGTAGTGTGGTATCTCATGACTTCCAATCAGAATTCATCTTTGCTTTTCTCTCTTGAGTAAACTGTTGGTTGCTGGATTACAGCATTTTATACATTCTTGCTTTTACATATTTATTAAAGTATAACTAAAGACACAACTTTTTTTTAGCTATCTAAATAAATACAGTAGTACTAATTGGTATTTTTGGAAATGTTTACTCATGCTCAAAACTAAAGTAAACCTGTTGCCTGCTTTCACCCCAGCGTCTTGAGTGTCTTTTAATCCCCGAACCTCAGAGCTATTATTAGGGGTGTTATTGACAAAAACTGAGGTATGGCAGACAAGAAGACACAGGTGACTCTGGGCTTTCAGGGCACTCAAGCCGATATCTAGTAATATACACCCACCAGCCATAATATTATGACCACTGACAGGCAAAGTGAATAACATTAATTATCTCGTTGCAATGGCACTCTAAAACCAGGTGGGATATATTAGGCAGCGAGTGAACATGTTGTCCTTAAAGTTAATATATTGAAACCCCAAAAAATTGGCAAGCATAAAGTATTTGAGCGACTTTGACAATGGCCAGATTGTAATGTCTAGATGATTGGGTTGGAGCAACTCCAAAACTGCAGCTCTTGTGGGATGTTCCTGGTCTGCAGTGGTCAGGAACTCCTAAAAGTTGTCCCAGGAAGGAAAACCGGCGACAGGGTCACATGGTTCTGATAGAAAGGCGTCAGAACACACAATGCATCACAGTTTGTTGTATATGGGGCTGTGTGTAAATAGACCAGTCAGGGTGCCCATACTGACCTTTGTCCATAGACAAAATTGCCTACAATGGGCACATAAGCATCAGAATTGAACCATGGAGCAATGGAAGAAGGTGAATACGAAAGAAAATTGCGCTGGACTCAAAACCTAACCCAATAAGCAGCAACAACAAGTGCGATATATCACAAACATAAGAAAAAATAGTAAAAAGTTGCGCTAAAAAAATAATAAATAATAATACATAAATGATCGTGGCGTTACAGTGTACCAATAAAAAATAAAAGTACCAAAAGTGTTAGCACAAATGCACATGAATGTGCTGAAAAATATGCTAGCACACATGCACATTAAACAAACACCGTATGAGCAAAATGTGCACTGTGTGGTGAAATAGCAACCAGTGATTTATCCAGACACAATATGACAATGATAAATGGATATCAACTGATAATATTGCTGTAAACCTGTAAGGAAAAAATATTCAACAAAAAAAATATTCAAAAAAAAAAAAAAAAAAAAATATTCAACAAAAAAAAAAAAATATTCAACAAAAAAAAAACTTTTTCCTTTTGTGTGATAAAAAAAGCATTTAAAATGAATCCTATAAAGTGGAAAAAGTTCAATCACAAAGTGAATTTTAGAATAGTCCAGTAGAACTCCAGAAATCTGTGCAGTCCGTGTGAGTGATGAACATAAACGACAAAGTGACTGTGTGGTTTCTAAAAAGATTCTCTATCCGCCACCGTTAAGATTGTTCTCTTACCAGCTCCCAGGACAATATCAGCAGGCGGCTAATACCCAGCCAGGGCCTTTTCCTCTCAGATCCTCTGTTATGTCAGTAGAACCATCACCATCCACTGCTGTTATGGGATCTCCAATCACTGTACAGACCCTCTGGAAACCAGAGGGTCTGTACAGTGATTGGAGATCCCATAACAGCAGTGGATGGTGATGGTTCTACTGACATAACAGAGGATCTGAGAGGAAAAGGCCCTGGCTGGGTATTAGCCGCCTGCTGATATTGTCCTGGGAGCTGGTAAGAGAACAATCTTAACGGTGGCGGATAGAGAATCTTTTTAGAAACCACACAGTCACTTTGTCGTTTATGTTCATCACTCACACGGACTGCACAGATTTCTGGAGTTCTACTGGACTATTCTAAAATTCACTTTGTGATTGAACTTTTTCCACTTTATAGGATTCATTTTAAATGCTTTTTTTATCACACAAAAGGAAAAAGTTTTTTTTTTTGTTGAATATTTTTTCCTTACAGGTTTACAGCAATATTATCAGTTGATATCCATTTATCATTGTCATGTTGTGTCTGGATAAATCACTGGTTGCTATTTCACCACACAGTGCACATTTTGCTCATACGGTGTTTGTTTAATGTGCATGTGTGCTAGCATATTTTTCAGCACATTCATGTGCATTTGTGCTAACACTTTTGGTACTTTTATTTTTTATTGGTACACTGTAACGCCACGATCATTTATGTATTATTATTTATTATTTTTTTAGCGCAACTTTTTACTATTTTTTCTAATGGAAGAAGGTGGCCTGGTCTGATGAATCGTGTATTCTTTTACATCACATGTGGATGGCCAGGGGTGTGTGCTTTGCTTACTTGGGGAAGAGCTGGAACTAGGATGCAATATGGGAAGAAGACAAGCCGGCAGAGGCAGTGATCTGCTACTGATGGCTTGGAGTCAGACACCACAGAGTACCTTCAGAGGTCTAGTGGCGTCCATGCCTCGGTGGGTCAGGGCTTTTTTGGCAGCAAAAGGCATATTTATTCAACATTAGGTGGGTGGTCATAATAATATGGTTGGTTGGTGTATGTAGTTATTTGACCTTAGTTGTAGCGAGAATGTTAAACTAACAAAGCAACAGGTTTCCTTTAAGGTAGCCATATTGTGTCTGAACCAGTTCCCATAAGAATGCAGGGTATTTGCATATTGACCAGTCATGATAGAAACATCATGATGAACTTCTCGTCCTACTGAATTTGATGAGCAAATGACTATCTAATATTTAAAGGCAGAGGTAGAACTGTAATGCTGAAGCCCCATAGCAGAATCATTGTAACATCCCAGTCCTCAGTCTACTGTATTCATAGTGCCTGTGCTGACGTGCATTGGGCTTGTGTCAGTGACATAAATTTAAAGAGGAAGTAAACTCTCCCACTCTGATGCTTCTTTTCATTTAGTCTATTATAATAAGTAATTATCAAACTATAGCCACTGTAATCCAGCCCAAATCGTATATTACTGTTTAAAGAAACTTTAAAAAACTTGTTTCCAGGGGTATGGCAGCGCCATCTTAAGTATTGTTTTCTGAGTCCACAGTAGAGTGTATTTCCGCCCTTACATTGAGCACTTCCTGTACTGTTAACCAAGCCTCCTTCTCAATCCAACATTTCTATGGCAACACTGCTTCCCTGTTCATAGCTGACTTGTTTTATTTCATAGTATTTACTTGTGCCGATTATCTAGTGTTTGCCTTTGTCAGTTTTATCAGCTTCAGCTGATAAGACTGCAGTAATGCTGTCCGATGCCCAAGTTTACGCTGCATGTGATGTCACATGGGGTGTAGGAGGAAGCTCTGAATGATTCTGCAGTCACCTGGGATTTCATTTGTGTGCCATAGGAAGTCTTGATATAAGATAAGACAAGTACACAGAGTGTGCCGTAAATCAGGGGAGATCTGGGCATGCTCAGTAAAGTCATTCTAAAGAACAAAAAGGATTACAACAATACTAAGCAAGTAAGGAGATATCTACAATCAGATTTCATTAGGGTTTTTTATGCTGATTTACATGGGACAAAGTTGTGGGGGAGACTTTACAACCCACTTTAACAGCAGATTGAGACACTTCTGAGGTCATTCTTTAACAGGTGCATTTGACCTGCAATTGACCTCCTAACTTGCATTTGACATGCTTTATGGGGTGTTTTGCATTCCCATTGACTTGTATGGAAATGCAAAACCCATTTTAGATTGAAAAAAAGGCCGTTGACGTGGGCCATAAAACTTCCAGTAATTGGATTGGTTTGTAGAAGGTCAGGGCTAACTGGTGACATTGTTATGCAGTTCAATTGTATTGAGCCATATTTTAGTAATTACTGTACATTGGTTCCATAGCTGCAGATTATAATTGCACAGCGTAAAGAATAAAAGGATGGATTTATCATTGCCTTAGTACCCAATGAATGTATTCAGCTAAACTAATTTTTTAACTTCTACTCAGACTCTGCATTCAGGCCAGCTGAAGGCTTATGACTGGGGTCAAGAAGGAAATATAAAGCATTACAACCAGGTAATAAGATACAATGGAGTAAAATGTGGGTTTTTGTCATTACAGATAAACCATGATTTCACGGATTTCAAGTTGTACATTTGTTTAACCACTTCAATACCAGACACTTAGACACCTTCCCGCCCAAGCCAATTTTCAGCTTTCAGCGATGTCGCAATTTGAATGACAATTGCGCGGTCATGCTACTCTGTACCCAAACAATTTTTTTATCATTTTGTTCCAACAAATAGAGCTTTCTTTTGGTGGTATTTGATCACCTCTGCGATTTTTATTTTTTGCGCAACAAACAAAAAAAGACCGAAAATTTTGCAAAAAAACAAGTTTTTCTTTGTCACTGTTAATTTTTTTTGTAAATAAGTGCGTTTTCTTCTTCAATGACGGGCACTGATAAGGCGGCACTAATGGGCACTGATAAGGCGGCACTGATGGGCACCGATGAGGTGGCACCAATTAGGGGGCACCGATGAGGTGGCACTGATGATGGGCACTGATAGGCGGCACTGATGGGCACTGATAGGTGGCACTGATGGGCATTGATAGGTGGCACTGGTATGCGGCACTGATGGGCACTCAGGTGGCACTGATGGGCACTCATAGGCGGCACTGACGGGCACTCATAGGCGGCACTGACGGGCACTCATAGGCGGCACTGATGCACACATATAGGTGGCACTGATAGGTGGCATGGATGGGCACTGATAGGTGGGCATGGGTGGGCACGGATGGGCACTGATAGGTGGCACTGATGGACGCTGATGAGTGGCACTGATGACACTGATGGGTGGCATTGCTGGGCATCCCTTTTTTTAACTTTTTTTTTTTATTAAATATGATGTGCCAATCAGTGCCCATCTGTGGGCACTGATTGGCATATTTTTGGCATTTTTTTTAACATGTGGATGGCCATGGGGGATGTACCTGGCCATCCACATGCTGGGGGCTTCCCTGGTGGTATTGGGGGCTTCCCTGGTGGTCCTGGGGGCTTCCCTGGTGGTCTAGTGTGGGCATCTGAGGGGGGGCTGCGCTGATAAACAATCAGCGCATACCCCCCCCTGTCAGGAGAGCCGCCGATCGGCTCTCCTCTACTCGCGTCTATCAGACGCGAGTGAGGAAAAGCCGATCAACGTCTCTTCCTGTGTACATCTTGATCAGCCGTGATTGGACACGGCTGATCACGTGGTAAAGAGCCTCCGCCGGAGGCTCTTTACCGAGATCAGTGTAGCGGTGTGTCAGACTGACACACCGCTCCACCGATCGCCGCGATGCGCGCCCCCACAGGCGCGCAGCGGCTGTTATCCTGAAGGACGTCATATGACGCCCAGTCAGGATAACGAAACCACTTCCCGGACGTCAATTTGCTATTGACCGGGCGGGAAGTGGTTAAGGTTTAAGGCTGGTCATACATTTTACAATCAGATTGTTCAATTGCTGAACAATTCCCTTTAGATTTACAAACACTATTTAATGTAAGGCAACCTTTCTGAATCTTTTTAAAACAGGGGAACCCTTTGAAATATATTTCATGTCAGGGAACCATTGCTAAATACTATCTCTAGCTCATGATACATTTATGCGGTTAGTAAGTTGTAAATCTAAAAATATAGAAAGTGGCTATAGAAAGAAAAGAAAATGTTTCAATAACAAACATAATATGGGACAAATAACAATAATTTCCAGAAAAGAAACACAGACAATAAAAATTGTATAAAAAATACAATAAATGAGAGTGATAAATACTAAAACTCCTTGAATATTGTAGCAGCGCTTCTTATTCGGATAAAAGAATCTGAATATGAATAATAAGTGAATGAAATAAATTAAATAAATTCAATAAAACAGTCCAGCAATATCCAGGGTGGGCGGGCAGAGAAAACAGTTATAGATTGATGTGATGTAATCTGTAAGGCCATCCACCAGCACACTTCACCACGTGTAGTAGGTTCCCCTGCACGAAAGGGCCTCCAACTCTGACACCCTTCTAGCCGAGGTGATGGCCATCAGGAAGCTCAGCTTGTGTGACCGCAAGTCTAATGGAATTTCCTTGATAGGCTAAAATGGTTGTTTCTGTAACACAGACAGCACCAAGTTCAAGTCCCAAGGACACATAGGTGATTTAATGGGGACAGTGTTAATTTTTGCAGCAAATTTCGATTTAGTTTTAGTCTTAGGACTAAAATGGCATTTTAGTTTTAGTCCCATTTTAGTCTTCTGCAATTGTTTTAGTTTTAGTCGTATTTAGTCGACTAAATCTCTAGGACATTTTAGTCGACTAAAATCTCCAGTACATTTTAGTCGACTAAGATCTCCAGTACATTTTAGTCGACTAAAACAAATTTTAGTCTTCTAAATTTAAATGGGTGTAATTAAATTGTAATGCATCAGTGAACATTTCTCTACAATTTCCAAACTCATTATATACTGCTGGAGTGAAAAATCTCATGTTATTATTTATGGTATTGAGGTATGAACATGCACTACAGACCAGTGTTAATTTCTAAGTCAAATTTCATTTTAGTTTTAGTCTTAGTATTTGACTAAAATAGCATTTTAGTTTTAGTCCCATTTTAGTCTTTTGACTAAAATGGCATTTTAGTTTTAGTCGTATTTTAGTCATCTCAATTGTTTTTGTTTTAGTCGACTAAAATGTTTTAGTCGTTTTAGTCAACTAAATTAACACTGAATGGGGGGAAGCAAGCAAGTTGCCCCCTGTATAAAGGTTCGGACCAGTGTATGGGAAGCTAAAGGCCATTTTGACAAGCCAATCTGATTTACACAGCTGACTGTAGAAAAGAGAGAATTCTCCCAATCACGTATTTCCGAGCATGCCATTTTCTGGCTTCATACCAAGCGATATAAGCCTTCCAGACCTTATGATAAATCTTCCTAGATGAGGCTGACAAGCCAATCTGATTTACACAGCTGACTGTAGAAAAGAGAGAATTCTCCCAATCACGTATTTCCGAGCATGCCATTTTCTGGCTTCATACCAAGCGATATAAGCCTTCCAGACCTTATGATAAATCTTCCTAGTGACAGCTTTTCTAGCATTCAGTAGGGTAGACACCACTGGTCCTTTAACACCCTAGATTCAATAGCCTTGCCGTCAAATTTAGAGACTGTAAATTGGGGGTGGAATATAGGACCTTGAGACAGTAGATTGAGGTGACGTGGAAGCATCCATGGCCCGTCTATTGTCAGTCTCACAATCCCTAGGAACCAGGGCCTTCTGGGCCAGGCTGGTGCCACCAGAATGACTGGAACCCCCTCTCCGAATCCTGTGCAACAAATGTGGAAGGAGAGGGATCGGAGGGAAAGCATAAACCAGGGAGTACTGGCTCCATGGAACTACCAGAGCATCTGCTCCGATTGCCAGAGGATCTCTTGTGCGGGACACAAACTGCTGTAGCTTGTTGTTGAACCTGGATGCCAGTAGGCCGACCTCTGGCCATCCCCAACACTGGCAAATTTCCTGGAACACCCATGGGTGTAGGGACCATTCCCCTGGGCAGATCTGCTGGCGGCTGAGATAATCTGCCTTTTAGTTCTCTACTGCCTGGAAATGGACTGTTGATAGAATTGGCACATGTCCCTCTGCCCAGGCTAGTATGTGAACGACTCCTGGTACCACCTTGGTGGTTTATATAGGCCACTGCAGTGGCATTGTCGGACTGAACCCTTATAGGACAGTCCTGAAGTTCCACCGTCCAGGACCGTAGGGCCAGACGTACTGCCCGTAATTCCAGGACATTGATGGGCAGGATCTGTTCTGTCCTTGACCATTTCCCCAGAGCTGTGAACCCCTCTAGGGTCGCTCCCCAGCCTGAGAGACTGGCATCTGTAGTTAGTACTCTCCAAGTTACCGGGAGGAAGGATTTTCCTTTTCGTAGGTTCTGATCCTGCAACCACCAGTTTAGGCTAACGCAGAGATAAAAACATTGGATAATGTAAAGGCCTGGAATGGAACTGGGCATAGGGCACTGCCTCGAAGGAGGACACCATCCTCCCTAGAAGACTCATACAGAGCCGAATGGAGGGTTGTCTGGTGTCTCTTACCTGACGCACCTGATCCTTCAGGACACAGATCCTTACGGGTGGCAAAAATACCCTTGCTTGGACCATATCTAGGATCAGACCTAAATACTTTAGACTTTGAGCTGGTCTCAAGGTTGGCTTTTCGGTATTTATGATCCAGCCTAAGCTTTCCAAATACCGCACTGTGCATGTTGTGCTCTGTTCTAGAGCCTGTAGTGATTGATCTTTGAGCAAGATCCCTTGGGCCCTTAAATGACCCAGTACTGGTGCTAGGACCTTTGTGAACACCCGGGGAGCTGTAGCAAGCCAGAAGGGTAGAGCCACAAACTGATCGTAGGAACCTCTGATGAGGCTGAAAGATAGGTACGTGTAAATACACGTCTTTTGTATCGATGGGGGCTAGAAAGTCTCCCATCTGGAGTGAGGCTACTACTGAGCGGACAGACGCCATCCGAAAGAACTGGATCAGTAGATACTGGTTCAGGGATCTTAGGTCCAAAATGGGCCTTGTGTCCCTGTTTGTTTTTTGAACCGTAAACAGGTTTGAGTAAAACCCTGCGCCCCTTTCGGATACAGGAACCTGTACAATCACTCATTGATGCACTAAATGATGTAGTGCCTGAAGCAAAAAAACTCTTGTGGGAGGATCTGAGGGAACGATGGATCATAGAAACCTTGGAGGGGGAACCCCCCGCAACTCCAGCTTGTAACCACGGGATATAGTTGAGGTGACCCACTCGTCCTGATCTATTGTTCTCCAAATATCCACAGTATTTGTGGCTTACGACCTATTCCATCCGTTTTGCCAAAAGTGGTGTCAGCCTTTCATTTAAATCAGGCCATTATTTTGCCTTCTTTTTTCTCTCAGCCTCGTTCGGCGGAAGAGAGACGACTGCATTCTTTGGTTGTTGTCCGGGCAGTCAAGGTTTGTCTAGACCTGCAGAGATCCAAGAATCAGACTCCTTTTTTGTTTTACCAAAAGGACCCAAGAAGAGCAGGCAGCTTCCAAAGCTTCCATTGCCAATTAGGTCCATCAATTAGTCATTCAGGCCTATGGTCTGAAACTTAAAGCTCCTCCCTTAGGGTAAGAGCTCATTCTACCAGGGGTGTAGGAACCTCCTGGGCTTTTCGCCATCAGGTATCTGTGGCTCAGATTTGTAAGGCTGCTACCTGGTCTTCAGTGCATACGTTCACAAAATTCTATCAAGTGGATGTTCGAGCAGCCAAGGATTTGGCTTTCGGCCAGTGTACTGCGGACTGCCGTATAAGGTCTGATGGCTATTGATTGGCAGGGTGTTTCCTTCCCCTCAAGACTATTGCTCTGGGGCCTCCCAGTAGGTAATAAATATTAGCCTAACTCTGTGTCCCATGATGTATTAAAAAGAAAATAGGATTTTTTTTATCATACTTACCGGTCAAATCCTTTTTTTTGAGTACATCATGGGACACAGAGGTCCCCCCCTCTTTTTTGAGGATTCAGTGCTTGCTACAAAACTGAAGTACTTCCTGTATGGGAGGGGTTATATAGGGGATCACTTCCTGTCTAAAGACCTTTGGTCTACCAGTGTCCATTCACCTGGAGATGAAGTATAACCCAGTAGGTAATGAATATTAGCCTAACTCTGTGTCCAATGATGTACTCAAAGAAAAGGATTGTATAGGTAAGTATGACGAAAAAATCCTATTTGTTTTGTTTTCTATGTATCTTTGTTTTTTCCCAAGCATGTTCGATTCCACCTACTGTTGACCGACTCACTACCACTACTGTAAGCATAATAATACTTTCTAAGATTAGTTTTTAGCTTTAACTGCTAATTTGAGGTCATGTCCTCGACTCGTTTAAAACAGAGTATATTTCTATATTTTAACTAGTCCATTAAGGCTTTTTTATTATATGTGCATTCCTTGTCATGATATTTCTGTATTTTTGATTTGTGTAGACCACCCCTCCTTTGTACAAAATAAAAGACATGAAGATTCCCACAGCTGCATGGAGTGGGGGCAATGACTGGTTGGCTGATCGTAAGGATGTCGCTCTGTTACTGCCTGAAATAAACAACCTGGTCTATCACAAGGAGTTCCCAGAGTGGCAACATCTAGATTTCATCTGGGGTCTGGATGCTCCATACAGAATGTACAATGAAATTCTTCAGCTCCTGAAAAAGTTTTCATAAATTTTACCACATGACCATTTTTCTGTTTTGTAGAGAAAGTTCCCAGGCAATAATGATTATAAAAACAGTGTATATGCAGTATCACTGCTGGAAGTATTTAAAATGTTCATAAACCACAACAATAAACATCTATTTTCCCCCTTAGGTCTGTTAAAGTGTCATTAAAACCACATCATAAAAAAAACTATCAATAAATGTTGTATTACCTGATGTACGTACTCACTCATTCACTATGTGATTCGTTTTCTGTATTCTGCAAAAAACCTGGTTGATCCTGCTGTTCTTTGTCTTCCACTCCTGTCCATTGCCCACTGCAATTAGGGGGAATTTGCAGAGCAGTGTTGGCAGCTAGTGCACATGCTCATGTATTTTCTACCCTTACATTTTCTCCATATCACATCTGTGCAGCCCATATGACTATAGAGCCACACATGTGGGTGTATACTTAGTGGTAAATGACAGCTCACTCTTTTCCTTCCTCCTTCTCCATGCCTACTAACCAGCTAAACACAAAATGGGGGTGGGATATTACATCTTGATTAATGGAGACTTCACCTTCCTTTTAGTCTAAGGCCACAAGCTGGAAGGTGCGACACCTGTGACTGGCAGAAATTTTCCCACACCATGTTATTGCCAAAAAATAATAACGATTTGCTTTTAAATAAATATATAATTTAATTAAATTTAATCAGAGAAGCAGCCAAGAGGCCCATGGCTCTCTGTAGGAGCTGCAGATATCCACAGCTCAGGTAGGAGAATCTGTCCGAAGGACAAGTATTAGTCATGCACTCCACAAATTTGGCTTTCATGGAAGAGTGATAAGAACGCCATTGTTGAAAGAAAGCCATAAAAAGTTCTGTTTGCAGTTTGCGAGAAGCCATGTGGGGGACACAGCAAACATGTGGATTAAGGCGCTCTGGTCAGATGAGACCAAAATTTTACCTTTTGGCTTAAAAGCAAAATGCTATGTGTGACATAAAAATAACACTGCACATCACCCTGAACACACCATCCCCATCATGAAACATGGTGGTGGCAACATCATGTTGTGGGGATGCTTTTCTTCAGCAGGGAGAGGGAAGTTGGTCAGAGTAGATGGTAGAGTCTGCAAAGACTTGAGACTGGGGCAGAGGTTCACCTTTCAGGACAACAACCCTAAACATACAGCCAGAGCGAAAATGGAATGGTTTAGATCAAAGCATATTCCTGTGTTAGAATGGTCCAGTCAGAGTCCAGACCTAAATCCAATTGGGAATCTGTGGCAAGACTTGAAAATTGCTGTTCACAGACACTCTCCATCCAATCTGACAGAGCTTGAGCTATTTTGCAAGAAGAATGGGCAAAAATGGTACTCTAGATGTGCAAAGCTGGTAGAGACACCCCAAAAAGACTTGCAGCTGTAATTGCAGCGAAAGGTGGTTCTACAAAGTATTGTCACAGGGGCGCTGAATACAAATGCACACCACACTTTTCACATATTTATTTGTAAAAGATATTGAAAACCATTCATTTTCCTTCCACTTCACAATTATGTGCCGCTTTGTGTTGGTCTATCACATAAAATCCCAATAAAATATATTTCCGTTTTAGGTTGCAACATGATAAAATGTGGAAAATTTCAAGGGGTGTGAATACTTTTTCAAGGCACTGTATGTTTCTCTGCAGACAGGCTGGGAAAGAGCTGGGTCATGTGACAGCTGTAAATCAATTAGGAAAGAAGGTACTTAGATATATTCTTTAGTAAAATAATTTCAGTGCCATCATCCATATACAGAAAGAGAAGGGACAATGTAAATTTCACAGTGTGTGTTTAGTATCACTGTAAATATACCATTGAAGGCACTTTGTAATATGCTGTTTAAATCCTGCAAATTAAGGCCAATCCCATTGTATTGTATTATGTACAGTAGCTGTATCTGTGTATTTACACCCCACGGTTCAGTTCACACCAGAACACCTCAAACATGCAAACCCTATTAAAAGTCTATGGGACATGAACATGAAAAATCAAAAGTCCTCATTTTAAAGGCTTATATGCAAGTTATTGCCTTAAAAAGTATATGGGGGTCTGGGTACTACCCTAGGGGACATGAATTATGCAAAAAAACGTTTTTAAAACTATAGTTTTTTCAGGAGCAGTGATTTTAATGATGCTTAAAGTAAAACAAAAATGAATTATTCCTTTAAATATCGTGCCTGGGTGCATATGTGCGATGTGTAGACAATGCCGCAGCAATAATTTCTAAAGGAAAAAAATGAATTTAAACTTGCTCGCAGCTGTAATGCATTACCGGCTCCCAGCAATATAGATGAAAAATCTATGAAAACATTAAAAAAAAAAAAAAAAAAAAAAAATTGGTGTGGGGGCCCCCCCCCAAATCTATAGCAGACCCTTATCCAAGCATGCAGCCTGGCAGGTCAGGATAGGGGGGGAGCGAGCCCCCCTTCCTGAACCATACCAGGCCACATGCCCTCAACATGGGGAGGCTGCTTTGCTTCCAGACAACCCAGGCGGCCGGTGGTTGTCGGGTCTGTGGGTGGGGGGTTTATTGGAATCTGGGAGCCCCCCCCTATGTGAATGGGTATCGGGTACATTGTACCCCTCCCTACCCATTCACCAAAAAAAGTGTCAAAAAGTAAAAACCACAAGACAGTTTTGGACAATTCCTTTATTAAAAAAGAAAAAAACTGCCTACGATGTACATCCACCGTCAATCACGCCTCCCGACAGACCCGAAAAATAGAAAACCCGGAAAGAACTCTGCCTCCATGGGAGGCCTCACAGCGAGGGCGGGGCCACCTGCTGATGTAACCGGGTGACCCTGCCCTCTCTGACGTCACATTACATCATGAGACAGCAGTCGCCAGGAGGCCTCTTATTGAGGCAGAGCTTTTTAAATTTTTTCTATTTTTCGGGCCAGTCAGGCAGCGTGATTGAAGATGGATGTACATTGCGGGAGGTTTTTTTTTTTTTAATAAAGAAATTGTTAAAAACCGTCTCTTGTGGTTTTTACAATATGCAATATACCCGATACCTATTTACATTTTCATCTTTCAGTGCTCTCACAATTTGAATGACAATTACTCAGTCATGCAACACTGTACCCAAACACATTTTTATAATTTTTTTTTATTTAAATAGAGCTTTCTTTTGGTGCTATTTAGCCAGTTCCCGACCGTTGTACTGCAGCAGGTTGGCTCCCCTGAGCGAGCCGCAGTAACTCTATGTCGGCTCTTTTAGGACGCTGTAGAAGTTGCGCACGCCTGCAGTGTGTGCCTGGAGCCGATGCGAGTGCCCTGCGGGTGCAATGACCGACGGGCACCGGGATCGCTCGTGATAGAGCGAGAACCAGGATCTGTGTGTGTAAACACACAAATCCCAGTTCTCTCAGGGGAGAACTAAGTATGAACACTGATCTCTCTCCTCCCCTAGTCAGTCTCATCCCCCCCACAGTTAGAACACACCTAGGGAACACAGTTAACCCCTTGATCACCCCCTAGTGTCAACCCCGTCCCTGCCAGTGACATATACACAGTAATCAGTGCATTTTTATAGCACTGATCGCTGTATAATTGTCAATGGTCTCAAAAATGTGTCAAAAGTGTCCAATTTGTCCACCGCAATATCGCAGTCCCGATAAAAATTGCAGATCCCCGCCAATACCAAGAAAAAAAATACTAATAAAAATACCATAAATGTATCCCCTATTGTGTAGACGCTATAACTTTTGCGCAAACCAATCAATATACGCTTATTGAGATTTTTTTTTACTAAAAATATGTAGAAGAATACATATCGGCCTAAACTGAGGAAAACATATTTTTTTTTTTAAATTGGGATATTTATTATAGCAAAAAGTAAAAGATAGTGTGTTTTTTTCCAAAATTGTCACTCTTTTGTTTGGGTACAGTGTTGCACGACCATGCAATTGTCAGTTAATGCGACGCAGTGCCGTATCGAAAAAAAAGGGCCTGGTCATTAAGCAGCCAAATCTTCTGGGTCTGAAGTGGTTAAAAGCTACTCAAACGTGTGAAACGGTTCCCTTTCACACGTTTGTGAGTAGCTTTTAATCCAATCTTTTTAAAATTTATCAAAGGATAATGCACAAGGCTGGTGCGCCCTCTTTCTTTTTTCTTGTGTGACTGTTAAGATATCCCTATCCTGGAGGGCAGCAAAGCCTGAGACATTATCCATATTGAACTCTAGATCATCTAATCAACACACTTGTGCGCAAGAGTATTTGTTAGTTTGCTGCCATCAATAATATATATACTACACTGACTGCACTGCAATATATATTCTACACTGCCTGCACACTATATATACACACACACTACACGCTCTATCCACTAACTAACCTGCCTACGCTATCTCCACTCCAACACACTACATACTGCCGCCGTGTAAGCAGCCTTATATAGTGTGGGGCGTGGAGCCATGATTGACCAAAGGCACCCTGCCTTTGGCCAATCATAGCTCTCACAGCACATTGTACTGTGATTGGCCAAAGCATGCAGGTCAGGTGTATGCTTTGGCCAATCAGCAGCTATTAATGCACTGCGATCTCGCAGTGCATTATTGGGCATTCCGCGGTGGGCGAATTTGCCGCGAACGACCCATATGTTCATTTTTCTACAAACAAATGAACAGCTGATGTTCGATTCAAACTTATGTTCGACTTGAACATCCGAACACCCCCCGGTACGGTTTGCACCAGAACATGCGAACAGTCAAAAATTCTAGTGAACATGCGAACCCTATTAAAGTCTATAGGACACGAACATGAAAAATCAAAAGTTCTAATTTTAAAGGATTATATGCAAGTTATTGCCATAAAAAGTGTATGAGGACCCGGGTACTACCCTAGGGGACATGTATCAAGTGGCGCATCTGTGTGATGTGTAGAACAGTGCCGCAGCAAAATTAAATTTCTAAAAAGGAAAAAAAAAAAAAATAATTTAAAACTTGCTTGCGGCTGTAATGTATTGCCGGCTCCCGGCAATATAGATTAAAAAAAATAAAAAATCAATGAAAAAAACGGTGTGTGGTCCCCCACCCAGACCACACCAGGCCCTTCAGGTCTGGTATGGATTTTAGGGGGAACTCTACGCCAAAATTTAAAAAAAATCACTTGCTACCCAGGCCAATTCTGACACTTCACTCCTACATGTAAAAATCACCATTTGTATTTTTAGCAGAGACCCTGGGGAATAAAATGGTGGTCGTTGCAACTTTTTTTATCTCGCACAGTATTTGCTCAGTCATTTTTCAAAGCATTTTTTTTTTAAACTGTTTCATGCATTAAAAAAAAAAAACAGTAAAGTTAGCCCAATTTTTTTTGCGTAGTGTGAAAGATGATGTTAATCCTAGTAAATAAAAAACAAACATGTCACACTTTGAAATTGCTCACACTCGTGGAATGTTGCCAAACTTCGGTATTTAAAAATCCCCATAGGCCCCGCTTTAGAGTTTAGAGTTTAGAGTTACAGAGGAGGTCTAGCACTAGAATTATTGCTCTCCCGCTAATGTTCTCGGCGATACCTCACATGTGTGGTTTGAACATCGCTTACATATGTGGGTGTAACCTACGTATGCATTCGCTTCTTTTACTTTTTTTATTTTTCCATTTTGACACTTTCGTTTAACTTTTTTTGATCACTTTTATTCCAATTACAAGGAATGTAACCATCCCTTGTAATATGAATAGTGCGTGACAGATCCTCTTTATAGCGAGATCAGGGGTCTATACGTCTACAGATTTCGCCTCTAGGCTGGAAAGCAGACGCAGTGGCATTTTTTCAGATGCCGAGGCCGGCGTGATGTCATAACATCGCGCCCGGCCTCCGAAAGATCATAGAGATGTCCGGGGGGCCATCTGGCCCACCGGATTTTCTCTATGGTCAACTTTTGTCATGAACCGATTCCTTCTCCCTCTTGCAGATCGTATGGGCGAGCTGGGAGAAGCACCGGAGGGCAGCAGGAGGGGGGGGTCCCCTCCCGCTGCCTTAAGAACGATCAAGCGGCTGAACAGCCGATATGATTGTTCTTCTGGTGCAGAGAATCACCGGCTGTAAAAGAAGATATCTGAATGATGCCTGTAGCCAGTCAACGACATCCTATGATGTTGTTGGGCGGGAAGTGGTTAACTAAAACAAAGTCCCAGATAATATCTTATGTAGATCAGTGGTATAAATATTTCTTCTCTACAAAATACTGCACAGTGTGCAATGCATATTACTGTATATTATCCATGTAAAAAACGCTCTCTCTCTCTCTCAAAACTGAATTTCTTATAGTTATTAAATGTTTTATAATATGCATATTTTTAACCACTTCCAGATCAGCCTCGTTTTGGATTTTAGGTGTTTACATGTTTAAAACATTTTTTTTTGCTAGAAAATTACTTAGAAAAAAAAACAATATATAATGTTTGGGGGTTCTAACACCCTAGAGAATAAAATGGCAGTCATTGCAATACTTTTTTTCACACCGTATTTGCGCAGCGGTTTTACAAGCGCACTTGTAAAATGCGGCCCATTTAAAATTAGTAAAATAGTACAGTAAAATTAGCCCAATTTTTTTTTGTATTGTGAAAGATAATGTTATGCCAAAGTAAATTGATACCCAACATGTCCTGCTTCAAAATTGCGCCCGCTCGTGGAATGGCGTCAAACTTTTACCCTCAAAAATCTCCATAAGCGACATTTAAAAAATTCTACAGGTTGCATTTTTTGAGTTACAGAGGAGGTCTATGGCTAGAATTATTGTTCGCGCTCTACCGATCGCGGCGATACATCACATGTGTGGTTTGACTACTGTTTTCATATGCAGGCGCTACTCACGTATGCGTTCGCTTCTGCGCGCGAGCTTGTCGGGACGGGGTGTTTTAAAAAATTTTTTTTCGTTTTTCTTATTTATTTTACTTAAATTTATTATTTTTTACACTGTTTTAAAAAAAAAAAAAAAAATGGATCACTTTTATTCCTATTACAAGGAATGTAAACATTCCTTGTAATAGAAAAAAGCATGACAGGTCCTCTTAAATATGAGATCTGGGGTCAAAAAGTCCTCAGATCTCATATTTAGACTTAAATGCAAAAAAAAAAAAAAAAAAAAAAAGTCATTTAAAAAAAATGACATTTGGAAATTCCCCTTTAAGACGTATGGGCGGAAGTGACGTTTTGACGTCGCTTCCGCCCTCCTATGGTATAGAGACGGGTGGCGGCCATCTTAGCCTCACTCGTCTCTATACCCGGCACGTAGAAGGACCCGATCGCCTCCGCTGCTGCCGACGGCTCCGGTAAGCGGCGGAAGGCGCGGGAGACCCGCGGGAGGGGGGACCTCTCCCGCCGCCGATAACAGTGATATCGCGGCGAACCCGCCGCAGAGACCACCATTATCGGAAACAGAACCGCTCACTGTGAAGAGGGATACCTCGGTTGTGGCAGCAGCTGCTGCCGTTACCGAGATATCCCTCTTCAAAAAATGACGTATATATATATATAAACTATCATATATATATATATATATATAAAATATATATATATACTATAAAAGTATGTATTTGCTGACAGGTCTTAAACTGGAAGGGGTGTGGTCTTGACAGGAAGGGGTGGGTCATATTTAAATTAGTGGCCGCACGAGTTTAGTCAGGCCTAGGGCAGCACAAAACCTAAATACACCACTGGGTGGGAGAGGCAGGAGCGCCAGCGCGGGACCACAGAAAAGGGAGGATTGGGGCTGCTCTGTGCAAGTACATTTTAAAATCACTTTAATCAGCATATGAAACAATAAACCAAACAAGTAGTTTTACAATTGCATTTGAAAAGACAAAATTTAGAAGGTAGGGGCCCTACCTAGATCACTGGCCATTGGCATCCTTGCCAATTAGCTTGCTAATGTAGACTTACCCTTCAAGCTTCTTTGTTTGTTATTCCATGATAGAGTTACTCAAAGTCTCTGTCTCAGCATCTTTCTCTGTTCTGCTTGAGCTTGTGTTCTTGAAAACTTTAACTAGATAAGCTTGGCAAAGTATTGCGTGAATGCAACCAACTTCAGATAAAAGCACAATTTCCCCACAGGAAAACCTAGAACAATATTGTCTTTTAGATGAGTTATGCATGACTTATAAATATGCTAAAAATGAATATTCCTTTTATCAACCTGTATTATTTTTATTGATTAAAGGGGCCATAATATACCTGACCACTTGCTTTCACATATAAGCTTGTATACAGGAAATAAAGCTCTGAATAGATTTGGAATATTACTTAAGTGTGCATTTCAGATCTGTTCCTGGGTACCGGTTCGGTAAAGTACTCTAGGCTGGATTGGAGAGCAAATGGATCCTGACTGAAATTAACCCTTACAGGGCCCTTTCAAAGAAAAGCTCAATTGAATAAAGACTTCTCACCATTGATGAAGCTGGTATTTGCCTCAAGAGGTCCCCCCGGTGGCCAGTGAATTGATCCTTCCTCTTGAGCCAGCTCTCTACAGCTTTCATAGGCAATCCTTTTTCTTCTCTCTTTGCAAAGTCTGTAACAGCATCTCTGGGTCAGCAGTACATTGGGCAGCACAATGGCTGGAACAGTGGGCCTTCTAGATGACAGAATACACTGGTCAATGGACTACTTTAAACTTGCAGTCTCTGAATGCATTTCCTTTCTCCATGCAGCAGCAGACACTGTAGTAAAACAGCACACTTAGCCTGAGGCTCTTAACACACTCACCCTAGATGCACAGCAACCACATGGCAGCCCAAGAGCTAAATCCTCTCTTTTTGGGCTCCTCCAGCACACAGCCAGATTACAGCACAACACTACTCTGGGCTCTTGGCATTCTACACCCAGTACATCTAATACAGCATCCATTTCTCTCTCTCTCTGATGCAGGGCTCCTAGCCCTGCTCAGGACTCACAGCGGGCATCTGAGCCCTTGTTTCCTGGCTCCAGACAATGGCTCCAAGATTGGAAACATCTGATACCCAAGGGAAAATGTATGCAGGATGGTTTGGAATGGATTACTTTCCTGTTGGGAGTTTCCCCATTTTCCGACTGTATTTCCCATTATTATTTCTTGATTTTGGTTAAATATTTAATGCCATAAAATTCCAAAATATACAAAAAGTACTCCCAAACTACACCCGGTGGCATCTGCTGAACTCAGTAAAAAATGATATGCGTGGTATTAATTTACACACACAATAGGGCTGATTTAATGATGACAAATAAGCTGTTCAGTTTGCAAGAGAATTCTTCCTGACTAAGGCGACACTCTACTGACTTCCATCATCCAATCATGTACAAGCAAGAATGATGTTATTTTCTTGCAAAGAAAACAGAATATTTGCCTTTAGTGAATCAACCCCTATGAATTGATGGAGGACAAATAAAAATAAAATAACGGGGGAAGTCAGCATGAAGGTCAGAAAGCCATGTGAGACCATATTGTAAGCAAGATTCAGTTCGGCATTCAAACACTCAAAAGTAGAAATATATAAAATACACAACAATGTGCTTCTTTTCCAAAAAATATTTATTAACAATTTTTACAAAAATGCTGTAACCTTAAACTGACACATTATAAATAATACACTGATATAAAATGTAAAATAAATGTAATGTTGAAAGCTGTAGCAGAATAAATAGCACCTTAAGAGCTCGAAAACAAGTATTTACATTGATGTATATCCAGTGCTTGTCTTGTTGCAGTTTTTTCTAGCTACTTCATATACAAAATCATTTGAAAAATAAGGCATACATGCTGTCCACAGCAGTTAGTAAGGTTCTATATAATTTCTATCCAGGAGATTAGAACATGGAAGAAGGCATCTGACTGGGTCTCATGAATGGCACAATTCTGCCCATTTTAGATATATTTAATGGTCCACGGATGGCCTTGTACTACTTCACTCACCATCAGCCTTATTGGCTAAAACAAAGAGCAAAGTAAAAATGCAGTTAATCGTAACAATGTATTAGTAATCATTTTTCGGTTTTTCCTCTTTTGATTGGTTGTTATGGGTTACTGTACTCTGTATATCATTGATCTTTGTATTTCCTTATTGCACAAGTTTGCTAAACCATTGAACAATACACACATTTGGCTTTGGATACACGTTCTACAGGAAGTAACTTCAAAAACATAGCCAGCCTTACGTATAGCTGTTCCTGGTCTCAGACCCAGACTTTCAGTACAGGAACCTATGACTGAGTGGGCCTAGGACGTTTCCTTCATATTCAATGACACTGCACAGTTCTCATGTGACAGCACTCCACTGCCATAGTAAAGATAGACCCTTAGAACAACTGAAATGTTGGGCAAATGTCATACTTGTGCTGGATTCCTACTGACATAAAACCCTATTCTCTTTCCATTGGGCCCTGCCCTTTGATCACTATACAAAAAACTGCCACTTAATGGATACTGAGTAAAGTATGACCTATCCCCTAGAGATATAAACAACTGTTCATTTATGAATTAGAATTTATTATAGTAAGGTATGACAACATCATTGTACTATATGTGGGGATGCTATTGCATTATACAGTGTCACCATGGTTGGAGTGGGTCTGTTTTACCTTCTCTCTTGGTTCTATGAGCTCTGGTCTTCAAAAAGCTTCCACAGATTTGCTATGGTTAACCTGCATTCTGAAAACGCAATGAAAGAAAACATACAGGCTACGATTACCAACCTCCTCCTGAAAAAGTTCACATGCAGATCCAGTGGCTTCAAAGCTCTCTAAATAGAGCATGTAAGCAGATTAGGTATATAAATATCAACCTTTTAAATGGCACAAATTTATATTATAATTATTGTTTATATGTCATAAAAACGCTAAAGAAATTAGAGGTATTTTTTTTATTTAAGAAAAATGTATAGGTATTTAAAAGTTTGTTCACTTATGTATCGTTCTATAGCATTTCAATAGTTTTGTATTTATTTAGGGGATAGATTGATTAGGTTTTTGGTGCTGTATACCCTTTGTTATTATGGATGAGATATACAGACTTTTCTCACTTCATGCTTGTCCTGGGTCAGTGACTCAATATATTCAAATCCAGCCAGGCAACTATCTTTTATAGAAGGGGACATCAATGACAGCCACAATATTTCTACCAGTTTACTTTAAACCAGTTTCTAAATATATGGTATTATCCAAACACATATTTTACAATGCCCTGAGCTATAATTTATTTATAATTTATTTTCTCTGCTGCTATAAAAGAATCAACCATCGTGAAATAAGAGATATACATGATTACTAGAAGAGAGCATGCTTCCTGTGCCATGGAATAGCAGCAATATACTATCACTCACTAGAGCCTTCTAATTGGCTGGGATTGTCTACATGCAAGCAGTTTTATACTACTATGGTATACTCTGTGGAAGGTCAAATAAAAGCACATAACAATGGTAGATACCAACAGCACCTGTATTAAGATGCCAAAGGTTCTGAAACTACTAGTATAAATGTAAATATGGCCATATAGGTTATTTCATGCCAATGTCCGAACCCCAGTAAGAACGACTCCAGTCTTGGCACACATAACAAAGAACTTTATGACATACAGCTGTGCCTGCTTCATTATAGCAGCAAGATGATATTACATAGTACATTAAAGTAACCATTTGGCAACTACCATTACAAAAAAAAAAAATTAAAAAAAAAAACAAACACACACACACACACACACACACTTGTGTATGGCTTTTGATACAGATACATATCCAGTGCACTTATTATCCACACTTCTCCATTGCCTGTCTGTATAGCATGCCACAAGTAGGTAGTCTGATCTTTGTTCTTCTTACCAGCTTTAGGAAAACACGTCCCTATTAAAGCTATGAAGACTTTTTCATTAACTCCAAAATTTTTGTAAACTTTAATCTCTCTGCAATGTCTACTGGACTTTCACCTTCCTGTTAAAGAAAAAAAAAAAAATACAAATGTCTTTTTTTAATATTAACTACATTGCAATGAGAATGGATTTACTAATGGCCAATATGCTGCTCACTTTGCAAGGGAACTTAATGAATGTGGTGACATTTCACTTTGCAAAGAATAACCCATTACTTCAAAAAAGGAAAAAATTGTATTTTGCTTCCACGACTGGTTTAAGGGAGTCAGCAGAGCTTTACTGTATTTACTAAAATTGCCTTGTAAAGTGAACAGCCTATTTGCCTTTAGTGATTCAAACCCCCCATGTGTTTTTACATGACAGTGAAATCTTGAATACTATCAAAAACATTAAAGAGGACCTTGCATGAAAGTACAAGATTCTGCTATTTACAAGTGTCCCCCACCTGCAAAAACACAAAGTGACATCTAGAAAAAAAACATTAACATACACTAAAACGCTGGTTAAAAAAAAAAAAAAAAAATCTGTTCATGTATTCTTAACTCAAACAGTAATTCTATAGCCCTCAGAGAAAAACACAATAAGAACCAAAATTTCATGAAAAATAGATTACAGGGCCACTAAATTGCAGATGTGTATGGATTATTTTTTGGAGAATAAGGATATTGTTTAGTGGCACTTTAAAAGAAAAAAGTACTTATCTTAGATCCCAGCTTCTGCGACCATACGCTGTCCGTTTTTTCTTATAGGGGTCACTTCATGTTTTTGTATGGGGGTAAGGGCTTATACATACTGGACATTTTCAGACAAGTTCCAGTTTAAAAAATACCAAATGAGTACAAGTATAGTATATTATATATACTGATATAGTCCTTTGATGTTACCAGCACGTTTAACCATTTCACTACAAATTTTCAAGTGGGGGGCAGTCAGAATAATGGCCAATCTGCTGATGATAATCCGTACAATTACCATGGTTACTTATGTATGGATTTCTGCTTAACATTCTCTTAAAATATGAAACCAGCACTGTGCTTTTATAAGCCTAAAGCAACAAGCTCTTTAGTGATACTCACCTTATTTTTAATGTAGGGATTAGCATTAGCTTCAAGCAGTATTGGTATTGTGGCTTGGGTCTTCATTTTGCAGGCATAGTGAAGGGCAGTGTTTCCACTCTACAGAAAAAGAGAGTGCCATCTGTGATTAAAGACATCTCATCCTATACAGTTTACATAGAAGGTAATACATTTATAACAATACAAAATGCCTTTACATAATATCCAGTATAAAAAAATAATTACAGTGCAGCTATTATGTTTTTAATTCTTATTTGAAAATTATTGAAACCATCTGATTTGTTGTCACAGGTTTCATTTTTTTATTTTATTTTTTATTCTTTGTTTGAGCTTTAAAGCTGAAGTTTAGTATATTGTACAGTAGCACTAGACCTCCTCTGCAACTCTAAACATGTAAAAAAATGTTTAAAGTGTCGCCTATGGAGATTTTTAAGTATTGAAGTTTGGCGCCATTCCACAAGTGTGTGCAATTTTAAAGCATGACATGTTAGGTATCTATTTACTTGGCGTAACGTCATCTTTCATAGTGTACAAAAAAAAAAATCGGGCTAACTTTTCGATTTTTTTTTTGCATTTACAAAAATGTTTTTTTACCAAAAAAAGAAAAAATGCGTTTGAAAAATTGCTGCGCAAATACCATGCAACATAAAAAAAGTTGCAATGACCGCCATTTTATTCCCTAGGGTAACTGCTAAAACAAATATATATATATATATATATATATATATATATATATATATATATATATATATATATTGGGGATTCTGAGTAATTTTCTAGCAAAAAAAAATGATGATTTTTACATGTAGGAGAGAAGTGTCAGAATTGGCCTGGGTGGCAAGTTTTGATTTAATGGGGGCTGTCTGGGGACCCTTGTGTAAGGGGGGCTCTTTGGGGACCTTGGTGTAAGGAGGGGGTCTCTGAGGACCCTGGTGTAAGGGGGGGCTCTCTGAGGACCCTGATGTAAGGGGGCTCTCTGAGGACCCTGATGTAAGGGGGGGGCTCTGAGGACCCTGATGTAAGGGGGGGGCTCTGAGGACCCTGATGTAAGGGGGGGGCTCTGAGGACCCTGATGTAAGGGGGGGGCTCTGAGGACCCTGATGTAAGGGGGGCTCTGAGGACCCTGATGTAAGGGGGGGGGCTCTCTAGGGACCCTGATGTAAAGGGGGGGCTCTCTAGGGACCCTGATGTAAAGGGGGGGCTCTCTAGGGACCCTAATGTAGGGGGAGGCTCTCTAGGGACCCTGATGTAGGGGGAGGCTCTCTAGGGACCCTGATGTAGGGGGAGATTCTCTGAGGACACTGATTTAATGGGGGCTGTCTGGGGACCCTTGTGTAGGAGTGGCTCTCTGAGGACCCTGATGTAAGGGGGGCTCTCTGAGGACCCTGATGTAAGGGGGGCTCTCTGAGGACCCTGATGTAAGGGGGGCTCTCTGAGGACCCTGATGTAAGGGGGGCTCTCTGAGGACCTCATTCTGTTCTATATTGTTGTACTTATTCTTTGACTGTTTTGTTTAAAGTAGGGAGGATTGTTTTGGGAGCACTGAAGTGTCAGGTGTGACTGTGTGGCAATGGCAAATGGTTTACATAGCTCACGGCATCACGGGTCAAGTAGAGGGCCCCTTAGCAGAATTTTGCTTAGGGCCCCAGGGAGGTCAGGATCGGCACTGATTAGACCAATATCCCATCTAATGTACTTAATACACAATGGAATTGAACTGATACTTAATGTGTTCTAGTCAGCGCATGAAATCACAACTACCAATAAATCACTATTAGCCAGCTGAGGCACTGGCACTGCTGCTACATTAGGCTAGAGGCTCTTTCCTAGATTAGTGTGTCAGATGATGAGTATGATAGTCTCTAAACAAGATCAGAAAGACAGAGGACTGGTATTTCAGAAAATTAAACCTATGGTGTCCACCAAAAGGTTGTGTCTGGTGGGCTGAATCACCACCTGGCTTCTTCTATTTCTTGGAGAATCCATTAGCAAATTTCCCAGTCTCTTTCTGCCCAAGCTTCCCAGTCATTGTTACATTTGCTCTAATAGAAGGCAAATTAAAAATCCATCAAGGAGTGTAGGTCCCGCTTGCAATGCCTTGGGTAAATGTAGAGATCATGGAACTCAAAGGGGTTGGATCACCTGTGTTCCAAAGATACAGGCCTGAGGCTTTAGTAGTATACCGAAAGTTCCATATACAAAGTATGTATCTCAACATATAGTGGGAAATATCAGAACACAATTAGACTCCACTGTCAGAACACAATAGCTCAGTGGTGGAGATCACTGTACTAACATTACATAGTTAGGTTGAAAAAAGACACAAGTTTATCCAGTTCAACCACAAATAAAATTAAATAAAAAAAAAACAATAATAATATCATACAACCCCATTTACCCCATTCTATACCCACAGTTGATCCAGAGGAAGGCAAAAAACCCCAGCAGAGCATGATCCAATTTGCTAAAGCAGGGGGAAAAAATTCCTTCCTGATCCCCCAAGAGGCAATCGGATTTTCCCCGGATCAACTTTACCTATAAAATGTTGGTATCCAGTTATATTATATACATTTAGGAAAGTATCCAGGCCTTTCTTAAAGCAATCTACTGAGCTGGCCAGAACCACCTCTGGAGGGAGTCTATTCCACCTTTTCACAGCTCTTACTGTGAAGAAACCTTTCCATATTTGGAGATGAAATCTCTTTTCCTCTAGACGTAAAGAGTGCCCCATTGTCCTCTTTGTTGACCGTAAAGTGAATAACTCAACACCAAGTTCACTATATGGACCCCTTATATATTTGTACATGTTGATCATATCCCCCCTTAATCTCCACTTATCAAGGGTGAATAAATTCAGTTCCTCTAATCTAATCTTTTCTCCTCCATGCCTCTTATCAGTTTGGTTGCCCTTCTCTGCACTTTCTCCAGTTCCCCGATATCCTTTTTGAGAACTGTTGCCCAAAACTGAACTGCATATTCCAGATGAGGTCTTACTAATGATTTGAACAGGGGCAAAATGATATCTCTCTCTCTGGAGTCCATACCTCTCTTAATACAAGAAAGGACTTGTTCGCTTTGGAAACCGCAGCTTGTCATTGCATGCTATTATTGAGCTTATGATCTACCAAAACCCCCAGATCCTTCTCCACTATGGATCCCCCCAGTTGTACTCCCCCTAGCATGTATGATGCATGCATATTCTTAGCCCCCAAGTGCATAACTTTACATTTATCAACATTAAACCTCATCTGCCACATAGTTGCCCAATTAGACAGAGCATTGAGATCGGCTTGTAAATTGGAGACATACTGTAAGGACGTTATTCCACTGCATAGCTTGGTGTCATCTGCAGAGACGGAAATGTTACTTTTGATCCCAGACCCAATATCATTTATAAAGCCCGCTGGGTTGAACGAAAAGAGACTCCCTTGTGTACCTGCCATTAGTTAATCCAGAAAAGCAAAAGTGGTGGAGAGAAAGTTTGCAATGAAAGGAGTGTCGCACTGCTCTATATCCCATGCTCCATGTCCAATCCTGTTTTCTTAGGTTTCATTCACACAGGCATATGTGTATTTTCTGCATGGAATGCAGGCTCTTGCTGGCAGAGCTAGCAGAAGATCCTGCATAAAATACAATCCTAAAGGACTTGAATTTATAGGCATTTAGACATGTACAATCTAATGACTTAATGTGTGTAGGCGTTTACATGCATTTGCACATGTACTGCTGTAAAATTGGCAGATTTGTATAGCCCCGAACATAGCTGTGTCTTACTTTTTTGTAAGCCTCTAAACTCAGTGCACGCGTTTGTTTGTATAAGCAGCTGTTTGTATGCCACCATTGATTCATATAGGGATGTTTAAAGATGTCCAAAACAATATGCTGTATGCATCTAAATGCTGCATTTTAGATGCCTGTGTGAATGAGCCCTTAATGTGAAAATTGCTAAAAGTTTACCTGAATTTATACAGTGGACGCTGTTGAATGGATAATATATGAAAATGTTTGAATTGGTATGCTGTAAGAAGCTGCTGATAATTAGTAATCGGCACGGGGGTGTTTGGATCGAACCTGCCAGGAAGCCGTCACTGCACACCGCCAATCATAGGCAGTGAAGCAATTCCTGATCAGCATCTGTACATACACACTCTGACCATGACAGTGTGCAGTGCTGGCTTCCTGGCGTGTTCGAACATATCTGAGCCCAGGGGCATTGCTAGCAGGGCCGGATTAACATAGGGGCTATTGGAGCTGCAGCTCCAGGCCCCTTTCCCAAAAAAAAAAAAAAAAAATGATCGACTTCGAGGGTTGTAGCTCAGAGATCAGGAGTCACAGAGACCCCACATTGGGGGGTAGGTAGCTAAAGACCTACCCCAGCACTGGTTAAAATATGCTATCATCTATGGTTCCGGAGATACAGGGCTGCTTGCGCAGCCTGTCAGATGCTACATACAGAGCGGCCAGTATAAATACAAGCTGGAACACTCTGCACAGCAGACTGAGAGGATGAGATCACAGGGCTTATAATAATTTTTTGTATATTACTTAAGATAATTAACCCCTTGCCACCCAGGCCAATTCTGACACTTCTCTCCTACATGTAAAAATTATCTTTTTTTTTTGATAGAAAATTACTCAGAACCCTCAAGCATTATATATATTGTTTTAGAAGACACCCTATGGAATAAAATTGTGGTCTTTGCAACTTTTTATGTTACACGATATTTGCGCAGCAATTTTTCAAACGTTTTTTTTGGAAAGAAACTTTTTCATTCATAAAAAAAAACTTTTTTTGTGTACTAAGCAATGCTTTAATTTTTTTTTACAGGTTACATGTTTAGAGTTACAGAGGAGGTCTAAGGCTAGAATTATTGTTCTCACTACAACGATCGTGGCATATGTAACCTGTGTGTATCTGGCTCTGATACTAACCAGTGTCTACCCAGCCACTGACTAGTATCTATCCCCAGCCTGTCCCCACACACCCTCTCACCTGCTGACCTGTCTGTGAATGGGGGAATCACTCCTGCAGTGTTATGTTCTGCCAGTGAATACGATGATCAGTGTTGCTAACTATAGCTGGCAGCACTGATTGTTTTGGGGAAAACCTGACAGGCTGGTTGTACTCAAGTCAGTTAATAGGTTGACTTGTGTAAAACCAGCTAGCCCATACATAGATCGACTATGGCTGGTCTCTGCTTAATTGGTGCAATTTCAATCCATGTATGGCCCGCTTAACCACTACGCAGTCCCTAAACATCCTTCCACAAACCTTTACATTTTTCCTTCCCAGATTACTTCATCCTCCTCTCCTATACATAGTGCCCACTGTAATACTCTCCACACTTCTCTCCTGTACATACTGCTCACTGTCATACCCTTCACACTTCTCTCCTATACATAGTGCCGGCTGTCATACACTTCTCTCCTGTACATAGTGCCCACTGTCGTACCCTCCACACTCCTCTCCTGTGCATACTGCTCACTGTCAAACCCTCCACACTCCTCTCCTGTACATAGTGCCCGCTGTCATACACTTCACTCCTGTACATAGTGCCCACTGTAGTACCCTCCACACTCCTCTCCTGTACATACTGCTCACTGTCATACCCTCCACACTCCTCTGCTTTGCATACTGCCCACTGTCATACTCTTCACACTCCTCTCCTGTACATAGTGCCTTCTGTCATACCCTCCGCACTCCTCTCATGTAGATAGTGCCCACTGTTAGACCCTCCACATTCCTCTCCCTCACCTGCACATACTTCCCACTTTTATACCATCCATTCTCCTCCTCTATGCCTCTTACCCACAAAAACAGTTCTTTAAAATTATACTAAATATCCTCAATGTTACCGGCTCTAGAATGGGCACACTTTTGTTAGTTCAATTAAAGGAAATCTCAGTCCTTATATTTGTTCTGCCCATTATTAGTACTTATTTAATTTTGTAATTACTATTGTGATGTATAGACGAACATAGGGGATGTCAGCTACTCTAAATATAGCACTTGTAAAAAAAAGTGTCCCTGAAAATATTTTTGAAATGTTGGCAACTATGCGGGTCAGTAGGGGGCCCCATGAGAGGCTCCTGGGTTCCAATGATATTAAAGCGGTAGTAAACTTTTCTAACATTACTATTTTTTAGAGGCCCTTAGGTAGGTTATGCCATAATGTAAAAGTATGCACAGCATATTAGCACATTAGGATACACTTAAATTGTCAGACTGAGCCCTCCAGTGCTGTGCTGTGATCAATCCGGCCCGGGCGCTTCCATCTTCACCCGGTCTTCCTTCTGGGTTCTGTGCCTTCAGTCACTTGCCTTGGCTGGGCTGCGTTGATGTCATTCCCACGCATGCTCATGTGCTTCCTCTTTCTCTCATCCCCCCCTTTCTCTCTCATCCTCTTTCCCTTACCCCTACAACCTCTTTCATCCCCTTCCTCTCTCGCTCTCTCTCATCCTCCCTCTCTCTTTAATTTAATTTGTTATAACAAAATTTTTTAGCATTTTTTTTATTTATTTATTTATTGTTTATAAAAGGCCCCACCAAAATCCTCAGCACCAGGCCCATGATGTTCTTAATCTGGCCCCGATTGCTAGGTCTACAGCCCATAGCAGCAAAGTATATACATATACACACACATATATATATATATATATATATATATATATATATATCTGACACATATTATCTTTACATCAGGGTCCACAGAGAGCCCCCCCACTTACATCAGGGTCCCCAGAGACCCCCCCCCCCCACTTACATCAGGGTCCCCAGAGACCCCTCCACTTACATCAGGGTCCCCAGAGACCCCCCCACTTACATCAGGGTCCCCAGAGACCCCCCCACTTACATCAGGGTCCCCAGAGAGTCCCCCACTTACATCAGAGACCCAGAGAGTCCCCCACTTACATCAGAGACCCAGAGAACCGCTCCTTGCATCAGGGTCACCAGAGAGGGCGGACATTGAGAAATGATGTCATCTCTCTGCTGCCTGCGGTTGCGCAGTGACAGCAGAACAGCAGTGATGCAGGGTGGGCGGTGAGAGATGATATCATCTGTCTGCTTTCTCCGCCGCCCTGCTCTCCTGTGCTGCCTTGCCCCACTCTACGGTGCTGCCCGCCACTCTCGTGGCCCGGGCCACAGAAGCCACGGCCATCTCTGAGAAACGATAGCCCCAAAAGCCACCCCCTAGCGACGCCACTGCCTGAGCCCATTCCAAAATATGCCATTGGCGTTTTGGTTAGGCCACCTTCCTTTTCATCATACAGAGACAACATAAAATAAGTGAACGTAATACAACAATATAATACTCGGCTAATTTTCTAATGACCTACGTTGTCTGCAGCATTGACATCAACGCCGTATTGCAGTAAAATTCTGATCAGTCTCTCGTTCCGTTTGCCCTTTGAAATCTGTAACAGGACACATACATATTAAAAGTGTAATCGCTGTATTGGTGGCAAAGCGTATATTGATTTTAGAAGGAAGACCACAAATAGGGTTAGGATTTTTCAAACATTTCACATACTTTCAATCCCATGATTAATATAGAAACATGTTTCCTGATAAACATATGTTACAGAAGATGTAAATATATATAATTTTTTTTTTTTGAATGAAGAGATTGTAGACATATTTGTCCAACAAAACAATTGAGTAGTGTCTGTGATATGTTTGAACCAACAGTTACATTTTCAGAACAAGCTTTCATCCACATCTTGGACCGAGAAGAATGAAACATCCCGAAATCTTGTCCTAAAATGGTAACTGAAAATGCAAATAAAAAAACGTATCACATATAGTATTCAGTTGTTTCGTCTTTTTTTTTTTTTTTTTAATTGACAATTTTTATTAAGGTTTTATATTTTTCCAATACAAAAAAAGAGAAGAAGAATAAACACAAAAATGTTACAAAATTCCAAGAGCGATCTGTCATGTCATACTCTTAGATGTCGTATAGAGGCTCCAAATCTGCAGCCAAGTTCAGCTACAGTTGTTTCGTCTTACATATGATATACCATCTTGCTTGAGGCGATTGTAGCCATTTTAGTGCACTTGCGACCATAAACAGCACTCAATAGATGATATACAAACTACAATAGATGAATAAAGATTATAGCATGGTTGTACTAGATATACTTTTCTTCAAGGATAAGAATAAACATTTTTTTTGGATACAAATTTCACGTTCTGCCAATCCATTTTTCGAATTGCTTCTCTGCCTTCATTTCCCTACATTAAAGTGGTTGTAAACCCTAAAAAAATAAAAATAAAAATAAAAAAACAAACCTGCAAGACAAAGGCATGATGAGCTAGTATGCATAGCATACTAGCTCATTATGAATTACTTACCTGAGATCGAAGCCCCTGCAGCCGTCCTCGTACCCCGCTCCAGTGGCCGACATTGCTCCCAGAGTTACTTCCGGGTATCGCGGGCTCCAGTGTGCATGTGCCGATGACGTTGGCACATGCAAATACAGGGGATAGCTCCTAAACCGTGCAGGCTTAGGAGATATCCAGTGTAGCTACAGGTAAGCCTAACTACCTGTAGAAAAAAGTGGTTGTAAAAGGGTTTACAACCACTTTGAGTCCCATAATATAATTTGGCTCCCTGCTACTTAACCGCTTGCCGACCAGCTCACGGCAATATACGTCGGCAGAAGGGCACATACAGGCATATAATAACGTACCTGTACGTTGCCCTTTAAGAGGCGGTTTGCGCGTGCCACGAGCTCCGTGACTGATCGCTACCCGAGATCCTCTCACGGAGAGGAAGAACTGGGAAATGCTGATGTAAACAAGCATTTCCCCATTCTGCCTAGTGACACTGACAATGATCACAGCTCCCTGTAGTCAGGAGCGGTGATCAGTGTCGTGTCACACATAGCCCCCTCCCCCCCACAGTTAGAATCACTCCCTAGGACACACTTAACCCCTACAGCGCCACCTAGTGGTTAACCCCTTCACTGCCAGTCACATTTACACAGTAATCAATGCATTTTTAATCGCACTGATCGCTGTATAAATGAATGGTCCCAAAATAGCACCAAAAGTGTGCGATCTGTCCGCCATAATGTCACAGTCATGATAAAAATCGCTGATCGCCACCATTACTAGTAAAAAAAAATTATTCATGAAAATGCCATAAAATTATCCCTTATTTTGCAGACACTATAACTTTTGCGCAAACCAAACAATAAACGCTTATTGCAATTTTTTTTACCAAAAATATGTAGAAGAATACGTATCGGCCTAAACTGAGGAAAAAATCATTTTTTTTAGTATATTTTTGGGGGATATTTATTATAGCAAAATGGTAAAAAATAAATGTTTTTTTTTTTTTAATTTTCGCTATTTTGCTTATAGCGCAAAAAATAAAAAACGGAGAGGTGATCAAATACCACAAAAAAGAAATCTTTATTTGTGGGGGGAAAAAAAAGGACGTCAATATTTGTTTGGGAGCCACTTCGCACGACCGTGCAATTGTCAGTTAAATCGACGCAGTGCCGAATAGCAAAAAGTGCTCTGGTCTTTTGCCAGCCAAATGGTTCGGGGGTTGAAGTGGTTCTTAAAGGCAAAAAAGTTTTTTTTTTTCCCTAATGCATTCTCTGCATTAAGGTAAAAATCCTTCATGTGTCTAGGTCTTAAGAGGCATGTATCCTGTGCCATATTTACAAAGTGTGGTATAGTGAAGGTATATGTTGTGTGTGGCCATACATTGTAATTAAGAAGGGTAAACAAGTGGTGGAATAACATTTTATCCATCAAGAAGTGTTTTAAATATTCCTTACCTCTAGGCAGACAAGGTCATCCAGGGTGAAAATTATGTGTCAGCGAAAATCCCCTAAGTGTAAATATCCCCCTCCTCCCAATAAAAATCCGCCCCCTGCTGATATCCCCTTTTCCAACATTTATTTTTACCCCCCAGCTCAAATCCTCTCATTCCTCATATGCCCCCAGCATAAATCCACCCCCTCCCCGAAAAAAATTCCCCCCTCCTAATACAAATCATCTACCCTGCAAATTTACCCTCCGAGCACAAATCCTCTCCCCCCTCTGCAAAAATCCCCCCCTCCAAGCACAAATTCCTCCCCTCCCCCAAATTTACCCTCCTATCACAAATACCCCCAATCATCCCTCCTAGCACAAATCCCCTCCCCCTACCATATTACATTTTCTAGCAAATCCCCTTTCCTAGTACAAATCTTCTTTCCCCATCCCCATCCCCATCCCAACACAAATCCCCTTAATTCACTACTCCTAGCACACCTCCCCAAATTTCCCCTCCTAGAACAATTCTCATCCCCTGCCAGCCCCAGCTTTCCCCCTTCCAAAACAAATCCCCTCAACCTTGTGGTGCCCCCCCCCCACCTTACATGATATCACAGTGCCCAGGGCAGCTACCCATCCTGCCCACCCCTTGTCCCACCCCTCATGGTCTGATTCTTGCTTGAATGTAGCAGGCGATCCACACTTGGCAGAGATTGGTCTGAAAACGGCTACCATTGGTTGCAAAAGCAACCCTTTAACAATACCTTTTCTATACTCACCATGATAACATATCCAATAAGCATAACTGGCATCAGGATTATAATCAACAAGTAGTCCAGAAAATTGAACCTTTTTCTTATAGCATAGTGCAAACATGTCCTTTCCTTCTGTAATCAGATAAGAAGAAATGTCAGCATGTCACCTTCACTTACCATTTATGTAATCCAAATGTATGTTTGATTTGTGGGTAACACTAATATTGACACTGGAGATTTGTAAAAGGTATGTTATAACAAATGAGGGGAAAGGGATTATTCCTATCAAAGTACACTGGTAATCTAAGAGCAGAACTACCTAAATGCAAACATAATTATTTGGCAGAAATAACCTCGCACTACTCTGTTATGGTATGGGACATCCAAGGCTAAAGAAAGATTAGAAGAGCTCAGTGTTTTAGAAGGATCTGGTTCTGGCTCCATATCTATTTATCTATATAAAACAAAAGAAAGTTAATAAAAAAGGTGTCAGTGCAGCAATCAAATCAAGTGCTCCAGTTTATGATTATTTTAGGCATTTATATATAGCTATTAACCTACCAGCACGTCTTTGGAGCGTGGGGGGAAATCGGAGGACCCGGTGGAAACCCACACAGGCACAAGAAGAACATGCAAACTCCAGGTTAATAAATCATCTTCTTCCACCTTGCAATGTTTTTAAGCATAGGTGTGTGCACACGGTGTGCCAGGTGTGCCTGGGCACACCCTAATCACCCTCGGAGCAGATTCCCCCTGTGTCAACCCCCCCTATATTTCAGAATGGAGAGTGGGGGAAGGGGCCCGTAAATATGTAATTTACGGCCCCTTCCATTTCTGATCAGTACCGATCACTTACTGCGATTGTAAAAAATAAAACCTTAAAAAGCTCCTAAACTAATGCCGCGTACACACGGTCAGAATTTCCGATGGAAACAGTCCGATGGGAGCTTTTCATCGGATTTTCCGACCGTGTGTATGCCCATCGTTTTTTTTCTGTCTGAATTTCCGACGGACTTTGGATTGAGAACCTATGCTTAATTTTTCTGACGGAAAACCTTTCTGTCGGATTTTCCGATCGTGTGTATGCAATTCCGACACGCAAAATTCCGACGCATGCTCAGAAGCATTAAACTTCCCTTTTATAGTGCAAAAAATTTAAACCGCAGAGGTTATCAAATACCACCAAAAGAAAGCTCCATTTGTGGGGAAAAAAAGTAGGTCAACCTTGTTTGGGTACATCGCACGACCGTGCAATTGTCAGTTAAATTGACGCATTGGGCCGAATCGCAAAAACTGGCCTGTTCATTGAGCAGCCAAATCTTTCAGGGGTGAAGTGGTTAATGTACATTTGGGTACAATTAATTACACTATGAGCAAATATATTGTTTTTGGTTGGTGACCCCATGCTGATAACTCTGGTACTATTCCCTGGTGGAGTGGAATAGGGCAGTCTGGTCCTGCCATCTGTGGAGCGAGACTGGTGATGCTGGATGCCATTTATACAAAGCGCCTATTGCTGTTCTAGTAATAGACAGCATATCCCTCTGGTCAGTATGTATTTCTACCATTAGTAAAGGATTGGCACTACGGGAGTTTTACACCTATAACAATATGAACTTTTTTTGTTTTTCTGACAAACTTCAGTTTATGGTCACATATTTGTGGACACTTATTTAGCGCTTCCATTTTGTTATAATATAAATGTTTCTACTTCCAGAAAATAAACACTTTTTACTTACATTATTTCTGAGGTTTACATCTGCTTTCATGGATAGCAAGTAACTGACTATTTTGATATGACCACGCCGACAGGCACATATCAGTGGCGTATCACCACCATAATTATCCTTCACATTCAAATTTTTGGGATCTTCTGCTAACAGGAGCTCGACATCATCTAGGTCATTGTCATACGCAGCTTGACAAATTGGCTGGTAACAAAAAAAAAAAAAAGAAGTAAAGTCAATATTGGTCATAAACACTAATCCAATAGCATTATATTTTAGGATGATGAGTGGCTGGCCATTTTTTCTTCCATCCTAAACGTTGATGGCCAACCTCTCCACAGCACAACTTACGGTACATAAAATAAAAACAGTACAAGATTTATTTTTTTTCCCCTTAAATACACTATATTACTAGTATTGGGATGCCTGTCTTTACACGCACATGAACTTTAATGGCATCTCAGTCTTAGTCCGTAGGGTTCAATATTGAGTTGACCCACCCTTTGCAGCTATAACAGCTTGACAGTCCTGACCTCAACCCGATAGAACAAATTTGGGATGAATTTGAGCGGAGACTGCAAGCAAGGCCTTCTTGTCCAACATCAATGCCTGACCTCACAAATAGGTTTCTGGAAGAATGGTCAAACATTCCCATAGACCCACTCCTAAACCTTGTGGACAGCCTTGCCAGAAGAGTTGAAGCTTCTCCTTGGGGCTTATCTGATGCGGGGAGGAGCCGAGAGAGTCGCCGGCAGGGGCGGTGCGTCCATAAAGGGCGCAGGAGCGCCGCCCCCCCTCTCCTGTCACTCACTATACTCCATAGATAGAGTCATGCATTGCATGAATCTATCTATGGTTGCTGCTGACACCCCCTATTCAGGTGTCCGGCCCCTTTTCGGTTACCGGGCGCCTGAATTACAGTGGTGGGGGTGTTTTTTGGAAACACCTGATTAGCGCCGTAGGTGACAAGCGGGCGCAACGCTGTGCGTTCCCTGTCACTCAGCACTGATGTTAGCAAACCGAAGGAATTCGGTTTGCTAACATTGTACTGCCCCTTAGCCAATCAGGAGCACAGGTCTGTGTGACATGTGCCCTGATTGGCTGAAACGACAGGCGCTGTGATTGGGCGCCTATCAGGCGTCCAATCATAGCAGAGGATGAGAGGAGGAGCGGGCAGGAGAGGAAATGGAGGACACGATGCCGCCTTCACCCGAGACAAGGTAAGTGCAGGGGGGGGGGGGGGGCTCCAAGACATGTCACCGGCTGGTGATCTTGCAGGTAACAGTAACAGGTGTATTTCCTGTGGTTGCTGGGAAGAGCGGAGGAAGGGAAGGGAAGGGGAGGGGAGGAAATAGTATAACAGGTTTTTTTTTTTTTTTTTTAAATACAAAGTGACAATCCCACCGATCTATCAATCGTGCTACTGTGTTGTCCGTTCCTGCACACACACACAGTCCACCCTTGTCACCATTAGACAGTTGTGCCAGCGCACAGATGGTGTGGTCAATAATGAAGCCTTTATATGTAAACAAGAAGTGGATGCAAAGAGGCTGGAGGAGATCCGCAGCAAAGGATGCAAAAGGGTGCATCCTTTGCACTGCCCAACTGCCCTGTGGCAGTTGGAATACTGGATTAGATGGGTAGGGCAGTCCTCCATCATCATGTTAACAAAAGTGCCACTTGTTTCAGTGTGGTGCAAATTTAAAAGAAAAAAAAAAAAAAAACAAAAAAAAATAAAATAAAAAAAAAAAAAAAAAAAAAAAAAAAAAAAAAAAAAAAAAAAAAAAAAAAAAAAAAAAAAAAAAAAAAAAAAAAAAAAAAAAAAAAAAAAAAAAAAAAAAAAATAAAAAATAAAAAAAAAAAAAAAAAAAAAAAAAAAAAAAAAAAAAAAAAAAAAAAAAAAAAAAAATAAAAAAAAAAAAAAAAAAAAAAAAAAAAAAATAAAAAAAAAAAATAAAAAAAAAAAAAAAAAATATAAAAGAAAAAAAAAAAAAAACTGTTTGCAATTCTTTTCTGCAATTTGTCATGCGTAGGGCAGCCTATTGAAATGAATGGCCCATTCATGCTGTCACACCTGCATAGGTGCAAACTAAGCCTTAAGGAGGTGCCAACATGGCGCTCCTGCGTTTTGATTGGCAAAGTGGCGCACAGTGGCTGCGTTTTGATGGGCACAGTGGCTGCGTTTTGATGGGCTTTTTTTTCAGATTTTTTCAATTTATTTGTGCCCCCCCCAAAAAATTTTGAGCACCACCCGCCACTGGTCGCCGGGGGACCCCAGAAGAGCAGGTTTGGGGCCACTCTGTGAAATGAGCTGCACAGTGGAGGTAGGTATGATATGTTTGTTATTAAAAAAATAAATAAAAAATAAAAAAACACACTAACCCTTACAATCACTTTAACTTCGTTCACACCAGGTGTGCAATGGAAAGTCAGGCAGCTCTTCTATACCTTGATTTACAACTAGCTCAGAGATGGCTCTTTGGCAGCCCTGACGGTGGCTACTGTGGTCACATGTCAACCAAATTGCACATCAGGCACATATAATATAGTGAGGACTTTCATGACCAGCCTGAATTTCCACTGCACAATAAGTGTAATAAAAAATAGCCAGAGGGAAGGGAAGGAGAGGACACCCAGAGCACATTGCAACTCCCGGGACTGAGAACAAAAGCAGCCAAGCCAACCAGCCCAGCAAAACCGCAACCAGAGCAGAAGATCTAAAAGAGAAAGGTTGCAAAGTTAACCCTACATGTGGTAGTTAGAGAGACTAGCTGAAAGATTGACCAAAAATATATTAAGTGATATTGTAGTATACACCTAAGTTGTTGCTGGCAAATAGGTACCAAGAAATAAAATGTAAAAACGTGGACGCAAGATTCCATCCCTAATTGATTAATAAATAAAAGCAGGGGTTACACACACACACACACACACACACACACACACACATACATACATACACATATACACACACACACACACACACACACACACACTCCCTTCTTTAGATGGACTGGTTACAACTACTCACACACTATAGTCATTTTCAATATTATTAATTTTTAGATTCCTGCCTTTCTCTGCTCCCAATGAGTGGCATTGGTCACAAAACACATCGAGCTATTAGATACCCCTTTTTGAATACATTTCAAAACCATTATCATATCATTACTACATATGCTAGGCCTACTGGAGAGTACCAATTTAATCAAGATTTTATTATTTCTATATCATGGAGACACGTCAATGAGTTTGGTTTTTACCATTGTTTACAATATGAATTTACATGTTACCTTGCTGTACCATTATCATGTTATTTGTATGGAATAAATTATATGTACTTTATCTACATTGTGCTACTACCCTGTTTCCCCCGAAAATAAGACCTAGCGTTATTGTAGGTGATGGCTGCAATATAAGCCCTACCCCCCCAAATAAGCCCTACCCCGTTTCCCTGAAAATAAGCCCTACCCTGAAAATAATACCTACAAAGCACTTTAACTAGGGCTTATTTGGGGGGTAGGGCTTATATTGCAGCCATCACCGACAATCACGCTAGGTCTTATTTTCAGGGAAACAGGGTATGTAACATATGTGCTTCTTACTAATCATGTACTACTTGCCAGACACACTCTGTCATATTATCTCCTTGGCTGCATGATTCATATAAAATCCCATTTCCTTCCCCCTTTTCCATTTATTAGTCATGGAGGTAATTGTCCTTTTTGTTCAAAGCCTAATATAAAGTCCCAACCCCTGTTTTTATTTATCAACCTAGTGCATTATCTCCAGCACGTTATTAAAAAAACTAAAAAGATACAAAAATACACTCACAAATCAAAAAGGACAATTAGCGTAACAAGCTAACAGAATCCAGAAGACAGCCCTCCAACCTCATGGAATAGCACGGACAGCAACAATTCTGTGATCCTCAGAGCAATGTCTTTGCCCTCTTGTTTTTTTGTTGTTTGTACAGTGCAGAATTCCCAGATCTGAGGTGGGCTGCACCACCATCACCATCCAGTTCACAGTGGTTAGGATATTTGTACAGTTTATGGCAAGCTTCCCTGTGAATTCTGAGTGCTGCAGTGTCAAGTTTATATTTGTCTATTAATTTGGTAACAGTTTAGATACGAGACAAATTTATGGCGTTATTACCTCTACTTTAATGGGCCATTCACATTGGAACGCAGTATAGGAAAGGGAGTGTTCTGTGCTCATTTCCTGCACCACACATGAACGCACTGCCCTTGCAAGACGCGTGGGGTTGGCAATTGTTTATGACATCTCAAACGCATTTCGCAAATGCGCTGTATGCACTGGATTAGTACCATGATATAGGGTAATTTGCAAAAGAAGCGCTTGCATGTTCCAATGCATTTTGTAGGCACATTCAAATTAATGTGAGGGAATGCGCACATTCCAAATGAGAATTCACCAGTTGGTACATAAAGAAACCAGAGGTATTTACCACCAAGTTGGCATAGTACCCAGAGTAATGAAGGGGAATACTGAGTGTTTAACTTTATTAGTAAACAGTCGTGTATTTCCTTCATTGGTTGCAAAGACCCAGGCCTGGTGGGGAATGACTAGTTTCCCATCATATATGCCTGCCTTGTGGTTGACAAGAAAGCAGTGGGCAACTATGTGTAGCACGACCCCCGAAGGAGCCACTTGGTGATTTTGGGTTCTCTGCCTTAATTCCAAGAATGGCCTCAGCCCCACCTGGTTAGATATAACATTTCTGCAAACACTTTCAAGAATGCAAGAAAATACCAATATTCTGTCTGTAGATTGATACCAGAAACAAACAGACACAACTAGTAGTGATAAATGAGCCAAATATATTATCACGAAAAGAATACTTGGAAACTTACAGCACTGTTGAACCTTGCTGCAGAGTATCAATACAATAGAAATGACAATCTCTAATATTTTAGCAACAGTAAATATAGAAAACAAAGCATAATAATCTATATGTCAATTGCACAGGAGCGGAGAGGGAGGAGAGAAGGTTTATCAACTTCTCAGCTCCTTCTGGGCCACAAACACCATTGAAAGTAACAATGCAAAAAGAAGAAATGGGTTAACAGGTACAGTTAGCACAGTTCTGTAAGGTTACAGGTCCCAAGTTGAAGAGGACTAGTGTCTTTTGCTAGCAAACGTTGGGGCCCTTTGTAAAGAGTAGGTTTAATCAATCAAAAGTGAGACATTAATCCTCTAGGAAATCCCATTAGGTAGTGGTTTGTAAGAACAGAATGACTAAAAGTGACAGCTTCAAACAAGCATCCTCTTACAGTAGAAAGGGGAATAGGTGTCTGCATGCAGTGTCTGTACTGTGAAAGATGGGTTTACACCCACTCGCCAATCCTCTGGGCGATGACACAACGGAAGCCCCAAATGGTGGTTCAGGCTCCTGGCAATACTGTAAGGCACTGGATCCCCTCCCATCGGTTGATCAGGATGGCTGGTAGCTGAACTGGCAGGGTGATGGGACAATGGCCAACAGGACACCAGAATGGGTCTTCTGATCCCCGAAGCAGTGCGTGGGTTGCCTCTGCTGGGCTAGATGGTGTTGAGTTGCGGAGCAGAGCCCCTGGGCTAAACGGTGGAGGACCGTGTGGGTGACACTGTTCATGGCTCCTTTATCCTCAATCTCTTGGCAGCAGTCTTGGGAAAAGTGTGCGTCTCTCTCTCAGATGCTGGTAGACAGTGTGGCTCCCTCTCTCTTAGGTGGAGTTCCACCACACAGTCCTATCACCTCACCACTCCTGTCCTCTATCCCCTTTCCTCGCGGTAATTCTGCCCGGTAGTTTCAAGAGAAACGTGGCTTTCTCTCCCTCTGTTGGGTCACACAGTCCCTGGTGTCAGTGTGTGTCTCTCCCCTCAATCAGATGCTGGTACCTTAGACAGCCCTCCTCACTCTCCTCAGACAACCCTCCTCAGATCTTTTGTCAGCACTCTCTCTGTAGTGCTGTGTGGAAAACCTGTCTCTTTTTTCTCTCAGCTCAGCACTTCCCTCTCTTCAGTCTCCTCAGCACTTCCTGAAACTCCCCTGTTTCCCAGTGTGCTTTGGGTCTCCAAATTTTCAGGAAGGACAAGTCAGCAACTCTCTGTCTCCATCTTGTGGCCAAAAGGATAAATTGCATTACAACATGCCTGCTACATATGATTCGCAGAAAAACTTCAGGGCTGTGTTGCCTGTTTGTGGGCAGAGACTAATCGAGAACTGAGAGTAGTTCCCCATTAGGTCTGTCTGTAGGGTTGCCACCTCTTCCCTTTAAACCTTAACACAATAATTACACAGGTTCTGTGGCTGATTAAGGTGGTAATTAAACTTACTTAGTACCTTATCTGCAATAAATTAGCCTCAGAACGTAATTAATGTAATGTAATGTAATTAATATGTGTTTGGGTTTAAAGAGATGCGATTGCAACCCTATCTGTCTGTCTTGTGATTGATAGCATGGAATCCACAGCATATTCCATTTTATGCTTGCCAATATGTTGGCAAAAATGCATTCTGAGTTATATAATTCCTAAGTGTGAATAATGTGCAAACAATTGTGATTTTTTATTATTATTTGGTAAAGGTTGACATTTTTTTAAATTTAAGAATTATTAAAATTATAGAATCAGAATCTCAGAATGAAAACCTGTGTAATCTATTAATTGTTGGAGGAAATTAACCAAAAATGAAAAATAAAACGAAAAAAATAAAAAGAATGCAAGGTGGGGTTTGACATACACCTGTAAAAATGTGGTGAAAATTATTTGCATATTTATAAAATATGTCCATGTGACAGCTTACTGAAGAAAAATGTGAACATGCAGGGCGTGCATGGTTTCAATGGGCGACTCTTCCAGCATGGGTGTGTCACTCGAACATCAATGTCATCTTAACAGCCACAAGTATTCAAGTGTAACGCCTTACTTATCAGTTCATACTAGCTTTTCCTGATTTACCAGGGAAATCAAGAATAGATAATTAGATAGTATATAGTTTAATGATATGCATTTTAAACACAATAAGGTATTTGCGAAAACTCTACAGAGTGCCCCACCTGAGCCCATCAGACATATCCCATGGGGATCCCATGTGAGAGGCAAGGTCTTATTCTACTAGAATATTTTAGAACATTCAATGTTATACAGAAAAATAGTTATTCTTCTTTCATGTGAGCAAATCAAATCACATGCCCTTTTTTTTAGGCCCCTGTAGGCAGGTTCAACTGTGTATAGTTATAGTGAGCCAGCGGCTGACCCAGGTTGGGGTAAAGGGTTAAGTGTTGCAAACTCAGTTCCTGATCTTTTGGTCCTAGTCAGCCTACCTGTGCTATAAAATAAGGGGGTGGGTCCACTGCAAGGGTCACTTTTTAACTTGTAGCCCTAGTCCAAGGCACTCTCCACTACAGCTGCATAGAACAGGCTGTCATTGATATTTTCACAAATGCTGCAGACACCAGTGTTGGTCATCTTACTTTAAAAAAGTAGTTAGTTAAGTTACAAATTACTTCTCCCAAAAAGTAATTGCGTTACTTTTAACTGTTACTGTTTTAACTGTTACTATTTTGGAAAAGTAATTAGTTACTCAGCAAAGTAACTGTGACAGGGGTGGCAGCGGTGGTACTTGAGGAGGTGGCAGCGGTGGTACTTGAGGGGGGGGGGGGGGTGGTAGGCAGCGGTGGTGTACTTGGGGGGGTGGCAGGCAGCGGTGGTACTTAGGGGGGTGGCAGCGCTGGTGGTGCCATCCTCTTCCACCACCACCTCTGTCTCTTACTGATCCCATCCCCCACCACCACTGATCTCATCCCTACCCTACCCCCCCCCCATCACCTCTGTTGTAGAAGTGATGGTGGATGGGTAGGGATGGGATCAGTATGAAGCAGAGGTGGTGGAGGACTTGGGATGGATCGATTGCACTGCAATTCGAATCGTCAGACAGTCACTTACTTGAATGCCTCTCCTCATGGGGAGATAGAGAGACCCTCCCCTTCACTTGATTGGTGTCAGCTGACTTCATTTTTCAGTGTCCGCCCCACCTCCCTACATTCTCTCTCTCTCTCTCTGGATAGGTGGGGCGGGATGGGGCGGTCCAGACAGTCTCTCTGAGTCTCAGCCTCTTCTCAGCTCAGCGGGCGAAAGCCCCCCTCCCCGCGGCGGAACGAATGGCCAGGCAGCGCGGCCACGGTGGGCCTCCTGGGCGGTAGATGCAATTGCGGTAACGCCGCCCAAGTAATGGCAACTGCGTTACCATGAGGGGAAGAGTAATCAGTTAGATTACTCGTTAGCCTCTAAAGTAACTGCGTTAAGTAATTCAGTTTATTTTATTTTTTATAGTTATTTACATCACTGGCAGACACACACACAGCCAATGCTGAAGCTGTTCTTCCTCTCCTTATCTGCCAGTCAGGAGAAGAGGGGAGAGAGAGAGAGACAAAACACTAAACATTTCTAGGGCTGTGTGCAGTTACAGTCAGAGCCTGAGGAAAGCCCTGCAAACCACTGTGGGAGCAGAGGAAGCTGTAGAGTAATGCTGCGCACCCTGGTAGAGGACAAAGCCTCCTGGGAGCAGCAAGGACTTGTAGGAGATGTAGCCCCCACAAAGACTGAGCCTGTGCTGCAATTTTGCAGATCCCAGCATTACTAGAGCTCTGCGGAGGAGGAACAGGAATAACTGTTCCCTTTTTTGGGAACAGTCATTGGGAGGACAATGTAGAACACAATTATACCTTCGGGTCTGTGGGAATGCTGATATACATCCTGTTGGGAGGTTACCCAGCCATGTTATATGCTAATACCTTGTCTCACCATTACTCGGGTTGTCACAACTTACCGTGGTGGTTGTATCGGTTCATGTCCCCAACCCCTTTGTTATGTCCCCACCCCGTCATGTCCTGCGATTCTGCACCAGCCGGATGTATACAAATGTATGACACATTTGATCTCTTACTTGTCGATGTATTATTTGTACTTATTGTATGTATTTTTACCCTACAGTACTTACCTGAAGCTCCTGAAGAAGTGCTTACAGCGCAAAACATGTAGAGCATTAAGCTCTCCTACCCGTGACATCAACCTACACCAGGCCCATCTTTGACATTGTTCTTTATATGTACACAAGTTCTATACTAAATTATATTATGGCCTAAAGGTGGTTGTGGTGATGTGTATGGGGTAGCTTCTTTAGCATATAATGCTAGGAATTTTAAACTGCACTTTGTTTGTCAATTTTTAGCATGTGTCAAACTATTATATATTTTCAGATGGTTGTGTTACTGTGGTGCCTAATAAGTTCATTTAGAGTCTACTTTTCTAAAATGATCAAGTCTGGTGTTGCTGCCTGGCCACAGGGAGGGCATCTCAGCAGTTGGGAATCGCTGAATTCCAGAAGGAGAGTGGGAGGAGATTGGTCATCATGCTCTGTGTCAGTAGGAGGCCTCTGGCCATACCCAACTGCATCCTATTTAACAGTACTGCTCATTTTGAATACCACTTAGGCACTTATATCTGGGTTTGGAGGGACTTACTGTAACTGAGCACTTCAACGCCAGATTAGGGCCCCAACGCAATGGCTATTGAAAAGGGTTTGCCAGAGACTGTCGGACCACTATTTTTTTGCTTTGCCCCTTAGTCAAGACCCCCTTGAATATAGCAATTAGGTGTAAATCATTGGTCTGCTTGGCATTTACATGGCATTTTTTAACTGTTTCCATATACGTCTTAAAGTGTTCACTGTCGCTTTCTCTTCTTGGCTGTCACTACTGTGTGTTGCACAAAAAATATTTTCCCTTCAGCCTTGGTATGTCAAAGGGTGTGACATTGCCGAGAAGGTTGTAGACATCCAAAAGACAGGGGACCCAAACAACAGCGGCTGCTTCAGGAGTTAGCACACCACATTAGTCTGGTACACACTGAGCTGTACTAATGATCCAACGTTAGCACAGTGCTCTCCCCCGCTAAACTGTTTTGTTCTGACAGGGGGATGCTCCCCCCCCCCGCCAGAACACTTTGGTAAGGCCCATTGGCTGAGAGCGCTGATCGGGAGCCAGTTGTCGGCTGCTGGTTTTCCAGCATGCACGTCCGACAAAAGCCGGTCAAGCGGCCTATGGAACAGAGACTAATGCCCCGTACACACGGTCGGAAAATCCAACCACAAAATCCATCGGATTTTTTCCGACGGATTTTGTCCGACACTGGTGTTGGATACACACGGTCGGACAAAGTTGTCGGAAAATCCGATCATTCTGAATGTGGTGACGTTTGTTGCCTACGACGGGACTACGTAGAGGCTAGTAGCCAATAGCTTTGGTCTTGTAATGTGATCTGAGCATGCGTGGCACTTTGTCCGTCGGAATTCGCTACACGCGATCGGAAAAAGTCCGATAGGACTTTGTTGTCGGAAAATTTGAGAGCAGGAGATAAAACTTTGTCCGTCGGAAAATCCGACGGACAAACGGAGCCTACACACGGTCGGAATTTCCGACAACATTGTCCGATAGGACATTTTCCTTTGGAAGATCCGACCATGTGTATGGGGCATTAGATGGATTTGACCAACAAGTTAAAGTTGAACTCCCCCCTAACACTTTTTAAACCATTACAGCACACGTTTTCTTTTTCCTTATGTGATAAAGGTTTTAGATAATACAAATTGATTATTGTAAGCACCCCTATCAGTGTTAAATGGTCCATCACAATCCTCTAAGGGCTTGTTCTGATGTGGGACAGCCCTTGCCACCCCTCTGAAAAAGTGATACATAGTGGATCAATTTTCAGAGGGCGTTTGACAGGCAATGAAGAGGCAAACTGTTGCCTTCTCACTGCCTGTTTTAACCCTAGTAAAGTTAGGAATTTTTAGGGTACTATTCACAGAATGCAACATGTAGTTTAAAGGGGTTGTAAAGCCTCAAGGCTTTTCACCTCAATGCATTCTCGTCTAAACGTACAAAGTTTAGACGAGTTTAGGAGAGTTTTTTTTTTTCAGCCAGTGAGCTCCAATGAGAAAGGCGAACCAGAAGGGTTTTTTTTTTTCTGCCTCTCAACGTTGAGCTCAAAATATGCCTGCTCTGAGCTTCAAGAAAATGGCATCACTTACCTTAGCAAGAAGAAAACAGGACCAAAGCAATTTACAGCACACACTATTTTTGGTAGCATAATTATTAGGGTCCATGCACACTAGGAGCAGAAATCATGGCAGAACCTTGGGCAGAAAAAGCAGCAGAAAAATGCTTGTAGTGGCTCATATTGCATAAGAATTTGTGTGTTTTTATGGGCATTTGTTTTTAGAAGTATTTTTTTCCAAAACATTCCCCTCATTTTTCACTATAATCAGTACACAAACCCAAAAGCTCCTCTCAAAAAATGTGATTCTGAAGGGTTTTCTTTTCTGCCTCTAAACGCTCCTCTGAAAATATGCCTGTAAACTCCGTAATGTGCATGGACACATCGGTTAACAGAGCTTCTTCTACAGGCTCAAGAGAACAAAAAGTATTTCAAATATGCCTGTATAAGCAGTATTTCCTGACAGACTCCATGGCAGTCTACGTGTGGGGTTAACCCCTCCTCCTCTGCAATGCTATAGGACCCCATTCCCATAAATTTGAGCTCACAGCCAGAGACTGCGTTCCTTTTTTGTCATCCTCATTGGACCTACAAGCAATGAACTCACGTTTACGGATGTCCAATCGATCGAGGTTGGTGCCGGTTATACGCTCCTAGCGGTGTCAAGATAGCCCAGGGCCCAGCCACGGGCTGGTGCGGGGCTCCAGGCCTCTTTGTCCAGTGGTGGGGATGGCCTATGTATGCCCAGGAGTAAAGGATCGGATGGCAAGGTCTAAAGCTTTCCTCCGTGGCAGCAGTTTGTGTATATATGTCCTTGTCTTCCCCTCATGCCGTCCCTTGCCCTATTTTTTCCTTTTCGTTTGCTCCCTGGTCTCTCTATGATGCCTGGAACGCTTCTGCGGGGGCGGGGGGGATGGTTCTTAAAGGGGAAGCTCTCTCTCTCTACGCTTCCATTTGTACTCCTTTCTCCTGGGACGTGTGGGTGTGCAGGATCGTCACCTATTCGTCCGACAGGGTGCTATGGACAGGTCACCGCCTCCGTCCGGTCAGCCCTCATGCTCTAGGTATGTGGGGTGTGGATGGACATATCCCCTAATGTCATGCATTTTACCCTTCTACTTTTAGCCCATCCAGGACAGACCAGCAGTTTACTGTTCGAGACGACAGGGACCTTGCCAGGCCCCAACATCAACCTTCTTCATCCAGGTCCAGACGTGACTCTCTGTCTAGGACCCATCAACAGAGGAGATGTTCCATTCCTCCGCCAGACACCGCACCCATCGCCATGACAGCCGCTCTGATCGCAGAGCCTGCTGGGGATGTGGGACTTGAGTCCCGGAGGGCAAGCCCTTATGTGACCCATGTTATGCCCAGGCGGTCAGGGAAAAAGAGGCTGAAAACCGACAGATGGAGTTTGCTAGTTAAGCGTGCGATGCAGCAATCCCTTAAGGAGTGGGGTACAACACGGACATGGAGCCAGTCCCCCACTCTATCAGGATCCCTGGCTGACGAGGCCCATGAGGATCCGGGCCCCCTTATGACGCATCTCCTAGGTCTTCAGAGAGCGAGATAGAGGGAGACGAATTTGTCGGAAGCTTCACCACTGATTAAGGCGGTCAAAGAGGCCCTTAAGTGGGAAGATTCCTCCACTCCCCCGTCTAAGCATAAGAAATTCTTTAAGCACCTGGGAAAGGAGCGCTCCAATTTCGCTCTCCTTTCAGAGTTGAAGAATGAAGCAGAGTAGACAAGAAAACCTCTTTGTCAGGCAAAACCTCCAGATTATACCCCTTCAAGGCAGAAGTGAAGTATTTTGGAAAACGCTCCCCTGGTAGACGCAGCATTGATGCGATTAGCCAAACATGTCACTCTTCCTTTAAAAGGACGCTGTGTCCTTCAAGGACAGGCTTGAGAGGAGAATAGATCAAGATCTCAAGAGGATATACGGGTTAGCCGGTATGGCTTGCAAACCCGTTCTAGCCCTCGTGGCCATGTCTAAGACAATGGAAGCATGGATAGAAGATGTGGACTCTGTGCTCAAGGGTGTTTCAGAAGAACTGTCCGGGGGCTCAGTGGTCCAGGAATCGAAGTTGGCAGCAGCCTTCCTGGGGGAAGCTTCCATCGACCTGATCCGCCTGTTGGCCCGGACTATGCTATCCTCGGTCAAGGCTAAGCAGGCCTTATGGTTAAGCCCTTGGCTCACCGATCCAGCATCCAAACAAGCCTGGTGTAGGATCCTCTTTGAGGGGGCCTTCGCTGTTCGGCAACAGGCTGGATAGCGCCATAGCCCAGGCCACGGGTGGAAAGTCGAGCTTCCTGCCCCAGAATAGGCATATGCTCGGTTAGAAGAGGCCCCATCGCAGAAGACGCGGTACTGAGCATTCAAGAGAAGCACGCTCTTGCAGGCCCAGCCGGGATTTCAGAAGGAATTGGAACAGAGGCCAGACATCCTTCCAAAAGCATGCTAAAAGCCAGACGTCCAGCAGACGCGAGAGGACTAAGTCGTTTTGAGATTGGGCCCACCCAGGTGGGTCGGGTGATGGCACGTCTGCTTAATCTCGGACTACTGGGCCATCAAGACGGTCTCTACAGGCCACACATGGTCTCTCACCAGCACTCCTTCCCCCAGATTTCTACCCTGCTACCACGGACAGTAGAAAGAAGCAGGTGTTACTGCCCTATGTGGATTCGCTGACGATACAGGAAGCTGATGTGCCTGTCCCGAAGGGCGAAGAATTTCAAGGGGTGTACTCCCCTCTCTTCCTAGTGCTAAAGAAAAATAGTTTATGGTGCCCCATGATAGACCTAACTTACCTAAACAAGTTTATAAAATACAAAAGATTCAAAACGGAGACCGTCTACCATCCAGCAAGCCGTGCACCCAGGCGATTGGCTAATCTCAATCGACTTAAAAGATGCCTATTTCCACGTGCCTGTAGTAGAAGAATTCCACAAATACCTCTGGTTCAGGGTCGGGCAAGAACATCTACAGTTCACCTACCTCCTTTTTGGGCTGACAACCTCACCCCAAGTCTTTTCGAAAATTCTTATGGCCGTGGTGGCCCTCATCAGAACAAAAGGGATCAGCTTGTACCTGAGACAAGGAGTAGCTGTTGATCCACAGAGAGCAGGTCATCACCACACTGCTCGAGTTTAGTCAGCTCCTAAACTTAGAGAAAAGCAATCTGGAACCAGTTCAGCACCTGGTATATCTAGGGGCCCAGTTCGACACTGTGGAATGTGGATAAGATCCCAGTCATAAGAGAAAGTGTCACAGGCTCTAACCACCTCACGTCTGAGGGCCTCACAGTGCCTAAAAATTATCGGCACAATGGTCTCTACGACCCACATGGTCAAATGGTCTCTCTGGAGGTTACATCCTTTCCAGACAGGGTTTCTCCAGCAATGGAACTCAGGAGACAATGACCAATCTATTTACATAACATCAGTGATAAGGAACAGCCTCTTCTGGTGGCTTCTGCACAGAAATCTGCTCACGTACCACTCCATCGCCCCGTTTCATAGGTCACAACCGATGCCATCGGTGCTAGATGGGAAACCTTTTGCAGGTCAGAACTTGCACAAGGCAGGTGGGATGCCGTTTCCACAACCCGGGCTCATCCTGGAACCACGGCAGCCTGGTGTGCCCTTCAAACCTTCAGTCATCTCCTGAAAGGGGAATCAGTTGAAATTGGACAACACCACAGTGGTCTCCTATGTGAAGAGGCAAGGGGGCAACCGGAGCTCCACCTTGCTCCAAGAAGTTGAGCCCATCATGTCCTGGGCCCAGAAAAACCTGGCCAATATTTCAGCAGTCTTTGTCCCCAGAGTCCAGAACATCCAAGCGGACTTCCTGTCTTGCACACAGTTGGACAACAATGAGTGGTCCCTTCATGGGGAGACGGTTAGAGTGGATCCTCTCCTTGGGAGTTGATCCCGAAGTAGAGCTATTTGCACCCACCCTGCAACTTCAAGATCAGGAAGTAATATACTCGGGGCTGTTGCAGCCAACAAAAGCAAAGCTGCAAGGACTGCTTCCTGTCTCAGAGCAAGTGGAAAATTCATGTGCCTGGCTGTGCAGGGTGGGAGATACCCATATTCACCAGCGGCTCCTCATGCTTGTCCCCCCTACTACTGCCATTGAACAGCACATCCTGAAATACCAATAATAAATCTGCTCAAACTACCTTTAACCACTTCAGCTCCGGAGGATTTACCACCCTTCCTGACCAGGCTTTTTTTTTGCGATAGGGCACTGCTTTAATTTTAGGACACTTTCACACTGATGTGGGGGGGCGCCGGGTAGTTTTAGTGGTGCTTTACCTTCATTTTTGCGGCGCTTTTCGGTTGCTAGTGGTGTGCTTTTAACCCCCGCTAGCGGCCGAACAAAGGGTTAAAAGCGTCTGCAAAGCACCGCTCCCCTAACGCCCCAAAGATGCTGCTTGCAGGACTTTTTTTTCTCGTCCTGCAAGCACTCTGGCTTTCACACTGGGGTGGCTTGAGAGGCGCTTTACAGGCACTATTTTTAGCGCAAAAACGCCTGAAAACGCCCCAGTGTGAATGTAGCCTAACTGAAAATTGCACTGTTGTGTGACACTGAACCCAAATAAAATGTATGTCCCTTATTTCCCACAAATAGAGCTTTCCTTTAGTGGTATTTGATCATCTCTGCGTTTTTTATTTTATGCGCTATAAACAAAAGAAGACTGATAATTTTGAAAAAAATATATATTTTCTTCATATCCAATAAAAAAATAAAAAATAAAAAAAAAAAAAAAAATCGAATTTCTTCATCAATTTAGGCCAATATGCATTCTGATACATATTTTTGGTAAAAAAAAAATCTCAATAAGCGTATATTGATTGGTTTGCGCAAATGTTATAGCATCTACAAACTATGGGATATATTAATGAAATTTTTTTTTTTACTAGTAATGGTGATAGCAGAACTGCGATATTGCGGTGGACAAATCGGATACTAATTGACACTTTTTGGGAACCAGTGACAGTAATATAGTGATCAGTGCTAAAAATATGCACTGTCACTGTACTAATGACACTGGCTGGGAAGAGGTTAACATCTGGGGCGATCAAAGGGTTAACTGTGTGCCTAGCCTGTGTTTTTGTACAGTGCGGAGGTGCTTTTACTAGGGGAAGACATTGATCCTTGTCCCTGGTTTGCATTCCCTGCCATTCTGCCTCTGTACCGAATGATCGTGGGTGCAGGCAGACATCAAGTCTACGGTACCCACTGATTGGCTCCCGCTGTGTATAATCATACATGATCCTGCGCACAGCGGATGCCCTGTAGCAGTATATCCGCTATAGAGCAGTCAGCAATTAGTTAAGCTGGGTATACACTAGCAGAATTTTGTTTGCCTTTAACATTCGATTTCGTAATGAATGGACCTTACCAAAGGAAAACCACATACCCTGTTGGAAATTTTTTCTCGCCCGTACAAATTTCTATCTTGCTTTTTCGAATTTTCTCAATGCTGTGGTCAAAAACCATCGATTTAACCCACTGATGATTAGAAAAAATGAAGGAACATTCCTACAACTAAAAACATTGAACGGAAATCTACTAGTGTTTACCCAGCTTTATGAGCGTGGCTTTGTGGATTCTCCATGGGTCCGCTGTATGCACCCTCATTGGTGCACTCTCATGAACTATAATGATAAGGGCAGACACTGGCATATATAAGCAAAATAAACACCCATTGCTACAAACGCTGCCCACACAGCACAGCTCATAATGGAAATATGAAAATAGGGACGTGTAGGCAGGTTGCCTAATGTGTATGTGTTAGCACCCGGATGGCCCAGGTCAAGGGAAAAGGGTTAATGTTTTGCCGCCTTTCCCGGGGTGTGCAAGGGCTTTCTCTGTGGTCCAGCCTCCCTTCTGTGTTCTATAAAAGAGAAGAGATCCGTATCCTAGGGGGGCTCTGGGGAACACTTGGAGAATGCATGGGAAAACTACGCTAAAGGCTTGCTGGGACCTATGGTCCGCTCTGGAACATGTCATTCTCTGTCAGAGCATCACCAAGTATGGACTTCACGTGTGCAGGTGACCTGGGGCAGCCCCAGTTAGAAATGGAATGTAATACATGTTTGCCAAGTTACAGTAAACATTGATTAAACTGCTCAGAGCCTGGTCTGAAGTTATTCAATGGGTGTATGTGAGCATATCAAAGAACTTGGGTCATTAACTACTGTATGGGGTATGTGTAACACTAGGTAGAGATTCACAAGTAACTACAAGGAGAAACAGCAATCAGTCATTGGCATAGGTTCACCTGTAGCGAGGGGGGTTGGTGCTTGAACTCCCTCCCTAGCTGTCCATCTCCATCGGTCACTGGGAGTGGCCTAGCAATACGGAGATCTAGGGCATGGTCACTTGGTATGGAATGAGAAGTGTTTAGTGAGCGCACGTATGATATCCACGCTATGTGCTCACCAGGACCCCATTCTGTTACTGGAGGTAACAAGAGGTATGCTGATTGGTAAAGTGGGCAGCGGCTCAGCCTATCTTTCTGAATTTAAGGTATACATCAGTACAAGTGTGTAGGACATGGGACGAAGATGCTTAAGGAGGAACTCTGTATCTTGGGTACTACACACATGTGGCTCTTCTCTGAGTTAGAAGATTGCCTTAATGTCTGACTTTTCACATGAACGCAGCTCCCACCTTGCCCCTGGGCACGCATTCGGTGACGTATTACCTACGTGAGTTGCCACCTCATCCCTTTAAACCCGAACACATATGAATTACACAGGTTCTGTGGCTAATTTAATGCAGATAAGGCACCAAGTGAGTTTAATTACCACCTTATTCAGCCACAGAACCTGTGTAATTCATATGTGTTTGGGTTTAAAGGGATGAGGTGGCAACCCTATTACCCCACGTGCAAGGATTAGTGACCCCATTCAATGCCTGGCGTAGTCCAAAGAACCCACCCTGAGGGGGAACCTCTCATGTGACCCTTGCTTGGCATCCAACATGAGAGGGAAACATGGAGGATGTGACAGACCACCTGCTTTCCAATTTACAGACGCGTGCATAGTAGAACCTGGCCCATTGACTACAGGGATCTGCAGTTAAAAGGAGAGCAGTGCATGTGACCACAATAAACACACACTGCTCGTAAACCTAAAGAGCGTGACAGGAAAAGAGGGGGAAAAAAAATAATTGATGATTATATAAAAATGCTGGATTATTTTTATTTATTTTTTTCTAAAAATTGAGTGTCACTAATTCTAAAAGGCTTTGTTAAACCAAAAAGCATTGGCGAATAAGTCAGGAGTAAATCAGTGAAAACTGGGGTAAAGGTACATTTTGTGCAAAGCTGAGACCACATGAATGTTGTATATTTAGACCTATTCACCTTTCCTCTGCCACAAAGAAAAGCTACACAGATCTGTCACTGATTAAACCTACGACAGCAGAAAACCTGCTCCTACAAGTTGACTTTACATTCCCATTGACACCATGGTCTTGAAGAAGTGTATGTAAAAGTCAAAAGTGTTTTTTTTTTTTTTTTTTACGTTATGAATACAGAAGATAATTTAAAACTTGTCAGTTTAATTTTTTCTAAGTCCTGTTGGAAAGGTTTCTCCTCCCAGAGACCCACCAGAACGTGAAAGGAAATCTCTGCAAGGAAAGAGGAATTCCCTTCTTAGATATTTGTTACTGGAACAAGTGTCCCCAGTGGAAGATTTTCTCATTCTTCCTGTTCTGGTGACAACTGTAAAATGTGGGATTTTCTTTTACTTTCTGTCTCAATGTCTGACAATGGCCACCAGGCCAAAAATAAAAGGTTAATCTCTCTAATAGGGACACAGACAGCAATAAAAGGTCTAGATTTTCCAATCTAAAACCAATAAAAAAATGCATGTACTATACATACTGATAGACTGGCAGAAGATTGGCATGAGTGAAGTCTAAGGATGAGCTTTGGCGTGTTCGAAAGTCCGCCAGGAAGCTGACACTATGCATCGCTAATGACAGGTAGTGAGACCTTTCCCGGATTGGGAAATGTCTTGTTGCCTGTGATTAGCACTGCGGAGTGTCAGCTTCCTGGCGGACTTGTGAACACGCCTGAGCTCATCCCACTTGTATTGATATGGTTTTTGTTTATTCTTATGCACACAGGTAGAGAGGTCTCTGTACACCACCAGAATTCAGTGTATTTCTCCACCTGGGAGTCAAAGGCATTTACATACAGCTGCAGCTAGTAGCCTGTACAAATCAACGACAGGCTGACAGGCGCACATCCGTGTGGATACATGTGTACAGGGACTGATGATCGGTCCTGAATGTAAACTGGTGCGCATGCATCCATTGGGATGTGAAGGTTCATCCGTACAGCTGTGGCATCGATCAGCCTGTCGTTGATTTGTGCAGGCTTCTGGCCGCAGCTTTACACAAACGCTTGCAACTCTCGGGCTGTGGCGGTGTACAGCCCTCTGTATCGGTGTGCATGAGTCCTTAAACAAAAAAAGAGTATTCGATATAATGTGCAAACCACATCTCAAACCTAATAGCTGAAACTGTGTTTTGCCTTCATTGAAATCACACCAACCTCAGAGTATAAGATCCCCATGTCCTCGGCGCGTCTTCGGTTTCCAGATCAGACGCTCTTCCAGTTAAAAGGATCTCCTCAAATTGACCATCAACTGCTTTTAAAAAGGAAAACGTGAAAAAATCAATTGTGAAAGATGAGGCAAGCTCCACTCATAGCATGTCAGTACTCAGGTGGAAGTGTGAAATATCCTGTCATGAAAGAATTGCGGATGATAATGCCCAACCCAGGAGTGTTGTGTTACTCAATAACAAGACAGGACTAGAACGAGTTACAACACCCGCCTCTCCCAGTCATTGTTCACAGACATTGCCAGCAGCATGTGGCGCTGCCATAGAAGGGAAATATGACAAATAATAGATAACATATAATTAATCATATCCGGAAACATACCCTATAGTAGATGTGACATCCGGAAAACATATACCTCATGTGAACATCGCTTCTCTGTCCTTCCACAGGTATGCTGCTACTTTACACAGCCACATAAAAACTGACTGATTGCTCCGTCGATGGTCGGCTGCTGCTTTTCACCACCTGTAACCTCGTCCACATTATTGTGAGGTTTATATTGTTCTTTATCCCAGGTTCACACTGAGCTGTGGGAATGAAGCCATGCGAGTTCAGCTGAACATGCATAATTTCACTCCCGCATGTCAGTCCCGATTTCGGCCGCAATTTCAGAGACATCTGTGCAGGTTTCTGTAAATCGCAGCCCGAAATCGCAAAAAGTAGTACAGAGACTTTTTGAAATCAGTGCAGCGCCGCAGATGCGGCGTCGCACCGATCAGGACGGTGCCACTGACGGCAGTTGCCGCCGATTTGACATGTCAAATAGCATGTCAAAACGCTCCAGTGTGAACCAGGGCTTAGAGTCTTACCTAAATTTAATCTTGTATATATTCCCCTCGCACACATTCCTGTGAACAAGGCTCAACAATAGTGGGTGCTGCAGCGACTATCAGCTGGTTACTGGAATATGTGCATGTACCTAAATTTTGGACTGATCTTAAAGTGGTGTTGCACACAAAAAAAAAAATGCATGAATGTCCCTTAAATAAAATAAACATTTGGGGAAAAAAAAATGTTTCTTACCTCTAAATGCCTGTTTCTAGGGGATCCCTTGTAGTCTGCCTCCTTCAGTGCCTGGGCTGGTGACATCACTTCCCCTCAGCGCAGGAAACACTCAGCTCTGCCCCCTCCCTCTTGTCAATCATCTGGGACACGTGACAGGTCCCAGATGACTGCGCGGTGCCGCTCGCGCATGAGCAGTGGGTGCCTGGCTGTGAAGCCACAGCCGGGTGCCCACAGTTACAATGTCGACGCCGCCGAGCAGAGGGGGGGGACGAGCAGGGCTTCGACCCTCCCGCATCGCTGGACCCTGGAACAGGTAAGTATCCAATTATTAAAAGTCAGCAGCTGCAGTATTTGTAGCTGCTGATTTTTTTTTTTTTTTTTTAGAATGGTTACTACTCTTTAATTTTTACAACACAGCCCTCTTGCAAGTCTAATGCTGGCTATACACCTAGGGTGGCCACCTCATCCATTTAAACCCGAACACATATGAATTACACACCTTCTCTGGCTAATTTAATGCAGATAAGACACCAAGTGAGTTTAATTATCACCTTAATCAGCCACAGAACCTGTGTAATTAATATGTGTTTGGGTTTAAAGGGATGAGGTGGCAACTCTACATACACTATACGAAAAAGCGGATGAAATTCGGTCATTTGGACAGTTTGTGTTTCGGTCACAAATCTGTAATCAATTGTGACATTTTTGACCCAAAAAACGAAGGACAAGTTTGGAAATTTTTTGCTGAACAAACGATAAATTGAAAGGTTAATGTGTTTCTCGTCCAAACTGTTTGCACTAGGTACTGTGCGGCAAAAAGTATTTGATCACTTGCTGATTTTGTACGTTTGCCCACTGACAAAGAAATGATCAGCCTGTAATATTAGTGGTAGGTTTATTTTAGCAGCGAGAGACAAAACAACAACAAACAAATCCAGAAAAATGCATTTAAAAAAAGTTATAAATTGATTTGCATTTTAATGAGTGAAATAAGTATTTGATCCCCTATCAATCAGCAAGATTTATGGCTCCCAGGTATCTTCTATACAGGTAATGAGCTGAGATTAGGATCACTTTCTTAAAGGGAGTGCTCCTAATCTTAGCTTGTTACCTGTATAAAAGATACCTGTCCACAGAAGCAATCAATCAATCAGATTCCAATCTTTCCACCATGGCCAAGACCAAAGAGCTATCCTAGGATGTCAGGGACAAGATTGTAGACCTACACAAGGCTGGAATTTGCTACAAGACAATCGCCAAGCAGCTTTGTGAGAGGGTGACAACAATTGGTGCAATCATTCGCAATCGCAAATGGAAGAAACACACAAATAACTGTCAATCTCCCTCGGTCTGGGGCTCCATGCAAGATCTCACCTCGTGAAGTTCCAATGAGAATGGTAAGGAATCAGCCCAGAACTACATAGGAGAATCGTGTCAATGATCTCAAGGCAGCTGGGTCCATAGTAACCAAGAAAACAATTGGTAACACTACGCCGTGATGGACTGAAATCCTGCAGCTCCTGCAAAATACCCCAGCTCAAGAAAGCACATGTACAGGCCCGTTTGAAGTTTTCTAATGAACATCTGGATGATTCATAGGAGAACTGGGTGAAAGTATTGTGGTCAGATGAGACCAAAATCAAGCTCTCTGGCATCAACCCAATTTGCTGTGTTTGGAGGAGGAGAAAGGCTGCCTATGACCCAAGAACACCATCCCCACCGTCATACATGCAGGTGGAAACATTATGCTTGGGGGGGGGTTGTTTTCCTGCTAAGGGGACAGGACAACTTCACTGCATCAAAGGGACGATGGATGGGGCCATGTCCTGTCAAATCTTGGGTGAGAACCTCCTTCCCTTAGCCAGGGTATTTAAAATGGGTCGTGGATGGGTATTCCAGCATGACAATGATCCAAAACGCACGGCCAGGGCAACAAGAAGCGCATTAAGGTCCTGGAGTGGCCTAGCCAGTCTCCAGACCTTAATCCCATAGAAAATATGTGACGGGAGCTGAAGGTTCGAGTTACCAAATATCAGTCTTGAAACCTTAATGACTTGGCGAGGATCTGCAAGGAGGTGTGGGACAAAATCCCTCCTGAGATGTGTGCAAACCTGGTGGCCAACTACAAGAAACGTCTGACCTCTGTGATCGCCAACAAGGGGTCAAATACAAATCAATTTATAACTTTTTTGAAATGCGTTTTTCTGGACTTTTTTGTTGTTATTCTGTTTCTCACTGTTAAAATAAACCTACCAAAATTATAGACTGATCATTTCTTTGTCAGTGGGCAAACGTACAAAATCAGCAGGGGATCAAAAACTTTTTTCCCTCACTGTACAGGGGGTCCCGTACTTACAAACATCCGACTAACAAACAACTCCTACTTACAAAACGGAGGGAGACAACAGGAAGTGAGAGGAAATCCACCCCTAGGAAGGGAAATTCACTCCTGTAAGAGTTAATATGGGAAAAAGGTGTCTCCACTGATGCTTTATCACCAGTCCATGTTTCCCTAACAACCCCAAATTTTCAAAATCCAATTGTCATTGGGACAGAAGGTGAGGTGAAATCCTCTGAACAGGGGCACAGACAGCAAAACAAATGTTACAGGGGTGATAACCCTTCTATATGTTATCTAAAAAACGTAAAAATAGATTTTTTGGCTGGAGCTACACTTAAAAAATTTACCTGTTCCGACTTACAAACAGATTCAACTTAAGAACAAACCTACAGTCCCTATCTTGTTTGTAACCTGGGGACCCCCTGTATAATCGAAAAACAAACAAAAAACTGATTCATTTATGGGCATTGAACAATTTATCAGTCATTACATGATGGCACTATCGGTTGCTCTCACGGCCGAGTGTTTGTGTTTCAAAAATGAGTTTGAACAATATTTCGTATAGTGTATGGCCAGCATATCTCTGGTGTGAAAAATTTTCTCTGCGAGACATGAAAATTTTAATCAGTAACAGACATGCCACTAACTAACCTGCCTCTATCTAACTTCTCTCATTCATAAATACTATATGTAAGCAGCCTTACATAGTGTGGGGCTCTCCTCACATTCTCTCTCAGCAAAAATCCCACCCCCCCCTCCAAAAAAACAAAAATTGTGAGCATGCAGCCTGCAATCCCATGGCTGCTTTAGTGGGTTAAATTACACACTAGTCTCTCAAATCTTTCAAGATTTACAGTGATAAAAAATTCCCAATGGAGTTATACAATGTGACCGTGCCCGCGGGACCCGTGGACTCGATGTCTGCCTGGTGCCCGCAATCGTGTCACGGAGCTGAAGAATTCAACTATCTGCAACACGAACAGTCCTAAACTGAGAAAAAATTTTTTTTTTACCCCACACTAACTCACTGTGGGTCTTCACTCAACGAGCTCCCACTTTCACTACAGACTTCAGATCCACTAGCCACCGGATCCTCTGAGCTCTTTCACTGTAGCACTCAGTATCTTCTTCAAGTGTCACCCCAGCTTCACTGCTGGGTCCCTGGCTTGGCACTCACAAACACACTCCTTAAGCTTGCACAAGCTGACATGTTAGGTCCCTGGCTTGGCACTCCACAAGCGTCACCTCTGCTGTCCCACTGGGTCCCTGACTTGGCACTTGCTGATGCTTTCCCACTTCTTCATCGTCCCCGACTGGCGAGAAGTCTGCTCTGGTACTGGCTCAGCTTACTCACAATGGTCTCCGGTTTGCTTCAGTTTGTGTCAGTGACGATGACGTCGGCACATGCAAATACAGGGAATATCTCCTAAACCGTGCAGGTTTAGCAGATATCCTGGGTAGCTACAGGTAAGCCTTATTACCACTGCAGAAAAAAAACCTTAAAAAAGGACTTTTATGTGTCAGCATCCAAAGTTGTTGGGTACTAACACTGGGAACCCCTGGGCATTCACCAACAAGCCACGAGGAGGTAACTGGTAAGCCCAAAAGTCAAGGCCACCCCTCAAGGGGTTATGGCCGCTACACATAGTTACATAGTAAGTAAGGCTGAATAAAGACAATAGTCCATCCAGTTCAAACTGTGTAGGTGCACATGTGTCAGTGTCTATAATTATTCCCCATATCCCTGTATGTTGTGTTCTTTAAAGCGGGACTGTACAGAAAAAAAAAAATTTAAAAGCCAGCAGCTACAAATACTGCAGCTGCTGACTTTAAAAAAACGGACACTTACCTGTCCCTGGTTCCAGCGGTGTCGGCAGCAGAGGCCGATCGCTCGCTTGGCTCTCTGCTGTAGCCGGCGCCATTCTCGGTGAGGGAATCAGGAAGTGGCTTCACTTCCCGATTCCCTACTGCGCATGCGCGAGTCGCGCGGCGCAATGAGAATGTTCAGCGCTGTCTGCCGGGACACGTGTGTGTCCCGGCAGACAGCGCGCCGGGACTGGAACTTGCGTAAACTCCCACGGGAGTTTATGCTGGAAGTGGGTGCAGATACCTGTCTTAGACAGGTATCTGCACCCCCCTCCCCCCTGATTGGTGCCAAATGTGACACCGGAGGGGGGGAGGGTTCCGAAAAGCGGGAGTTCCACTTTAGGGTGGAATCCCCCTTTAAGATCCACATCCAAGAGTCTTTTAAAAATATCCATACTCCCCTCAGCCACCACCAATTGTGGAAGAGAGTTCCACATCCTTATTGCCTCGACAGTGAACAAAACCCCTGTGCAGTTTTAGGTTAAACCAGTTCTCCTCCAATCTTATTGTGAGGCCCCGTGTCCTCTTACACTCCTTGAGACAGAATAATTTCCTTCCTATGCTGGGATCACCACTGAGATATTTGTAAATCGCTATGATGTCCCCTTTATGTGTCGCTTCTACAGCAATCTCCCTCTATTTTCATGCAGCTGCCTTGATTTGAACTGCCGACATCCACTGAATGTCTTCAATCAACCCAGAGAGTAGCCCCTCGCAACTGAGCGCTTCAATGCCAGATAGACCTCTAGCCAGAGGTCTAGCAGCCAACAATGTGATCCGGAAACTTGCAAAAGTCTCTGACACAGAATAAACTTGTAACTGAAGATAGTAGGAACCTTTCTCGCAGTACCTGGAACTCTCTCTGTCTCCCTGGCAGCACTGTGAAAGCGCAGACTCTCCAGTGTCCATACAACTCAACTTCCAGGCTCTTACTGAGATGCCAGCTTGTTGGCCCTCCTCCGAAGAGTCCTCCCCCGGTCACTTGTACGAGTTACAGAGTCCCTCCAATACTGAGAGCACACCGGGACGCCTTGAATCCTCCCTCAGTTACTGGGCCTCGGGCTAACTGGCTCCGAGACTCGGGAACAGACAGATCCCCACCCCAGACCAGGCGGGTCTATGGGGCTGGTCAGAATGACCATGTTTGCAGGACGGCAAATGCTCTTAGGCCCGGGACCCCTCACGGGGCTACCCCGGTCCAGAACCAGGAACAAAACTGCGTCCGAACACGTGACTTCAGCACCTTAAGTACCCTTCCCCAGACTACACAGCGGGGCCAGATGCGCCCACTGATTGGCTCCGGGAAACCCAACACGTCCAACCAGGCCTGGTTCTCAACCTGTCAGGGGTGCCTCACTGCACCTATGACCAGGCAGAACCCTAGTACAGCCCAGCCAAACTGATGCTAAAGTAAACCTGTACAATTAACCCTCAGAACCCCATTATTGTTCTGAGGGGAAAATTTTTTTTTCCATTTATAGCGCACACTTGTTAAAGATTCATGGAAGCGCCACCACGCCTCTCGCCTTTGCACAGGGATAGAAAGTTCAGTTAAATTCTAGGTGATTTGCAGACATACTTGCATAGGGCTTTAGTTACAGCGATAAAAAAAAAACTGGCAGAGGAGGCACTGGGACTGCTTGAAAAATATACAAGAATTTTGGATTTCATATGTTTTAATAAACAGGTGTTTTAGATTTTTTTTACTCTGTTTATATAAAATCTTTATTTTAGAAAATGAACATGCACTATTTGTTTTTAAAGAAGACACACAGCAGAAACGGATTCCCTCGCTTTCTCACTGATTACAATTCTGTATGAAAGAAAGGGGTCTGGGACAAGTCAGGCCTTATGCAACTGTACATGGAAATGTGAGCGTTTGCTGTAAACTAATGGCTTTTTCAACACAGCAGCTAATAATGGACATGTAAACGTGAAGATAAAGCTAGAGTTCCACCTGCTGGTTGTAATATGAAATGTGCATATTCAGTGCTTTATATTTACCTGAATAAATGTTGACTATATTTCTTCTTAATAATTGTTAGTCTTAAACACAAAAGAATGTTCCTCAGTGTTTCTCAGCAGGGAAAATTACATTTTGACCATAATACTTTATAGGCATTCCTAACATGCTCTACCTGACCTTTCAAATGAATGCCATCCACATTTATGAATATATTGGCCTCACCCAGTTTGAATCTAAATGACTAAATTATCAAGACTGGTTCTTCCAGTTCATTTGTTAGCTTCACAGAATAATATTTAGTTAGATTGCTTCATGCTTTGTAGCGTGGAGCCCGAAAAGAAAGAAAGTGTAATTATACCACTGCTTTTTTTCCTGCTGACTTGGCAATTTACTGACTGTTTTGTACTTGATAAGGACTTTGTTGCCATTTGATTACAATTCTGGATGGCTGTTAAAGTATAAGAAAAAATAATTTGATATACTCTATGAATATACAAATAACTATTTCTGTGCACAGTAGACTACTTCTCACCAATATGGCACCTCCTGCGACTTTGCTCGTCTATCCATGCAGAGCTGTGCAGGTAAGTTCCTATCCAATTCTCAGATTCCCCTACACACATCTACATGTAAAATAGAAACCATGCCGTTCTGTAGTTGCTCTTGCTTCTTTCTCAGCTGCAAAATTCTCAGATTTCCCTACACACATCTACATGTAAAATAAAAACCATGCCGTTCTGTAGTTGCTCTTGCCCCTTTCTCAGCTGCAAAAATTAGTATGTATGATTATCAGTACATTTACTGATAAGATCAAGATTCCCTGCTGCATCCACCGCATTTAGTCTAATGATCAATTGAATTATTCACCCCCGTTTATGAGCACCTACTACTTTACTTACCCCCCCCCCCCCATACAAATGACCATCTAGCTCCCTCCTAGACTGCTGACCACTTATAACATTCCCTGGACTTATGACCACTTGGGAACATCACCCTCCAGTTTTTGACCAATCAAGCCTGACTAGATGCTCCCAGGACAACAAATGTTTTTGGAAAAAGTGTAATGTACACGAGCGGAATTTCCGTCCAAAAAATCTTGGATGGTTTTTCCGACGGAATTCCGCTCAAGCTTGTCTTGCATACTCATGGTCACACAAAAGTTCTCTGAACTTTCGACCATCAAGATCGCGGTGACGTACAACACTACAACGAGCCTGAAAAAATGAAGTTCAGTGCTTCCGAGCATGCGTCATATTGTTTCCGAGCATGCATGATTTTATGCGTGTCCGAATTGCATACAGACAATCGCATTTTCGGATAGGAACTTTTCCCAACCGAAAAATAGGGAACCTGCTTTCAGTCTTTTGCTGGCTGGAATTCCGCCAGCAAAAGACCGATGGAGCATACACACGGTCGCATTTTCCGACAAAAAGTGGTCCTCATTTAGGCATTTATTTAGATTATATATGTAAAACACCCTCCTAGGTAGGTGCTAGGATTATATAGATATAATTAGTATGTGATAGGTAAATTTAGTTGCCACCCTGTAGCCAGTGTGGCTGTAATTCTTTATTCAGTAATAGCATAGTTTGCTCACCGTACTTAGTGCAGCTGCATTCCACTAGTTAGGTCTGATCAGGGTGCTCAGCTGCTGCCAGTCTGGTAGCTCCTTCTGTCTCCAGAGAGCTTGAGAAGCTTCTGGATCATATGTGTGGAGTTATGCAGATGGTAGCATGACTATTGATACAGCCCTGACCAATCCCAGAGAGGCAGGCCCTGAAGGCATGCTGGGAGACTGTATATATTCTGTGGGCTCTGGGTCTTGTCCTGCAAAGGATTAGTTCAGCCTGGAGGGCACATTGCCCTTCCAGCTAATGCTGTTATATATTTTTTTCATAAACCTGTATATCAGGGAAAAAGGTATCAATACCAAAACGACAATAGATAAAAATAGGTAAAAATTCATAACTAAAAACCTTGCTGCCACCCATGAAGTGTAGAAACACTGAAAATAGTAATGATTGTGAAATATAGGGGGCGCTAGTGATTCACAATTAAACGCACCCAATAGACTAACTAACTAACTATATATATATATATATATATAGTATAGTTAATGTGCTTATAAAAAATGACCCTCCATAGATATATAAACTTTCAGTTCATAAGGTATGTGATCCAGACAAATATAAACAAGAAATGTGAACAAAATATTAAAAAGTTGATATAATTTTAAGTCCTTCTAATTTTACCTGGACATGAAAAACAGTGACATAAAGAACGGTGAATACCACCACAATTGTGCAAAAAGCAATAAAGAAAAACTATCAAGAGAACTACTACAGTCTATATAATAAATCCAACTTGAGTCTTCCTCTCCACACCGTGCTATGACACCCAGTGGTTAGTGTGCATGCTAAAAACTCACCAGACCACCAGTAACCTTGTAGTTAAAAGTAGTCAATGTGCACTTGTTTCCACTCATGTATCCAGGGAAAACCAGCTCTAGTTGTTATAAGCTTCTACTCCCATGAATCTCTTCCTTTTTCAAGTATTTTCCATGCATCTCTGACAAATAACAGATTAGCCCAGAAAAGAAAAGTTTCTTTTATGTCCCTAATTTTAAATAAACTTGCTACACTATAACAACAGCGACAAATGCTGACATACCATGGTGCCTAATCGGCACCAATACAACCCACAAGTACACTAAGAGATTGCTTTTTGCACAATTGTGGTTGTATTCACTGTTTTTCCTATCTAGGTATAATTAGAAGAACTTGATATTGTATCAAATGTTTTATAATTTTGTTCACATTTCTTGTTTTATATTTGTCTGGATCACATACCTTATGAACTGAAAGTTTTTATATATCTATGGAGTGTCATTTTTTATATATTTATTTTAGCACATGAATGTGCTGGATGTCCTCAAGGTAGGCACCTAACATTCAGTTGAAAGTGCCCCATGGGTTTCCCAGGAGCCCTTCAGACCCATTTGTAGGTATCATCCGTTGGCCCTTCACATCACCCCCCAGCAGAACTGTGCCCCCTTCATATCAACCCCTACAACACTGCCCCCCCTTTACACCCCCCCACAGCACTGCCCGCTTTCACATCATCACAACCCCCCCCCACAATAGAATGCTTTGCCCTTCTCACATTAACACCCCCCCCCCACAGCATTGTCCTCCTTTACAGCACCCCCCAGCACTGCTCCCTCCCTTTACATCCCTTGCAGAACTGCCCCTCTTCACATTTTACTGTGTCCTTATTTGGCCATCCTCGGATGGCATTGGAATCATGACCATTTGTACCAGTGGTGGCTGGTGAAGTTTTAGGATGGGGGGGCCAGACCCTGTCCTTCCTTTTTGACCCCTCACACTTCTCATGAGCCAAACCCCTTATAGAATCCACCCACTCCATACCCTGTATTCCACTTGCTTCCACCCATAATGTCATGAGTATACAGCCCAGCATTACCGGACAGGGTATACAGCCCCAGAATCACAGGAGAGAGTATACAGCTCAGCCTCACAGATCATGGTATATAGGTCAGCATTACAGATAGGGTATATAGATCAGCATCACAGATATGGTATATAGGTCAGCCTCACAGATACTGTATATAGATCAGCATCACAGATACTGTATATAGGTCAGCATCACAGATAGGGTATAGGTCAGCATCACATATAGGGTATATAGATCAGAATCACAGATAGGGTATATAGAGCAGCATCACATATGTGGTATATAGAGCAGCATCACGGATGTGGTATATAGAGCAGCATCACGGATGTGGTATATAGAGCAGCATCACAGATAAGGTATATAGATCAGCATCACAGATAAGGTATATAGATCATCATCACAGATAGGGTATATAGATCAGCATCACAGATACGGTATATAGATCAGCATCACAGGTACATTATATAAGTCAGCATCACAGGTACATTATATAAGTCAGCATCACAGATGGGGTATATAGAGTAGCATCACAGATAAGGTATAAAGGACTGCAGCACTGCCCAATCCACCCCCACGGGTCTCCCTGCACTGACCCCACCCCGCGTGGGTCTCCCTGCATTGACTGCACCCCCCCAAGGAACAGCACTGGGCCGTGGTGTCCTCTCCTCCTGCTGTGTCTCCTCCAGAACAGGCAGCAGCATCGGTGGGGGTGCCACTCCTCATGCTTCCTCCACTCTGTGTCTCCTCTTCCACCAAAGCGCCGGGCATCCAATAGGATCGCCTGGCGCTTTGACCAATCTGGAAACAGGTCTCACTGACCTGCCTCCTGATTGGCGGGGAGGCACTGTAGTGTGAAAATAGCAAAAATTAATTCGCTATGGTCATACAATTGGGTGCAATCAGGGCGCACTCTCTGCGCCCCGAGCCCGCCCTTTTTTGAAGCCTAATCACGTGTTTCAAAAAAAAAAAAAAAAACACCCCTCCCACCTTTGTCAAAGGAATCCATGCACCCTGCGTCCTAAAAGCGGCAGGGTTGAGGGGGTGGCGCCCCTGCAACCAAAATGCACGGGCCACCACTGATTTGTACCTCCTCTCACTATTGAGGTGGACTTCCAGTGCACGCCCCATCCTTGATGTCATGTATCCCTTCTCCGCTGTGCCCGTAGTCCATCTGCAGTCTACTGATGTCCAGCGCAGCTGTTCCCTCACGCATGCACGGGGCATCCTCGTCCATAGCTATCCTGGGAGTGTGCTTTTCGAAAGGACAACGTTGTTGTTTTAATATTTTTTGCCATTGTTTGTGAATGTTTACAAATTGTTTATTTGTGTATCATATCTATTCTGCCATGGAAGAATCAACCTTTTTGCTGCAGAGGCTATGGCAGTCAAAGTTTCTAATGGATATGCACCTAAGGTTATTGCTGTGCGAGGGATTTGCATGCTCTAATGGTAGTCAGGAAATGGTTCTCCTATCTTTATCACCAACAAAAACTTGCATTACTGGTCTTGGGCTAAGGTGATGGTCTGTGACTAGTCAAGCAGAAGAGTTGGATAAAATTAGTTTCTGGTTAGTCCTAGGGCAGTTATGTGGCTCTCTGTGCACCAGGCCCTTTCACACTTGTGGGACTGGTCCTGCGACTTGGGACTGCAAAGTCGCATGACAAGTCCTACCCCATGATTTCCAATGAGTACCATTCATATCTGTGTGACTTCAAAGTAGTCCCTGTACTACTTTGGCATGACTTTAATGCGGGTTGACACAAGGTTACACAGGCATTCCCTGAAATCGCTCCAAAGTTGCGGTAAAATGGCTTTGAAGTCGCGGCAGTGTGAAAGGGGCATTACTAGACTGAGGCTGTTAAAGAAGAGGGAGCAACTAACGTTGACCTTTAATTGTAAATAAAGGGAGGTATAATTAGTGCCCCATGTACTAAGAATGAATAAAGCTAAACAGCAAACCCATGTTGCATCATACACCACAACAGTGTTTATTATATCATGTAGTAAACAGCAAAACCAAATATTAGGCAATGAGGGATCAGCAAAAAATCAATAATTTACAGTTAAAAATACTTATATACAGCTTTATGCTCATGACAGCAGTTGTTCTCCTATAATATATAGTGCAAATCAGCAAAAATTATTAACAAAGCATATATTACCCCAGTAAATGTATTAATAAAAAAGTACATGGTTCTGAGTAGAAAGAGGTCAATCAGTTGTGGTTTGCAAAAGTATTTTAAAAATTTGCACAACTAAAAATTTTAAGTCAACGGAAAGCCAAACCAGGCTTCAAAAAAAGTGTGCATCTCAGATTCCCAAATGATACAAAATTGTGCAGTATGGTTTAGGAACCCACAAACAGTTTGAAGGGAAGGACCTTGAAATTGAACTGCTAAATATGAAAAACGAAAATTTGGATTTTGCTCTGAAAATCCAAATTCATTCAATTTGAATTTCAGGATCAACTCTAGTTCTGGATAATATGAAATTTTGATTTTATCCTTTATCTTTATCGTATCTTATCTTATCTTTATCGCCTTTATCTTTATAATCCTGACCATATTGCTGATATATAGCATGGAAGGGTGAATCTTCCGCGGTCAAATTCCTCACCAGCTGTCGAAATACATGAGCAATGACTACATATGATTAGATGCAGCCGGTGTTCGACCAACAATATTCTACCTGGCTCCTTCAATTTTTAAATTGAAGGATATTGAGAAGGAGGGGGGCCAACAGGGACTATTTAAAAATCTCACAATATATGGTCAGCTTTATATTTAAAGTGGAAGTAAAGGCTATTATAACCCAGGTTTAAAACATTGCTTTCCCCATCTCATATAAAATAGCCCAGTGTAAATACCTTTTTTAACCACTTGAGCGCCGGAAGATTTTACCCCCTTCAGGACCAGGTAATTTTTTGCTATTCGGCAATGCGCTAATTTAACCGGTAATTGCACTTTAATAAAATGCTGTACCCAAACTAAATTTATTTTTTGGTGGTATTTGATCACCACTGGGTTTTTTATTTTTTGCAATATAAACAAAAAAAAAAGACCGAAAATTTAGGGGAAAAAAATATATATATATTTTTTACTTTCTGCTATAAAACTTACCCAATAAAAAATAAATAAAAAATCAAACTTCTTTATAAATTTTGGCCAAAATGTATTCTGCTACAAGTGTTTGATAAAAAAAAATCCCAATAAGTGTATATTGGTTGGTTTGCATGAAAGTTATAGCATCTACAAACTATGGGATATATACAGTACTGGAAAAAAATTGTTATACTACTAATGACGACGATTAGTGACTTATGGGACTGGAATAGTGCGCCCGCCAATCTGACACTAACTGACGCTGGGGGGAACTGACTAACTGCCAGTGACATTACCACAGTGATCAGCGATAATACTATACACTGTCACTGTACTTATGACACTGGCTGGGAAGGGGTTAACATCTAGGGTGATGAAGGGGCTAAATGTGTGTCTAACTAATGTGTAATGTGTGTAAAGTGTGCTGCTTTTACTACTAGATCTCTGTTGCAAAGCAGGGAAGAGAAACTGACAGATAGCTGTGAATCATTGCCAGGACTTGCTGACAGGCTCTCACTGTGTACAATCCAGGGCTTTTTTTCTGGCGGAACGCACCGGAACGCCGTTGCACCACCTTTGCCAGAGCACTCCCTCCTCCTAATCTGTATAATCTGCACCTCCCCCAGTGCACTCCCCCCATATCCTGTGTGTGTACGCCTCCTCCTCCTATGTAGCCTGCTACAAGCTTCTGCCTATAAAAACTGCCCTGAGGGATCGAATGGCTTCAGTTTGTGAGAGCAGAAGGCAGAGTGATCTGTACTCCGCCTTGCCTCTCAGTGCAGACCGACTGGACTGGAAGCTTGTTTTGGCGCAGATGATTGTGGATGGTGTGGTTAGAACACCGTTATATAGCCTGGCTGTCCTCCTGCTCACTTAACTGGTCTGTGCTGAAGTTTTCTGGTGTTAACAAAATGCTGCTGAATGGAGCTGTGATGTGTCTCTTTGCTGGGGACTGGGCGGTCTTTTTTTTGTGGACTGGGATGGGCGGTGTCTTTGCTGTGGACTGGGCTGGGCGGTCTCTTTGCAGTGGACTGGGCGGTCTCTTTGCTGGGCTGGGCGGTCCCTTTGCTGTGAACTGGGCTGGGCGGTCTCTTTGCTGTGGACTGGGCTGGGAAGTCTCTTTGCTGTGGACTGGGCGGTCCCTTTGCTGGGTTGGGCAGTCTCTTTGCTGTGGACTGGGTGGTCTCTTTGCTGGGCTGGGCGGTCTCTTTGCTGGGCTGGGCGGTCTCTTTGCTGTGGACTGGGCTGGGCGGTCTCTTTGCTGTGGATTGGGCTGGGCAGTCTCTTTGCTGTGGATTGGGCTGGGCAGTCTCTTTGCTGTGGACTGGGCTGGGCAGTCTCTTTGCTGTGGACTGGGCTGGGCAGTCTCTTTGCTGTGGACTGGGCTGGGCAGTCTCTTTGCTGTGGACTGGGCTGGGCAGTCTCTTTGCTGTGGACTGGGCTGGGCAGTCTCTTTGCTGTGGACTGGGCTGGGCAGTCTCTTTGCTGTGGACTGGGCTGGGCAGTCTCTTTGCTGGACTGGGCTGGGCGGTCTCTTTGCTGGACTGGGCTGTCTCTTTTCTCTGGACTGGGCTGGGCAGTCTCTTTACTGTGGACTGGGCAGTCGCTTTGCTGAGAACTGGGCTGGGTGGTCTTTTTGCTGTGGACTGGGCTGGGTGGTCTCTTTGCTGGGCTGGGCAGTCTCTTTGCTGGGCTGGGCAGTCCCTTTGCTGTGAACTGGACTGGGCGGTCTCTTTGCTGTGGACTGAGCTGGGAAGTGTCTTTGCTGTGGACTGGGCTGGGAAGTCTCTTTGCTTTGGACTAGGCTGGGAAATCTCTTTGCTGTGGACTGGGCGGTCTCTTTGCTTTGGACTGGGCTTGGCAGTCTCTTTGCTGTGGACTGGGCTGGGCAGTCTCTTTGCTGTGGACTGGGCTTGGCACTCTCTTTGCTGTGGACTGGGCGGTCCCTTTGCTGTGAACTGGGCTGGGTGGTCTCTTTGCTGTGAACTGGGCTGGGCAGTCTCTTTGCTGGACTGAGTGGTCTCTTTGCTGGAGTGAGTGGTCTCTTTGCTGGAGTGAGTGGTCTCTTTGCTGGAGTGAGTGGTCTCTTTGCTGTGGACTGGGCTGGGCGGTCTTTGCTGTGGACTGGGCGGTCTCTTTGCTGAGAATCAACACCCCCTTTCCTCTCTCTGATCACAACCTCATCAGTTTCACTCTATCCTTGCCTCCAACCAACCATCCTTCCAAGCAGCAAACAATTACTTGTAGGAACCTTCACCACTTTAACCCATCTCTTCTCTATTCTGCTACTGAACATCTATATGACATAATCTCTCCCCTGTCCTGACCTGGCCACGTCTGTCTACAACAGTTCACTCTCATCATCACTAGATGCACTTGCTCCTCTAACCACACGCAGAATCAGGCCCCGACTGTTACAACCCTTGCAAACTGACAACATTAGAAATCTCAAGAGACATTGCCGTGCTCTTGAACGACTGTGGCGTAAAACCAAATGCCTGCAAGACTTCACCCTATATAAATCTGCCCTTCTAAAATACAATTCCTCCCTCCATGCTGCCAAACAAACCTAATGTGTCTCTCTTATTAACACCTTGTCATCCAGTCCCCATCGGCTCTTCTCAACCTTTAACTCTCTGCTTCGTCCCCCACTCTTCCCACTAACTCACTCACTGCCCATGAGATTGCCAATCACTTCAAAGACAAGATTGATGCAATTCGTGAGGATACCTCCACTGTGTGTATATCTTCCCCACCCAACATACCTTGCCTAACGGCACTTTCAACACTCTCCTCTTTTGAATTGGCTACTATTGAAGAGGTTACAAAACTTTTCTCAGATGCCCACCTAACCAATTGTCCCTTGGATCCTGTTCCCTCACAACTACTACGGTCACCCTCTTCTTCTATCCTATGCTCCCTCAGTCACATCTTCAATCTCTCCCTCTCTAGTGGCACCTTCCCCTCCCCTCTAAAACATGCGCAGATCACTCTCATACTTAAAAAGCCCTCCCTGGACCCCACCAACCTGAATAACTTAAGGCCCATCTCATTGCTCCCATTCTCCTCTAAACTTCCAGAGCGCTTAGTCTACAACCGTCTTAGCTCCTACCTCAGTGAAAATAACCTTCTTGACCCCTTACAGTCTGGCTTTCGCTCACAGCACTCCACGGAAACTGCCTTACTAAAACTCACTAATGATTTACTAACTGCTAAATCCAACAGCCAGTACTCCATACTCCTACTACTTGACCTCTCTGCAGCCTTTGATACTGTTGACCACCCGCTCCTTCTCAATAAACTACACTCCCTTGGCCTCCAAGATTCTGCTCTATCCTGGTTCTCTGCCTATCTATCACAGCGCTCCTACAGTGTTACCTACAACTCTCTCTCCTCCTCTCAGTTGCCCCTTTCTGTAGGGGTCCCCCAAGGCTCTGTTCTTGGACCCCTTCTCGTCTCTATCTACACCTCCCTTGGTCACTTGATAACCGCCCATGGCTTCCAATACCACTTATACGCCGATGACACCCAAATCTATCTGTCTACTCCTCACCTCACTCCTTCAGTCTCCTCTCGCATTACTAACTTACTAACTGACATCTCAGCATGGATGTCGCACCACTTCCTTAAATTAAACCTCTCTAAAACGGAGCTATTAATATTCCCCCCCTGCCCGTGCCCCCCTCCATGACTTTTCCATCAAAATCAACAATGCAACCATCAGTCCCTCCCCTCACGCCAGGGTACTCGTTGTAATCCTAGACTCGGACTTGTCATTTCAGCCTCAAGTCCAATCGCTGTCAAAAGTTTGTAGACTTCACCTCCGTAACATCTCAAAAATTCGCCCCTTTTTGACAAATGAAACCACCAAGCTCCTCATTCACTCCCTCGTTATCTCTCGCCTTGACTATTGCAACTCCCTTCTCATTGGCCTGCCTCTCCATAGGCTATCCCCTCTTCAGTCTATCATGAATGCTGCTGCCAGACTTATCCACCTTACCAACCGTTCAGTGTCTGCCAACCCTCTCCTCCAATCCCTACACTGGCTCCCAATCACCCAGCAAATTAAATTCAAAATACTAACCACAACCTACAAAGCCATACACAACTCTGCCCGAGCTACATCGCCCATCTTGTCTCCAAACATATCCCAAACCGTCCTCTCCGCTCTTCTCAAGACCTCCTCCTGTCAAGCTCTCTCATTTCCTCCTCCAAAAGGTCGTCTACAGGATTTCTCCAGAGCCTCTCCCATCCTCTGGAACTCGCTGCCTCAACCTGTCCGCCTATCCCCTACTCTAGCCACCTTCAGGCGATCCCTGAAAACTCACCTCTTCAGGGAAGCCTATCACGTCTCCAACTAATCTTTTACCACTTCCATCAGCTCATTCCCCACAGTTACAACCTTATGTACCACCTTCCCCACCCTATTAGATTGTAAGCTCTTCTGAGCAGGGCCCTCTTAATCCTCCTGTATTTTATTGTATTATAACTGTATTGACTCCCTTTTATATTGTAAAGCGCTGCGTAAACTGTTGGCGCTATATAAATCCTGTAATAAATAAATAAATTAAAACTGGGCTGGGTGGTCTTTTTGCTGTAGACTGGGCTGGATTGTCTCTTTGCTGTGGACTGGGTTGGGCAGTCTCTTTGCTGGACTGAGTGGTCTCTTTGCTGGACTGGACTGGGCGGTTTCTTTGCTGTGGACTGGGCTGGGCGGACTCTTTGCTGTGGACTGGGCGGTCTCTTTGCTGAGAACTGGGCTGGGTGGTCTTTTTGCTGTGGACTGGGCTGGGTGGTCTCTTTGCTGGGCTATATAACCATATAGTGTGACCAAACCCCCGTATTTTTTTGAATATGTTCAGGTTTTTTTAACTAGCCCTGCAGGAAATGTCATTCTTGAATGTGTGCGCTGTAATATGTTCGCTAATGTTTGTTGGTCTTATGGCAGCACCATCTTGAATCTAAACGCATTAGGCCCCTTTCACACCTACACGTTTTTCAGGCGCTACATCGCTATAAATAGCGTCTGTAATGCGCCTGAAAAAAGCGGGTCCTTTAACTCCAGTGTGAAAGCCGTATGTTGTATGTTGTAATAAACCCTGACCAGGTTTTTTTTGGGTTAGAGCACCCCTCCCCCTCTTCATTACCTCTTATTTAGTGGCCACCAGTGCATAGGAGGAATCCCTTCAGTTCTCCCACATAGAGGAGTCTGGCTCCCATGGTCGAGACTAGGGATGAGCCGAACACCCCCGGGTTCGGTTCGCACCAGAACCTGCGAACGGACCGAAAGTTTGCGCGAACATTTGAACCCTATTAGTTACAATGGACGCGAACGTTCGAAATCTAAAGTGCTAATTATAACGGCCGATATGCATGTTAATGTCATAAAACAGGTTTGGGGACCCGGGTCCTGCCCCAGGGGACATATATCAATGCAAAAAACGGAAAATTGTATCATACTTACCGTAATTTTCCTTTCCTGGTGCCTATCAATGGCAGTATACCTGTGATAGCTCCGCCCCGGAGTCCTCCCCTCAGGATAGTTAATAGCTTATAAAAATGACCCCCGTGTCCCTCCTTAGCATTCTCCAATTATATCGAATACCAAAGAAGGGAGGGCCATGTATACTGCCATGGATAGGCACCAGGAAAGGAAAATTACGGTAAGTATGATACAATTTTCCGTTTTCCTGGTGCCTCCATGGCAGTATACCTGTGATCAGTGATGTAAGTAACTGAGTTAAAATAAACTGAGTTACGTAACGCAGTTACTTTAGAGGGTAACTAGTAATCTAACTGATTACTTTTCCCCTCATGGTAACTCAGTTCCCATTACTTTGGCTTAGTTACCCCAATTACATCTACCGTCACTAGATGGCAATAGTGTAATTCCGGTGTCCTGCCAAAAAAGTTCCCCCGCCGGATAAGGACCCCCTGTACTGCGCAGGCGCAGCGCTTGGACTACAGAGGGACTACAGAGCTTCCGAAAATTGCCGAACCTAAACAGCTCTGAGTGAACTCTACACCGCACAGGCGCAGTTAACATGTAATTGTACGAGGCGATGCCGCACGCTCTTGATGCTCGTGCTACTCTGCAAGGGGCGTCTATCGTGTAACTAAGGGCCGGTCTAGTATTACTGTAACCAAGGGGCGCATTTATTATTGTTATATATCGAGCTCTGCCCATTAATTTAACATTCGCCCTCTTCTGTAGAAATCCGCCCCTTACACGATATAATAATAATAGACCCGCCCCTTGCTTACACGTTATAACAGATCTGCCCCTTGGTTAGAGTAATAATAGAGCAGCCCCTTGGTTACACGATATATAACAATAATAAATGCGCCCCTTGGTTACAGTAATACTGGACCCGCCCCTTAGTTACACGTATAGAATATTAAAAAAAAAAAGTCAGTTACTTTGCTGCGTAACTAATTACTTTTCCAATGTAGTAACTGAGTTACTAACGCAATTACTTTTTGGGAGAAGTAATTTATAACTTAACTAATTACTTTTTTTAAAGTAAGATGACCAACACTGCCTGTGATACAATAAATAGCTGAAAACAAGGGTGGGTACTGCTTCAAAGAAAATTTTATTTAAGGACCAGCTACAGCTGACTCAATTGTCATTCTTCCGAATTCCACCGAAGTGAGCGCCCCTGGGTCAATCCTATAGTGTCGCCCATGTGGCTGCTCTGCAAATGGTCTCCAAGGATACGCTTGCCCTTGCTGCCCATGATGAAGCAACTGCCCTTGTAGAATGGGCTTTAACCATTGGTGGATCCAGCCCTCTTGCCCTATACACCTTATGGATTAATTTACAGATCCAAGAAGCAATCGTTCTAGTTGTAGCCTCCTTCCCCCTGCTTCTGCCCCATGGTAGTATGAATAGCCTGTCTGATGTTCTGAAGGGGTTTGTGACCTGCAGGTATTGTGTTAGCACTTTGGAAATGTCCAGTTCCTGTAGTGTTCCTGAATGAGGATCTGTAAACGTAGGTAGTGCCTAGGCCTCTGAGAGAGTGGCACGGGATGAGACCTTAGGCACAAAACCTTGCACTGTCCTTAGTTCTACTCTATCCGGGAAGAAGGCTACGTGCTCTTCCCCTGCACCTAAAGCTTTCAATTCTGAAGCCCACCTTCCTGAAGTTATTGCCACCAGGAAGACAGTCTTAAGAGTCAAGTTCCAAAGTGACGCGGTTTCCAGAGGGATGAATGGTTGGGCCATCAGACCTTCCAGGATTAGAGGTAGATCCCATGCTGGGAAGGCTCGTTTTGATGGTGGGCGAATCTTTGACCGCTTTCAAGAATTGGGTGATGAGAATGTCTTCTGCCCACCGCTTCTGGGTACTTGCGGAAATTGCCACCACCTGAACCTTTAATGAGCTTAGGCTGAGGCCCAGATCTAATCCCGACTGCAAAAACTCTAGGATTACTGCGGTAGACGGCCTTGTTGGGTCTGCCTGCCTGTCTTCCGAAAATTGTTTGAACCTATTCCATATCCTAGAGTAAATGTAGTTCGTAGAGGGCTTCCTAGCTTTTAAGAGAGTTGAGATCACCCCTGCCAAGCATCCCATGGATTGGAATCTTTCCCGTTCAAGATCCAGACATGAAGGTTCAACTTGTGTGGTGCTGGATGAATGAACTTCCCCTGTGAGAGCAGTTGTGGGAATACCGGAATTTTGAGCGGGGCACATAAGCTGAGGTTCATTGCCCAAGAGAACCATGGCCTCCTTGGCCAGTAGGGAAGGATTGCCACCACCGTGACTGGCTCCCTTGTTAACCGGAGCAGGAACTTCATGATTAACGGTCTTGGAGGAAAGGCATACGCTGTCTTGCAAAGCCATGGGCTCGATAGAGCATCCACTGCTTCCGCCTCGGGATGAGGTAGGCGTGATATGAATCTCGGTAGCTTCGCGTTCGAGGTGCATAGGTCTATTTCTGGGGGATTCTGACGGTCCATGATCCAGTTGAACACTGCCGGGTGTAGGGCCCATTCGTTGTTGCTCTGAAAGCAGCGAGATAGATGGTCCGCCTGCTGGTTCAGATGGCCTGGGAGGTAGACTGCCTTCAACTCTGTCAGGTTCTTTTCCACCCACAGCATAATAGGTTCCACTTCTTTTAACAATGAGATGCTGTGGGTCCCTCCCTGCCGCTGAATATAGGCTACCGCTGCTCTGTTGTCTAATCGGACCAGGACTTGTTTCTGTAGCAGATGTTTCCCCAGATTCAATAGAGCCAAGTAAACCGCCCTCAACTCCAGGATATTGGAGACTATTCCCTCTGTGGGAACTTCCCATTTCCCCTGTATCTCCAGGTGATCGCAGTGTGCTCCCCACCCTCTTGAACTCGCGTCTGTGGTAAGAATGGTCCAAGAGGGGGATCGCAGGAGACGGGGTTTCGAGATGAAATCTTCTTTTGTCCACCAGAGAAGGCCCCTCTTCATGGGAGCTGAGATCAGTATCATTTGGTGCATTGACTTCCTCCTCCACTGTGTCAAGAAGCCCCACTGAAAGGTCCTCAAATGCCAGTGGGCCCAGGGTACAATTGGTATGCATGCTGACATAGTCCCTATTAGGCTTAGACAATCCGTCACTTGTAGATGGGACAGAGATCTTACGTGTACCACTTTCTGAGTAATCGCCATTACCTTCTGAGGGGGAAGGCGAACCGTACCTGCCTTGGTGTCGAAGAGGGCCCCCAGATAGATCATTGCTTGAGTTGGGGCAAGGACGCTCTTCTTGGGGTTTATTAGCCATCCAAATTCTTCTAGGGTAGCCAGAAGCACCTGTCTGTGCCCTAGCAGCTGGTCTGGGCCGGATGCTAGAAGAAGAATGTCGTCTAAAAAATGGAAGACACGAAGACCCTTTTGCCTGAGAGGTGCCAGAACTGCTATCAGTACTTTTGAAAAAATTCTGGGTGATGTGCATAGGCCAAACGGAAGGCATTGAAATTGGAGGTGTGCTGAGCCAACCGCTACTCTCAGGTATTTCTGGAAAGCCGGTAGAATGGGCACATGGAAGTACGCATCTTGTAAATCCACCGAGATCATCCAGTCTCCTGGTAGGATCGACTGGATGATAGTCTGTAGGGACTCCATTTTGAAAGAGTCGAGCTGAATAAAACGGTTTAGTCTCTTTAGATCCACTACCGGTCTCCACTCTCCTCCCCTTTTGGGGGTGAGAAAGAGCGGAGAGTAGAAATCTGTGAATCTCTCGGAGGGAGGGACAGGTATTACCGCCTGCTGAGCCCCCAGGAGTTGGAGGTACCTTTGCAGCGCTTCTGCCTTTTGAGGCGATGTCGGAACCCTTGTTGGGCTGAAATTTTCAGAGCTCGTTAGACTGGAATGTTCTCCTAAGATTTTACATGGATATTGTACTATCATCCCAGATTAATATACAGTAAAGAAGTTATTGGAGATTTGGGACTGTCTATGGTACAAACGCAAAAGAAGCGATTTCATAAAGGTACGATAAAATTGCTTGTTTTATTAACATAAAAATAAAGAAAAAGAAAAAATACATTATTAGACTCCATGTACAGCGGTATATGAATCATAGGGTTCAAGGATACTACATACAATTCCTAGTGGAACACCTATATTATCATACATTCAAAATACACAGGTCGTGATACTTGTCCAATCGCTCGACATGTTTCGCCCAAATAGGCTTCATCAGGAGACAAGGATAAGATATATTTGTAGATGGACGAAGATTTTTGGAAATACTTGCGTATTCTATGGTATGTATACAAAACAATATATTGGTTAGTATGTACAAAATGGTTGATAATCGTTAAAACATTATATATGCTGCATAGAATGTGCGGTGACAGGAATGTCTGGTGAAGTCAATTTGCACATGCATGATACCCTACCTCCAATGTCATAGGGGTCATAAGCATGGTCAGGCTTCCAAAGAAAGGTGCCGATGGTTACACTGGAACACCCCCCAGATAGGGACCCGCACAGGGCCGTACCCAGCGATCACCACCAGAAATTGTGGCTGGGGAATTGTAGGGGGAGAGAAAAGTCCTATTCCTTTTCCAATAAAGTATTTGTAAGGCCTGTGAAGTACAAAGGTACTTATTAACCACAAATATGTTCAAATAGACTATAATTATTCGTAAAGTAGGAAAGTAGTATGACCATGCCCAATGTCAGTTGTCAGGCTTTACCTACCTCTACGGAAGCTTGTAAAAATTTGTACTTGTGAGAGGCTCGGGTCAAACAACCCCCCAAGAAATAAACAAATGGGGGGAAGAGAACGGGAACTGTTAGATCTTTGTTTTGAGTGCTTGTCCACTAGACCAAGGCAATTTCTGAAATATAGCAAAACAAGAGAAAAGAGACCCCAATAAGAGTGCATAGGAACCATATCCAATGTGCCAAAAGATAGAGGGGTAGCGGTCCCCTACCTTATCATGGAGTATATATGGCATCAGAGCGTATCAGGTTTGATGGCTGGTCAGCCCATATACTGCCCCTCAACAGGGGCTAGGTATGTCATCCAATGCCTATGAAAAGAATATTGAAGATAATTGCAGTAGTTCCATATGTTCAGAATTGCAGTGGGCAAAAATGTCCACTTTTTGAGAGATTTAGTTGGATCAGTTTACCTGTTTAGGTCGTTCCCTGAGCGTCCCGAGCCTCACGTCCACCTCAGTCTGACTCAGCGTCAGACTGGGTTTAAATGGTCTCCCCCCGTGGCGCCAAATGCGCACGGCGTGTGACGTCACGCCGTGCTGACGTCACGCGGACGTAGTACGGAGGTCGGCCGGCGCTCGTCCCAGACCAGGTGACCGGAGTGTTCCTGTGAGGAACTCCTTCCGGTACACAGTTCAGCTGGGACTGCCCTAACATGCCCTGTCAGCCATACTGTTCAGTCAGCCATAGGGCATGATGGGGTCCCTGTGGATGGAAAGCTGAAGCTTGGTGGCCGGATCGGGACTTCCGGCCGATCCCCGAACCGGAAGCGTGGCGGGCAGAGGACCACCCTAGGGTGGACACAAACAACCACGCCACGCAGCCGGAACAGTCCATACATTTCCCCAAAACCCTGGGGCGATCGTTAAAGGGGGCACTACCCATGCATTATCCCCAGGGGCCCGCGCCAGTGCAGGGTCCACCGGGACCAATCAGAGCTTATAGAAAAAAAAGAAAAAAGAAGAAAAGGAAAAGAAGAAGAGGAGATGACAGAGGAACGAAAGGAAAAGAGTAAAGAAATAAGGAGGACACCCTGCAATCACACATTCACTGCAGCACATAATTCTTATTGTTTTTATTGTGAAATTGTTGTTTGAACACATAATTTTTACAACTCAGAGTGAGCATATTTACAAATCAATAAAGATATTAAGTGAACAGTTCCACCCCCACATGGGGGGGGGGGAATATTACATGAACAAGCACGTTTCAGAACACACAGATTAAGGCCTGGTCCAGGCCCTGTATGGCCCACGCATCAAACCTAGCGGTGCTCAACTACTGGTGCTTACAGAGGAAGGGAGGAAGGGTGGAAGGGGAAGGGAAAAAGAATAGGGCGGGGAGGAGGGAAAGGGGGAGGGGGGGGACGGGGGAGGGAGAGGGGACCGCAGCTGGTGAGGAGATGAGAAGCTGAAGGTGAGACATAAGGAACCATGCATTATAGAAAAGGTTTAAAACTGATTCCTTCGTTGAGGCCCGGATGCCGGGTAGCCCTCAGCAAATAAATCCATCTAGTTTCGATCTGTAAAAGTTTCTTGTCTAAATCACCCCCCCGTTCCTGTTGGGGGAGGTGCTTAAGGCTATAGAAACCAATAAATTTAAGATCAAAATTGTGATATAAGCCTACATGGCGGCTAATTGGTGTCTCCATTTTGCGTTTACATATTAATGATACATGATCTCTCATGCGGCAAAATAGGGGGCGTTTTGTTTTTCCCACATAGAATGCTCCACATAGGCATTTCATCAAGTATACTGATCCTACTGATTGGCAATTAGTGCGATGTTTTGGAGTCCATGTTCTGCCATCTGGCAGATCTATATTTTTGCCCTCCAGAATGAAGCGGCAAAATCTACATTTGCCACATTTATATGTGCCTGGAACTAGTTTTTTTATTGTTCTGATCGCTCGAATAGTGACTACTTACCAAAGTGTCACGTAATGAGCGTGACCTTTTGTATGTAATCTCTGGATATGGTTTAATATATTTGGATATTTTTTCATCAGTGGACAGTAAATACCAAATTTTTTTATATATATTGCGTACCTTCCTATGTTGTCGGTTGTATTTAGTAACAACTCGTGTACTTTCCTGGGTCTTAGCCCGTCTAGGTTTGTATAGTAGGAGTTGTCTGTTCATATCCACTACCTGATTATAGGCTTTCCTAAGGCATGTTTTACTGTATCCTCGCAATAGGAGGCGTTCACGCAAGAGATTCGCCTCTCGTTGAAAATCATCGAGGTGCGTACAATTTCGCTTTATCCTTAGAAATTGGCTATAAGGGATGCTTTTGATTAGTTTCTCAGGGTGGGAACTACTGGCATGCAGCATGCTGTTGCCTGCTGAGGCTTTTCTATAAAGGGTAGAGCATAATGTTCCTTTCTCATCAACAAAAAGTTCGACGTCCAAAAAGGTGATCCTTTTCTGGTCGTAATTAAAAGTAAATTTTAAGTTATATTCATTATTTTGTAATTCGTCCAGAAATACAATAAGGTCCTCCCTCGATCCCGACCATATCATGAGGACGTCATCGATGTAACGACTCCATGATAAGATTTGACCAATCGACGGGCTTTTACTCTCATCAGAGAATAAGTCTCGCTCCCATCCCCCCAGGTACAAGTTCGCATATGAGGGCGCGCATTTTGCCCCCATAGCGACCCCCTGCACCTGGAGGTAATGGGAGCGTTTAAATACAAATATGTTATGCATCAACACGAAGCTGAGTAGCTCCAATACAAACTCATTATATTTCCATGAATCAATATCTCTTTCTGTCAAGAATTCCCCTATCACCTCGATACCCTTTTTGTGTGGGATCGAATTATAGAGGGCCTCTATGTCAATGGCTACAAGCCATGCATTTGTAGGGATCTGTAAACCATCTGTGCTTTTCAAAAGTTCTATGGTGTCTTTTACATATGAGAATAAGCATTTTACATGCGGATACAGATACTCATCAACCAATTGGCTGGCTTTTTCTGTCAGAGACCCACACCCTGAGATTATGGGGCGGCCTGGTGGCGATGTCAGACTCTTGTGTACCTTGGGCAAGGCATAAAACGTAGGAGTGGTAAATGAAGTCATGTCCAGAAAATCATAAGTTTTAGCATCTATGGTGCCATTTATACGGGCCTTCATTATTATATTTTTATATTTATTCATATAATAATTTACATGTGAGGCTGGTACCGATCTGTACCAAGTTTTGTTTGATATTATATCAAAACACATTTTTTCATAATTCTCTACGTCTAGGATAACCAAGTTCCCACCCTTGTCCGATGGTTTGATTATAATATTGCTATTTGTTTTTAGGGTTTTCAATGCTTCTTTGAGTTCCTTCGGCAGGTTGGTTTGAGGTCCAGTCTGCCAATTAGTAGATTCTATTTCCTTTGTGACCTGTATGACAAAGGCCCAAATATTGGAGTTCCCCTGTAGGACAGGGAAGGATTTTGATTTGGGTTTGTACGTTTTGGGGTTACCAAAGTTTTGAGCACCAGGAGCCGATGGATCCGTAGGGCGAGGGCAAGAGGGAGGAAAGTTCACCCCCTGTTGGATAATGGGGGTAGCGGATGGACTCGTGAATGTCCAGCCCTCCTCCTCCGGGTTGCTCTCGTCCCACAGGTCCATCAGGTCCTGTAGTGCCCTTAAGTCCTCAAAACTAACTCCTTCTATATTGGCGTTATTCTGTTCGCCAATGGGAGCATCAAGTGATGTTTTGTCATAGATGACTTTATACATCAGGCGACGTGCGAAGAGGTGAAGATCCTTGACCAATTCAAACTTGTCTGCATTCTCATCTGGACAAAAAGTGAGACCCAACTGCAGTACCTTAGTCTCATTGTCTGAGAGAGGATAGGAAGACAAATTAATGATGTCAAACTTGTCCCGACTCACCAAAGCTGGGGAGCCGGGACCCGTTATTTTAAAGGCTGACTAGTTTTTTTCATTGGAGTGGTTAATGGCAAGGTCCGTTTGCGATCACTCGTATTACTAGAGAAAATTGGAGCTGTTTTCACCTCCACATGGGGGTCCAAGTTTGTCCCTCCACATGCTTGTCCCTGTAATGGGTGACCCACCACCAGGGAAATTGAGTCAACATTCCTGGTGGGGGTGATGGGTGATACCAAAGAGTGATTCAGTGTACTATTTGATAGAGTTGTATTCAATGTAGTGTTTTTGTTCTGTTGAGAACGTGATTTTTTGTCCTTACTACTTACTTTGTCTGACCGTGATCGACTCTGTAGACTAGTTTCACTCTCTTTTTTTCTTTTACGTATTGCTCCTTCATGTTGTAGTTTGTCCTTCCGCAGGACTATGGGGGCAAAGGATGTTGAAGAAGTGGATGATGTATCCAGTTCTCCAAGATCCAAACGAGGGATTTGTAGGTCCTGATTCAGGTTACCTCTTCTCACGGGATATTTGTTTGTTTGGTTCCATTTGTACGCCTGTTCATAAGTGTATGCTTTTTTATCACGTTGATATTTATTTTCTTTCGTTTTGATTAGATTTGTTGCATACTTTGTTAGGTGGTCCCTAAGGTTTTTTTCTTTCTCTGGAAAACAGATATGAGATCCCAAGTTGGCATGTTCCTCCTGCCACCTAAGAATCTCTAGATCTAATTCCGCAATGTCTTTATCATATTGTTCACTTAGAATTTTCATCATTTGCAAAGAGCATGTTTGCAGGTTCTCCTCCCACATATTTTTAATGTTAGGTTCTACCTTTTTCATGTTCGGGAAAATCTGTATACGAAGTCCCCAAGGTACTATCCTATTGGATCTATATTTCTCAAAGAGTTCTTTGTGCCAAAATAAACGGGTCTTTTTTTCTATCAGCCGTTGAAGGCTGGAAAAGTATGTACTCACATCTGCCTCATTGATATCTTCCTTAGAACGGTAAAGATTAACGTCCGTTACAAAGCCTGCCCAAGCTTGGCCACAATAGTCTGACATGTTAAATGTATGGTCCTTTACTCACCAGCTGCCTCTCACCTCTCTGTGGGTTTGACTCACCAGCTGCTCTCCCTCTCTCTGTAGAAGTTACACACCAGGAGTGAAGAGTAGAAAGGGGGGCACACACAACGGGGTGCGGGGGCCGCACCCAGATCCCTCCTCACCTATGTGTCTAAAACGTGCTTGTCGTGGAAACAAAAATATACAAGAAAGACATGATTATTTAAAATTCATACCAAGATATCATACAGCATAAATCCTTACTAACATATACGACTAAATCATAAGAGAAAACTCCAGTCTAGGTATATGTTCTGTAGTGACGTCAATTTAGGTTAATTGATAAAAAATGTGGAGAACAAACATAGCTAGCGAAAAAGGTATCATGGGTGTTTAAACCACCCTGGGTATAGAAATTTTCAGAGCTCGTTAGACTGGAATGTTCTCCTAAGATTTTACATGGATATTGTACTATCATCCCAGATTAATATACAGTAAAGAAGTTATTGGAGATTTGGGACTGTCTATGGTACAAACGCAAAAGAAGCGATTTCATAAAGGTACGATAAAATTCCTTGTTTTATTAACATAAAAATAAAGAAAAAGAAAAAATACATTATTAGACTCCATGTACAGCGGTCATCATAGGGTTCAAGGATACTACATACAATTCCTAGTGGAACACCTATATTATCATACATTCAAAATACACAGGTCGTGATACTTGTCCAATCGCTCGACATTGTCCAATCGCTACCGCTGCTCTGTTGTCTAATCGGACCAGGACTTGTTTCTGTAGCAGATGTTTCCCCAGATTCAATAGAGCCAAGTAAACCGCCCTCAACTCCAGGATATTGGAGACTATTCCCTCTGTGGGAACTTCCCATTTCCCCTGTATCTCCAGGTGATCGCAGTGTGCTCCCCACCCTCTTGAACTCGCGTCTGTGGTAAGAATGGTCCAAGAGGGGGATCGCAGGAGACGGGGTTTCGAGATGAAATCTTTTGTCCACCAGAGAAGGCCCCTCTTCATGGGAGCTGAGATCAGTATCATTTGGTGCATTGACTTCCTCCTCCACTGTGTCAAGAAGCCCCACTGAAAGGTCCTCAAATGCCAGTGGGCCCAGGGTACAATTGGTATGCATGCTGACATAGTCCCTATTAGGCTTAGACAATCCGTCACTTGTAGATGGGACAGAGATCTTACGTGTACCACTTTCTGAGTAATCGCCATTACCTTCTGAGGGGGAAGGCGAACCGTACCTGCCTTGGTGTCGAAGAGGGCCCCCAGATAGATCATTGCTTGAGTTGGGGCAAGGACGCTCTTCTTGGGGTTTATTAGCCATCCAAATTCTTCTAGGGTAGCCAGAAGCACCTGTCTGTGCCCTAGCAGCTGGTCCGGGCCGGATGCTAGAAGAAGAATGTCGTCTAAAAAATGGAAGACACGAAGACCCTTTTGCCTGAGAGGTGCCAGAACTGCTATCAGTACTTTTGAAAAAATTCTGGGTGATGTGCATAGGCCAAACGGAAGGCATTGAAATTGGAGGTGTGCTGAGCCAACCGCTACTCTCAGGTATTTCTGGAAAGCCGGTAGAATGGGCACATGGAAGTACGCATCTTGTAAATCCACGAGATCATCCAGTCTCCTGGTAGGATCGACTGGATGATAGTCTGTAGGGACTCCATTTTGAAAGAGTCGAGCTGAATAAAACGGTTTAGTCTCTTTAGATCCACTACCGGTCTCCACTCTCCTCCCCTTTTGGGGGTGAGAAAGAGCGGAGAGTAGAAACCTGTGAATCTCTCGGAGGGAGGGACAGGTATTACCGCCTGCTGAGCCCCCAGGAGTTGGAGGTACCTTTGCAGCGCTTCTGCCTTTTGAGGCGATGTCGGAACCCTTGTTGGGCTGAATGAGTCCTGTGGAGGCCCTTCCAGGAAAGTCCAAAAATGTCCAAACCTGACCGTAGAGACCACCCACGGGTCTCTGCACTTGTGTCTCCAGACCTCCGCAAACTCCCTCAATCTGGCCCCTACTGGTGAGGGTGGGTTCTTGTCAAAAGGACTTCGTCCCCTCTGGGGCATCGGGGAGACTTCTCTGTTTGTTCACTTTTAAAAAGGTCGCCTGGGTACTTCTCTAGTTCTTTTTGAGTCCCTGTTTTGCCGGAAATTATTAAAGTTCTTGTTCCTGGACCACTGGAACTTGGAAGAAACTACCCGAGAGCGTCTTACTCTCCTATCTTGGGGGAGTAACCTCGATTTCCCCCCGGTCACTCTCGAGATCGCCTTCTCTAGCTTCTCCCCGAAAAGCGTCTTCCCATCATACGGAATTTTGCACCAATTCTGTTTTGATGCCGCGTCCGCTGCCCATGGCTTCAGCCATAACGCCCGTTTGGCCATCACCGCGTGCAGCATCGCTCTGGCCGAATATCTCATAGAATCGATCGCGGCCTCTCCAATAAAGTCGGCTGATAGTTTGAGCTCATCCAAGGCCTTTATAATATCTTCTTTTGGCACATCCTCCCGAATGGCCACCTCGATATTTTCGGTCGGACACTGAGGCCAAGGCGTTCGCCGGCCTACAGGCCCCACCCGCTAATTGGTACGTTTTCCTCAGATCGGCGTCTATGCGCCTGTCAAGCGGGTCTTTAAAGGATGTTGAGTCTTCCATCGGTAAGGTGACATTCTTGGCCAGACGCACTACCGCAGCGTCAACTATCGGGGCAGTATCCAGGAGAGAAGCATCCGATTCTGCCAACGGGTAAAGTTTCTGAAGCTTGTTCACGGAAAAACGTTTATCCGTTCGCTTCCATTCCCCCTCCACTAGATCTTTCAGTTCTTCCAGGAAGGGAAAGAAGTTTTGTTTTTTCTTCAGAAATGGGAAGAAAGACTTGTTTTTCTTGGGGGGCTCCTCTGCTTCCTCCCAACCAATGGCTTGCTTGACTGCCGCCACAAATGGCTGGACTAGCCCAAAATTGAAGCCGGAGGGGTCTGATTCGTCCAGAGAATCATCCGAGTCGCCCCTATCACCTACTGCGGGAGGAAGATCCCGAGCGGGGCCCGCCCGGTCCGCGGACGGGCCTGGAGTGGCTGTATCCGAAGGCTGTACCTGGGCACCAGGGATATACTGCATAGCAGGGTTTGATTGCATTATTTCCACCAGAGAGTCCTTGACTACCCTTTTGATTAGGTCTGTGACCTGGTCCACTTCGGCCCTCTCCTGGCTAGCGTACCCTTGTAAACAGTCTCTGCAGATTCGTTTATCTGGTAAAGGGGCCGCCCCACATGCTCTGCATTCCCCTCTTCCAGATGGACTGATGGATCTGTGCCTTTTGGAAGAGGATTTCCCTTTGGAATGGTGCCGGGAACTGGCTGAGCGACTGTGCCCTGAGCTAGGGTGGGAGCGTCCACTGTGGTGGCCAGAAGTCTGGTTAGACGTATTCTGGTGTATAGGGCTGAAACGAACGTAACAGCACAAGGCACTCTTTTAGAATCTTTTTTTTTTTTTTTTTCCATATATACACACATATGTACAACCGACCTCCATGTATGGAAGCATACATATACACACATATATATATATATACATATATATATATATATATATATATATATATATATATATATATATATATACACATACGGACACACACTCCATACATGGCTGCACGTGCCCTTACCTAAGGAAGCGAGGGTCTTGATCGAAAGGCGGCTGGCTCATTTTTGCAGAGGCGGGCAAGGGCAGATAGGTGACTGGACAGAGACTGAGAAATAGACGGAAGGACAGATGAATAAAACATGCTACTGCCTCCCAAGGCTAAATATATATATGTATATATTTATATATCTCTGCCCCCCTCTCTCTCTTCTCTTTTTTTTTTTTTTTTAATATATATTTTCCCCCAATAAAAAAATCACCAAGAACATATCCCCGCCATAGAGTAGAAAAAGTGTAAAATTTTAATCTATGTATATATCAAAAAAACATTTAATAGATAGGGAGCCTCCAGAGGAAGAGATTTCACTTACTTTTGACCAAGGCAGAGCAGCGCAGGAGCACTCTTTAGGTGTGACCTGTTCCCAAGAGCGCCTGCTGCCTACTGAGCCCACTGACTTTTAAATATGAGAAGGGGGAGGAGTCTTCCGCCGTCTCCCGCCCCCCCTCCATGTCAGGTTAACTAAGGGAAAGAGAATAGCTCTTTTCCCACATCCAAGATGGCGCCGTCCGCATCCGCCATAGAGATAAAGCTATGCAGAGGGACAGCGCTCCGCGCTCTAGCGATTGCCTAGAAATTCAAACTCCAGTAATACATGTGGAACATAGCCTAGGTATACCCAAAGGGATGAAGGGAAGGGAGTGGGAAGAAAGAAAGAGAAAGGCTCCCATGAGCCCCTACCTGCCTCCACGGAGCCCAGCAATGCCTGTCTGCAGTCTGTCGCCCCAAGTTAGGAAGCTGCTGCTACCCCAAAAGACCCTCAGAAGGGGTTCCCCGCTTATCAGCGCTGTTAGCAACCCAAGACCGGGGACTGCATCTGGGAGAGGCCTGAACCCAGACGAAAGCTGCACAGGGCAGAGGTAGGACACGCACAGAATACTATCCTTCAGGTATGAGGAAAAAAAGGAGAATGCTAAGGAGGGACACGGGGGTCATTTTTATAAGCTATTAACTATCCTGAGGGGAGGACTCCGGGGCGGAGCTATCACAGGTATACTGCCATGGAGGCACCAGGAAAGAAGTTTTAAAAACTGAAGTTTTCAGTCATTTTAATGATGCATAAAGTGAAAAAAAAAAGTGAAATATTCCTTTAAATATGGTACCTGGGGGGTGTCTAATGTATGCCTGTGAAGTGGCATGTGTTTCCCGTGTTTAGAACTGTCCCTGCAAAAAATGACATTTGTAAAGGAAAAAAATAAGCCATTTAAAACTGCTTGCGGATTTAATGTCATGTCCTATCCAGGACCCTGGCAATATGGATGAAAATCTTTGAGAAAAATGGCATGGCTACCCTATCCCCCCCCCCCCCCCCATCCCAGCCCATTACCAGCCCCTTTGGGTCTTGTATGGATATTAAGGGGAACCCCGCACCCAAAATAAAACCCTATACCTACAACCCTATATACTCTGAACAGCAGTATATAGGTGGTAGATACTGTAGGTTTGTTCTTAAGCAGAATCTGTTTGTAATTTTGAACAGGTACATTTTTTTTTGTAGTTGTGAAAGCTCCATCCAAAAAAAAATTTTTTTAAGCTTTTTGGAGAACATAGGTAAGGGTTATCACCCCTGTAACATTTGTTTTGCTGTCTGTGCACCTGTTCAGAAAATTTCACCTCACTTTCCGTCCCAATGACAAATGTTTTTGGAAAAGTGGGTTTTTTATTGAAACAAGGATTGGTGATAAAGCATCAGTAGAGAGGAGATACCTTTTTCCCAAATTAAATCTAACAGTATAGAATTTCCCTTCCTAGGGGTAGATTTCCTCTTACTTCCTGTTTTCTCCTTCCGTTTGCAAGTAGGAGTCGTTTCTAAGTTGGATGTTTTAAAGTAGGGGCCTGCCGTATATACTCTGCAGAAATTTGCCCCATTAGATGTTGGTGTTGCCACAACACTGTAAGCCCTCACAGTTACTCTTGGTGGGCACAGGAATGGGCCCTGCTGTGAATTATTAGATCAAGATTTGTAATTGCATGCACCTGTTGAACAGGGGCAGAAAAATTGGGCCTTGGTGGTGGTGGTGGTGGTGGACGGTGTTGCCACAACACTGTAAGCCCTCACAGTTACTCTTGGTGGGCTCAGGAATGGGCCCTGCTGTGAATTATTAGATCAAGATTTGTAATTACACGCCCCTGTTAAACAGGGGCTGAAAAATTGTGCCTTAGGCACTGGTGCTGGTGCCACAACACTGCAACCCCTCACAGATACTGTACTTGGAGCACAGCAATCAGACCTGTTGCAAAGCATTGCATAAAAAATTGTAATTACACGCCCCTGTTAAACAGGGGCTGAAAAATTGGGCCTTAGGCACTGGTGCTGGTGCCACAACACTGCAACCCCTCACAGATACTGTACTTGGAGCACAGCAATCAGACCTGTTGCAAAGCATTGCATAAAAAATTGTAATTACAAGCCCCTGTTAAACAGGGGCTGAAAAATTGGGCCTTAGCCACTGGTGGTGGCACCCAGAAACAAAAATGTTCTTCCAAGCTATCATCAGGATCATTGAGGAGGAAGAGGATAGTCAGTCAACATAACAGGACAGTCACTCAGCATCAGCATAGGCAGTCTTGAAGGGATGTGACATTTCAAAATAAATTATTCTGTTATATCACCTTCAGGTGCCTGGTAGCTGGTGCTGATCCAAGACTGATTCATCTTTATGAAGGTCAGTCGATCAACCGAGTCGGTGGACAGGCGCACCCTGTGATCGGTGACAAAGCCTCCAGCATCACTGAATGTGCGTTCCGAAAGAACGCTGGATGCAGGACAGGCCAGTAGCTTAATTGCATACTGTGCAAGCTCTGGCCAGTGATCCATCCTCAAGACCCAGTAAGCCAGAGGATTTTCGGTGGGAAAGATGTCCAAGTCTGACTTTGCCCCTAGGTATTCCTGCACCATGTATATCAGACGCTGGCGATGGTTTCTGGAACCGATCATACCTTGGGGCTGCGGACTAAAAAATTGTCTGAACGCATCGGTCAGACGTCCACCTTCCCCACCTCTCTTTCTGCTACTGACCGAAGCCTCGGCAACTCGTCGTCCATGACCAGGAGTTTGTAACCTCCCAGTCTCTGGGAATGCGTTGCACAGACCTTTCTGCTAGGCCTCCCGGAGATGTCTCATCCTCTGCTCCCTCTGCGACGGCAAGATAAGGTCCGCAACCTTACCCTTGTACCGTGGATCAAGGAGAGTGGCCAGCCGATAATGGTCCCTCACCTTGATCCGAAGAATACGGGGATCCTTCCGCAGGCTTTGCAGGATCAGGGAGGCCATGCAACGTAGGTTCGCTGAGGCATTCGGTCCGGAGTCTTCTGGGTCACTGAGGATGACATGATCCACAGCCACCTCCTCCCAGCCACGTACAAGTCCACTGGTTTCTTGGGACTGTAAATCATCCCTAAAAGACTGCTGCTGCTGATGCTGAGTGCCAGGCTCCACCTCCATGCTCACACAATCCTCCTCCTCCTCCTCCTCATCCTCTTCCTGTGTGATGGGTGGGAGAGAAGGAACACTGTCTGAATAAAGGGGGCCTTGAGAGGCAAGGAAGTCCTCCTCTTCCTGCCTCTGTTCTGCCTCAAGTGCCCTGTCCATTATTCACGCAGCGTATGCTCCAACAGGTGGACAAGAGGTACAGTGTCACTGATGCATGCACTGTCACTGCTCACCATCCTCGTGGCCTCCTCAAATGGTGACAGGACAGTGCATGCATCCCTGATCATGCTCCACTGGCGTGGGGAAAAAAAGCCAAGCTCCCCTGACCCTGTCCTGGTGCCGTAGTCGCAAAGGTACTCATTGATGGCCCTCTGCTGTGTGTGCAGTCGCTGCAGCATGGCCAACGTTGAGTTCCACCTGGTGGGCATGTTACATAGTAGGCGGTTCTTGGGCAGGTTCAACTCCTTTTGCAGCTCAGCCAGCCGAGCACTGGCATGATATGATCGGCGGAAATGCACACAGACTTTCCTGGCCTGCCTCAGGACATCCTGTAAGCCTGGGTACCTGCCCAAGAACCGCTGCACCACCAGGTTAAGGACGTGAGCCATACAGGGCACATGGGTCAGCTGTCCCTGTCGCAGGGCTGAGAGGAGGTTGGTGCCATTGTCACAAACCACCATTCCTGACTTAAGCTGGCGTGGCGTCAACCACCTCTCGGCCTGCCCCTGCAGAGCTGACAGAACCTCTGCCCCAGTGTGGCTCCTGTCCCCCAAACACACCAGCGCAAGCAAGGCATGGCATTTTTTTGCCTGCGTACTTGCGTAGCCCCTTGGATGCCTACGGAGCACCGCTGGTTCCCAGGACAGAGCACTCGAAGAGGCCATGGAGGAAGAAGAAGAGGAGGGGGTGGAGGAGAGAGGTGTGTCACAACCAGTAGTAGCATTTTGGAGGCGTGGTGGCGGAACAACCTCCAACACTACTGCACCTTGTCCTGCATCCTTCCCAGCTGCCAAAAGAGTGACCCAATGGGCCGTGAAAGACAGGTAACATCCCTGTTCATGCCTGCTGGACCATGAGTCAGCGGTAATATGCACCTTACCGCTGACCGCCCTGTCCAGCGAGGCATGGACATTGCCTTCCACATGCTGGTAGAGAGCCAGAATCGCCTTCCGTGAGAAAAAGTGGCGTTTGGGAACCTGCCACTGAGGAACCGCACATTGAACAAACTCATGGAAGGGGGCCGAGTCTACCAACTGAAAAGGCAGCAGTTGAAGTGCTAGCAATTTAGCCAAGCTAGCATTCAACCACTGGGCATGTGGATGGCTGGGAGTAAACTTCTTTCGACGGTCCAGCAGCTGGGGCAGGGAAATTTGCCTGGTACAATCGGACGTCGGTGTAGTGCTAGCAGAGTGCCCGCAAGTACTTGGCTGTGACACACCTAATTCTAAACCTTCATTCCTCTCAGTGCAGCTTTCAGAGAGGACTGAAGGTATAGTGGGGTTGGAGATCCCAGCTAATGAGGAGCAAGGAGAGGTCCGCTTTGTTCTTTGGTGTGAGTCTTTAATGTGCGCTTGCCAACGAGCTGCATGGCAGGTCAACATATGTCTTGTCATGCTTGTGGTGCCCAAGCGGCTGATGTTTTGGCCACGCGAGATACGCTTGAGACATATGTTGCAAATAGCAGTGGTGCGATCTGATGCACTCGTCTCAAAAAAGGGCTGCAGCTGGTGGAACATGACTTCCAGATTGCTGTCCTTGAGCATCCCCTCTCTCTGCACTCACGCTACTGCCTTCCTCTAGCTGGGTATCATCATCCGAGCCTTCAAAACGCTGAGCATCCTCCTGGAGCATGTATCCAACACTGTGCTCAAACAGTTCGGGGGACTCCTCAGGAGGACATGGTGGGTCTAGGGAAGGGGTGCCTGATGATGACATTGAGTACGCATTGGCAGCTGCTTTGCCAGTAACCTGAGCCTGGGTGAGAGAGGATGAGGAGGGCTTGGTCATCCACTCTACCAAGCCTTCGGCATGATGCGACTCAACATGTCCAGCTGCCGAAAATAAGGACAAGCGTGTCCCATGGCCACGTGCTGATGACGATGCACCACGTCCGTGACCAGCACTGTTGTCTCTAGACACAGAGCCTGCTTGCCCTGTTTTCTTGGCTCGTGACTGTCTGCCTCTCCTTGTTGGTCTTCCAGACATTGTAATGGGTAGTGTATATTGTGCTGGAGTCACACAGCACACACACTAACTCCTGCAGATGGCTGCCTTAGATGACAACAGGCCAGAAGGGCAGATACAGGGTAATGTGGTTTAGTGTGCTGTGTTATAGTCACAGAGCACACACACACACACACACACACACTCCTGCAGATGGCTGGCTGGCTGCTGCCTTAGATGACAACAGGCCAGAAGGGCAGATACAGCGTAATGTGGTTTAGTGTGCTGTGTTATAGTCACACAGCACACACACACACTCCTGCAGATGGCTGGCTGGCTGGCTGCCTGCCTTAGATAACAAAAGGCCAGAAGAGCAGATACAGCGTAATGTGGTTTAGTGTGCTGTGTTATAGTCACAGAGCACACACACACACACACACTCCTGCAGATGGCTGGCTGGCTGCCTTAGATGACAACAGGCCAGAAGAGCAGATACAGCGTAATGTGGTTTAGTGTGCTGTGTTATAGTCACAGAGCACACACACACGCACACACACACACTCCTGCAGATGGCTGGCTGGCTGCCTTTAGATGACAACAGGCCAGAAGAGCAGATACAGCGTAATGTGGTTTAGTGTGCTGTGTTATAGTCACAGAGCACACACACACACACACACACTCCTGCAGATGGCTGGCTGGCTGCCTGCCTTAGACGACAACAGGCCAGAAGAGCAGATACAGCGTAATGTGGTTTAGTCTGCTGTGTTATAGTCACAGAGCACACACACACACACTCCTGCAGATGGCTGGCTGGCTGCCTGCCTTAGATGACAACAGGCCAGAAGAGCAGATACAGCGTAATGTGGTTTAGTGTGCTGTGTTTTAGTCACAGAGCACACACACACACACTCCTGCAGATGGCTGGCTGGCTGCTTGCGATGACAACAGGCCAGAAGAGCAGATACAGCGTAATGTGGTTTAGTGTGCTGTGTTATAGTCACAGAGCACACACACACACACTACTGCAGATGGCTGGCTGGCTGGCTGCCTTAGATGACAACAGGCCAGAAGAGCAGATACAGCGTAATGTGGTTTAGTGTGCTGTGTTATAGTCACAGAGCACACACACACACACTCCTGCAGATGACTGGCTGGCTGGCTGGCTGGCTGCCTGCCTTAGATGACAACAGGCCAGAAGAGCAGATACAGGGAAAGGTGGTTTAGTGTATACTAACACAGCACGCACACACACTAACTACTCCTGCAGATGGCTGGATTGGTAGAGATTGAGAACAGCACTGAGAAGAATAAACTACCCTGCCTATTTTTCCTCTTTTCCTACACTAATCCCCAGAATCCACAAGCAGATAATGCAGATGAATCACAAGCAGATAATGCAGATGAATCACAAGCAGATAATGCACAAGCAGACACTGTACAGTACAGTACAGTACAGTCTGTCACTGTTCCTAACGCCGGAACACACTACATGAGGCCGCCGGCACGGCGGCCTTATATAGTGTGGGGCGTGTACTAAACCACCTGAGCTATAATTGGCCACAGGCATCCTGCCTGTGGCCAATTATTGCTCTCCTCGCCGCTGGCTCTATGATTGGCCAAGCATGCGGGGTCACAGTGCATGCTTGGCCAATCATCAGCCAGCAATGCACTGCGACTGGCGCAGTGCATTGTGGACCGTTCGCATCACATGAATTTGATGCGAACGGTCCTTAGAGTTCGGGTTTCGACGAGCGGTCGAGCGGTCGAACGGCCGATGTTCGATTCGAACATGGGTTCGAATCGAACACGGGGCCCATCCCTAGTTGAGACACAGGATCTTTCATTCTATTACTAGGGTAGGACCCACTAATTTGGGTACTTTGTCGCAGTAAGTGGGCTTAGCACTATATAACCATATAGTGTGACCAAACCCCCGTATTTTTTTGAATATGTTCAGGTGTTTTTAACTAGCCCTGCAGGAAATGTCATTCTTGAATGTGTGCGCTGTAATATGTTCGCTAATCTTTGCTGGGCTGGGTGGTCTCTTTGCTGTGGACTGGGCTGGGGCGGTCTCTTTGCTGTGGACTGGGTGGTCTCTTTGCTGGACTGGGCTGCTTGTGCTGTGCTGGCCTGCGGCTGTCTCTTTGCTGGACTGGACTTGGCTGTCTCTTGACTGGGCTGCGGCTGTATAGCCCCCAAATTATACTTGGTTCCCTGTTCTCTAAAGGGGCGGTTCTAGGGGTGGGTAGGGGTGTGACCTAGGAGGGGGGTGAGTTCCTGCACCTTTTCTCTGAGGAGCTACCAAAGGGGGGACAATGGAAGCCAGCGGGTGATGTCACGGCTCTAGGAATTCATCCCCATTATAGAGTCAAAGGTTAGTGATGCTCTTTAAGCTGGACATTCACCAGCAGCATTACCTGAGTAAACGTTTCGTAATGTTTTCGACCACAGTGATGAGAAAAGTTGAAGAAAGTTAAGGAAAGTTATAAAACAGAGTCTAAGGTAAAGAAAAATCATACATATTGTAATGAAACCTGTTTAACACATATGGGATTCCATTCAAATAGCAGGTCTAGACAAAATTTTAAAGGCTTTCGAGTGAAATTAGTTGACCCAGTAATGGCAAGAAAAAATGTTCTGACAAGCAAAATTTCAGAATACCCAAACAAATGTTCAAACAAAAATCTAATTGTGTATGGCCAGCTTCAGATTAGTCACAGACATTATCTTTCTCTAAGGCTGGCCATACATTATACAATTTTCTATTAATTTCCTTTAGATAGACCTTCAACTATGAAGTGCAAGGGCCTGCCTTATTGCATAAAAATTGAAAATGTTTAGGTTTGACCTCATAATATATGATTTAGGAAAATCGAAAGGAACATTGTATAATTTATGGCCAGCCTTATGCATTTTTATTGAGGATAAAGATAAAGGGGTTTGGTATGCTCAAAACAATCGCTGCTACTTTGTATACTGTAATGAAAGAACGTGTGCTGCAACCGTCTGGTGAAAACTTCAGGACATATATGTATATCTCTAAGACAGTCAAAGCAACCAGCCTTCGGGTTGTAACAAACGTGAATAAGATCTGGTGCAGGTATGTGGAGGTATGAGCATAAAATATTTTTATAGGTAAATGGGTCACATTAAAGTAGATCTGAGGTTGGACATGGGAAATCGGTATGTTGCACAGAAGGGGGCTACAAGGAATGCAAGAATCCCAGGCAGCCACCAAACCTCTCCTATTGTAATCTTCACCACTTGTATATAAAGAAAAGCCTCTGAAAAGTGGTTTATGGACCTGTAACTGAAGCCTCATTCTTGTAGCTTTGCAAGACGGTGGCAGGTCACCTCTTATTAAAAGTATAATGGAAGACATAATAATGTATATTCCAAATGGTTATGTGTGCAAAGCTGTTTTTTAATCTGGCTTCCTTTACAACTTTCCCACTATATAACTTACAGGACTAGTAAACCAAGTATAAATCCCATAAGAAAAACTTTACAGAAAGCAATGCCAAATAGGAGGACTAGAACCCACAGATAGGACAATGAACTAAATACCTAAAGCACAAAATGTTTATATCAACCATATTTATTAGCACAGTCATGAAAGGTATAAACAAAGGGGGTAGTGGACTAGGGATTATAGCGGTGCAATAATGATGTAGGAGAGTCGGGGTTAACTCACAGTTCGATGCTCAAAACACTTGTTTGTTACTACAAATTAGTTTTATTACATATAAGTACAATCATATAAATAGTTACATACAAAAAGAAAAAAAGGGGGAAGGAATTAGTGATATACATTTAACAATGCTTCATCATGAGGGGTCATAGCAAGAAACGATTAAATTCGTTCTAAAGGATACATGATCATTTATGCAGAGAACAATCCAAAATTACCATTTAGTTTCAGAAATACACATAAAATTTGGAAAATAATTAAAAATTACTGTAGATAAGATGACCTGAGATGAACTGGGTGCATCTTAGTAGACAGTTCCGACATGTTTCGCCATATCAATGGCTTCCTCAGGGTGGGTCTACTGTACAAGATAAGTGTATCTAATGAGAAAGATTGTCATAATTAGTATAAATTACTGATAGGTGAGACCGGAAATAAACCAGTGCTCGTTTGTACAAAGGGGGAATTTTTGATAGAGATAGCTAGGGAGAGAGTCCACTGATTACGGTCCTATAGGGATGCCCCCACCCCATATCCCCTGGTGATCGAAGAACAGGGGTGTCCCCCTTGAAACTCAATCAAAAAACTTACCCAAATCGGTATAGATGGTGAAAAGTCAGATTCAGGTCAAGCTGTGGAGTAAGGTGGTCTTAAAGGGTGCCTACAATGCATAGCAGAAGGCGAGTCAAGCCAGGTCAAAAAAGGAGGTTTTCTGGTCAAAAAAGAGGGGAATATTTGAAAAAAAAAAATAAATAATAAGTTTATAAGAAAGTTAAGTAATATAGTGTTGTAGGTCCATGATAGATTAGTTCATGGACATAACGCCATACACTATATAAAGGACATATGTCTCAAATATTTACTTACTTCAATAATTGGTTTAAAAGAAGGCTGGTAACAAAATTAGAAGGGCCTTATATTCTGGGAGGGGATGATTAGAGAGCGGGAGGCACCTGAAAAGTATTGATAGAAATAAGGTTCCGTAACTTAAAGGGGAATAGGAAGGAGGGGGGGAGGATTGGATATAAATACAAAAAACAAATTTATAGTCTGATACCTGTGTCATTCTATGAATATGAGGACCACTCCTGCCCAAATGCGGGCGTATATGGGCACCTTTAGATGGAAAAAGGTGTCCAAATGGTAGAAGATCTCTGGTGGATTAGAGGTATAAATAGTCAGGGCGAGCCAAATTAGATAAGGCAAAAAATGCCAGTTAGAGGATCAAAGGGTAAATAGGGAATGGGCTCGGATAACTTACTTGGTTGCAGAGGAGTGTGGTGCGTCAGGTGCCTCCAAGGTCCCGTGGTGGACTGAACTGACAAGCTGGCTTTTATACTCGCCTTCCAGTCTGAGAGGGCGTGGGGAACGCCCCTCAGTCAGCGGACATGAGAGCCTATGCGCAGGCGCATCACACGCAGCTCCGTCAGGGGCCTCAAAAGACCATAATTCCTGGCGGTGTGCGTGTGAGCGGCGTGATGACGTAATCGCCAAGATGTGGCGATTGGCTGCAGAGGCTAGAAGTGGGCGGGCTTGGTAGCACCGCCCTCGGGTGTCCATACTAGGCAAGGAGGCACTCCCGGATAGACACACCCAACATCCAATCAGCGGCCGTGTCATGACAGCCGATAGATGGAACTGGTGGGATGTTTGAGAGAGAGAAGAAGGGGGAAAGAAGGACTGAGCCTGGGGGTGTTGGTGGGGCGATCCGATGGATCACATAATGCAGAGGATATCTCGTCCAATCGAAGTCTCTGATCAGAGGGAATAAATAGCCTACGATTAAGGTAGGCATACTAGGGTAAAGGCAGTTTAAATGCCTTTAAATTAATACTGGCATTAAAGAGTTTATTTGAGCACAGAAAATTTAGGCAAATCAATTCAAGTTGATGTTTATCAAGTGCCTATTTTAATTGTTAAAGGCAAATAGATAAGTATAACATGGACGGATTAGAGAATTAGATCGAGGTTAAGGAAGGAAACAAATTTGCAAATCAATTCCCATACGGTATATTTGATAAGATTTTTTGATATTTTGAAGTATTTTCAATGTGTATTTAAGAGGTATCATTAAGTTATTTATACATTTAAGAAAATTAGGAAAGGGAGGCGGAGCGAGCTTTGGCGCATGTTGGAAGTGAGCCCAACAGGTAAGGGCCAGAAGAAGGGAGCATAAAAGATTATATGAATGAGGAAAGAAAGGGGAGAAGGGGAGGAAGGGGAATTGGAAGGGGGAAGAGGAAGGCGGTAGAAAGACAAATTACAAGAATGATTTAAAGCTAATGTATTCATTCATGCCCGGGTGTCTGGTGGCATCCAAGGTGTATATCCACCTAGTTTCAAGTTGGAGTAGGCGGGTATCAATGTCCCCTCCACGTATATTGAGGGGTATATGTTCAAGGGCAGAAAATAAAATTGCAGTAGCATCGAAGTTATGTTTTTGGGCAACATGGCGGTTAACTGATGTTGAGATTTTCTTTTTAAGTAGGGGTTTAATATGGTCCTGTATACGGATGGAAAGTGCTCTCTTTGTTTTGCCGACATAGAAACATCCACAGCGGCAGGTGGCTAAGTAAATGACTCCTATGGTGTTACAAGTGACCCGGTATTTGGGTTTGTGTAAGTTGCCATTCGGTAATAAGGTGGTATTGGAGTTGGACAGAAATATACAAGAGTCACAGTGACCACAGGGAAAAGTACCTGGGTGGTCCTTTTTCCTGTCATTTAGGGCATAGAAGTGACTGGAGGTTAATTTATCACTAAGAGATAGTGGTCGCCGGTAGGTGATTTCCGGATATGTTTTCACATATTGTCCTACTATTGGATCAGTTGAGAGTAGGGGCCAAAATGTATTTATGGTGTCCCTAATTTGAGTAGATTGGTTTGAGTATTGGGTAGTAAGGCGTACAGGTTGCATTGATTGGAGCTTTTTGTCCCTAAAGATTAATTCCTTTTGTTCCAAGCATTTAACTCTATTGAATGATTGTTTAAGTAAATTATAGCTGTAGCCTCTTAATTTTAATCTCTGTTATAGTTCGTAGGAGGATTGGTAAAAATCTTTATCATTGGTACAATTTCTTCTTATGCGTAGGTATTGGCTGTACGGTATACTTTTTAGGAGAGTTTTAGGATGAGATTCAGGTTCTCCAATTAGGCCTTACCTTTTGTCCCTCCACAGACTTTGATTGCTTCCAATTAGTAAAAGATCTTCACCTCTTTGCGAGGAAATTACTCTATAAAACAATCTATCACCCCAAAACAATATCCACCCAGATCTCTAATACAGACAACACCATTCCTACTTTAGCAGAAATCCAAGCCCTAGAGGACCTAATGACCCTCCTAGATGAAGCAGACCCTACCGATGATGACCTCTTGGATAATATACAAAATGAAACTACCACTCTCGCTACTGCACCCCCATGTCCTACTCCCTTCAAGCCCAAATCCAAAAACTTCCCCTCGTTAACCACCAATCCCTCCATTTGGGCTTTTGTGGAACAAACCACAAAGGAACTAAAAAAACTTAATTTGGATGAATCAGGTATGACAAATCTAACTAAGGCCCAACAAAAAGCCCTCAAATCCCTTCAATCTAACCAAGATATAATTATCAAACCCTCCGATAAAGGAGGAAACGTGGTTGTCATGGATGTCCTGGCTTACATGAATATGTGCCACGACATCCTTGACAACCACGACTGGTACAGACCTATCAGTCCTACCCGAATTAAATCCTATATTTTAGAATATCAAAATTTAATTTTTCATGCAACAAGGAAGGGAACTATAGATACTAACACTTGGAAATTTCTACATGTAACTCAACCTAAAACTCCGACCTTTTATGCACTCCCCAAACTTCACAAATCCATGACAACACCCCCAGGCAGGCCTATTGTTTCAGGCTGCGAGGGACTTACAGAAAAAGCAAGTGAGCTCGTAGCTAAACATCTCGCCCCCCTTGTTTTCGCACTTCCATCCCATATTAAGGATACTATCCATTTGCTACGCATTCTTGAAAACAAACAGTTACCCAAAGATTCATACCTTGTTGCGCTAGACGTTGAATGCCTCTACAACGCCATACCTCATGAAAGAGGTGTGGAAGTTGTAGCTAAACAACTGGAATCCCTAGGCCCCAATGCACAACCTTATAACAACTTTGTCTTATCACTACTTAAGTTTATTCTAACCAAGAATTATTTTACCTTTGGATCTTCCCACTACCTCCAGATACAGGGCGTAGCAATGGGCACTAAATGTGCCCCTTCCTACGCCAATCTGTATCTGGGGGGGTGGGAAAAGGAAATCCTCTCGGACCCCGAGATGAGATGTTTTAGCCAATACGTCTTCTCCTGGCTAAGATACATTGACGATATTTTGATTTTTTGGACCGGTACCCACTCGGACTTACAACATTTTTTCGAAAAAATCTCTACTAATGCATATAATTTAAAATTCTCCCTGGACTATAGCCAACAAATGATCACCTTTCTTGATCTTACCATAACCATCAACAATGATGGTAAATTATATTCCTCGCTATACAGAAAAGCTTCGGCTGGCAACACTATATTGCACGCATCTAGCTCTCATCCTAAAACTCTCCTAAAAAGTATACCGTACAGCCAATACCTACGCATAAGAAGAAATTGTACCAATGATAAAGATTTTTACCAATCCTCCTACGAACTATATCAGAGATTAAAATTAAGAGGCTACAGCTATAATTTACTTAAACAATCATTCAATAGAGTTAAATGCTTGGAACGAAAGGAATTAATCTTTAGGGACAAAAATCTCCAATCAATGCAACCTGTACGCCTTATTACCCAATACTCAAACCAATCTACTCAAATTAGGGACACCATAAACACATTTTGGCCCCTACTCTCAACTGATCCAATAGTAGGACAATATGTGAAAACATATCCGGAAATCACCTACCGGCGACCACTATCTCTTAGTGATAAATTAACCTCCAGTCACTTCTATGCCCTAAATGACAGGAAAAAGGACCACCCAGGTACTTTTCCCTGTGGTCACTGTGACTCTTGTATATTTCTGTCCAACTCCAATACCACTTTATTACCGAATGGCAACTTACACAAACCCAAATACCGGGTCACTTGTAACACCATAGGAGTCATTTACTTAGCCACCTGCCGCTGTGGATGTTTCTATGTCGGCAAAACAAAGAGAGCACTTTCCATCCGTATACAGGACCATATTAAACCCCTACTTAAAAAGAAAATCTCAACATCAGTTAACCGCCATGTTGCCCAAAAACATAACTTCGATGCTACTGCAATTTTATTTTCTGCCCTTGAACATATACCCCTTAATATACGTGGAGGGGACATTGATACCCGCCTACTACAACTTGAAACTAGGTGGATATACACCTTGGATGCCACCAGACACCCGGGCATGAATGAATACATTAGCTTTAAATCATTCTTGTAATTTGTCCCTCTACCGCCTCCCCTTCTCCCCTTTATTTCCTCATTCATATAATCTTTTATGCTCCCCTCTTCTGGTCCTTACCTGTTGGGCTCACTTCCAACATGCGCCAAAGCTTGCTCCGCCTCCCTTTCCTAATTTTCTTAAATGCATAAATAACTTAATGATACCTCTTAAATACACATTGAAAATACTTCAAAATATCAAAAAATCTTATCAAATATACCGTATGGGAATTGATTTGCAAATTTGTTTCCTTCCTTAACCTCGATCTAATTCTCTAATCCGTAACAATTAAAATAGGCACTTGATAAATATCAACTTGAATTGATTTGCCTAAAAAAAATTTTTTTGTGCTCAAATAAACTTTTTAATGCCAGTATTAATTTAAAGGCATTTAAACTGCCTTTACCCTAGTATGCCTACTTTAATCGTAGGCTATTTATTCCTTCTGATCAGAGACTTCGATTGGACGAGATACCCTCTGCATTATGTGATCCATCGGATCGCCCCACTAACACCTCCAGGCTCAGTCCTTCTTTCCCCCTTCTTCTCTCTCTCAAACATCCCACCAGTTCCATCTATCGGCTGTCATGACACGGCCGCTGATTGGATGTTGGGTGTGTCTATCCGGGAGTGCCTCCTTGCCTAGTATGGACACCCGAGGGCGGCGCTACCAAGCCCGCCCACTTCTAGCCTCTGCAGCCAATCGCCACATCTTGGCGATTACGTCATCACGCCGCTCACACGCATACCGCCAGGAATTATGGTCTTTTGAGGCCCCTGACGGAGCTGCGTGTGATGCGCCTGCGCATAGGCTCTCATGTCCGCTGACTGAGGGGCGTTCCCCACGCCCTCTCAGACTGGAAGGCGAGTATAAAAGCCAGCCTGTCAGTTCAGTCCACCACGGGACCTTGGAGGCACCTGACGCACCACACTCCTCTGCAACCAAGTAAGTTATCCGAGCCCATTCCCTATCTACCCTTTGATCCTCTAACCGGCATTTTTTGCCTTATCTAATTTGGCTCGCCCTGACTATTTATACCTCTAACCCACCAGAGATCTTCTACCATTTGGACACCTTCTTCCATCTAAAGGTGCCCATATACGCCCGCATTTGGGCAGCAGTGGTCCTCATATTCATAGAATGACACAGGTATCAGATTTTAAATTTGTTTTTTGTATTTATATCCAATCCTCCCCCCCTCCTTCCTATTCCCCTTTAAGTTACAGAACCTTATTTCTATCAATACTTTTCAGGTGCCTCCCGCTCTCTAATCATCCCCTCCCAGAATATAAGGCCCTTCTAATTTTGTTATCAGCCTTCTTTTAAACCAATTATTGAAGTAAGTAAATATTTGAGACATATGTCCTTTATATAGTGTATGGCGTTATGTCCATGAACTAATCTATCATGGACCTACAACACTATATTACTTAACTTTCTTATAAACTTATTATATTTTTTTCAAATATTCCCCTCTTTTCTGACCAGAAAACCTCCTTTTTTGACCTGGCTTGACTCGCCTTCTGCTATGCATTGTAGGCACCCTTTAAGACCAACTTACTCCACAGCTTGACCTGAATCTGACTTTTTACCATCTATACCGATTTGGGTAAGTTTTTTTATTGAGTTTCAAGGGGGACACCCCTGCTCTTCGATCACCAGGGGATATGGGGTGGGGGCATCCTTATGGAACCGTAATCAGTGGACTCTCTCCCTAGCTATCTCTATCAAAAATTCCCCCTTTGTACAAACGGGCACTGGTTTATTTCCGGTCTCATCCATCAGTAATTTATACTAATTATGACAATCTTTCTCATTAGATACACTTACCTTGTACAGTAGACCCACCCTGAGGAAGCCATTGATATGGCGAAACATGTCGGAACTGTCTACTAAGATGCACCCAGTTCATCTCAGGTCATCTTATCTACAGTAATTTTGAATTATTTTCCAAATTTCATGTGTATTTCTGAAACTAAATGGTAATTTTGGATTGTTCTCTGCATAAATGATCATGTATCCTTTAGAACGAATTTAATCGTTTCTTGCTATGACCCCTCATGATGAAGCATTGTTAAATGTATATCATTAATTCCTTCCCCCTTTTTTTCTTTTTGTATGTAACTATTTATATGATTGTACTTATATGTAATAAAACTATATTTAAAGCCAAAATGTTTTGTTTTTAGCTTTGATGGAGTAGGGAACTGTTAAAACCCATGTCAATAAATATAATAAAAATAATGGCATGTTCCTTCTCCAGATTATCTCCACAGAATTTTTTTTTTTTTTTTTTTTACTATGTTTTTTTTGTATTTGCTTTGCAGGTATTGTATGTCTTACTGTTATACTGTAATGTTACTTTGTTTTATTGTTAACCATTATTTGCTTAGCAGGTATGCCATTCAGTTGCAACGCAGATTTATTTATCTTGACAGCAACAGTGTTTGCTCCCACGATACATAAAGCCGTGACTCCAGTGCTGTAGGAGGTGATTTCACCACCACAGTTAACAAAAAGAGCATATATGCCAAAGCATGGGGGCAGCAGGGGTGGAGAAGTGATTTGCTCTTAACTTTTGGGAGCGGATGCCCCCATGCTTCGGCCTATATTTTTTAGGCCATTCAGCTGCAGCACTGATTTATTTATCTTGACAGCAACAGCGTTTGTTCCCACGATACATAAAGCCGTGACTCCTGCGCTGTAGGAGGTGATTTCACGACCACAGTTAAAAACAAAATGGTGCATGTATGCCCATCATTAGAAGTGGGTGGATGAAGGGAGGTATTCTAATGGTGGGCATACACACCGATCAATCTCTTTTTTAAAAAAGATTACAATATATGCCCAACAAGGACCAGCAACGTACTGGTATGTTGTTGGACTTTGAGTGGTTATACCAGAATTATGCCTGCGGATTTAGGTATCATCTTGGTATCATTCTTTTCAGCCAGCAGTCGGCTTTCATGTAAAAGCAATCCTAGCAGCTAATTAGCCTCTAGACTGCTTTTACAAGCAGTGGGAGGGAATGCCCCCCCCCCCCACACCGTCTTGCATGGTTTTCTCTGGCTCTCCTGTCCCAACAGGGAACCTGAGAATGCAGCCAGTGGTTCCGCCACTTGACCATAGAGCCGGACAGAGACCAGAACGCCTCCAATCTATGTGTCAGAGGACTACCAGATTACAATCCTGTCAGCGTTGGCACTTCCCTGTGCGCCTGCGGGGTAGAATGGCGCAGCGGCGCACACAGGTGCACGATTCGGCGGGTCTGCGCATACTGGTGCATGAATTACCGCGTTCGCGCACACACAGTATTGCGGGACGGTGCACGCAAGTGCTCGATGTGGCGCAACGGCGGGTGCACATGCGCCTGGCTGTGCGCACAACGTAATTTCCCCTGGCAGTCCTATAAAAGACAGCTCTGTGTTCTGTGTCATTGCTGATTTGTCTTTTCAGCTCCAGTGTTCCTGTGCCCTGCCTGTGTTTCCTGAGCCTACCCGTTGTGACCTGGATTGACCTGACTACTCTTGGACCTCTCCTGCATCTGACCCTTGGCCTGCCTCGCGGACTTCTCTATCTGCTGGATACCTGTGTTTGACCCTCAGCCTCCTCTTGGACCAGTCTCTGCCTGTTCCTCCTGTTTGACGCTCGGCCTGCTGCTTGACTTCTGTGTATGACCCCGGCTTGTCTCCAAGACTCTGTACCTGTTTGGACTTCCTTGTGTTTGACCTCCGGCCTCCCCCTCCGATCCTGCTCCAGGCTCCATCTCCAGCTTCAGGTGTTTGAGCCCCAGCCGGGCTTCTCTCCAGCCAAGTGCCAAGTCCACCCTGCACGGGTCCCTCTTCTACCAGAAGACCTACAGTCCTCTCTGTGCCCAGTGCCACTGTTCCACTCTCAGGGGTACTGTACACCCAGTTGCAAGGAAAGCCGCTCTCAGCAATTCGGCCTTGGTGAGTACCTGACACTATGGCCTAAGAAACTGGAACCTACGAGCAATTCGTGACTTAGGTTTCGCCGGATGTAAACAGCGCCATTGGGAAAGCATTTTATCACACCGATCTTGGTGTGGTCAGATGCTTTGAGCAGAAGAGAGATCTAGGGTCTACTGGACCCCAATTGTTTCAAAAAAGAGTACCTGTCACTACCTATTGCTATCATAGGGGATATTTACATTCCCTGAGATAAGAATAAAAATGCTAACATTTTTTTTTAAAAGAACAGTTTAACAATAAAATCAAAAAGCAAAATAAATAATAAAAAAAAAGCACCCCTGCCCCCCCCCCCCTGCTCTTGCACAAAGGTCTGGAATCATATGTAAACAGCAATTGCACCATGCATGTGAGGTATCACCGTGAAGGTCAGATCGAGGGCAGTCATTTTAGCAGTAGACCTCCTCTGTAAATCTAAAGTGGTAACCTGTAAAGGCTTTTAAAGGCCATGTGTGCGATGGGTAATGTGTCACATAAGCTTCTAAATGTTGTGCATAAAATGCCAGGACAGTTCAAACCCCCCCCCCCCAAATGAGCCCATTTTGGAAAGTAGACACCCCAAGCTATTTGCTGAGAGGCATGTCGAGTCCATGGAATATTTTATATTTTGACAGAAGTTGCGGGTAAAAAGACAATTTCTTTTTTTTTTTGCACAAAGTTGTCACTAAATGATATATTACTCAAACATGTCATGGGCATATTTGAAATTACACCCCAAAATACTTTCTGTTGCTTCTCCTGAGTATGCCTCTCAGCAAATAACTTGGGGTGTCTACTTTCCAAAATGGGGTCATTTTGGGGGGGTTTGTGCCATCTTGGCATTTTATGGCCTTCAAAACTGTGATAGGTAGTGAGGAGTGAAATCAAAAATGTACACCCTTAGAAATCCTGAAGGAGGTGATTGGATTTCAGTGCCCCATATGCGGCTAGGCTCCCAAACAGTCCCACAGATGTGGTATCCCCATACCCAGGAGAAGCAGCTCCTTTTTTTTGTCATTATTCAATCACTTTCAATGTTTTTTTAATATTCAATGGGCTCAACATGCCTCTCAGCAATTTACTTGGAGTGTCTACTTTCCGAAATGGAGTCATTTGGGGGCGGGGGGAGGTTGTACTGCCCTGCCATTTTAGCGCCTCGAGAAATGAGTTTGTAAACACTATAACTTTTGTGCAAACCAATAAATATACGCTTATTGACATTTTTTTTTTACCAAAGACATGTGGCTGAATACATTTTGGCCTAAATGAATGGATTGCGCTAACTACAAAAAAGCATTAATCCCCAGTATACTCCTCTACTGTGCTGTGGTGTCACCACTCAAACTATCTTACTGGTGTAAATTATACTATAAATTAAATAAACTAGCGGTATAAAAAACAACAACATATATACCATACATCAATGAATGTGTATAGATCATACAATCGTGATTCTCCCCGTCGAAAAAAATCCAGCTGACGATGCAAGAGGTGCGAAACGCGTTAGTAGGGACCAAACTGTTTGGGATGCATGCCGGAGAGAGGAAACCTTCATGCTAAATTGATACCTGCATACATGGCTGGATAGGCTTGGTGTCGGCTTGTGACACCAGAAACATGTGAGTGGAATATGTTTTAATTTTTTTTAATAAAACGTTTATTTGATATACTACACCATGATGGCTCTATATATTTTTCTGTGAATTTTGGATTATCCGGTTTTCTATAACGAGGGGAGAGTGATCGATTAACGGAGTGGTTATCCATCTAATGAACCAAGGGCGAATACTAAACTAATATCTGGTAAGTGGCCATTTCGCAAGGTGGTGGTGGCACTAAAGGGTGAACCTGATTGTGAAACGCAGGATACACATAAGGAAAACCAGAAGTTTATTTGATCGTCACAACAGATTGCTGTGTTTTTTTGATTTTTTTAAACGGGGAGAATCACGATTGTATGTTATATACACATTCATTGATGTATGGTATATATGTTGTTTTTTATACCGCTAGTTTATTTAATTTATAGCATAATTTACACCAGTAAGATAGTTTGAGTGGTGACACCACAGGACTTGCACAGTAGAGGAGTATACTGGGGATTAATGCTTTTTTGTAGTTAGCGCAATCCATTTTGTTCTATATTATTTAAACCTATGCACAGGTTTGTTTGATTGCAGCACACTATATACATATAATAGATTTGGTGCGCTGGTACCTTTTATATATTTTTTCTGGCCTAAATGAATGACTAAAATTTTGTTTATTTGATTCTTCTTATAACAAAAAGTAGAAAATATAATTTTTTTTCAACATTTTCGGTCTTTTTCTGGTTATATCGCAAAAAATAAAAATCGCAGAGGCAATAAAAAATACCATCAAAAGAAAGCTCTATTTGTGTGAACAAAAGGACGCAAATTTTGTTTGGGTATAGCATTGCATGACCGCGCAATTACCAGTTAAAGCAGTGCAGTGCCAAATTGTAAAACGTCCTCTGGTCTTTAGGCAGCCAAATAGTCCGGGGCTTAAGTGGTTAATGCAACATGTTATACCTTGGTGTCAAGCATTAGGGCCCTTTCACATGGGTGCGCTTAAAAAAGCAGCATGGGCATAGCTCCCAACTGTCCCTGATTTGAAACAAAGTGCCTCTTTCCTCCTTGTTTGTCCCTCATTTTGGTCTGATCTATATAGTTGTATATAAAATGCACTTTTTATCTTTCAAAAAGTGTTTCCCAGTGCTAAACCTTTCATCCAATTTCTAAATCGCTACATTTGTAAATTTCAAAAGCCAATATAAAGGAATAGTATTGGTAAAAAAGCACTTGTGGGTTTAAAGCAGAGTTCCACCCTGGAAATTTTCAGTAGCTGCCAACTTTTAATAGGGACACTTACCTGTCCAGGGAGCCCGCAATGACGGCCCACCTAAGGCCAATCTGCCCATTGGATCGGATGAGTTATGAGTCACAGGGCGAGTCGCATGACGCTTTCTGAATGGCCCCGTCGTCTTCTGGGACGCACACAGGTCCCAGAAGGCAGCGGGGGGGGGGGGGGGGGGGTAAGGGGCAGAGCCAGAAGAGGACACTGTACCTTGCCACGATGAGGCTGGAATGGAAGTTCACCGTTAAACTACTTGGTAAGTGAAAAAAAAAAAATATCCAAAAACGAGGGGGGAAGGGGTTGTCTTTCCTTTAATAACAAGTTCTAAAGTTGGGTGGAACTCCGCTTTAACTAATCCTTTTTTTTTTTTTAAATGTCATTGTCCTTTAACCGTTTCCCGACCGCCTCACGCAGATATACTGCGGCAAAATGGCATGGGCAGGCAAAATCACGTACCTGTACGTGGCCCTTTAATTGCCTGCCCGTGGGTCGCGCGCACGCCGCCAGCGGCGCGCTCGCGACCCGGTCGGGAGCTCCGTGACCCCGGCCGCGGGACCAGCGGACCCGATCGCCGCTGGTGTCCAGCGATCGGGTCACAGAGCTGAAGAACGGGGAAAGGTATGTGTAAACAAACCTCTCCCCGCGCTTCCTACTCTGCCTGTCATTCATTGGCTGTTCCTGGTCATCGGGAAAGCCGATCAATGATGTCAGACATCAGCCCCGCCCCTAATGTAAAAAAACACACACACGTCACAGCCCATAACCCCTCCCCTCCCCCTAGTGGTTAACTCTTTCACTACAACTGTCATTTATACAGGAATCAATGCATTTAAATATCATTGATTGCTGTATAAATGACAATGGTCCCAAAAATGTGTCAAAAATGTCCGATGTGTCCGCCATAATGTCGCAGTCACAATAAAAATCGCTGATCGCCGCCATTACTAGTAAAAAAAAAAATATTAATAAAAATGCTATAAAACTATCCCCTATTTTGAAAACGCTATAACTTTTGCGCAAACCAATCAATAATCGCTAATTGCGATTTTTTTTACCAAAAATATGTAGAAGAATACGTATCGGCCTAAACTGAGGAAAAAAAAAATGTTTTATATATTTTTGGGGGATATTTATTATAGCAAAAAGCAAAAAATATTGGATTGTTTTCAAAATTGTCGCTCTATTTTTGTTTATAGCACAAAAAATAAAAACCGCAGGGGCGATCAAATACCACCAAAAGAAAGCTCTATTTGTGGGAAAAAAAGGAAGCCAATTTTGTTTTGGAGCCACGTCGCACGACCGCGCAATTGTCAGTTAAAGCGACGAGTGCCGAATCGCAAAAAGGGGCCTGGTCCTTTTGGCTGCCAATTGGTCCGGGGCTGAAGTGGTTAAGGGGGAGGCAGGCAGGGGGGTGTGTTTTATGCTACATACTTTTGCTAATAGGTGTCCATAGTTCCCATTTTTTTTTTTTTTGCGTTTTCAATGCATTTTTGGTGCGTTTTCTAGTGTCCTGACTCCCAGCATGCACCTGTTAAAAAAAGCACCAAAAACGCACCCAGGTGCTATCCCATTGAATTGCAACAGAAGGCGTGTTTTTGGTGCACTTTTGAAAAGTGCACCGAAGATGCTATATGCAAGACTTTTCAAAACGCAGCGCACTGATGTGAACAGTTACAGAGGATTTAAACAGAACTTTTATTTCATTGGTTATCATTATACCAATTGTACATAGTTCCAATATGTAGTAAAAATGTTAGATTCTATAATAGTTACATAGTTAGCTAGGCTGAAAAAAGACACAAGTCTATCCAGTTCAACCATAAAAAAAAAAAAAAATATCGTACAATCCCATATAGCCAATTTTATACCCACAGTTGATCCAGAGGAAGGCAAAAAAAACCCCAGCAGAGCATGATCCAATCTGCTACAGCAGGGGGAAAAAAATCCCTTCGTGATCCCCCAAGAGGCAATCGGATTTTCCCTGGATCAACTTTACCTATAAATGTTAGTACCCCGTTATATTATGTACATTTAGGAAAGTATCCAGGCCTGTCTTAAAGCAATCCACTGAGCTGGCCAGAACCACCTCTGCAGGGAGTCTGAAGGGAGTCTATTCCACATTTTCACAGCTCTTACTGTGAAGAAACCTTTCTGTATTTGGAGATGAAATTTATTTTCCTCTAGACGTAAAGAGTGCCCCCTTGTCCTCTTTGTTGACCGTAAAGTGAATAACTCAACACCAAGTTCACTATATGGACCCCTTATATATTTGAACATGTTGATCATATCCCCCCTTATTCTCCTCTTCTCAAGAGTGAATAAATTCAGTTACTTTGATCTTTCCTCATAGCTGAGCTCCTCCATGCCTCCTATCAGTTTGGTTGCCCTTCTATGCACTTTCTCCAGTTCCCCAATATCATTTTTGAGAACTGGTGCCCAAAACTGAACTGCATATTCCAGATGAGGTCTTACTAATGATTTGTACAGGGGGGGGGGGGGGGGGGGAAGTGGGGGGGGGGGGGGGGGGGGGGGGGGGGGGGGGGGGGGGGGGGGGGGCAAAATTATATCTCTCGCTCTGGAGTCCATACCTCTCCTAATACAAGAAAGGACTTTGCTCGCTTTGGAAACTGCAGCTTGGCATTGCATGCTATTATTGAGCTTATGATCTACCAAAACCCCCAGATCCTTCACCACTATGGATTCCCCCAGTTGTACTCCCCCTAGTATGTATGATGCATGCATTATCTTAGCCCCCAAGTGCATAACTTTACATTTATCAACATTAACTTGTTGCCGACCAGCCACTGTCAATTGACGGCGTAGCGGTGCGGCTCTTGTGGCGGGCCGCCGTCATATGACGGCACTTACTTTGCGGCCACTAGGGGGCGCGCGCGCGCATGCCCGCCGCGTCGATGGGGACCCGATGAGCGTGCCCGGCGGCCGCGATGTCCACCGGGCACCCGCGATTGCCCAGTAACTGAGCAGGACGTGGATCTGTGTGTGTAAACACACAGATCCACGTCCTGTCAGAGGAGAGGAGACCGATGGTGTGTTCCTTGTACATAGGGACACCGATCGGTCCCCTCCCTCAGCGCCTTGAGGCGATTCAGTTCGCATTGTTAGCGCTATATAAGTTATTCATTCATTCATTCATTCATTCTCCCCCAGTCAGTCCCCTCCCCCCACAGTTAGAATCACTCACATAGTGAACATATTAACCCCGCAGCGCCCCCTAGTGTTAACCCCTTCCCTGCCAGTCACATTTATACAGTAATCAATGCATTTTTATAGCACGGATCGCTGTTCAAATGTGAATGGTCCCAAAAATGTGTCAAAAGTGTCCGATATGTCCGCCGCAATATCGCAGTCACGATAAAAATCGCAGATCGCCGCCATTACTAGTAAAAAAAATAATAATAATAAAAATGCTATAAATCTATCCCCTATTTTGTAGACGCTATAACTTTTGCGCAAACCAATCAATATACGCTTATTGCGTTTTTTTTTTTACCAAAAATATGTAGAAGAATACGTATCGGCCTAAACTGAGGAAAAAATTTGTTTAAAAAAAAATAATAAATATGAATAATAATAATAAATAATAAAAAGTAAAAAATATTGCGTTTTTTCAAACTTGTCCCTCTTCTTTTGTTTATAGCGCAAGAAATAAAAACCACAGAGGTGATCAAATACCACCAAAATAAAGCTCTATCTGTGGGGAAAAAATTATAAAAATTTTATTGGGGAACATCGTTGCATGACCGCGCAATTGTCATTCAAAATGCAACAGCGCTGAAAGCTGAAAAATGGCTTGGTCAGGAAGGGGGTGTTCGTGCCTGGTAGGCAAGTGGTTAAACCTCATCTGCCACAGTCGCCCAATTAGACAGAGCATTGAGGTCGGCTTGTAAATTGGAGACATCCTGTAAGGACGTTATTCCACTGCATAGCTTGGTGTCCTCTGCAAAGACGGAAATGTTACTTTTGATCCCAGACCCAATCTTATTTATAAAGATATTAAAAAGTAAGGGTCCCAGCACTGAACCTTGGGGTACATCACTGATAACCTTAGACCATTCAGAGTAATGCCCCATACACACGGTCGGAAATTCCGACCACAAAATCCGTCTGATTTTTTCCAACGGATTTTGTCCGACACTGGTGTTGCATACACACGGTCGGACAAAGTTGTCGGAAAATCCGATCATTCTGAACGTGGTGACGTTCGTTGCGTACGACGGAACTACGTAGCTAGTAGCCAATAGCTTTGGTCTTGTAATGTGATCTGAGCATGCGTGGCACTTTGTCCGTCGGAATTCGCTACACACGATCGGAAAAGGTCTGATTGGACTTTGTTGTCGGAAAATTTGAGAGCAGGAGATAAAACTCTGTCCGACGGAAAAAGTCCGATGGAGCCTACACACGGTCCAAATTTCCGACAATATTGTCCGATAGGACATTTTCCGTCGGAAAATCCGACCGTGTGTACGGGGCATTAGAATCATTAACCACTACTCTCTGAATGCTGTCATTTAGCTAGTTTTCTATCCATTTACAAACTGATATTTCCAAGCCTGTAGACTAATAATAAATTATTTAATTTTTTATTTTTTTTATTTAAAAACTATACTCTTGATAATAATTAATACCTTTTTTTGGTCATCTTATATTAACCTGGTCTAAGTTGGTTTTATCCTCTCTTATACAATGTATGACGCAATCTTTTGAGTAGATAGATCCATGCTAAAATTGTTTTAGTTAAACTACTTTTAGTTTATGTTGGAACTACAACTCAATATTATTAGCATATATGTGATCTTTTCTTTTGCTGCCACCATATGTACTTGTATACCAAATTGTTAAGTAATTGTAATGTCTGCCTTTATTTTGTTAAGCGCTGCGCAAACTGTTGGCGCTATATAAATCCTGTATAATAATAATAATAATTGTTAAAAGTCAATAAACAAATATGACAAGAAAAAAATAAAATAATAATAATAATAATCATTTTCATGCACTTTTGCAATGATGGAAAGATGCGTCTTAGCATGGCAAAAGAGCACCAGTGTGAAAAGGGGCCCTAATGGTGAGTATGACGGTGAACTTGCCCCTCCCTTTTGGATTGTAAGCTTTTACGAGCAAGTCTTGTAACCCCCTTTTAACTGCACTGTTTCCCTTTATTTTGTAAAGTGCTGGCTCTGTATATTAACATGAATGTATACTTGTATATTATTCTATCTACCTGCCCTCCCCAGGTGCCCTCCTAAAGCTTTGTCCCTGCCATGATTCTAGAAAGGGAGCCCTTTGTCTTGTCTCCCTCCATTGCACACAAAGCCTGTGATGATGCCACATGTGAACATTACACAGCAGCATGCAGCCTGGATTCCCCTGGGCTCTTTAATAATAAAGCCATATGAGGCCAGCAAATAGGCAGCTGCAGACATTTTGCTTCCTGGAAAGGCGGGAGGTGTGTTCCTTGTACTGTATGAGAAGTGCAGAGCACGCTGCTCCTTCCTCTGTGCCCAGCACCATCCTCATCCTCAGCTTCCCTGCCCTCTGCCTGCCCCCTCCACTGGAGCCTGTGCACACAGGGGGCAGGACACACTCCATACAAAACACAGCAGCTGCAGCTCTTTCCAGCAAAGCCAGGAGCAGCCTCTGCATTGTCAGTGAGTAACTCCATCATTTTCTGGGCTGTATGGGAGAGAAGGGGATGGACAGGGATGTGTGGGGTGGGGGGGGGGGGGTGATGATCACATATAGAAGGATGAGGAGGAGGAGGAGGAGGAGGAGGATGGCAATCTGACATCTGCTGTAATGGGAGAGCTGTCATTACATGGCAGCTTTCCTGTCCTCTAATAGAACTGCACTGTGTTCTACACTCAAGGACATCCAATAGAAGTAGCTGCTTTGATCTGTACTTGTATACATACATGACAACTGGGATGGGTCATGCAAAGAGCGTTACCTATGGCAATCCGATAATGATGTGTGCTAGAAAAAGAACAGCAGGCATGTCATTGGTGGGCACAGGGAGACCCCCAGGACTTTTATACTATATAGAAACTCTATGGTGAACTTGTAAATATTTGCATCGGGGGGCAGCGATTGGTGGTAATAACAGGCCGCAGGTTAAACTAACTTGTTGGCTGGAGGGGTGCGATTCACAATCGCAGGCACATTTTATACCCCCTGCTGTGTTCGGTAGGAGTAGCACCGTCAAATGTGACTCATTCGAGTGAACGACAGCATGTAATGCATATGTTGCTGCAGGCTTTCAAGGGTTAATACAGATGGATCACCTACCGGCCATCAACTGCCCTCTGAAGAGTGATCCACAAGTGTAAACAAGCCCCTATGGCCTCGTTCATGCATGAGTGTCTTTGGTGATTGTCTGCCTTTTTTTTTTTTTTTTTTTAGCATTTGTACAGGTGTTTTTATATTTTTTTTTTTTTTTTTTTTTTTTTTAGTTTTTGCATGTATTTCAGGGCTGAGCATTTTTTTTTTCTTGTACTAGGCAAGAAAAACACTAATTTTGGACATTTTTCACGTCTGTTGGGGCCAAAACACACATTACTTTTAGTTAAGCTGTTCAAACCACTCAGGTGGGGCCTTAGGACAATGAAAACAATGACGGGAGATTTGGATTGGTCAGGATGGTATATTGCACTTTGCCCTCTGCTTTATATAGTATACACAGGTGTGGGTTGTGTTTATTGACACACATCAATCCATGGGGGGTTATTTACTAAAGGCAAATCCACTTTGCACTACAAGTGCACTTGGAGGTGCAGTCGCTGTAGATCTGAGGGGTAGATCTGAAATGAGGGGAAGCTCTGCTGATTTTATCATCCAATCATGTGCAAGCTAAAATGCTGTTTTATTTTCCTTGCATGCTCCCCTCAGATCTACTTCCAAGTGCACTTGTAGTGCAAAGTGGATTTGCCTTTAGTAAATAGCCCCCCATGGTTCTTCCTGTTGAGAAGAAATGTTATTAATTATAATGTTTATGTTGGGCAAAGCATAGCTGAACTCCAGGAATGAGGCAAGGATTCAATGCGCCTTTACCCTAGGTTCACACCTATGCGTTTTTTTTCAGTGCATCTTGCAGAAACGCACTACAGTCCATTTAATATGGTTTTCTATGGTACACGTTCATCTATGCCTTTCAGCCGGTGCGTTCTTGGAAAGGGTCAGGGACTTTTTTCCCCGCAGCAGATTGCGTTTTGTGTATAATAGACTTCAATGCCTTTTTACATGCATTTTGTGTTTTGCATCCCCCCTGCCCCAAAGCACCCGCCTCCCCTCATGTTGAGGGCCTGTGGCCTGGTATGGTTCAGGAGGGGGGCGCTCACTCATCCCCCTCCCTTTCCTGACCTGTTGGGCTGCATGCTTGGATAAGGGTCTGATATGGATTTTGGGGTGGACCCTTAAAATCCATACCAGACCCGACGTTTTTTTCTTTTTGCCAAATTTATTTTTTCTATTTCCGGTGTTCTGTCTAAGTGCCCCCCATCGAATAGTGCCCCCGCATGCGCAGGACGGACCCGCACTTCAGCTGATTTGTTGATCAGCTGGAGTGATGTGACCAGGGCGCATGCGCACATCGTAGGAGGCATCTCTCGATGGGAGATACCATTTCACAGCCACAATTGAAACCTATAGAAACAGTGGGGGGAGATCGTAGTTCTCACATTGTGCCTCACTGTTGTGGGGTTTGCTTTACAGTGGTCTGATGCTCGAGTTTTGTCTGTGTTGCAGGGCGGGTTTGCTGTGTTGAACGGCCGGTTTTGCCTGTGTGAAAGGTCGGGTTGCAACACTGACAAAACCAGCTCTTCAACACAGCTAGCCACCCTCCAGAAGCAGCGATGCACAATCTGAGAAGTACGGTCTCCCCTGCTGTTTGTATAGGTTTAAATTGTGCCTGTGAAATGGTATCTCCCATCGAGAGAGGCCTCCTACGATGTGCGCTTGTGCCCTGGTCACTTAACTCCAGCTGATCGGCAAAATCAGCTGTTGTGCTGTTCCGTACGGCACATGCGCACTACATACCGGTCACTTTTCGACAGAACACCAAAGCTTGTTTTTACGTTCAGCTGTCAGCGGGGAAGCCCGCTGACAGCTGTTGACTCATCGGTTGTTAAGGACGGCCTCCCGGCCCACTCCTTAACAACCAGCTATACACAGTTTGTTAAAGAGGGGGAAAAAAAACTCTAATGCCCTCACAATGGCAGAGGGGCTTTATGTCTTCAAAAGGTCTGATGGTCAGGGCATATTCTGACACCAAGATAGGAACTCCACATACAGGGATCACAAAACCAGGGGCTAAATATTTATACGTACACAAGGTTTCTGACTAACAATCATTCAATAGAAGGGGTGCGGAATAGTCCATTCAAAACAACTTTAAAAAATGTGAATTAAAAACACTCGCAATCATTTTGATGCACATCATGTAACAAACTGGGAAGACGTACACTAATCCCTTCTTGTGGCCAGTGTTCAGGGCAATCTGTGGATGCTCAGAGCTGGGAAAACTGTGTTGTCCTTGATACAAAGCAGCAAACCTTCTGGTTCCAAAGTCTGCCTCCATCTAGCGTCAGTTTAACCTTTTTAGGAGTCTCACCCCTTTTTCAAGTCTAAGGATTGGACCCGGTAGCAGCAATATATAACAAACTGCTCATTTTACCTAGGAGATCATAATTAAGGTTATACTTTCTATATTCCTCGCTCCCTCATCAGCTTCAGTTCTCCTCCACTGGCTGGCTGATGCTCTGGAATTTAGACAGGTCCTCGACATCCTCCAATACAATGCAGGACTGCTGCTGGGTTGACGCATTGTACGGGCTGACGTCAGGTGCATGCTGGTCCCACGTCGTACGGGCTGACGTCAGGCACATGCTGGTCCCACGTCGTACGGGCTGACGTCAGGCACATGCTGGTCCCGCATCGTACGGGCTGACATCAGGTGCATGCTGATCCCGCATCGTACGGGCTGACATCAGGTGCATGCTGATCCCACGTTGTACGGGCTGACATCAGGCGCATGCTGATCCCGCACCATACGGGCTGACAGGCGCATGCTGGTCCCGCGTTGTACGGGCTGACGTCAGGCGCATGCTGGTCCCGCGTTGTACGGGCTGACGTCAGGCGCATGCTGGTCCCGTGTTGTACGGGCTGAAATCAGGCGCATGCTGGTCCTGCGTTGTACGGGCTGATGTCAGGCGCATGCTGGTCTTGCGTTGTACAGGCTGATGTCAGGCGCATGCTGGTCCTGCGTTGTACGGGCTGATGTCAGGCGCATGCTGGTCTTGCGTTGTACAGGCTGATGTCAGGCGCATGCTGGTCCTGCGTTGTACGGGCTGATGTCAGGCGCATGCTGGTCTTGCGTTGTACGGGCTGATGTCAGGCGCATGCTGGTCTTGCGTTGTACGGGCTGATGTCAGGCGCATGCTGGTCTTGCGTTGTACGGGCTGATGTCAGGCGCATGCTGGTCTTGCGTTGTACGGGCTGATGTCAGGCGCATGCTGGTCCTGCGTTGTACGGGCTGATGTCAGGCGCATGCTGGTCTTGCGTTGTACGGGCTGATGTCAGGCGCATGCTGGTCCTGCGTTGTACGGGCTGATGTCAGGCGCATACTGGTCCTGCGTTGAACGGGCTGACGTCAGGCGCATGCTGGACCCGCGTTGTACGGGCTGAAGTTTGAGAGCTCCAAAAGGAAAAAGCATGTGGAAGTGAGGGATAAGGTCACGTTATTCATCATCTTGTAGGCAGAATGAGCAGTTAACCCTTGCAGTAGGGAACCCAACGCAAAGGTAAATCTTCTTTTTTTTCCGCCAAGAACTCCACTTTAAGAATGTTAATATGTAAATTATGGCTACTTATAGTCACTGACTAATTTGAATTAAAGAGGAACTACAGTCTGCTCACATAATTTGTAATACAAAACATCTATGCCATTCTGAAGCTTCCCTCCAACCACTTTGCATATTATTTTATATATACTGTGATTCTGTACTTGCCAAATATGCTGCAGAAATCTCCCTCCACTGAGTCTGGCTGCATTCATTTTAACTGTGGGCAGCTGAAGCTGCTGTCTGTTCACTTCCTGGATTTACACAGACACATAGCGGCACACCTCCAGCTCTGCAGCTCTTATTGGCCCTCTTATGACTCATTCCCCCTTCCTTCCTGGCAAACTCTCACAAGAGAGAGAGAGCTGTGCATGATGTCATAAGCCAAGCTTTTTACCAGACAAACAGGAAGTGGGCTGTATAAGGTATTTACTGGCAGAAAAAAAAAATATTTTACTATCCAAAGTTAAAACAAAAGGGCAGAGGATTTAATAGATAGAAAGTTGAAAAAACGAGTTCCGCTTTAAGTTAATTATACTTGCTAAATATCTCTGGTGACCTTGCAGTGCTGGAGAGTTTGCTTACATTCCTTGCTGTGTGTGACCTTATATGTAGTATTTAAAGTGTATGTGTGCCATTGGAGAAATGACCCTTCACTTTCTGTCCCAGAGACACAACAGGAACTTAAAGGAAATCTCCCAAAATGAGAGGAATCACCTCTTATGCCACGTACACACGAGCGGAATTTCTGTCCGAAAAAATCTTGGATGGTTTTTCCGACGGAATTCCGCTCAAGCTTGTCTTGCATACACACGGTCACACAAAAGTTTCCTGAACTTTCGACCGCCAAGAACGCGGTGACGTACAACACTACGACGAGCAGTGAAAATTAAGTTCAATGCTTCTGAGCATGCGCCAAATTGTTTCCGAGCATGCGTAGGAATTTTGCGCGTCGGAATTGCTACAGACGATCGGAATTTCTGATTGGAACTTTTTCCAACAGAAAAATTGAGAACCTGCTCTCAATCTTTTGCTGGCTGGAATTCGTCCAGCAAAAGTCTGATGGAGCATACACACGGTCGCATTTTCCGACCGAAAGCTCTCATATGTCTTTTGCTGGCCGAATTTCCGATTGTGTGTACGTGGCATAAGACAGTTATCCCCAGAACAGGTGGCCCCATTTGACAATTTTTCTTTACCTCATGTTCTGCAAATTCATTTTATTTTTCCTGGTGACAAAGATCACCTAGAGGGGTAATCTCCTCCAGAGGCGGCTCTAGGCTTTGTGAGGCCTTAGGCGAAACTTACATGAGGCCCCACTCACGCCCGTAGTAGGAAAAAAAAATACAAGCACACAGAAAAGAGGGGGGGGGGGAGAGAATCTGGAGGCCGCGAGGCCCCTGTGAGTGCGAGGCCTTAGGCGACCGCCTAATTTGCCTAATTAGAGAGCCGCCTCTGATCTCCTCAATAGAGACACATACAGCAATAAAAACTTGACAGAGGGTCTAACTTCCCCACTCTACCCAAAACGAAAGAAAAACAAATTAGTTAGAGATACTTTAATGTTTTATCTGCTCTAGGCAAACCTCCAAAAATGCCTTGTTACTATGTGTTCCTTCAGTGATAACTTGCATTTGACGGGTGTATGTGATCATCGCAGATAAATGGGCACTTCTCTTGCGCGTGTAACAGGACTATGGATTTTGCAAAAGACATCTGCAGCACAGCATTTCTCAAAAGCATGAAAAACTGCTTATAGCATGTATTTTTATATCAATAATCTGCTGGAGTATGCCTCTAAAAATGTCCATCTGAAACCGAATCCCTGTAGAGGGAAAATGACACGACGCTGACACAGTGACCTGATGACGTTACCTGCTATTGTAATCTCCATGACTATAACAGTCTGTTTACATCAGCCATAATGCTTGTCATTCTCCAAAAATTCCAGTTATTAAAACTTGCTTGAAGTTTATGGAAAACTTTACAGGTTTATTACACGTTCTGTTTAGTTATGACCGGTCTATGAACAGTCCCTATTGTCGGGTAGGATGATGTTCTAGGCTTCATATACACTGCTGTTGTTTCATTTTAACTTGTAAATTTTACTCCAAGGGCGTGTTCACGCTGTGCGGTGACTGGGATTTATTCTGGTCTGTACTGAGATATGGACCTGCAGTTATGGAGTTGAAGGAAGTGTCAATGGATGAACAGTACGGTGACGTCACCCCACTTGTGCTCTGTTGAGAACTATGAGTGCCTCTGCTATGGTGGCAGATGGGAATTATGGTGATCTGGGCGGCTGCAGAGCCACTTGTTCATTTTAACTGCATTGTACAGGTGCCGGTAGTCCCACCACCACTGTCCCCTGTGGTTTCTGGGCTCTACCCAATCCTCCAGAGAGCTGGGACTGTGGTAAATATTTTCCAAGATGGAAAATGGAAGGAGCTTGGAGACATCCCTTTCCTGATCTTCTCTGCAACTGATGAACCCAAAACTGATTATTACACAGTTTGTATACTGTGAATACTGGGACGGATCAGCCGCCTGATTGCTATTTCTTCAGCGCCAATTATAAAAGGCATTGGGTAAAAAATGGGCAGCTGATCTGTTGATTTAAGGACATACTTCAAGTAGAACAGGGGTTAATGCAAAAATGCATTGTGCCATTTGTAAAAAAAAATAACATTCAATGCAAATGCCATACCTGTAGGCCTTTTCTGTCACCTATGAAGTCTGCCTGAAATACACCCAATAATGACACTCCTGGGTTCTGGCTTTTTATCAGGACATGGGCTAACAACAAAATGGCCAACTAGGCTCCTTCTTTGAGGACAGCATAATTCGGAGGCTCAGCGGATGTTTACTTGTACCCAGGGCCAGTGCTACCACTAGGTAAACTAGGCAGCCACAGATGCAGTGGCCAGATGCAATGTGCCACCCATAGCCTGCCATCAGCTGCAGTGCCACTTGCCACCCGCAGCCTGCCACCAGATGCAGTGCCACTTGCCACCCGCAGCCTGCCACCATATAAGTGCCACTTGCCACCCATAGCCTGCCACCAGATGCAGTGTGCCACTTGCCACCCGCAGCCTGCCACCAGTCCGACACACAGGAGCCCCGGGAGAATGAACGCCCCTCCTGGCTGACGATGTGACTCCTCCCACGTAGGGGCCAAGGAGGTGTCATATCTTCAGTTCTAAGGGGTTCATACTGGGACCTGTAGTTCTTCACTTTTTGGGGGTCAGATCCCCCAAAAGTGAAGGACTATGAATCCCTGATATCTAAGAATGTGGATAAATATCGACAAAATGGTAGCACACTGGATTCTTCAATTGCTTGGTGAATACTTTAGTGTCAAAAGCCAGACAAGTGACAGGGAATGCAGTTACAGCCACCCATCGCTGACGAAGTCCACAGGACGTAACGTGCGTACGGGGGAGGAGCTATCGCTTATGCCAGTCACCCGCGCTCCATCACGCTATACACAGTGGCTTTACACCGCTGATGTTTTTTAGTTATTTTGTTTTCATTGTGCTCTATGTATGTGCTGTATTCAGTGCAGATGCCTGCTTGCCCTAATTGCTTGTACAGCCTATACTCATCAGAGCTCTAATTGAGTTACTGGGCTCCACTGCTGTGCTGTTTTTTATGCAGAGGCTTGCATGCTTCAACTGTCTGTGCAGTCCTTTATATCCATTGGAGCTTCAGTGTTATCCCCCTTTTTAAATAAAACAAGATTTTTATACAGTCTGCACTGAGATTGCATCTTTTATTTTTTCTTGGGCATTAAACCTGCATAATCATCTCATGGTGGATCATCTTGGTTGGAGCCGCATCCTCAGGATAGTTCTGGTGTCCTGGTCATCACACACCTTTGGATTTTCTCCTGGTTGGATCGTTATCGCACCATCATCCCACGAATGGGTCCATGCGTTTTTGATTATCACATTTGGTAAGAGTACCTTTTCCGTTTGGAGGATTGTCACTGTGAAACTTACTGAAAGTCTACAGTCACTGGGTGTTCTCATCCACATCACTCTACACATTGCTAATTGGATATGAACTTTTATATTTCATTTTTTATATGTTTTGCGCTGCACTTTCTTCTTTTTTTACATTCCCTGTCACTTGTCTGGCTTTTGACAAATATTCACCGAGCAATTGAACAATCCAGTGTGCTACCATTTTGTCGATATTTATCTGCTGCGGACGGTGGTGAGCCGAGGTGTGCACCTGGCACTTGATTGCACGCGTGTGTAGCCTGGAGCAGTGTGTTCTCTTTTCGTTTGACTATCTAAGAATGTGACTCCCCTTCAAAATTGACGGACTACAAGTCTCAGCATGAGCCCCTGAGATATAAGGGTGTGACCCCACAGATTTCATGGGTTCATGCCGAGACCTGTCGTTTTTCACTAGTTGGCGGGGAGTCACATCCTTAGATATCAGGGGCTTCGTGCTGGGACTTGTAGTCCTTCACTTTCGGGGGGTCACGCCCCCCAAAAGTGAAGGGCTACAAGTTCCAGCATGCACCCCTGATATCTAAGGATGTGTCCTCCTTCCATCCCACTACTTTCCTACCATCCAGTAATATCCCTTTTCCCCACTCGCAGAACGGGTATCCCAATGATGTGGTCAGTAGGATATATCCTTTTCTTTGGTGCTGCCCCCTATGGCTGACAGCAGCTAGCATTCAGATTCTGAGCTGCAAAGATGGCGGCCTCCTGTGGAAGGATACTGGCGACAGGAGTGAGTGTGGGGAGTGTCATCTCATCTGTCCCTAACTCCATTCCTCTTCTGCCAGCATACTGAGTACCGATCCTTTCTGCACTGCAGTCAGTTCCTGACCGTCTTTTACCTGCAATGCATACCGCTGGAGAACATATAAGGAGGAAGTGGGCAGAACTAAGCAGTAGGTGCGGAGGAGGAGGAAGTTAAATCCTCCTCCGCTCTGAATGCTGGTGCTTCGCTCTCCTCCTCGTTGTGACGTCACTGGTTGCTAGACTCCAAGCGGGCCACGGCTAGCAACCAGTTCGGGCAGTGAGCCAGGGTGCTTGGTTAACAACTTGTAGTGGGTCTCGGTCACACTGGAGTCCAACAGAAAAGTGAATGTCAATGGTGATGCAGCAGCCTTTTTACGGGGCATCAGATCGGCCCAGGGGGCAATTCCGGGACACTGTATTGTTTCCGAATGAAGGTGCCTGGGATCTAGGACAGGCCTTTTCCATAATCCAACCCATATAAGGACCTTGTACCCCGCCGACTGCCATGACAATGCACCCAGAACACGGTCCACCTCAGAACCACTGAACACAATAAGGGCGGGAGGGTGGGCAGTTGTCTCAAGCACACTTTCCTTCGACCGAAGACCTGAGACTCTCCTACAGGTCTCCCCTTTCTGCGGCCCCACTTGCTACCGCCCACTCCACCAATCATATAAGTGCTATTTTAATAATGCTAAACTGCCCACAAACACCTTCCCCATACCAAACCCCTTTTAATCCTGTCATGCCGGCCCTGCGTTCATTCTTTTTCTTTTCTGACTCCGGGCCTTTCTTTCAGCCTTATATTTACTTCTTTGCTTTAGGGAATGACGGTTGACATTAGCTTTCACCTGTTTGTAGCGCATCTTTGTTGACATGTCCTTTTACCACATATTATCTATTTCCACTCATACAGAACAGGTGAAAGCCTAATCCCTCGTGCATGTCGAACTAACAGTTCTCCATTCTGCCAGGAGAAAAATTGGAGCATATTGTAGTTCCATCCATGTGACCCACCCCTAGGATCAGCACCTGAAGCATATCAGTGTTATAAATAGGACAAAAGCTTTCCAGCGATGGAAAGAAATGTCTAGAAATTGTAGCAGCCAGAGCTAAGCATGATGTGTGGTGTGGGTTTTTTATTTATTTTTTAAGTTGACAGTTTTTTTTTTTTGAAGGCCCCAGCCACTGATACTTTCCTTTAGGCCCCTTTCACACTTGTGCGATTTGCCCAGTGACTTGGGACTGCAAAGTCACATGACAAGTCATACCCCATGGTTTCCAATGAGTACCGTTCATATCTCTGCGACTTCAAAGAAGTCCCTGCACTACTTTGATCTGATTTTGATGTGACTTGAGGTTCATAGACCTCAAGATTACACAGGCATCGCTTCAAGTCATGTGACTTTCAGGTCGTACAAGTGTGAAAGGGGACTTATTGGCCTTGGTTAACATTAAAAAAGATGGGGCGCTAGAAATGCAGCTAGTGCGATATGGAAATTGTTCCAAGGTCCAGGTGTGCCAGTAGGCAAAGTTAATTTTCTACTGAGACCAGACCAGGGTTTAGAAGTTCTGGTCTGTATCAGTGTAGACAGCTAGCTGTAGAGAGCAGAAGTGACTCTGTGGATATGGGTGAGAGAGGGAGGAGCGGCGACACTCTGAGTGCAGTTTGTCAGTTAAAATTCAATGTTTAATAAAAGATCAACTCACATTTTGGTGAGATATAATGTGCATGGCATAAGTAGCTTGGGCTCCTGTAGTCCAGCTGGGCAGCGGTGGTGGTCAGCAGTTCCCAGAGGCTCCGGTGATTTCCGAACGCGAGCTCGGCCATGCCTCCCGTCCAGCACCGATGACTTGCTTGTTGTGTGACCGTCTTCAGCCTCTGAGCCTCGGGAACCGCCGGGAAATGCTGACCACCAACGCTGCCCAGCTGGACTACAGGAGCCCAAGGTACTTGTGCCATGCATTATATATCACCAAAATGTGAGTTGATCTTACTTTTATTAAACATTGAATTTTAACTGACACACTGCACCTCTCTCTCTCGCCATATGGGCCTTCCATGCTGTTTCATTTGTTTGTTGGACCCCGAGAAAAACCTAGTAATTTTAGGTATGGGGAAAGTTTACCTCTGCTGAAGCTTATCCCATATCTGGGTTGTTGTCCTCTATAATAAGGCCTCATATAACGGACGCTTGCAGGGGTGTTATATGCCTATTGTAAAAATTCCCATAAGTTTCTTGCACCCAGTGCTTACAGTGAATGGCTGTAGGAGGCCATAGACAATGCTTCAGTTTATCGGCATTGATTCCCAAATGAGAAGGTTTTCTATACCACACGCGCAGGTAAACCAGCCATTCACTTGTATGGCAGGCTGTACATGCCATACACGGATGCATGCGCCCTTTGTGAGGGCCTTGGTTTACCCGCACATGGATGCACAGGTGTTCCATGTGTTTTCAACTTACTTTTAAGGTGAGCAGACTGCAGTTCCTCTTTAAAGATGTTTACTAAAGGGAAATCCACTTTGCACTGGATGAACAGCATTTTTATTTGTATATGATTGGATGATAGAAATCAGCAGAGCTTCCACTCGTTGTAGTGCAAAGTTGATTTTCCTTTAGTAAGTCAACCCCTAAGCCTTTTTCTGACAAAATTACTTAGAACACCCAAACATTATATATATTTTTTTTTCATCAGAGACCCTAGAGAAATTAATGGCGATTGTTGCAATATTTTATGTCACACTGTATTTGCGCAGCAGTCTTTCAAATGCAATTTTTGGGAAAAAATACACTTCAATGAATTAAAAAAAAAAGTAAAATTAGCCCAATTTTTTTTTTTTTGTTTGTATAATGTGAAAAATGATGTTACGCTTAGAATCATAAGAGAATCGTGATCTTTATTATAAGCAAAAAAATCGTGATTCTCATTTTATCCAGAATCGTGCAGAAAAACAGTAGGTTGTACTTGTTTTTCTGTAGCCCGCTCTCATCTACATCTGTTTTAAAGTGCAGAATTTATAAAGCTTGTCTGAGCTTTCAGAAAGTAGGGGTTGGGGAGCTAAAGTTACATGCTGCAGAGATCAGTGAGAGCTGATTGGAGGGAAGGGACACACCCCTCTCACACAGCATACAGGAGCAGAGCTGAGGCTGTCAATCACAGGCTGGAGCTCCCCATTTTTATCTCTGTGTTCAGAAGTGAATCATCCTTATAGCAGAGGAATGGGGCATCAGACAGAAATGACACTTAGTACACATGATCGGAAATTCCAGCAAAAGACCGAAGTGAGCTTTTGGTTGGAAAATACGACCATGTGTAGGCTTCATCAGACTTTTGCTAGCGGAATTTCGGCCAGCAAAAGATTGAGAGCATGTTCTCAATTTTTCTGACGGAAAAAGTTTCTACCGGAAATTCCGATCGTCTGTGGCAGTTCCGATGCGCAAAATTCCTACGCATGCTCGGAAACAAATTGACGTATGCTCGGAAGCATTGAACTTAATTTTCGCGGCTTGTCGTAGTGTTGTACATCACCGCGTTCTTGATGGTCGGAATTTGGTGTGACTGTGTGTAGGCAACACAAGCTTGAGCGGAATTCCATCAGAAAAAACATCCAAGGCTTTTCCAACGAGAATTCTGCTCGTGTGTACGCGGCATCAGGGGGTTAGAAAGACAAATCCACTTTGCACTACAAGTGAGAACTACAAGTGCAAAGTGCACTTGAAATTGCACTGAAAGTGCACTTGGAAGTGCAGTCGCTGTAAATCTGAGGGGTGGATCTGAAACGAGGGGAAGCCCTGCTGATTTTATCATCCAATCAGGTGCAAGCTAAAATGCTGTTTTTTATTTTCCTTGCATGTCCCCCTCGGATCTACAGCGACTGCACTTCCAAGTGCACTTTCAGTGCAATTTCAAGTGCACTTTGCACTTGTAGTTTGCACTTGTAGTGCAAAGTGGATTTCCCTTTCTTAAATAACCCCCTTAGTGCACTGGATTGAGACAAGTACAAACTATAGAGAGATATGCTTTATTCATATTTCATTCAGAGGTACAACCACTTTTTTAATAGACCAAGCTGTCCAGAAAAAGTGGCATTTAGAGGGTTGAGACAAACCATTTACCGGTGTGGTTACAATAGTCAGTTTTTATTCATTTATAAAACAGACAGCAACAGTTTATCTGGAATTCAGCCTTATGCCCCGTACACACGTTCGGACTTTGTCCGCCGGACCTAGTCCGGCGGGACTTCCCCACACACGCCCGGACTTCCGAGCGTGTGACTTGCCCACACACGCCTGGACTTCTCCGGCGGACAATCCGCTGGACAAAGGCCGTGGGACTTTTGAAAATGAACGGACTTGCCCACACACGGAGCAGTCCGTTCATTTAGAACGTAACTGCAGGTAGACGGAGCTATCGAAGGCAGTGAATGCCGCCGCGCTAGCCCCGTCACCTGGCATGGATTTAAAGGGACTCCCCCCTCCTGAGCCGTACCAGGCCGCATGCCCTCAACATGGGGGGTGCCCTGGGGAAAGGGGGGCCATGCGGCCCCCCACCCCAAAGCACCTTGTCCCCATGTTGATGAGGACAAGGGCCGAGGGGGCTTGAGTCCAGCGGACAATCCCGCGGGATAGTCCGCTCGTGTGTACGTGGCAAGTCTATCTAAATCTGCTAGTATATTTATTTTTGGGTTTAATCCAGTTTTTACAAAAGCTCCATTTCATTCCCTGCTGTGACCGCATACTCTATGAAGACCTGTTATGTAGGATTTCTAAAGCTATAGGAATAAATCAGTGTACAGGTGCCTTTCTCTCATGCTGGCAGTCACAGGAAACTCTAAGAAAACCATCATTTTTCTCTTCCTCTTTTCTGTCCTAAATTTATGACTGCGTGGCGATGCACGCGGCATGAACCCATCATATGAGTGTGGTTACAATTCATTCTTTATGGGGGAAGATGACAGTCATTTTTATGAGATTCTGGCATCTAAAGGCTTGTGTTCGTTCAGCCTTCTTCGTTTCAGATGACGTCTTCTCTTCTACTGTACTCTGCTTGTGTAACGCTGAGTATAAGAAGAGTACGTTGTATACAGTCATGTTATGGTCTGTGTAAAGTGCATGTCAGTATGACTGGCAAATCTAGAAATAAACGCGGAGGTCAATAAAGCCACCATCACATTAACTGCCTGCTTGACTTTTACAGGAAAAGTCAATATTTGCATACAACTTCAGCTGCTTCTATCTCTGGATCTCCTGATTGCTAGCATTCAGTTTTCATTAACCTGAGTTATTTTGTGCTTAACCGCTTCCCGTCCGCCTCGCGCACATATACTGCGGCAGAATGGCACGTACAGGCAGATTAACGTACCTGTACATTGCCCTTTAAGAGGCGGCTTGCGGGCACCCACCAGGAGCTCCGTGAGCAGGATCGCGGGTCCCGTGGACTCGATATCCGCAGGGGTACCCACGATCGTCTCACGGTGAGGAAGAACGGGGAGATGCTAATGTAAACAAGCATTTCCCTGTCCTGCCTAATGACAACTGATCACGGCTCCCTGTGATTAGGAGCGATGATCAGTGATGTGTCACACACAGCCCCTCCCCCCCACAGTTAGAATCACTCTCTAGGACACACTTAACCCCTACAGCGCCACCTAGTAGTTAAACCCTTCACTGCCAGTGACATTTTTTACAGTAATCAATGCACTTTTTTTTAGCATTGATCACTGTATTAATGCGAATGGTCCAGAAAATGTGTCAAAATTGTCCGATGTGTTCGCCATAATGTCGCAGTCATGATAAAAATCATTGATCGCCGCCATTACTAAAAAAAATAATTATTAATAAAAATGCCATAAAACCATCCCCTATTTTGTAGACGCTATAACTTATGCGCAAACCAATCAATAAACGGCTATTTCTATTTTTTTTATCTATATATCAATATACATGTAGCAGAATACATATTTGCCTAAATTGATGAATACATTTTTTTTTTTTTTTTTTTATTGGGTATGTTTTATACCCAATAAAAAAAAGTAAAAAAACAAATGTTTTATAACATAAAGTTAAAAAAAAAAAAGGAATTTTATATATATATATATAAATATAAATATATATATTTATATAAAAAAATAAAATATAAATATATATAAAAATATATAAAAGGCCACTTTTTGCAATATGTGTTACTTTACCTGGCAATTGCACGCTCGTGCGACGCTGTACCCAAATAAAATTGATTCCCCCCCCCCCCCCATAAATAGAGCTTTTATTTTATCACCTCTGCGGTTTTTTTTTTGCGCTATATACAAAAAAAAACAACAAAAAAATAAAATATATAGGTATATATATATATATATAATTTTATTTTTTTTTTATTGTTGTTTTTTTTTGTTTATAGCGCAAAAATAAAAACCGCAGAGGTGATAAAATAAAAGCTCTATTTATGGGGGGGACATCAATTTTATTTGGGTACAGCGTCGCACGAGCGTGCAATTGCCAGGTAAAGTAACACATATTGCAAAAAGTGGCCTGGTCATGAAGGGGGTAAATCTTCTGGGGCTGAAGTGGTTAACTGGGCGAGTTTGAGGTTTACATAAAGTGGTTGTAAAGGCATAATGTTTACCTTAATGCGTTTTCTGCATTGAGGTAAAGAACCTTCCAATATATGCCCCCCCTTACCAAGTACTTATGGTGCCCATGCACTAGACGAATGATCGTTTGCAAATCTGTCATTTGGACAGTTCGTTCATTTTTCATCCAGGTAATGGGCACAAATCAAAAAACGGTTGTGACGTTTTTGAGCCAAAAAAGCAAAGGAAACGTTTGGAAAACTTCTGCCGAATGGACGATAAATGGAAAGGTTAATGTGTCTCTTGCCATTGGTTCCTGCTGCTGTCAATCAAATCCTGTGAGGAGGGAGCCGGAGTGGGGAACGACCCTCACTGTGCGCATCAATAGATGCGCACAGCCCTGCTCAGAAGCGTGCCTACACAAGTGCACTTATAGCACACAGCTTGCTATGGGGACACTAAGAGAAGAGGGGGAGATAAGAGTGCTGGTGGGGAACCCCAGAAGAGGAGGAATAGGGCTGCTCTGTGCAATACAATTGCCCGGAGCAGGTAAGTTCTAACATGTTTTTTATTTTAAGAAAAAAAATGTGCCTTTTACAATCTCTTTAAATGATTTCTTTTCCCGAGCCCTTTAGTTTCATACGAAAAAGAACAGTTGATAAGAAAAATATGTGTAGGTAGATCTGGCCACACACCTGAATTTTGTGCAGAAATGTTCTTTTTCAGAACGTTTGTTTGATTTTCTAATGGTTAGTGGGGTCAAATCCACAATCCTTTTTGACCTCGCTGAAAGAAAAATGAGAATAGCAATTTCTTTCTCAAAGGAACAAAATTCTACCTTTTGGTTCGTTTTGGTAAAGGCCCATACACACGATCGGACTTTTTGACAACAAACATGCACATTAGCTGTTTTAAGGCAACAACGTGTGTACACTCCATCGGACAAACTTTTTCGGTCTTCATTGGACAAAAAATCGCTCTGCCAACAGACAAACTTGGCGGCAACAAAAGTCTGATGGAGCAAAGTGCGATCGTGTGTACAGAAAACCATCGGACTTCACGCATGCTCAGAACCAATACAAAAGATCAGACAACAATACAGAAGTTGACCAAAGGGTGGCGGTAAAGAGCAGAAAAACCACGTGATTTGGTGAAAGTTGGCTGAAAAAGTCCTGCCGTGTGTATGCAATACAAGTTCACGGCCAATGCCCTTTGGACAGAAATCCACAGGAAAGTTTGTTTGAAGTCCGATCGTGTGTACGAGGCTTTAGGCTCCATGCACACTAGCGTTTTTTTTTTTTTAAGCTCCTAGAAGCTGTTAGCCACATTTGGCACCTTTCAGGGGGGAGGGCGGAACAGGTACCTGTTTTTGACAGGTACCGTTCCGCACTTCCGGGAGATGGGGCCTGCAGCCCGTCTCCCGGACGTTCTGCCCCCCCCTCCTTTCCTCCGCCGCCAGACCATTAGAAGGCGCAGCGCGTTTTGCGTGTTTTGCACAATAGGGAACCGGCTGTGAAGCCAAATGGCTTCACTACCGGTTTCCCTTACCAGGAATTGTGGCGACTGCACCCAACAACCGATCCAAAGATTGGCTGGGATGCCAAAATCGCGGGCTCCCTGGACAGGTAAGTGTCCATATATTAAAAGTCAGCAGCTGCAGTACTTGCAGCTACTGACTTTTAATTTTTCATGGGGGGGGGGGGGGGCTGGACCTCCTCTTTCAGCTTCTAGGAGCAGAAAAATTTATTTTTTGTAGACTTTCTTGGAGCGTTTTTTCAGCAGAAACACTCTTAAATGCTGCTAAACGCTACTAATAGCGTTCTTTTTTTTTTTTTGTTTAAGAGAACTGGAAAAATGCTAATAAAATGCAAATGCTCCTAGAAACAGCTATTACCAGCTTTTTTTAGCTAGTGTGCATGGAGCCTAAAAGGGGGAAAAATACTAAAAAACTATATTAGTAGCATTTAGTTTCTGATAAAAAAACGCTCCAAGAAACTCTACAAAAACATTTTTTTTCTGCTCCTAGACGCTGATTCAGTGTATGTGTCAGGTAGGTCATGTAGGTCAAGTAGATCGGTATGTGTCAGGTAGGTCAGTGTATGTGTCAGGTAGGTCAAGTAGATCGGTGTGTGTCAGGTAGGTCAGTGTATGTGTCAGGTAGGTTAGTGTATGTGTCAGGTATGCCATGTAGGTCAGGTAGGTCAAGTAGATCAGTGTATGTCAGGTAGGTCAGTGTATGTGTCAGGTAGGTCAGTGTATGTGTCAGGTAGGTCAGTGTATGTGTCAGGTATGCCATGTAGGTCAGGTAGGTAAATTAGGTCAGTGTATGTGTCAGGTAGGTCAGTGTATGTCATGTACTATAGGTCAGGTAGGTCAGTGTATGTCAGGTAGGTCAGTGTATGTGTCAGATATGTGATATATGTATGTTTCTGCCCCCCCCTTCTTCTGAATGGGGCCTTGCTCTTTATTGAAAGCCCATATGATAGGTTGGCAACACCGATGCAAATCTGTGAGATAGGTACAATGGCAGGATTACCAGTTACTTATTTTAAAGTGGAAGTAAACCCCCCTATCGTTTTCAGCCAAGGAAGCTGCCATCTTTGCCTCTGTTTAATACGAAGTCCCAGGAACAAAGACTATGGCAGGATCACCAGTTACTTATTTTAACGAAAGCTGCAGATCTATAAATATTGTCTATTTGAAATGCAATGAACAGATTAAAGCTTATAGGAAGTTTGATAGCTCGTTCACACCAAAATGTGGTAAATAAAAGTCATGATCTGTGTGCATTTCCCACACCATAGGTGAACGCCCTGCCCTTGCATGTGGGTGCTATTGAATTGTTAATGGCTCCCCAAACGCATCTCACAAACGCAGCGCCATCAAAATGCATGAAGCCACAGTACCATGGGGTTTGCTGCAGTGCTTTCCATGTTCCAGTGCATTTTGTAGCCCATTCAAACGAATGGATAGTCAAAACCTGACCTCCTGGGAAGGCACTGGTGTGAAGCGGCATTTAGCGATTGGGTTTGCATGTACTTTGGATCAATAAAATTATGTGAAAAATAGACCTTTTACTAAAATCCTTTATAATATATTTTTTGCCTGAATGTTTTTTTTCTGTGCTGAACAAAACTGGATGAACTCGCCATATAAATCATTTATTTTTCCTGGTAATGGGTCATGTTGTCTGTAATGGCCACTTACTGAACATGCAATAGTATGCTGTGATTTATGAAAACTTGGTTTGCTGAGTTCAGTGTTTTCATATGTAAAGGTAGGTCTGCTTTCCATGCAGCAGATAGCTTTGACCTCCTGTTTCAAGGTCAGTGGGATAAGAGGTTATATTGTGTTTGGCAACATATCACTGGCACCAAGCACTGCAAGTAACACTGTTTTCATTTAGAGGCTTTATAAACCTTCCTACCTGTACCTTGTGGTGATTTTCACCTGTATCCCATGGGATTGCAGACCCCACAAGCACCCCTTCAACCAAATAATAACAAAAACACCTGAAATAGAAAAGTTAATTAAATGAAACAACAAAAGACAACTATCTTGGAAAATATTAGGCCACGCCCCTATATTTGGGGTTAAAAGCATGCAATTAAAATCATTAAACTTTAGATCCTAATCAAACCAATAATTATTTTGAAATAAATATCAAACACCAAAGCTCACCAAGACTTGAGCTGAACGTAACAGTTTATCAAGTTCTTTTTTATCAAATTATTTAACCACACTGTCCACCGACAATAATGGGTGACAAATCCCACCAGCTGCCCCTCACCCCCCAACCCCCAACACCGTGGCTTGATCAAACCTGCCTGACAATATCTGAAACGATCTCAAAGAGGGTCTGCGATAAAGGCCAACAGAGTAGTCTTCCAATATGCAATGTCTAAAAGAAAGAGACCAATTTATGCTCTTACGGACCCTATAGAAAATGCAAACTTGGGAGCAATAAAATAAACCGTCTTACAAATAACAGCTGAGAAAACCAACACAGCAGAACCGAAGGAGGGAGGGGGAGGGGGGGCAGACAGGTGCTGGGAAGCAGGAGATGTAGCAGCATTAACTAAACTGGACAGGCAGGTCTGGACTGGTCATAGCCCACACCGGGTATTTGGCGGGCTGCATGTCAGGGGCGGACTTGGCCGGCTGCTCTGATGCTCCAAAAAAAGGCTGCTGCTTCCATCACATTACAAGTCCTGACCCAGATCTGATTCCACTGGCCCCCAATGACCAATGTCTGGTTGCTGGTAATGCCTGGCATCTAGCAACCAGTGACATCATGTAATGCAGAGAGAGGCCCCAGCATTCAGAGCAGAGGAGGTTGCAACTTCCTCCTCCTAGTGCTCAGCTGTACTTGCCTCCTCCAGCCTCTGCGGCGGCGCCCCTCTGCACGGAAGGGAAGTGGGTTTGAGAACCTGAGGTGAGGCCGGGATGGAACCTGTTGGGCTGTCATGAGGGAGCCAGGCAGAGATGCAGGGACAGAAAGGATGGCAGCTGAGCTGGTGCTGGATGACAGATGACACCCTGGGGTTAAAAAGGGGAGGAGGAGGTCACATCCTTAGATCTCAGGGGTTCATGCTGGGACTTGTAGCCCATCACTTTTGGAGTATGAGACCCCCAAAAGTGAAGGACTACAGGTCCCAGCATGAATCCCTCAGAGCTGAGGATGTAACCCCCCACTAGTAAAGGACTACAAGTCACAGCATAAACCCCTGAGATCTAAGGGGTCACATCCTTAGATCTCAGGAGATCGTGCTGGCACTTGTAGTCCTTCACTTTTTGGAGGTGGTCACATACTTAAATCTCAGGGGTTCATGCTGGGACTTACTTTCCCAAAAGTGAAGGCCTATGATCCCCCCCCCCCCCACAAGTGAAGGACTACAAGTCCGAGCATGAACCCCTCAAGGATGTGGTCCCCTCCCCTCCAAATTAAAGAGATGCTGGCTGCCATTGAGGGGACGGCCCCTCTGTGCTTACAAGCATAGGCTTCTATATGCCATATGTCCAGCCAGAGCGACGTGGGGCATGCTCAGAAGCATCAGTTCCAAGTAAGGGGAAGCAGACTGTGCAATGTGAACTAGTCAAAACAACAAAAACATTTGAAAGTGTACAATGCCTTTAACCACTACAATACCCGGCACTTACACCCCCTTCCTGCCCAAGCCAATTTTCAGCTTCAGCGCTGTCGCTGTTTAAATGACAATTGCAAATGCTACACTGTACCCAAACAGAATTTGTACCCCTCCTCTGTACTCCCCACAGATGCAGGAAAAAAATGCCATAAATATATTGTCTATTTTGTAGACGCTATAACCAATCAATATACACTTATTACAATTTTTTTTATTTTTTTACCAAAAATATGTAGAAGAATACATATTGGCCTAAATTAATAAAGACATTTTTTTTAAATCATTTTTTTTTTGGATATTTATTATAGCAAAAAGTAAAAAATATTGTTTTTATTCAAAATTGTCGCTCTTTTTTTGTTTGTAGCACATAAAAATAAAAACCACCAAAAGAAAACTCTATTTGTGGGGAAAAAAGGATGTCAGTTTCGTTTGGGTACAGTGTCGCATGACCGCGCAATTGTCAGTTAAAGTGACGCAGTGCTGTATGCAAGAAATGGCCTGGTCATTAAGGGGGCAAATCCTTCCAGGGCTGAAGTGGTTAAAGAGCACTTGTTTTTTTTTTTTTTCTTTTTTAGATCCATACTGTTCTAGAAAGACATTTTACATATTAACTTTTGAATAGAGCGAGAACCACTGTAATTGCATCCAATATGTACAATGACATCTCACTGCTTAGTGTTGTCAGACTGTCTTTGATGTTAGAATTGTGTTAACAGATTGAATATCTGTGCAGGCCGCTTGGCAAGAACAGCAATTCAGTTTGATTTTGGCAGCTGTGCGAAGGTGAAAGAGAAATCAAAGTAAATGATCCCTTTCACGGATGTCTAGAATAGCCATCTGTAATGCTGTGCTAAGATTTTATGTGTATCCTAAAATAGTAAGTATGAATGCATGTTTGTAGGCTATCCATATACATACAATTGATAGAATGAAAAGCTTTAATGTTGTTGCCTATAGCAGTTCTTTCTATGCTTTCTGACCTTTGGGCATTGAGTTATCAGTTTTCTTAGATATTTAAACGTGATAAAGATCAACTTGATATATACACTGCTCAAAAAAATTGAAGGAACACATCAGATCTCCATGGGGAAAAATGTCATGCTGGATATCTATACTGATAAGGACTGGGTAATGTGTTAGGAACGAAAGGATGTCACATCATTTTATGGAAATAATAATGATCAACCTACAGAGGGCTGAATTCAAAGACACCCCGAAAATACTCATCTTTTCTGACTATTTTCCACTAGTTGCATTTGGCTAGGGTCAGTGTCACTACTTGTAGCATGAGGCGATATGTGGACCCAATAGAGATTGCACAGGCAGCCCAACTGCTCCAGGATGGCACATCAATACCTGCCTTTGCCAGAAGGTTTGCTGTGTTTCCCAGCACAGTCTCAAGACCATGTTGAGGGCATGTGGCCTGTCCTCCAGGCTGCATGCTCGGATAAGGGTCTGGTATGGATTTTGGGGGAACCCACACCAATTTTTTTTTAATTTTGGAGTGGAGTTCCCCTTAAAATCTTGGAGGGGGGGGAGCCCATGCCAATTTATTTTTCCCCCCCCTTGATCTCTCATCTATATTGCTGGGAGCCGGCAATACATAACAGCTGCGAGCAAATTTAAATGACATTTTTTTCCTTTAGAAATGTAAATTTGCTGCTGCACTGTTCTACACATCACACAGATGTGCCACTTTACAGACAGACTAAGGGGACCCCCCAGGCACAATATTTAAAGGAATATTTCATTTTTATTGTTTCACTTTAAACATTATTAAAATCACTGCTCCTGAAAAAAATGTAGTTTTAAAAACTTTTTTTGCATTGATACATGTCCCCTGGGGCTGTACCCGGGTCCCCATACACTTTTTTATGGCAATAACTTTCATATAAGCCTTTAAAATTAGCACTTTTGATTTTTCATGTTCATGATACCCGCGATCACCTCACGGAGAGGAAGAACGGGGAGACGCTTGTAAACAAGCATCTCCCCGTTCTGTCTAGCAACAAGTGACACTGATCTCTGCTCCCTGTGATTGGAGCAGAGATCAGTGATGTGCACAACACAGCCACGACCCCCCACAGTTAGCAACATGCCCCTAGGACACACTTAACCCCTACACTGCCACCTCCTGGTTAACCCCTTCACTGCCAGTGTCATTTACACAGGAATCAGTGCATTTGTATAGCACTGATTGCTGTATAAATGACAATGGTCCCAAAAATGGGTCAAAAATGTCAGACGTGTCCGCCATAATGTTGCAGTCACAATAAAAATCGCTGATCGCCGCCATTTAAAAAAAAAATGTATTAATAAAAATGGCATAAAATTTTCCCTTATTTTCTAAACGCTATAACTTTTGCGCAAACCAATCAATAATCGCTTATTGCGATTTTTTTTACCAAAAATATGTAGAAGAATACGTAATGGCCTAAACTGAGGAGAAAAAAAAAATTGTTTTTATATATTTTTGGGGGGGGATATTTATTATAGCAAAAAGTAAAAAATAATGCATTTTTTTCAAAATTTACGTCAATTTTGTTTGGGTACAACATCGCACGACCGTGCAATTGTCAGTTAAAGCGACGCAGTGTCGAATCGCAAAAATTGCTCTGGTCAGGAAGGGGGTAAATTCTTCCAGGGCTGAAGTGGTTAACCACTTGCCTACTGTGCACTTAAACACCCTTCCTGCCCAGACCAATTTTCAGCTTTCAGCGCTCGCGCACTTTCAGTGACAATTGCGCGGTCATGCAATGCTGTAACCAAATGAATTTTTTATCATTTTGTTCGCACAAATAGAGCTTTAGTTTGGTGGTATTTATTCGCGACTCCGTTTTTTATTTTTTGCGATATAAGCGAAAACATAGCGGAAATTTTGAAAAAAAACAATATTTTCTCCTTTCTTTTTTAAAAGAAATCCAATAAAATCAAATTTTGTCATAAATTTAAGCCAAAATGTATTCTGCTACATGTTTTTTGTAAAAAAAATTCCGTTAAGTGTATAATAATTGGTTCGCGTGATCACAGACATATGTACGCAAATGATCATGTAAAAGGGGTGTGCAGGTGATCACGGACATATGTGTGCAGATAATCATTGGCACATGTGATTTTAGTGGGACATATGTGAGGGACATGTGTTTTTATTATTTAGGGACATGTGTGTTTTGGGGACATGTGTGTTTTACTGTGGGGACATGTGTGTCTTACTGTGGGGACATGTGTGTCTTACTGTGGGGACGTGTGTTTTACTATGGGGGACCCTAGACTGGTGATCAGTGAGTAAAAAAAACATCTCATACTCACTGATCACCAGCCGGCTGCAGCGATCCGCTCTCCTCTCCTCACCGACGACTTCCGTGTGAGGAGAGGAGGGCCGATTGCCTAGCAACCGGCTGTTTGTTTACATCACATGACAGCCGTGATTCGTCACGGCCGTCATGTGATCAGGAGGGCCAATCACCGTGCCCTCCTGCCGATTCGAGATGCGCCGTGTCCGGGTGACACGGCCGCATCGGGATCGCGCCGCTGCGCGGGCACGCGCGCGCGCGATCCCTCTACTTCTGAAGGACGTTCCTGAACGTCCTATCAGAAGTAGATGGCTCCCACCCGGCCGTATATCTACATTGGCCGGGTGGGAAGTGGTTAAAGAGAGAATTTGGTTTTATTTACACTTCAAGACTACAGCTGGAGAGAAGGTACCCTGCAGTGCCACATCTTGCCTTTAGATTACCTGACTGCTGCCCCTATAAGCTAATGCTGTCCCTTTAACCAGCTTGGACCAATGTAAGTATGTATGTGCCATGCCTTGCCAGTCCCCAAGAAGCTGGAAATCGCTATGGTAGGCACGACTACTACAGTGATCTCCACTTGTTTCCTGGCCTGTGGCTTTAACTGCTTAGCACAGCACTATATTTGGAATCTGCTGATTCATCTGATGTGCAAACGTGTCTAGATATTAATTATACAGTACATTCACTGAGCACTTTATCAGGAACATTACAGTGTACTAAATTGTGGTCAGCCTCAATACTAACACAGGCTGTGGCTTTCAAGAGATGACTGGTATCCACATGCCAAGAGTGTGCCAAGGAAGCATTCCCCGCACCATTACACCACCAGGCTGGACTGTTGACACAAGGTAGGTTGGATCTATGAATTCATCCCGTTGATAGAAAGGTATGCAGTAGTCCTAATACACTTCTTGTTCTAGGGTGAAATTGATGCTCCTCCATAGATACAATAAAGTTTTGTCTCCTTAGGACAGGAAGTGTGTTATTGGTCAGATCACCAGGTATAAAACCAGATATTCTTGGGTTTTGATGCATTTTAAAGTTGTTAGTGGATTGTATTGTATATCATATATGAAGATTGCCTGACTCACACGAGACACATTTTATATTGTCCTTTATATTGTCCTCAGCTGTGATCCTTTTTTGGACTTGCTAGTCGAAGAGGAAGTCTTTTCTGTGCTTAGAACAAATCATTAATGCATGTGGATGACTCATTCGTTTTTGGTAAATAGCTGCAGTGTCTTGCTGGATAATGTTGGACCCCCCCCATCTTCCCGTACCAAGCAGCACAATGCTTGGGATGAAGTGCAATTTCTTTTTCTGTCGCCTTGTGTTTTGCAACAGTATCTTTGATGAGAAAGCTTTGTGCTCTGTTCTTTTGAGGCTTTGAAGGTAGAGAATTAGCACTGCACTATAAGCAGAGATTTTATTATAGTTTTTTTTTTTTTTTTTATCCATAAATTTTTTATTTTATCAAAAAAGAACATAACAATTAAGATTGTTGCAAATGGTACATATCATTGTAATGCAAAAACATTGTAAAGGCATATAAAATAGGCTTTGTTCAAATCTTGATGGCCCAATCCAGCCTACCCCAAATGGGTTCACTTATTATAGGTGTTAACCCCTAAGGGCTCATTTAATACCGGTTCAGTTGAGCTGCAAAGATCAATGCAGGCTCAACACCCAGATACAATTGTTTTCAATCTGCCCTGTTCACACAATGCAGCCTTGAGGTGGGTTGCAGTAACGTTACATAAAAAATTCAGATATGTTGCATTTTTCCGCAGCTCGCCTCAAGTCACTGTCGGTCACCTCGGTGCATGGAAATGAATGGAACATTGTCTTGTGATGCTTCAATAAGGTTAAAAAAAAAAAAGGTAAACATTGGGGTTGATTTATTAACCACTTGCTTACTGTGCACTTAAACCCCCCTCCTGCCCAGACCAATTTTCAGCTTTCGGTGCTCTCACACTTTGAAAGCTCTCAGGAGCGTGCATTGCGGAAGTAAACAGGAGGACGTCCAGGGACGCCCTCCCGGCAGATAGCGTCCGCGCTGTAGCTGTCCTTCGACTATAGCGTGGGCGCAAAGTGGTTAAAACTGGAGAGTGCAAAATCTGGTGCAGCTCTGCATAGAAACCAATCGGCTTCCATTTTTTTTTTTTTTTTTGTCAAAGCTTAATTGAACAAGCTGAAGTTAGATGCTGGTTGGCTACCATGCACAGCTGCACCAGATTTTACTCTCTCAGTTTTAGTAAATCAATCCCAACGCCTTGCAACAATGCAGGCCACCGCACCCCACCACCCATACACAACAGACACTACCTTTTGTTTTTAGCATATGGACTGTGAACAAGCCCTAGAAAAGATTTAAAAGTTTCAATAGGGATGGAGGTTGTAGTAATCATAGCATATGCATGGTTAAGACCAAATACATTTTAACTTATAGTGCATAATAAAATTTGGAAATACAGGAAGGTGGCGAAGAAGCTGCAGGTAAGAAGGAGGCAAACCAGAAAATAAGTTAAAGGAAATGTAGAAGAATAAGACAAAATAGAGGCTTAAACAAAATACAACATACAACCATACTAACAAAAAAAATAGTAGTAACAAGGGTAATTGAGCATTTGTTTGAATATGCCTTAGTGGGAATTCGTTTTTTCGGCAACTGCATCAGTACGAGAGCTTCGCTAATACATATAGCTTGCTTGTGGTTGTTCCAATGCTGTCAGTGACTTCTCTTGAGGTTCATGCTTGATAAAGGTGAGGGGTTGTATGTATGGGTGGGCCAATATTTTTACCGGCCCCCCAACCACTCACCTGAAAGCTACTATACAGCTGAATGGGCTGTACACATGCTGTGGCAAATTTAATGCGGTTTGTTGAAATGACAGGCATAGCTGCCTGTCAAACTCACCCACTCAAATCAATAGGGCTGCTCCTCAACCACGAGCAAAACATTAGCCTTGTAGTTGCAGCATGTTAATCCCTCTGAAAATGTCAGTTAAAAAAAAAAAAAAAGCAGCTGCTGCTTAGCAGATTGCTTTTCAAAAACTGCCCAAGTGTGAACTTAGCCTAATTCTTAAAAAGTCTTTGTCCTGGAAAGCAACACCATAGCCTAGACCATCTCTGGGGATGAGGAACAGGCTTTCTAGGTTACTGTTGCTGTAAGGCTACTTTCACACTGGAGCGGTGGGGGCGCTGGCGGTAAAGCGGCGCTATATTTAGTGCCGCTTTACCGGCGTTTTAGCAGCGCATTTCGGCCGCTAGCGGGGTGGTTTTACCCCCCGCGAGCGGCCGAAAAAGGGTCAATACCGCCCGCAAACCGCTGCTGCAGCGGCGTTTTGCGGGCGGGTTCGGAGCGCTGCCCCATTGTTTCCAATGGGAACCGGCGCTATAGGAGCGGTAAATATACCGCTCCTATAGCAAGCCAAAGATGCGGCTTGCAGGACATTTTCCAGCGTCCTGCAAGCGCACCGCTGCTTACTGTTACTGTAAGGCTACTCGGGGCTTTCACACTGAAGACACAGCAACAGCTGTTTCAGGTCGGTTTGCAGGCGCTATTTTTAGCGCAATAGCGCCTGCAAACCGCCCCAGTGTGAAAGGGGCCTAAGGCATAACCCAAATGGTGACTTCTTGAATACAATCAAGGTAGAGAATGAGGATCACTTTTTGGATTATAAGGACAAGCAAACTCGAAAAGTAACATCATGTTTTAGAATATTTCTTTCTAAAAGATGAGATGTCCAACAAGCAAGAGGTATAACTCTAATAATTAAAAGCATCCTCCTTATCTTACTGTTAAGATTTAAAGTGCATCTCTCACCTTTATCTACAGTGCTGTGAAAAAGTATTTCCCCCAGATTCTTTTATTTTTTTTCATATATGTCACACTTAAATGATTTAGATAATCAAATACATTTTAATATTACACAAAGATTACCCGAGTAAATACATAATGCAGTTTTTAAAATGATTATTTCATTTATTAAGGGGAAAAAAGCTGACCAAACTTGCCTGGCTCTATGTGAAAAAGTAATGGCCCCCTAAACCTAAAAACTGGTTGCAGCAACAACTGCAATCAAGCCTTTACTATAACTAGCAATGAGTCTTTCACATCGCTGTGGTGGAATTTTGGCCCACTCTTAATTGTTTCAATTCAGCTACATTGCAGGGTTTTTCGAGAATGAATGGCCTGTTTGAGATGCTATGACATGACAGATGACAGATGCTTAATCAGATTTAGGTCCAGACTTTTATTAGGCCACTCCAAAACCTTCATTTTTTTTTTCACCATTTAGAGGTGGACTTGCTGGTGTATTTTGGACCATTGTCCTGTTGCATAACCCAAGTGCACTTGAGCTTGAGGTCACATAGTTTCATAGTTAGTAAGGTTGAATAAAGACATCAGTCCATCCTGAGTGAGTGTCTACAATTGTCCCTATCCCTGTACATTGCACACTCACATCAGTCCCTACCCTCAAGGAGCCCACAATCCAAGGTCCCCATTCATATACTAGGGCCAATTTTTGGATAGAAGCCAATTAACCTGCATGTCTTTGGATTGTGGGAGGAAACCGGAGTACCCGGAGGAAACCCACACAGGCACAGGGAGAACATGCAAACTCCAGGCAGGTAGTGTCGTGGTTGGGATTTGAACCAGCGACCCTTCTTAGGTGCTGCTAGGTTCCTGCTAGGTGAGAGTGCTAACCACTACACCACTGTGCCTCAAACTGATGTCTGGACATTCTCCTTCAGGATTTTCTGATAGAGTGCAGAATTCATAGTTTCATCAATTATGGCGTTAAGTTGTTCTTCCTGAAGCTGTAAAGCAACCCCAGACCATCACATCACCAACTATGTTTGACTGTTGGTACGATGTGCTTTTTTACGCCAGATGTAACATCAGTATTCATGACTCAACAATAAGAGACTGGGCAGAAATGGTATCCATGGGAGAGTTCCAAGGCGAAAGCCACTGTTGACCAAAAAGAACACAAAGGCTTGTCTTACATTTTCCAAAAAAACACGCACACCTTCCAAAAAGTTTAGCTTTTGTTTCATCAGTCCACAGAATATTTGCCCAAAAGTCTTGGGGATAATCAAGATGTTTTTTTGGAAAATGTGAGACGAGCCTTCGCGTTATTTTTGGTCAGCAGTGGCTTTTGCCTTGGAACTCTCCCATGGATACCATTTACGCCCAGTCTCTTAGGCCTCATGCACATGGACGTTTTTGCAGCCGCGTTTTTGAGCGTTTTTTGCAGCTTAAAAACGCCTGTCCTTGTTAGTCTATGGCTTCATGCCCACCTAGGCGTTTTTGAGCTGCAAATGGCATAGGCGTTTTTAAGCTGTAAAAAAAACCCAGGACCAGTGCGTTCCGTGGCGCTGGGCTAGAGCTGTAAAAACGCGAATCGAGCAAAAACGCGCAAAAACGCGCACCGGCGTTTTTGAGCTGCAGCGTTTTTTTGCTGCAAAAAGTTGATTGGACACTGTAATCCCTGTATAGTAAATTAGAGATGTGTAAAACGCTAATTAACGCTGACGCTAAAAAACGCGCAAAAACGCCAATGCAAAACACGGTAAAAGTCAAGTTTTTTTAGGCTGCTTTTTTCAGACGTCCAACCTAGCTTTACAGCCCGTTTTTTAAAACGTCCGTGTGCATGAGGCCTTATTGTTGAGTCATGAACCCTGACCTTAACTGAGGCAAGTGAGGCCTGCAGTACTTTTAGATGTTCTAGATTCTTTTATGATCTCCTAGATGGATCGTCGTGCTCTTGGAATAATTTTGGTTGTAGCCATTCCTGGGAAGGTTCACCACTGTTCCAAGTTTTCTGTACATTTGTGGATAATGGCTTTGTTCGCTGGAGTCCAAAAGTCTTAAGCTGGCCATAAACTATACAAAAAATCGGTCAAAGAACGTTCTTTCGATTTTTCGGCCAGTTAATGGACACAAAATCGATAATCGTTTGGACGTTTTTGACCCGAAAAAACGAAGGACAAGGTTGGAATTTTTCTGCCGAACGAACGATAAATTGAAAGGTTAATGTGTTTCCCGTCCGACCTGTCTGCACTAGGTATATGTAAAAAAAAAAACGAACATCATTTTTTTTTTTTTATGTTCACTGAACGATTTATCGGCCTTTATATGATGGCACCATCGTTTGCGCCCGCGGCCGAACGTTCGGTTTTCGAAAAATGGGTTCGGCCGATTTTTTGTATAGTGTATGGCCAGCATTAGAAATGGTTTTGTAATCCTTTCCAGACTATTCTTTTCTTGAATTTCTTTAAATTTAAATTGCGGCATAATGTGTTGTTTTTTTAGATCTGTTAGCGTGCTTCATTTTGTAAAGCTGGCCATACACCTATAGATTATCTTAAGATTTTCTATGGTTAGATGGAAAAAGTGTAACAGATTTCTCCATGTTCGCTTAACTGTGTGGATGCAGGAATCTCCCCCTTTTTCCATCTAACCATAAAAAATCTGCAGACAATCTATAGGTGTATGGCCAGCTTTAGACAGCTTCTATTTAAGTGTTTTTCTTGATTCAACAAGTCTGGTAGTAATCAGGCCTGGGTGTGGCAAGTGGAATTTAACTTGGCTTTCCAAAAATGTGGTTAATCCCAATTCATTACTTTTTCACACAGGGTCAGGCAGATTTGGACAGCTTTTTTTCCATTAATCAAATCATCATTTAATTTGTGTAATATTAAAATGAGTTTGATCTGAAACATTTAAGTGGGACAAATACACAAAAAAAACAAAATAAAAACAGGAAGGGGGCAAATACTTTTTCACAGCACTGCACATACAAATTTGGAGTCGTATGAAAAAATAAATGTATTGTTTTTTCTCAAACTCAAACTAGATTGGTCTTTTATATTTATCTGTTGCTCAACTGGTTATGTAACAAATTTAAGGAAGTGACACAGTGAAAGTGATCAGTCCTGCTTTCACATAATGCATATATGATGTGCATTGTCAGGATATTGAGGTATAGTTAAAAGAAAAACATGGCACCATTGCTGATCTCTTCTGAAAAAATGTTAGGTGCCTGGTTGTAAATGCTGTTTGAGTAACTGAGACAAAACAAGTATTCAGCAACAGAAGTCAAGGTGATGTCAAAATCCTGGTAAAATGTACTTGTTCTAAAGCCAGAGGGTCAGAACGATTGACAGATACCTAGCATTTAACTGATGCAACCAATGGCAGCTTCTGTGTTTGTTTCATGACTAGCATCTTGTAACGTTCACATTGTGCTGTCTTCTAACCCAGTCATGTGATTTCCTGTCATGAGCAGACACTATAAATATTAAACAGGTTTCCAGCAGTAATGCTGAACAGATACCGTGTTTCCCCGAAAGTAAGACAGTGTCTTACTTTCTTTTTATCCCTAAAAGCCCCACTATGTCTTACTTTCGGGGTATGTCTTATATTGGGAAAAAATTATTAACATTATGGGGCAGATAGCACATCAGGGCACATCATGGGGCACATAGCAGATCAGGGCACATAGCACATCAGTGACACAGCTGGGCACATTATGGGGCACATAGCACATCTGGGCACATTATGGGGCATGGGGCACATTAGGGCATCAGGGCATGGGGCACATTAGGGCATCAGGGCATGGGGCACATTACAGGGCACATCTGGGGATCTTATTAGGGCATCAGGGCATGGGGCACATTACAGGGCACATCTGGGGATCTTACTTGGAGCATGCAGAGTAGCGCAGGAAGCGTCCATCTGTCATATGTTTTCTCTCATGTCACGCTGCTCGCTCCCTGGCGGCCCCTCCTCTCTTCTCGTCTATCCCAGATGATGTCTCAAGCCAATGGGGATTGACGAGAAGAGAGGAGGGGCCGCCGGGGAGCGAGCAGCGCTGAGTGACATCCCCTGGCGGCGGCTCTGGTCTCTGCAGGCAAATCCCCGTGTTTCCCCGATAGTAAGACATACGTCTTACACTATCCACGGTGTGCTGGAAACAGCGTTACAATTCTGTATTCAAATTTCTCAATATACCGGTAGTTAACTTGGCTTTACCTCCCAGTCCTTTTGGTTCCCCTGAGGAATATCACCACACATCCAGGTGTGCCTAGTATGGTGGTGTGAGGTCTGAACTGTTGTCCACTCAGCAATGTCCTACCCTGGTGATTCTAATTCTGATGTAACACACAATTCTAACTATACAAGATGATGAAGTACTATATGGTTCCCTGGAAATACGTCTTATTTGCAGCCTAAAGCGATGGCTACACAGCCACAACATAGCATACCTCTAAAACCCTCCCATGTGGCATCTTTTTTTACCATGTTCAGTGGCCACTAAAGCCTATGGATGGCAGAGATAAAGCAAAATACAGGGGGTCCCCGACTTACAAACATCCGACAAACGACTCCTACTTACAAACGGAGGGAGACAACAGGAAGTGAGAGGAAATCCACCCCTAGGAAGGGAAATTCACTCCAGTAAGAGTTAATATGGGAAAAAGGTCTCTCCACTGATGCTTTATCACCAGTCCTTGCTTCCCTAACAACCCAAAGTTTTCAAAATCCAATTGTCATTGGGACAGAAGGGGAGGTGAAATATTCTGAACAGGGGCACAGACAGCAAAACAAATGTTACAGGGGTGATAACCCTTCTCTATGTTATAAAAAAAAACTTAAAAATAGATTTTTTGGCTGGAGCTACACTTAAAAAATGTACCTGTTCTGACTTGCAAACGGATTCAACTTAAGAACAAACCTACAGTCCCTATCTTGTTTGTAACCCGGGGACCCCCTGTATTTGTATTAAGTGGATCATTAGCGTTTTTCATTTAGTTTTTATGTTCTTTGGCAATATCTCGCTTTATTGTTGGCCATGATTTCCTCGTCATCGTGTTTTGGAGTATTGGTTGAATGGGGTTCATGGTGAAACTTCAGGATCGTTATTTGAAGTAGTGAGATAATGATGAAAAGCTTCAAACAGAAGGGGTTCTGATGAAAGAACAAGATTAATATTGTCAAAATATTTCCAAATAAATATTTGACTACTTTTTGAGTAAATGCTGGATAGGAGTGACAATATTACTTTAGATTAGGACACTCGAGGCAAAAAAATTAAGCAATAATATTGATCAATGAATGAAAATGATTAGCCCTATTTGTTTTTATCTGGATTTTATAACCTTTTACAATAAAATCATTGGATCTGCATAACTAATTACACAAAATAAACATTTTATATAGAGTAATTCAATACACTAAAATTAATTATTTCATTAAACACTTTTTAATTTGCTAGTTAAATGTGGGTTTTTATTAATTGGGGGTTCATCCTCTTTTGACTGATGCTAGTTCTGTTGGGAGTTTAAAATATGCTGATGACCCATCCACTGAATGAATAAATGAACGAATGAGTGACTTGTATAGCGCTACCTATGCGAACTGAATCGCCTCAGGGCGCTTTTGCCGCCGGTGTACATCTGCAGTATAGCGCGGTCCTTTTGCCCCAAGGGGTCCTGACACGCTTACAAACGCATACAACATACACATATTTGGGCAATTTTTCAACAGGATCTAATTAACCTACCAGCATGTCTTTGGAGCCACTAGAATCCACAAGAATTTTCAACTGTTATAATGCATTCATATTGTAATGAGAAAAATAATTGTCCTTGATTTTTGTTCATTTTATAGAAAAAATGTCAAAAAAGTTTATCAAGGCCCTCAACAAATTGGGTTTAAAATTAACCTGTGCTTTGTTGTGCCGGACAAAGTAACAGGTTTACTTAAAGTGTATGTAATTCTAACAACGAACTTCTCTACGGGGGGTCCCCTACTTACAAACATCCGACTTACAAACGACTCCTACTTACAACACGGAGGGAGACAACAGGAAGTGAGAGGAAATCCTCCTGTAAGAGTTAATATGGGAAAAAGGTGTCTCCACTGATGCTTTATCACCATTCCATGTTTCCCTAACAACCCAAAATTTTCAAAATCCAATTGTCATTGGGACAGAAGGTGAGGTGAAATCTTCTGAACAGGGGCACAGACAGCAAAACAAATGTTAAGGGGGTGATAACCCTTCTCTATGTTATCTAAAAAAAAAAAAAAATGTATTTGTTTGGCTGGAGCTACACTTAAAAAATGTATCTGTTCCGACTTACAAACAGATTCAACTTAAGAACAAACCTACAGTCCCTATCTTGTTTGTAACCCGGGGACCTTTTGTCAATTTGCTATTTTAAAGAGTTCCTTTTGGTGCTGGAGCAAGAAGGAAGTATGGGACATTATTGGAGAGTTAAGTAGATATTGGCAATATTCTATTTATATAATATATATATATATATATATATATATATATATATATATATATATAAAAATGTGGAAAGGGGAATTTTAAGATTTTCGTACTTATTTTTAAACTTCTACTTGAAGTGAGCCTGTTTTGTCCTGCATTGACAAAGCACAAGTTTACTTTTAAAGGGATATATTTAGGAGCAACCAAGAAGCTCATGTACTTTTTCGAGCTTCACATGAAAACATTCAGGAATGAACTGGTCCATTGAGAATAATGAGTTTCTTCATCTTGAGCATTCTCATGCTTCAGAAATCACAAAGATGTGAATGGGGGCTAAATGATTTTTGAGCGGGAAGAGGGAAAAAAATGGAAAGGTGGAGAGATAAAAAAAAGAATGTTTTGGTTTTGATGCTTAAAGCCTAACACAGTACTTCTTAAGGCCCATACACACAATCGGACTTTTTGACAACCAACCTGCAAATTAGCTGTTTTGGACCAACATCCGACCGTGTGTACGCTCCATCGGACCAACTTTTTTCAGGTTTCATCTGACTTTTGTTGGCTGTGCGAACGGACCAACTTTCTGCCAACAAAAGTCTGATGGACCAAAGTCCGACCGTGTGTACACAAAACCAACGGACTTTTGTACAAACCAATGCAGAACCAATGCAAAAGATCAGACAACAATACAGAAGTTGACCAAAGGTGGTGGTAAAGAGCAGAAAAAACAAGTGATTTGGTGAAAGTTGGCTGAAAAAAGTCCTGCCGTGTGTATGCAATACCAACTTGGGGCCAACGCCCTTTGGACAAAAATCCACAGGAAAGGTTGTCCACGGTCCGATCGTGTGTATGAGGCTTTAGTGAGGTGCATTCAATGTGAACACAAGTAAAAATAATGGATAATTATGTAAAAAATTGAATTGCTTTTCCAAGCTGTTAGTCGCATGTGGATTGTGTATGGAGGTGTGTTTTGATCATTTTATTTTTCCTTCACCATGCATTAATGTACTCCAATTCCCTTCTATGTTCAGTTGCCTAATTTCAGCGTATTTTGAAATTGTGTAATGCCCTGTACACACGGTCGGACCTTCCGACGACAAAATCCGTCAGATTTTTTCTGACGGATTTTGGGCCAAACTTGTCTTGCATACACACGGTAGCACAAAGTTGTCAGAAAATCCGATCGTTCTGAACGAGGTGACGTACAACACATACGTCGATAAAAATAGCTTTCGTCTCTTAATTTATTCTGCGCATGCGTGGCACTTTGTTCGTCGGAATTGTCTACACACGATCGGAATTTAAACGATCGGATTTTGTTGTCAGAAAATTTTAGATCCTGCTCTCAAACTTTGTGTGTCTGAAATTCTGACGGAAAAAGTCAGATGGAGCCCACATACGATCGGATTTTCCGACAACACGATGCGATCGCACATTTTCCGTCAGAAAGTCCGACCGTGTGTACAAGGCATTAGGCTCCATGCACACTGGCGTAAAAAATGTTGCTTCTACAGAAGTTTTGTGTTCTGCCTGTAGAAGCAACTCAATGTTATCCTATGTATCCATGCACATTAGGACGATTACAGGCATATTTTGAGCTCAACATTTAGAGGCAGGATAAAAACCCTTCTGGTTAGCGTTTCTGATTGGAGTTTTTTTAAGCTCAGTGTGCATGGTTCCTAAAAGCTAATATTTCCCAATTCCAATAAAACCATTGTAGACATCATCTGTACTGATGAAAATTGTGGCTTATTCAGAACACAATTTTCACGGAAAAATCTAAGAAATGCATCCTTGCTATTCGTTTTTAAAATTTTGCTGAGGTCTAATTAAACAGAAAATGGCAATAATAGAAATAAGAGTCGTCACTCATCCATCTTGCATTCTGCCTTCAATAATAAGAGGCCTTGTTAAAGGAATCTAATGAGCAGAAAATGACTGGATTGTATTTTCTGAAAGGATGCTGAATGTGTGTAATGCTGCCACGCCTGCATTACAGGGCTTGAGATCATTAAGACTGTTATAATTTTCTGAGCTGTCATATCGATCGGTGATTCATACAGAGTAGAAGAACTGATGTTATTTGATACTTGTGAAGCAAACATTGATTTTGTTTGTACCCTTCTGGTTTCAGATGGAAGGATTGTAAAGCTCTTACTAGCCCCTTCCCATCAAATCTGAAGACAGCATGGAACAGTCCATCTCCATTTCATCTCTGGTGAAACTGCTTTCTTTCTTTGTTATGCATGATTTGTTTTACCCTGTCGTGAATCCCTGTCATATTGACTTTAGACAACAAAAGCATGTGACACCTACAATAATTGGTAAAGTTTGTGGAATTGGCTATATGACTAAATGTATCACATTAAAGTGATACTAAAGTCTTGTTCTAAAAAATAAATAAAAATAACAAACATGTTATTACCTGCTCTATGCATTTGGTTTTGCACAAAGAAGCCCGGATCCTCCCCTTTTCTGGTCCCTCTTCAGCGCACCTAGTCCCTCCCTCCTGTCTAGTGCCTCCACAGCAAGCAGCTTGCTAAGGGGGCACCCGAGCCGACCCACAGCTCCGTGTATCCATTCAGACACAGAATCATTTCCCATTTAATTTCTGCTCCTCTACATTAAAATACCTAGGAATTAATATACCCACAGATTTGACTCATTTATATTCAGCTAATTTCATCCCTCTTATGCAACGTACTCTACAAGATTTAAAAAAAATATGACTCAAATTTATATTCCTGGTTCGGGAGGATTAACATATTGAAAATGGACATAATACCGCATTTTCTGTATCTTTTTCAAACTATCCCTGTTTCTATCCCCATATCCTTTTTCTCTATTTTACAATATTTATCAAGTTTATTTGGGGGAATAGGAGATCTAGACTAAATTGGAAAACGTTAACATTACCTAAAATGAAAGGAGGAGCATGTGCACCGGATCTTTATTATTATTATATTGCGGCAGTCCTTACTAGACTAGTGAATTGGTTCCATCACTCGGATACTAAGCAATGGGTATCAATAGAACAAGGGTTGAACCAATTTGACCTTCAGGCACTTCCTTGGTTGGATCTATCTTATCCTGGCATTAATCGGGATACTTCCTTTTCCTTACCCTTTCTTACGTCCCATTTAATGAGCATTTGGCACAAAATAATTTTCTGTCTAGGGCTTTCTTCACAAATAGGACCAATGACACCCTTATTTGGTAATCCACAATTTCCACCTGCAGTAGATTACATTTTTTTATGTCGAATGAGGAGTCCCACCGAAGAGTAAATCAAATTCTTTGTCAGGGTAAACTACCACCCATAATGAACTTAATACCTACACAACCGCCTTCATTTATACAATGGATGGAATATCAGCAATTATTATCTTTTGTGTCCTCTATTCCTTTAAACAAATCCTTTAACCCCCCTGGCGGTAATCCCGAGTCTGGTTCGGGGTGGGAACTTCAGTACCAAAAGCGGTAACCCCGAGCCAGACTCGGGCTTCCATTGCAGGATACAGGGGGAAGTTACTTACCTTGTCCCCTGGATCCTGCGATGTCTCCCCGCTGTGTGAGAGAGCCGTCTGCTCGCTCGATTCACACAGTGCCCGAGTGCCGCTGATCTCCGTTCCCTGCGACGTTACGACGCACGTGAGCGGAGATCGGCGCCAAATTCAAAAAAGTTAAAAAACACAATACACATACAGTACTGTAATCTTACAGATTACAGTACTGTATAAAAAAAATACACATCCCTTTGTCCCTAGTGGTCTGCCCAGTGCCCTGCATGTCATTTTATATAATAAATTTATTTTTTTCTGCCTGGAAACTGGAGATTGTCCATAGCAACCAAAAAGTGTCCCTTTATGTCAAAAGTGGTTTTAGACCAGCTAGAAAACAGCGATAATAAATTAGAATCACAATTCATCATCAAACAATAAATTTAATGACAGCGACTATTCTGCAACTGAGCAAATTTCAGTGTTTTTGATTTGATTACATTATTGAATAATTTTTATACATATTTGTATTATATTATAATTTATGATTTTGTGTTTCAAACTTTATCATACCCGGGATGTCTACTAGACTCTGGTTCGGACAGATTTAAGTGAGTTATTCATAAGAATTGCATGCCTACAATATAAAAACGCCAAATTTTCATGCAAAATAATTGTACCGCTTTCAGCACAAAATTCCAGATATAATCATACCGCCAAGGAGGTTAAGGCCCGTGCTGTAGCTGTCATTCAGCTATAGTCTGGGTGCGAGGTGGTTAATTCTGATTATGAAGCCACTACTGAATAACGCTGCAAACTGTGCAGCCAAATGAATCAATTATATAGTGCCACACACAAAGGGATCTTCAATATCACAGGATATAGCTTTACCTCCAGTAATGTTGTGTACCTCATCCAATGCAAAAAATGCAACAAAGAATCTTATGTTGGAGAAACAGGACAGAAATACCAGAGAATCTATTTACACAGACACACCATTAAGGAAAAGAAGGAGGATGATGTCTGCATACAGCCTGACTCGAGGTTGCTTGTCCGCCTCCATAGCAAGCGCTCTCTTTTGGGGGTAGATAGAGAGGAGGGGAGGACAGCGCTGGAGGGAGATTCCAGAAGAGGTGGTTCAGGGCTGCTCTGTGCAAAATCATTACAATGAGGTGGAGTATGACATGTATGTTTATTTAACAAAAAAATTTAACTTTTACAATCACTTTAATGATAGATGTAATTTTATCCCGAGGAAAATTTAGTCTTTGACATTTTCTTGTATCCATCCCCTAATTTGAACTACCTTTAAGGTATGCCAAAATGCTGGCTCAGCAGACATTGGAACTTTCAGATACACAGGCAATAACAAACCTCTTGAATACACACAGGTATGGATATTTTTTGCGTCGTTACATTGGTCCGGTTTGAACCAGTGTAAGTAGGCATATTTCATACACAGCCTATCCCTGTGGAAACTAGAAATCACTGTAGTAGACACTGCTACTACAGTGATTGCCGCTAGCTTCTGGGTTCATGTTGAATGGCTGCACAAATGATGTCACTCTTTCTGCATGGGCGCCATTCAGAGAGCACTTGAGCATTGAAAGTGGAGATTGGGATGTCACCGCACCGCCTTTCCACCTTGTCCAATCAGTACCAGTGGGATATATAAACAAGTTATTTTGTGTACTTTTATAATTTTATACACACACACGTAAAATACTTCTGGATGTGACAGTGAGCTAATTATTTGAGCTGTTACAATATTTATTCTTTGGTGAGATGAGGACAGTGTTCCTTAAAACAAAAGATAAACTGGTTGCTTGATTTTAATGTAGAAAGAAAAAGCGTATTCAGAAACATTTGAGCAAGTGCAATTGAATGACCCATCTTGTTATCTCAAAGGTACAACCCATGAAAGGTTGTGGTATAAAGTTTGCTAAAATGTGTGACATTTTTATAGTAGACCTGGGGGGAATATTTCCCTAAAAGGAGAGCTCCAGGAATCCTATCTAAATGGGACAACAGGAGGTAAAAAGCTGAGACTGGAATGCAAAGGTACTGTTGGCTCAGTGCTTCTAGTCAGTGCACTCTTTACTTCCTGTATCTGCAATTTTTGGCATGGAATTAATTGTTGCAATACAAGTCTATGGGACTTATGCCCCGTACACACGATCGGATTTTCCGACAACAAATGTTGGATGTGAGCTTGTTGGCGGAAAGTCTGACCGTGTGTATGCTCCATCGAACATTTTTTGGTGGACTTTCCGCCAACAACAGTTGGCTAGCAGGTTCTCAAATTTTCCGCCAACAAATGTTTGTTGTCGGGCTTTTCAATCGTGTGTACACAAGTCCGTCGGACAAAAGCCCACGCATGCTTGGAATCAAGTACGAGCCGCAGATATAACTAGCGTTTGTAATAGAAATATCACGTATGTCTTGTACGTTCGTATTTGTTGGCCAACATTTGTGTGACCATGTGAATGCAAGACAAGTTGGAGCCAACATCCTTCGAACAAAAATCCATGGTTTTGTTGTCGGAAAGTCCGATCGTGTGTATGGGGCATAACACTGCAGTCACCAATTCCAGATGTACAGCAATCCCAGACTGGAAATTAGAGGCGTGGGTCGGATGTGGTAAATCAGTATATACTTTACAGCGGATAAAATAATATTATAGGTGCCCCGTAAAATCTCCTCTTCCTCATACCCTTCAAAGTGCGCATGTTGGGAAAAGAAAATGATTGATGAACATAGAAATGTGACACTGAGGTAGGCTTAAAGTTTGGCTTATTCTGTCTGAATTAGTTACCTTATCTAAGTGGTCCTTTGACCACAAGTCCAGGATTTTGTGTTGCAATTGTGGGACTTGGAGAGATGGTTAGTAGTAGTGTCCACTAACCAGTGACATGGGTGGCACATGTAGCTTTGAAGCTCTTAACACATATATGTTTTATTTTGGGTGCAGAAAAAGCTTGTAGCGATGCCGGATCACACAGATGTATCTCTAAGCCCAGAGGAGCGAGTTCGGGCCCTCAGCAAGCTAGGCTGTAATATCACCATCAATGAAGACATCACGCCCAGGCGCTACTTTCGGTCTGGAGTGGAGATGGAAAGAATGGCCTCTGTGTACTTGGATGAAGGAAATCTTGAAAATGCCTTTGTTCTCTACAACAAGTTTATAATGTAAGGAGTCCAGTCATATTCTGATTTAAACATGTCTTCAGCCACCACCATTTAATGTAAGCAATGAGATGTCTGTTGTTTGGTTCCAGGCTGTTTGTTGAGAAGCTGCCCCAACACCGAGACTACCAACAATGTGAAATTCCAGAAAAACAAGATATATTAAAGGTTAGTTTGAGTTACCTATATTCCTAATTGTTTTTCTCTGTAAACAAAATAATTCCTCATACATAAATTTCAATAGGACACAGATGGGGGTAAAAAAAAAAAAAAAAAGCCTAATGCAGCGTACACACGATCGGAATTCTCGTCGGAAAAAAACTCTGATGGAATTCCGCTCAAGCTGTGTTGCCTACACACGATCACACCAAATTCCGACGGTCAATAACACAGCGGCATAAAACACGTTCGACAGCACTATAAAAGGGAAGTTTAATGCTTCCGAGCATGCGTCTAATTGTTTCCGAGCATGCGTCTGAATTTTGCGTGTCGGAATTGCATACACACGATCGGAAAATCCGATAGAAAGGTTTTCCGTCGGAAAAATTGAGAACAGGTTCTCAATCCAAAGTCCGTCGGAAATTCCGACAGGAAAAGACTGATGGGCATACACACGGTCGGAAAATCCGATGAAAAGCTCCCATCGGACTGTTTCCATCAGAAATTCCGACCGTGTGTACGCAGCATAAGGCTGGTTTTACACAGGTGTTCTCAGTAGTCCACATCTGCAGGCGGTTGACAGGTCTGTGTCCACTCCACTATGCAGAGCAGACACAGACACAGCCCTGCTGTTCTCTTTGGGAATAGACCGTCTGTCCGTTTCCAACTGACTGTCATTCAATCTGCTGTTTTTGGTGGACAGGATGGGATCAGATGCCAACCGGTGTCAGCGGACACATGTCTGCTGATATCTGCTGCTCCATAGAGAGCTATGGATGGTCCGATCAAGTCTGCCTGAAAAACTGACAGGCGGACCTGATCATCTAACCTGTGTGAAACCAGCCTAATGCCCCGTACACACGATTGGAAATTCCTCCAGCCGTGTGTATGCTCCATCGGACTATTGCCACCAGCAAAAGATTGAGAGCAGGTTCTCAATTTTTCGGTTGGAAAAAGTTAAGATCGGAAATTCCAATCGTCTGTACCAATTCCAACGCGCAAAATTCCTACGCATGCTCGGAAACAATTCGACGTATGCTCTGAAGCATTCTGCTTAATTTTCTCGGCTCGTCGTAGTGTTGTATGTCACCGCGTTCTTGACGGTCGAAAGTTCAGAGAAGTTTTGTGTGACCGTGTGTATGCAAGCCAAGCTTGAGCGGAATTTCGTCGGAAAAAAAACATCCAAGATTTTTCCGACAGAAAATCTGATTGTGTGTAAGTGGCATTACTCTATCCAAAATGAAGAAAAATGTTTTGGCTTTGGTTATAATTGAAATAATTAATAATAATGGGTGTTAGCTGCATGTTGCTCTTGGCTGGTTGGGCATATCTACCCTGTAACACAGAGACGCAGGTTATATTGTAACTGTTAGCAAAGCTACAACGTATGTTACCATCTATGGGGGGGGGGCAATATAGTGGCCCCCATAATATATAGTTGAACTTTCTGTATGGCTGTATTGATTGTAAACCTATGCTTGTTATATGGGCCCCCCTGTAGTTTCCCTTTAAACACAAGTCTGGTTGTAAGAGCTTTCTTGCTAATACAAATATTCATAGAAAATGTATGTTAAATTTTCCAACCTGCAGTTGGTAGAAATTATTATTATTTACATTTTGATTTTTTAAATGTTTTTACCTTTTTTTCCTCTTGCAGAAATTAAAAGAGATTGCATTTCCAAGAACAGATGATCTTAAGAAAGAGCTTTTGACAAAATATAACTTTGAATACCAAGAATATATGCAAGGCATTGTAAGTGCTCTAGAATGTTACTAGTGTTTTTCTCTTTTTTTTTTTTTTTTTTACCTCGCAGTGGCTGGCACATTAGGTGTATAGTGGAACTGAACCCACAGATGTAACTGCTTTTTCCAAAAGAAAGCTCAAGTTCAAAATGTTCTATATATGTTACTAAATCTTTATCAAACATATCAATGTCATTTTGTTTTCATTTCTAATCTTCCTACTAGCCCATGCACAGTGTACTGTATGCTATATTCAAGGCATGCCTGGTTATAATTGTCACAGTTGCCTTCTGTCAGTTCACAGGCAAAGTCTTTATTTTTAGACAGGTGACTCAACTGAAAGCAACTGACACTTTTTTTTTAAACAAATACCTTTATTCTTTGTGAATTGAGCCTAGGTAAAAAAAATTCACCTGTCTTGCCTATGCTTTCAGTGGCGTTGTGTCTTCTCCTGATGTAGAGAGTGAGCAATTAAAATAATACTATTATTTTTTTTTTCCTTAAATTTTCACATACTGGTAGAGAAATCGGACTACACTGTGGCAAGGATTGGTCCTGCCCACTTTGGACCTCCTTAATCAAGAGTGTAAAAAGTCTTAAAGGTGACCAATGCTTTTGCAAATCATCAGTTTCTCTTTGTTGATTTTATTTCCTCCTTTATTCCAGTGGGGCCATTTGAAATCCTCTAGGCCTTGTTCACATAGGATTTTTTTCTTCCAGTCAGCGTGTCTTTTGGTTTTCATCAGCTAAAAGTCCTCCTCTTACTTTTGATCCTACGGTCATGAGTAGAAAATTAGAGGAATGTGTTTTCAGTGGCTACACTTCTTTTAAGTCAATGTAAGCTTTAGGGCACTTTCAAACTGCTCTGTAGCAAAATCGTGGTAAAAACGCGGATGTGTTTTTACCATAATCTTGCTGTGTTTTAGATGCGTTTGCAACAAAAAACAGGAAATCGTCCCGGGACTTTAAATGAGGTGAATGCGGTTAGCCAACAATTGACAGAGTAAATGCAGTCTCAAAATGTATTAAAATTGTCATGTAAACATAAACAACATGAATCATAGCCAAGCCACTGAAATGATACATACAGTAAAAAATGTCATTACACATATCATGGTATAAAATGTAAATGTATACAGGCATGAAAAGTATCCCAGCGCCTTTTCGCAAGACCATGCTCGCTTTATCAGGGGTAGATGCGTGTGTAGTACATCTGTAGGGGGTATAATGAACCAAATAAGTTTCAACACAGAGATGGTATCATGACAATTAGTCAAGAGGGTCCAAAACGCATGGCCCTATATACTCACCACAGGCTGGATCAGACTACAAAATGCTGAATACCAGAGGCAGCAGTAATGAGCGTCCGGAGGTAGAGCTGAGGAGGTAGAGGGAAAACCAACTCAACAGAGCACAAACGGGGGGCAGACATGGCTGGGATGGGGGAATGTGTCACCAAAGATCTCCCAGTATCCATTAATAATATCAACTGAAACATAAATGCATATGTATCAATAGATGCTGTTACAACAGCATAGAAGTAAAGTAGTATATGATATAAGTATGTACATGCATGAACCAATCTGGTTCAATGATGGTATGGGCTTAGAATCTAGGGGATAATAGAGAGAAAGAAAAAAAAACACACATTATGTGTGTATATATATATATATATATATATATATATATAAAATAATATATCATTTTTTTTTTTGTTTTCTTTCTCTATTGTCCCCTAGATTCTAAGCCTACACGCGCATCTACCCCTGATGATGCGAGCATGGTCTTGCAAAACACGTTGGGACACTTTTCATGCCTGTGTACTTTGCAATTTACATTTTATACCATGATACGTGTAATGAAATTTTTTACTGTATGTATAATTTTAGTGGCTTGGCTATGATTTATGTTTATGTTTTGCATGACATTTTTACTAAATTTTGAGACTGCATTTACTGTCAATTGTTGGCTAATCGCATTCACCTTATTTAACGTCCCGGGGCGATTTCCTGTTTTTTGCTGCATATATTAGGATGGAGGTGGCTTGCGGGTGACACCAGACCTTTTCCTTTTTGTCTAGATGCATTTGCTGTGCATTTCTAGTGTGTTTTTGGGTTGCCTGCACCAAAAACACAAAATCACGGTACGTTTTCACAGCGATTTTGCCGCAAATTCTATTCCTTTCAATGGGAAGCTGCATTTTTGGTGCAGTCTTCAAAACCGCACCAATGATGCAGCATGCAGGACTTTTCAAAACGCACTGCATCTGTAATACAGTGGTGTGAAAAATCCTATAGGATTTAAAGGGAAACATTTTTCTTGTGTATCAGTGTGAAAGGGCCCTTAGTTGAACATACCGTTCATGTCATATTCACTTTCATTGGAAGCACAGCCCATTTACAAAGAGAACAAGCATTAACACTCAGTGTTTAATATCTGTATATAGTAAGGGGCTCACCTTTACTGACCTGTGTGAGAAGCCTAGAGCCATCTTTTCATACTCCAGTCCTGGTGCCCTTTTGGTATTGCTTCTAGGTATTTGCAATAATCCCACCTAAAAGAACTACATTTTGCCCCAGAGAAGGAGACTTCTGTAATAAAAACCATGGAAAGCTTCCCTCTTGGTGGGGAGGGGAATCGATCTTGTGTCTGCCCCATGTAGTGTCCACAAGGCTGCCTGTAATTGGTACACCTTGGGTGTAGATCCTCTGGTCTGTCACCACCCATACACTTCGGTTTATTTGCAACATTCTTGCTTCTATACAAAATGTATTTATATTTGTGGCTGTTGAGGCATCAATTGCAAATAGCTGTTAACACAGGTCAGATTTAAAGCAAGCCTGCCATTTAGTACAAAGCAACAGTTTTACTAAACAGAGCTTGTAAAGATCGAGTACTTTCCTTCCTCACACTCCCTTGCATAACTATTTGCCCATTTGTCCCAAAAATAATAAAAAAAAAGAAGTGGAGCATGTGCCCAAGCATTCTCCCATGAGCAGAAGCTTCCTACCCTTGTGTGAGCTCCAATCCAGTGTATAGTCAGAATGCACACAGTGATTTTGAGGGGACTCTGGCAGGAGATCTCTGCAGCGGGGATCCATGGAAGGGATGAACAAATTCTTTACTATGCCTGCTAACAAAGAAAAAGAGGACCAAAAATGGCCCTGGTTCGGACTTTAGGGGCAAAATGGACGAGGATGTATATAAAAATGTAATATTTTATTAATAACACTTGGTTATACATAAAGCAGGTATCAAAAGAGTTAAAAACACAAACCGTAAACACACAATCGACATAAATGTATGGCCTAACAAAATGTTACCACCATATCGACAGCAGGGAGCCCCTATTTGTAAAGGCGTTTCACTGTTTCGCTTCGTCAGGACACATTCAGGGGTTGTTGAAAGAAACAGGTCTCACTATCTTGTCAGCATAGAATATTCACAAATGGAGGTTCCCACAGTGAACTTCAAAAAATACTGTATAGATACGAAAGCGGAATTTTCCAAAAATAGTAACCGTATGATGAGTAGCCCAGAAAGATGTCACTCATATATATTATATTCAACGATTTCCTTCATGTTATACATGGCTGCTTTAATGAGCCTTTGGACTGTGTACAGCTTTAGATACTTCTGCTGAGTTCAGGAGAGGCTGTTTATTTCCATCTATAAGGATATATATTTAGGTTACTGGTTAATATTTATTTTGCAAGCATTTTGGATAAAATACAGTCTCTATAGTTTATGTCCATACAATCGCCACCCCCCCTCCCCTCTACCGTTTATCAACATGAATGATATCGTCAAATATAATATATATGAGTGACATCTTTCTGGGCTACTCACTGCTATCCATATGGTGTTAACATTTTGTTACGCCATACATTTATGTCGATTGTGTGTTTACTGTTTGTGGTTTTTATATTTTATATATTATATGTTATTAATAAAATATATTTTTATATACATTCTCGTCCATTTTGCCTCTAAAGTCCGAACCAGGGCCACTTTTGGTCCTCTTTTTCTTTCAAAATGTATCCTCATACGGATGTGGCTTTGGGAGTGGTTCTTTAACTCTTATGCCTGCTAACAAGAAGTGATGAGCTGGGTTTGGTCCAAATTCAGTCTGAACCCAGTGGAAAGCTGTCACATGATCGCACATTCAGCAGCGCCGGGGGCATTCCCGGCCTGCAGTTGCAGGCACACATAAAGATGGGGATGTCTGTGACATCATTGACCTAATATGTCCACATAGATTTTTGGCCATACTTGGACAAATATGTCACAAGCATCACCACCCCTTTATGTAAGTGCAACTGCAGGGCGGGAATGCGATGGGCTCTGTTGATTGGGGAGGGGATCGTGGAGAGGATGCAATTGTGTGACAGTTTTCTACAGGTTCTGCCGAACTGGGTTTGGACTTAAAGCGGACCTCCACCCTAAAGTGGAACTTCCGCTCATCGGAACCCTCCCCCCCGCCGGTGCCACAATTGGCACCTTTCAGGGGGGAGGGGGTGCAGATACCTGTATAATCCAGGTATCTGCACCCACTTCCGGGAATAGCTAGCCGCAACTAGCCACAGATGCCCCCCCTTATGTTCTGGGAAACACACAGTTCCCAGGACACAACTGGGACCAGTGAAGAGGCGCAGCGTGACTCACGCATGCGCTTCACTTCCCGATTCCCTGACAGAGGATGGTGGCGGGGGCAGCCGAGAGATGAGCGATTGCTCGTCATCTGCTGTCGACATCGCTGGACCCTGGAACAGGTAAGTGTCCATTTATTAAAAGTCAGCAGCTGCAGTATTCGTAGTATTTAACTCTGCTCATCCCAACTATCCAATGCACCATTACTAATTATAACTATCCTAAAACACAAAAAATTTCTCAAAGAAAATATAACATTATAGTTATTAGTAGCAGTGTTCTCTGCTCCTGGAATAAAAAAAGTTAGTCAATGGTGTGGATTTACTAAAGGCAAATAGACTATGCACGTTGCAAGTGCAGTTGTACTACTTTCCCCCTTAGCTTAGTAAATATGGTAAAGCTCTGATTTCCATCATCCACTCATGTGCAAGAAAAAAATGCTGTTTTTTTTTTTTTTATTTCCTTACACCAAATAGGGTATTCTTTACAAAGTGAATCTTTACCACATTTACTAATGAAAATGAGCGCAACTGCACTTGCAAAGTGCACAGTCTACTTGCCTTTAGTAAATCCACCCCAAAAAGTCCTTTTTTGAAGTGAAATCCAAAATGAAACCCTGCAATGCAATAGAATTGGTCTGAACATTCACAGCTGCTTTTACACTTTATCAGAACAAGAGGAAGGCAGAATGTCTGAAGAAAATGGAGCAGCAGCAGCTTATAGAGGCAGAAAAAAAGCGAGTGGCCCAGCTACGGCAGCAGCAAATAGAGACTGAACAATTCACTTTCTTTGAGGACCAGCTTCGAAAACAAGATCTGATTCGAGACCAGCAGAAAAATACAGATAAAGTCTCTGAGCAGACCGATGGTAGCGCAATGACTTGTTTTCCCTCCCCTAAAACCCACCCAATGTGCAATGTTTTTTCTGGAAAAGCTGGAAGGAACGACGCAGCCTCATATGCGGGTCAATCACCTCCTATAAACAGAGCCTTAAGGCCAGCAGCCACTCTAAGTGCCGTTCAGAGTGAGTACTTTTATTTATGTGATCATTTTTAGAGCTGGATTTCCAGTTGGGGAAATTTTTATGTGTTTTACAGTTTACCAAATCCATATGCAGATTCAGGAGCATGTCAAGGATGGTTATGTTAATGACAACAGGCAAACAGGTTAGGTTTTAACAAACATCCAAGGTTTTAATACACTTATGTGAATGGTTTCATCTATGAAAGGATTTGTCATTCCAGATAGCTATTGTTGTGATGCACACACTTACCTCTGCCAATCAGGATGGCCACGCTGGTACCATGCTGTTAGCATCTCTGCTTTCTTGGTGAGCTTCCAGCTCATTTCATAGAAGAAGAGGTGACGATGTTACCTGATTGTCCATTGGACAGGCAGGTGATACAGGAAGCTGTACTGCTAAATCAGGAAATATGTGTGATCTGCCTAGTTCCCCAGTGCTGCAAAGATGCAAAAATCACAAGACTGGCTGACCAGAATCACAATTCCTTTGGCAGGTGTGGGGGTTAGCTCAAATGGGGATCACCTTCCCTGGGAAAAAGGCAGTCCAAACAACAGGTCTTTTCTTAAAAGTCTGACTGGTAGCCAGTTTTATTTAAAAGGTTGCATAGAAAACAAACAAAACAGCAACTAAATCCTTGCCATCCAGACACTAACTAAACATCTCAAAGGGCTTCTCCCAGTCACCAAAAAATAAAAAAACGTTTGCAAACCTTTTCCTTTTTACAGAGCACTGTCCATATGCAGCTCTCTCACTTAGTAATTAGCTTCCCTAAACCCCAGACTAGAGCAACCTCTTGCTCCTGTCCTGCTTTATTTATACCAACTTCTGGAGGTCACCGGTGGAAAGCAAAATCCAGTTCCGCACCAACTCTGCCAAGGTGGCCTGGAAAACCCAGACCTGATTCCATCTTCATTCCCTGCATATGAACGCATGCGAGGAGATACATAGCATCCATCAATCACCTCGCCTTTCCCATTGTCACACAGGTTAAACGGTAAACATAAACCGTAAGTATTTCCAGTATATACTTACGCATTTACCCTCGATTTTTTTCATGAACAAGTAAATTGTTATATAATAATGTCTTAAATTGTGGAGACTTCAATGACTTGGTAATAATTGACTTAAATGATAAAGTCCAGGAGGTAAATGGTTATAACCATTTACCACCTGGACTTTATCATTTAAGTCAATTATTGCCAAGTCATTTATTTTATCTCTCATATATTAATTGGGACCCACCAGGAGCAGCTATATATTTTATGCTCATATATGTTTTTGACACATAATTTATTTGTGGTCAGTAGCACACAGAGCACTTTATTATATTTTATTCACTATATCTTTATTTTGATGTTTTATTAATTGTACACATACTTAGCACTTGGTGCACTACATATATGTATCTATATATATATACATTTTGATAGCTTATTTATTTATTTATTGTTTTTAGTGTTTGGTGTATATTAGCGCGAAATCATCACTCTATTTTATGTTATTTGTGGGATTGTGTTTCACCATTAGATTTTGCTGCTTTTTTAAGAAATATTTTCTACACGTAGCACCTGTAGCTGGCACATAGCAGCTATTTATTCACACACTTTTTATTGATTTTATTTATATTATTGATTGTAATTATTGGGTTGGTGCAGACGATCTAGTTTACTAACAGCGCGAAGGTCACCCACTCTATTATTCATTGTTAACCTAGTGTTAGATAGAAAGGTGCACCATGTTTGCAGATATGATACCCGCTGGTAATCATTTTGTCCACATGAAAATAACTGTTTTCTTGTTTTGCTGTGTTAGATGAAATTGTGGAAGGCCTCCGAATGGTTGTTCTACCCAAAGATCTTTCTCAGAAATTTTTGCAGTTGGCGGATACAAATACCACCCGAGGAATTGAGACATGTGGGATTCTTTGTGGCAAGCTGGTATGATTTGTATTCAAATCTTTTCTAAAGAGATGCAGAAATATTGAATAAAATGGTGGACTTGGGTCACAGATGTTAAACTGTTGAGGCTCCATTGACAAGTTGGCATCGTTCAGGGGCCTCAAAAAGATGTGGTCTCCAACTGAAAGCTGCGGTACTGGAAAAAAAGATGTGTGACCTTATTTAGAGCTCTATTCAACAAGTTTACCATATCTGGTAATTTAAGGAATCTATAGACATTAGATGTTGGTTGAACTTGTAGGCTCAATCTGGCTGCCTAATATTTGTAAGAAGTCTTTCCCCAAATGTATATGCTTGATTCTTCAACATACAGTTGTGCTCATAAGTTTACATACCCTTGCTGAATTTATGATTTCTTGGCCATTTTTTTAGAGAATATGAATGATAACACAAAAACTTTTATTTCACTCATGGTAAGTGTTTGGCTGAAGCCATTTATTATCAATCCACTGTGTTTACTCTTTTTAAATCATAATGACAACAGAAACTACCCAAATGACCCTGATCAAAAGTTAACATACCCCAGTTCTTAATACTGTGTATTGCCCCCTTTAACATCAATGACAGCTTGAAGTCATTTGTGGTATTTGTGGATGAGGCTCTTTATCTTCCCAGATGGTAAAGCTGCCCATTCCTCATGGCAAAAATCCTCCAGTTCCTGGAAATTCTTGGGCTGTCTTGCATGAACTGCACATTTGAGATCTCCCCAGAGTGGCTCAATGACATTGAGGTCAGGAGACTGAGATGGTCACTCCAGAACCTTCACTTTATTCTGCTGTAGCCAATGACAGGTCGACTTGGCCTTGTGTTTTGGTTTATTGTCATGTTGGAATGTCCAAGTACTTCCCATGTGCAGCTTCCTGGCAGATGAATGCAAATGTTCCTCCAGTATTTTTTGATAAGATAATACATTCATCTTGCCATCAATTTTGACCACATTTCCTGTGCCTTTGTAGCTCACACATCCCCAAAGCATCAGCAATCCACGTCCGTGTTTCACAGTAGGAATGGTGTACCTTTCATCATAGGCCTTTTTGACTCCTCTCCAAATGTTGCATTTTATGGTTGTGGCCAAAAAGCTCAATTATGGTCTCATCACTCCAAACGACTTTGTGCCAGAAGGTTTGAGGCTTGTCTCTGTGCCGTTTGGTGTATTGTAAGTGGGATACTTTGTGGCATTTGCGTAGTAATGGCTTTCTTCTGGCGACTCGACCATGCAGCCCATCTTTCTTCAAGTGCCTCCTTATTGTGCATCTTGAAACAGCCACACCACATGTTTTCAGAGAGTCCTGTACTTCACCTGAAGTTATTTGTGGGTTTTCTTTGCATCCCAAACAATTTTCCTGGCAGTTGTGGCTGAAACCTTAGTTGGTCTACCTGACTGTGGTTTGATTTCAACAGAACCCCTCATTTTCCACTTCTTGATTAGAGTTTGAACACTACTGATTGCCATTCTCAATTCCTTGGATATCTTTTTATAGCCCTTTCCTGGTTTATACAGTTCAACTACATTTTCCCGCAGATCCTTTGACAATTCTTTTGCTTTCCCAATGACTCAGAATCCAGAAATGTCAGTGCAGCACTGGATGAAAGTTACAATAGTTTGTCAGGAGTCCAGAAACTCATTGACTTTTTATACACACACACACTAATTACAAGTAAACAGATCACAGGTGAGGATGGTTACCTTTAATAGCCATTCAAACCACTTTGTGTCAACTTGTGTGCATGTTATCAGGCCAAAATCACCAGGGTATGTAAACATTTGATCAGGGTAATTTGGGTAGTTTCTGTTGTCATAAAAATAGCGCCTGTATTTAAAAAAAGGTAAAAAAAGTCCTGCTAGCAGCATCTTTGGAGCAGTATAGGAGCGGTGTAGTCACCGCTCCTATACCGCTCCTACCCATTGATTTCAATGGGACACCGCGGTAATACCGCCGCAAAGCAGCGGTATTGCTACGGCGGTGCTTTGCGGGGGATTTTAACCCTTTTTCGGCCGCTAGCAGGGTTAAAACCGCACCGCTAGCGGCCGAATCCCGCGGCTAAAACGACGGTAAAGCAGAGCTAAATATAGCGCTGCTTTACCATCGCTGTGGCTCCCGCCCCAGTGTGAAAGGGGCCTAACCGTGAGTGAAAGAAATGTTTTTGTGTTATCATTCATATTCTGAAAAATGGCCAATAAATCATAAATTCTGCCAGGCTATGTAAACTTATGAGCACAACTGTAAACGCACAGTTGGGCCTATGGATGAAGGTGGAGGTGCACTTAGCAGACTCCCCAACATAAACTAGCCTTAAGCTGAGAAGGCAGAAAGTTTTTTCGGCTCTCAAGAGATACACCCAGACACAAAATAACATTTCTTTGATTTCTTAATGGATTGGGGGACTATCCTATTCAAGTGAGTAGACCATGAGTCAAGGGGAAAAATTGATCAGGCAAGAAAGAAACTCTGTTCCGATCCCTTTTTGATATTCACCTGTCAAGCTAGCCTTTATGTCCTGCTCCCTCACTTTGCCAAATGATTCACCTGTTTTGCTGTCAACAGTGCTTAAAATATGTTAACTAGAGTTAAGCTATAATTTGTGAGCAACTTATGTAAAGTCCATCTAATTCTTCTAGTCCATCTAACACTACCCTCCTCAGGCAGTGCTGCTTTCCAAGGGTGACTGTTTCTTATACTTAGAAGAGCCACCCTAAGACAGGAAGTGTGTTACTTGCCAGATCACCAGGTGAAAATTAGGAAAAAATGCCTAAAAAAGAAATGCACCCACTACATTTAAGGATTGGTAAGCTGCAATATAGTACATTTTTTGTCTAGAATTGTTGAAGTAGAATGTATCTGGCAGTGAGTTTCCTACACATAGAGGAGCATGCATCGTAATTTCAAGCAGACCTGCTTGGCTTGTTATGTATGGCAGAAACTACAAACTGTCTGGTCGATTTCATTATGGATATTTCAGTTGTTGGCACCAGTGCTCCAGGGATAAATGTGAAAGGCCATTAAACCATGGGGAGTTCAGTATATCTAACAATCTCATTGCTTTCTGTGTCTGTTTTGTCATGTGGAAGGAACATAGCATTTACTTCTCTGCATTTGATGGAGCTCTATGTGACAGATATGTTCAGGTCTCTTCAAGTGTGTCAGATTGTTCTGACAAGCAGTAAAATAAGGAAAATAACTAGATCTATCAAACAGAAATGCTAGCACTGGGTATTATAAGACAGCTAAAGCCTTTTTATTGGTAGAGAACTTTGATTTAACCACTTAACCACTGGGCACTTAAACCCCCTTCCTAACCAGACCAATTTTCAGCTTTCGGTGCTCTCACAATTTCAATGACAATTACTCAGTCATACAACACTGTACCCATATGAAATGTTTGTCCTTTTTTTCACACAAATAGAGCTTTCTTTTGGTGGTATTTAATTACCGCTGGGTTTTATATTTTTTGCGCTATAAATCAAAAAAGACTGAAAATTCATAAAAAAATAAAATAAAAAAATCTTTGTTTCTATTTGCAGAGGCAAGTATTGTCAGAGTATTGGCGAGTATTGGCAGACTATTGGCGAGTATTGGCAGAGTATTGCAGCGTATTGGCAGAGTATTGCAGTGTTGCAGAGTATTGCACAGTGTTGCACAGTGTTGCAGAATATTGCACAGTATTGGCAGAGTATTGGCAGAGTATTGCAGAGTATTGGCAGAGTGTTGCAGAGTATTGGCAGAGTATTGCAGATTATTGTCACAGAGCAGCGCTGTGGGCACTACACATCCAGCCCACAGCGCTGCTGCAATCTCTCCCCCTCTCCCCTCACACTGTACCGATCGGAGGGGAGGGAGGAACCGGCGTCATGACGTGACGCCAGTTTGTTTACAAGTGATCGCTTACAAGTTTACAAGTCACGGATGTTCCCGGGTGCACGCCCCAGGGGGTGCGGGAGCAAGATTTTGGGAGGACGTCCACCCAGAAAAGCCTGACCACGTTGTAGCCGGCTTTCGGCTATGGCCCGGTCGGCATGTGGTTAAATATGTTATTAGTAAAAATTTTATTTGACAAACAGACCAGCAATAATCAGTCAGGTGGATATAATTTTTTTTTTACCAGAGTAGAAATCCTAGATTAGTCTCTCCTGCATAATTTTAATGGAGAATGCTAATGCATGCCAAGTTCCCCAGCCTGCCTGACTAGGGTTTGGTTAAAAGAATGGAAGAGCCCTCTTTGGGTGGAGAAAAGTTCCCCCCTTTTTTATGATGGTGGAAAAATCTTTAACTGGAACCCCTGTCATATTCTGGTAGAATGAGCTAAAACTGAACTATTACAGAAAACAATGGGCAGTGGTCTCCAAACTGCGGCCCGGTGGGGCGGACTTGGCCCTTTGTTTGATTTCATCTGGCCTTTGGGGCACTATTCCTCCTGCTGACACCTACAAAGGGGGCAGCCATTGGCTCCCACTGCTGTCAAATCAATGACGCGGCGACTGTATCACAGGAGCGTGCCCCGCAAGCTAACCTTGGGAGAGCACTTCCCAGAGGGGGTTTAGCGGTTGCGGGGAGGAGCCGAGACAGGCGCCGAGGGACCCCAGAAGACGAGGATCGGGGCCACTCTGTACAAAACAAACTGCACAGTGGAGGTAAGTATGACATGTTTGTTAAAAAAAAAAAGAACCTTTATAACCACTTTAAATCAGGTTAGGGAGTCTCCAAACAACAGGAACACTTGGTTGGGTCCTTCAAACTTTGGTCCCAAAAGTACTTTCACATGTGCTTTTGCTAGGACCCAATCATCTGGTTGTAAATCAGGTGTTCCAGTTATTTGATCTGGATCTGGAATTGAATCAGAAACAAGCTTGTGCATCGCAGTTAGTTGCTTGTATTAGATAATTGCATAAAAAACTAAATCATTATACATTACAGCAGTCTGATGTGGAAAATATAACCCTGTCTTAGGTGAGCCCCAAACAAAGTCTCATAAGGGCTCAAGTTCTCTGACCTATAAGTAGGGGTAATCCTGTTGTTGTAAAGAACCAGAGGCAACAGTTCTGGCCATTTTTTCTTTACTGACCCATCTTCCCTTTCCCTGTACTAATTTAGCTAGCCTGTCTTTAATGACTCCACTATATTTTTCTACCTTTTCTAAACTCTGAGGATGATAGGGGCATGAAAGGCCTGCTTAATTGCCAAGTCCTTGCATATAATTTGCATGATCTGTCCTGTCAAATGTGTTTCTCTGTCATTCTCTATGGTTTCAGGAACTCCAAAGCAGCATATTATTTCGGAAAGTAGCTTCTTTGCTGTTGTCTTGGCATTTGCCACTGGGCAGGCTTCTATCCTTTTTAAAATTTCTCTCCATTGCCTTAGGGCCTACATGAGCTGAGCCATGGGTTAGTTGCATGAGCATCTTGTCTGTTTGAGGTGGGACACATCTTCAATTTTCCTTGCACGAGTCCATCTTGTGCAATCTGTCCCTTTCCATGATTTCATTCAAATCAGTTCTTTTACATTCAGTATTTGTTCTCTTTCTTTCCTTCAATCTTTTACGGGGTTCTTCATCTTCCTTTGCAAAATCAGTAGCTAAGGTCATGATTGCTTCCATTGGTGTTTCAATGGTCTTTCTGACAGTTTATGCCTTGACCGTCAGGGTGGCTACTTCCTTTGGGAGGGTGACTGCTTCAAAAAGTTATTTCCAGTTTTGAATTGGTTCTCCTGCAGCAGTTGTGAATCTTCTATTCTTCCTTATGGGTCCATTGGCAACCTGCGCTGAAAGTGATGAAAGGAGTAGTTGGGTCTCAATCACTTCCTCCAATGTTGTCACCGCATTTGCCATTCTTGGGACTCCATCTTGTACAGTTGTGAACTGTCTACAATTAGGATCAGATCAGGATTTTCAAGAGGAGTGTTCTTTACTGGGGAGATTCACTGCATTTCTTCTTCCATAAGTTTTAAGCAGATGTGGCCACCCTTCACTTCGAGGTCTTCTCTCTCTAGGAAAACGCTAGCAGGATTGATTGTAGTACATCTTTTCACTTCTATTTCTCCTAATTCAAGCAGGATTGCTTCATACTTGCTCAACCTCCTTTCAAAATTTAATTTGCATATTTCTTCAGAACATCCGTTCTAAAGCATATCTTCTCTTTTGTACAGCACCACTGGCACAGATTGCAGCTGCAGTTTTCTTTTTGTGTTCTTGCCACGACATGGATCTTGGTGCATCCACCAACCGTATCTATTTTATACACGGTTTGAAAGGGTTTGCGTTAACGGGACAGGATGAGGAGGTTTCAAGCCATTTAAGAATGCAGGATATAAAGAAAGAGTGACAACAATCTTCTGGAAAGCCAACCTCCAGGGAAAGTCTGTTCAGATAAATTGGACATCTCCCAAACAAAGGCTATCATAGCTCTGATTCCTCAACTGCAATTCTGTTATTCCATCATCGTGTTCACAATGTTCTTTGGTATCTGCGCCTCTTGGCAAGATGCCCAATTTTACCACAATTTAAACATTTCCTGGTTTCTCTTTGAAAAACACATTATCTTCTTGAACCTCATCTAAGGCTATAAAAGCATTAAGTCTGTTGTCTTCTCTTTTCTCTCCTCTCTGGGCTTCAATGCTACTGCACACTTCTTTAGCAAAGCCCATTCAAATCCTTGTTTCCTTATTATGGCAGTAAAGTTAGTACGGTCAGTCACATCCACAGACTGGACACATGTAAAGTAATTAAAAACATCCTCAGCCTTTTCTTATCTCACATCCATCAAGCCACCTGATTTGTTCTGCGAGGGCCACTCATTAATAATTCTACAACATTCTGTCCACTTGCTTTCTAGTGCAATTCACTTTCATGTTTCCTATCTACTTCTTTAAATCATCAATAACCTTAAAAATAAACATACACAGAAACCCAAAGTAATAGATCATAACTCCTTCTGGTATTAGATCAGCTCTGTTTTGGTCCAGCCTATAATAGTCTTGGTGTAATTTCTTAACCACTGTCCATATCGGTCTGTCATGTCTCTCATAGGACTTACTTGTGCCACTTTTACCACTCCCGGCTTGAAAGGTCCATGAGAGTGCCATGCTCTCAATCTAGAGTCCTCACTCTGAGTCTCTACTTAAAATGTGTGGGTCGTCACCCAAAATGTCTCCCGGGCTACAAACAGTAGCCATCAAATGGCACTTTATTACATTTGGCCACACAGGCCTGTACACTTGCCACATAGGCATTACTCGCCACACAGGCTCACTACTACAGTCCTCTGGTCAGACCTTCTTACAAGTCTCATAAATCTATTGACACCCCAAGCATAGAAACAAAACATCAACAATGATAATTATTATCGGCTCTATTATTTCTGCAACAGGTAAAGTGAAAGAGTTATTTGGGTCAAACTGTGTAACATCAACATTACTCTAGTTTACACTCAATTTTTTCCTTAATCTCACCATCTCATCAACAGCATAAGACTCCTTCAGCCAATGAACCCCAGACACTGACTAATTACTCACCACGGAGAGCAGAATAAGTAAAAATAACAGTTTCTTACTGTGGCCACTTGTCTGCTCAACGTGAGTTTTGTGTCTCTCTGGCCGGACTGTATCCGAGTCGCAGACACCATTCTGTTAACCGCTTCCCGACCGCCTCCTGCACATTTACGTCGGCAGAATGGCACGGCTAGGCAAAAGCACGTACAGGTACGTCCCCTTTAATTGCCTAGCCGTGGGGTCGCGCGCGCGCCGCTGGCCAGCGGACCCGATCGCCGCTGTGTCCCGCGATCGGGTCACAGAGCTGAAGAACAGGGAGAGGTCTGTGTAAACAAACCTCTCCCCGCGCTTTCTACACTGCCTGTCATTGATCGGCTGTTCCCTGTCATCGGGAAAGCCGATCAATGACGTCAGACGTACAGCCACGCCCCCTACTGTAAAAAAAAAACACAACACGTCGCACTTAGCCCCTCCCCACCCCCTAATGGTTAACTCCTTCACTGCCAGTGTCATTTACATAGGAATCAGTGCATTTAAATAGCACTGATTTCTATATAAATGACAATGGTCCCAAAAATGTGTGAAAAATGTCTGTGTCCGCCATAATGTCGCAGTCACAATAAAAATCGCTGATCTCCGCCATTACTAGTAAAAAAATAAATATTAATAAAAATGCTATAAAACTATCCCCTATTTTGTAAACGCTATAACTTTTGCGCAAACTAATCAATAGTCACTAATTGCGATTTTTTTTTTTACCAAAAATATGTAGAATACATACCGGCCTAAACTGAGGAAAGAAAACGTTTTTTTATATATTTTTTGGGGATATTTATTATAGCAAAAAGTAAAAAATATAGAATTTTTTTCAAAATTTCGCTCTATTTTTGTTTATAGCACAAAAAATAAAAACCGCAGGGGCGATCAAATACCACCAAAAGAAAGCTCTATTTGTGGGAAAAAAAGGATGCCAATTTTGTTTGGGAGCCACGTCGCACGACCGCGCAATTGTCAGTTAAAGCGACGCAGTGCCGAATTGCAAAAAGGGGCCTGGTCCTTTGGCTGCAAATTCGTCCGGGGCTGAAGTGGTTAAATCAGGCTAGGGAGTCTCCAAACAAGATCATTCAGATGGGACAGTGAGCCCAAATCGATAAAAAGGAAAAAGGTGCTGTTTATTCCATGCACTGAAGGGGAGAGACACAGCACAGTTCTCAGCAACATAAGCAAGTAAAGTGAACATGTTTCTGAGGTTGCATCTACAGGCTATACAGTACAGTTGTATACATATGAATATGCATAAGGTCTAGGCGTGTTTTAGGTGTGACCATATAGTTTAGTCCAATCAGCATTCATATCTTCTTAACAGCAAGGGGACAGTTAAGTAGGTGGTAACATCATGTGACTGATAGAAAGTGAAAGAAAACATGGTCGCCACCATGACAGTATTGGATCAGACTAGCTAGATAAGACAGTCCATTTCTTGGAGCAAAAAGGGAGTAAACTGATGATTCTTATCTGGCGGTAAATGTCATCATAGACTGAAAACTCTGTGTCTAAAAAAATAAAACAATCAAGTGCATTACAAATTCTTAAAGCGATAGTCTTTATTTATTTATATATATATATATATATATATATATATATATATACACTGTATATGCAACCACCACACAGGTAAGATGCAATATAGCAAATGTTTGTTATTAGGTTTAGATACACTTTTTAATTACTAACTTTGGTTGTTTGCTTGCTTTGTTTTACAGACACATGATGAGTTCATCATTACACACATAATTGTACCAAAGCAGTCTGCAGGTCCAGACTATTGTGACATGGAGAATGTGGAAGAATTATTTAATGTACAGGATCAGCACAATCTACTTACATTGGGTTGGATTCATGTAAGTGTTGTTCTCAGAATATGAAAGGTTGTTATCCTGTAAAACTACTGCTAGATAATTTGAATTGGGTTGTAAATCCTCATGGTTTTTCACCTTAATGCATTCTATGCAGTAAGGTGAAAAACCTTCTGTAGTGCTGCAGCCCCCCAGCCTCCCCATTTAACTTACCTGAACGCTGTCATCCTCCCCCTGGGAACGAGCACACCAGATCTAGCTGATGTCTTGTGTCCTGATTGGATAGATTGATAGCATACAGCCATTGGCTCCCGCTGCTGTCAATCAAATCCAATGGCGCTGCGCCGAGTCCTGCATTCTGTGTGAATGGACACAGATGTGGGACTCAGGAGCGCGCCCGCATGGGTGTCCACCAGGCAGAGTGCTTCTCTAACATGGACACTCGATGCGGGGAGGAGCCACCAGCGCCACTGGATCCCAGAAGAGGAGGACCGGGGCCACTCTGTGAAAAACGAACTGCACAGTGGAGGTAAGTATGACATGTTTATTATTTTATAAAAAACAAAAAAAAACAAAGGGTTTACAACCCCTTTAAAGTATAACTAGAGATGGATTTAGAACACTGGTCGGTTGTCCCCAGAAAAGTAATAAAAGGGAAATCTTCCAATGGGGACACTGTTTCTGCTGACCTGGGGATCCGCAAGAGATTCCCTTAAATTTGCAGCTATTTCCTCTCATTTTCTGTTTTGCCTATGGGACAGGATGTGAAGCAAAATCTCCCCAATGGGACAAAATGACAAAAATAAACCTTACATGGTTTAAAACCCTCTCTTACTTTTCTTACAAAATGGGGAAAAAAGAGGTTTGCCTATAGTTCTACTTTCAATGTTCGTTAGGGGTGTCGAAATAAGGATAAATACTTACCCTGTTTTGTGTTCCAGCAGGTTCCCATTATCCATGAATCTGGTTCAATGCTGCCTCCTCTATAGCTGCTCACGGCTGCAGTCACACGCTCGCACACTCCATATACAATACAAGGTTAATAGCCCTGTATTGTACGTGATGATGTCGAGGAACCCCCCACGGAGCTTTATGGAGAGGAGGACAGTGCTGGAGCCTGCTGAAACAGGGAATAGAGCAAGTAATGGAGAATTTTTACCCTTGCAGTGTGGTGGGCTGCAAAGGTTATATATATATATATATATATATATATATATATATATATATATATATATATATATATATATATATATATATATAATATATATATATAATGAAATAAAAGTGATATCGCGCATCCAGTAAAAGCACACACCTATAAGTGATAAACAGTAAAATAAATCATAAAACGTGATAAAAACACGTGATGAACAGCAAAATATATATAAAACACTTGATAAATCAAGTGACACAATCAATAAAATACGTGCCAAAACAAATAAAAACTAGAGGGCACTTATTAATAAGTTGAGTCCATAAAGATGAATAAATGAACATATGCAGCAATCCAGGAGAAAAGGCATATAAAAAGTCTCTGTCTGTATAAAAGCTCTTCTATTAATTGCTACTGAGGGGTATGGAGTTTAAAGCCGATGCAATCCATAAATGTGCTCACAAAACTCTCACCTCAGATTCACTTGAAAACCGCATGTGTATCCAAACAACTAGGCTGGTCTTTCTCCTCCGTTTATCCTCCAGACTTCTGTATATTTCCTTATATTAGGATATATCTTTAAAGTATCGGGTGCTTTCCGTCTAAAATAGGTGATGGACTCACCAATAAAAGAGGGGGTGGAGGAAAAAAGCCTTCCATAGTGTAGTATATAAAAATATTTGAGTAGTTTATTAAATAAAAGTAAAATTCAACCCTTACAAAAATGTAAACAAGTTAAAGCAAAGAAAATGGCGATCAAACGCCAATCTCATGGCACTTCCGGTATCACAGGGTGAACTTCCACTTCCGGCCACTCCCTACGCGTTACGTCACACGTGACTTCTTCAGGGGCCCCGGACGGACGCATTGCTGAACTGTGGGACAGGTGAGTGTGTGTTTATTAAAAGTCAGCAGCTACACTTTTTGTAGCTGCTGACTTTTACTAAACACAAAAATGAGTGGAACTTGCTTTAACCAGTTTTTAGCAACATATAGACACCTTGACTCTAATTTAACAGTCGGAATGTTCACATTCAAAGTAAATTTTTACTTTCCAAGTGAATGAAGAGAAACAAAGTGAACCATCACTTTGCAAAGAAGACCCAATCATGTGCCAGGAATAGTCCTGTTTTTTTTTCTTCCCTTTATCGTGATTAGGTTGTGTTTTTTTTTTTTTTTTCACCATGTTTCCTAAGCTAAGGGAAAATCCACTCTCACAGTGATATATACCTTTGCAAAGTGAACATGCTCAATTCCTTTAGTAAATTTCACTGAGTTCCTTGAGTACACGTATACAAATACCCTGTGTTTAATACAAGTGCCCAGGGTTTGCATAATTTAACCTTAAAGCTGGGGAAAAATGCCTTACATTAATACAACATGGAAAGTCAATGTATTCAAAGCAGGCTGAGAGCTGCAAGGTATAATTGTATTGAAGGTTAGGCCCACTGAAATCTGAGATTTCGCTTCTTTGTAGACGCTGGATGCAAGTTTAAACCATCTAATATGTCTTTTTATCAAAAAACTATTAGATGGATATCCTTACGATCACAGCATACAGGGGTATACAATGTGCTATCAACATAAACGCACACACACACAGGTTGAACTGGATGGTCTTTTTTCAACCTCACCTACTATGCAACTATGTCTAATACTTGGTTGTATCTCTGAGGCTTTCTAGATGTGTGTTTTAAGTTCCTGTGTCTGTTCACATGCTGTGGCCCTTACAAGGACTTCCACTTCTAATTGATATGCTCAGTAATGCAACAGGAGGCGTGTAAAAGGTGGGCAAGAACCGGGGAGGGTACGAGCAGAGCTGGGAACTATAGTATGGAGTCCTGAAAAGTGCCACCTCTGCCCTTCAGACTCTATTTCTAACTGAAATATCACTTTTAGATGGACTGGCCCTTCAGTTGGCATTAAACATTTGTTGTTAAAATCTTGACTTTTTCTTGCAGACGCATCCAACCCAAACGGCTTTCCTGTCCAGTGTTGATCTTCACACTCATTGCTCCTACCAGCTCATGCTACCTGAAGCTATTGCTATTGTTTGTTCCCCAAAGCACAATGAGTATGTCTATTGCATGATACGTACAGTATATAAATAAACGATGTACCTGCAAAACTGTATATTCTATGTAACAGCTGATGTGTTGTGTTATTGTAACAGAGAGTAAATTAAAGGAACCGTTTCACTGTAACTCATTGTGAGCAGGCAGGCTGTTACTGCAGACAAGACATGCAATGTCCCTTCTGCAATAAAAAGTGCACTTACCTGCCTGCCTGATCACAGCAATCCTCAGAATGTAATCTGAGCTGCACATGCACAGCTCAGCTTACAGCAGCCAGCTCCGATCCTGTGTGCCTGGATGAGTAGCTCCTGCGGATGCGTACTGGCTAAAGAAGAGACCAGAAAACTGGCACACCAGAAAGGTGCTGGCACTGGAGGGACTGTTGAAAAGGGTAGTATCTCTAGTTCTGCTCTAAAGCTAAACTCACAGTATTAACTTAATTACATACTTACATTGGTCCAGCTTATGTAAGTATGCATGTTTCTTACCTGGGGAACCACGGTGGAAGCTAACAATGGTTGTGGAAGCTGTTAGCCCCCCTTCAGTGATAGTTGCAGTCTTCAAGGTCATGTTCTGAGCCGCTGTCCCACTGCATACTGACCGTAGGATCACTTGTTCAGAAATGCTGCCATTTTCCTAATACTTTGTGAATACAAGGCATTTTCTAATTGGACAAGGTAAAGAGGAGGAGGGGTGATGTCATGATCTCCACCTCATCCAATGAGAGAAAGCCTTGTATTCACTGAAAGAAATCCTGAGCAAGTGACCCCCTGCAATGTAAGTATGCAATTAACATCATACTTGGGGTTCAGCTTTAACTATTTTATAAGAAACCAGAGCTGTGGGGTTAAAGTAGCATCTTTTTAATATTTAAACAAACACAAGGCAAGCTGCTAGATATACAGAATTTATACAGTACATATATGGAAGCTGTAATGCTTACCAAAAGCATTTGCATTCATCTATCCAGTCCTGATAGTTAAATAGCTCTGTCATACAGTGCAGTCCTGTCTGGCAGAGAGAAGACCTGAATTTTCTCTGCTGCAATTTAGTAGCACTTAAGCCTAATACACACAACTATTTTTTTTTTTTTTTTATTTTCAACCCGCTGGGTTGAATGAAACAAAACTGACAGATCCGGTCGGAGCCGCTGTACTAACAATGCAATGTTTGTACAGCGATCTCCCCTGCTGTTTTATTGTGTTTTGACAGTGGGACGGCCCTCCCTGCCAGAACACTCTGATCAGCCTTCCCAGCCATTGGCTGAGAACGCTGATCAGGAGGCGGTCGGCTGCTGGTTTTCCATCATGGCTTCTGTTGGACTGGCGGCCATACACACAGGCCGTATGTCGGGCAGGTTTTTATTGAAGCGACCAATGTCGCCTGACATTCGACCCGTGTGTACTAGGCTTTCATTTTTTTTCTTCCCCAGTTTATGATTGGACTGTAAAAAATAGGAGCAGCACAGTTATGGGTTAATCTCTCTGCTCTCCCCTTCTGTCAGCATGCTCCATGCACTGTAGCACAACTGATTGGCATCTTAAATACTAATTTCATAGGTGTCTATTATATCTGCATGAAGTTTAGCTTTGACTTTTGGACTTTTTTATTTTACTACGTTGTTAAACAGTTTCATTTTTATGTTTCTTTTGATGATCAGAATAACATATTTTTCTTTCTCCCTTTCAGCACTGGAATATTCCGACTTACTAATGCTGGCATGCTGGAAGTGTCTGCCTGTAAGAAGAAAGGTTTTCATCCTCACAGCAAAGAGCCCAAACCATTCAATGTAAGGGAACATGGCTTGTGTGTTGGGGAGGGTAGTGTGGTGAACATGGCGTATTGTTTGCAGCAGGCGATCAGATAAGGACAGTGCAATCTTAAGATGCCCATAAAGATTAGATGACTACATTAAGTTCTCATATGAAGTGCTGCCTTAGGCACTACTCCCAGTGAACTCTTCCTTCTCCTTACAGTGGCTGGTTTTCATAGTATGGGCACTGGACACAGTTCTGCATCCCTGTGCTGTTTAATTAGCGTGAATACTAACATGAAGACATTATTCAAAAGGCCATACAAAGAGCGGTTATAAAATACAAGAATCCAAAGCAGCCAATAGCGGTTCAGCTTATTGGTAGATCTTTAAAGATGAATGCTGTTCGGATGCAATGGGTTACTACACATTGTATGCTCTCATCATACCTTGGTTTGTTAAATTTTGAACCTGGGCCAGTTGAGGCCCGTCCATTAGGGGCGCCACCCCCCCATCCATGTGTAGCGATACCCCCGGAGGATCCACTTAAGTATAATTGGTTCCGTACTATGCCCCCGCAACCCCAAGAACTGTCTCAGCCCCTCTGGCACACCTAGCAAGCTGTGTAAGTGCAAACACAGTAAAACAGATACAAATGTAGTTGGAGACTTTACACAATCAAACAGTAGTCTGATAACTCAATATTAAAAAATGGCAAACTGTGATCTTTAAGGCCCCTTTCACACTGTCGGACCATTCAGGTCCGCCTGTCAGTTTTGACAGCGGACCTGAACGAGCGCTCCATGCTGGTCTATGGAGCTATGGATGTCAGCAGTGACATGTCCGCCAAAAGGCCCTACATCCAGATCCGTCACTGGCAAATTGGGTGAGATCTGATGAAAACGGACATGCTGTCCATTTTCATCCGATCTCTCCATAGAATCCAGTGGCGCTCAACAAGCCCCTCCCCACTCAGTGAGCAGAGAGGGACCTATCATCCGCCGGCTCAGCGGAGATCAACGGAGAAACCTCCCGCTGAGCTGGCAGACAGAGGCGGACTCCGTGCAAGTGGATCCGCCTCGTGTGATTGGTATCCATCTCTATCAATCTCCTATACAACAGAGTTCAAACTGGGAGAGGGAGGGGCAGAACTAGGAACCAATCAGGTGCAATCTACGGTTCAAACCCAAGGTAGTGTCGACCGATATATGCAGTCCAGCTTGCAATGGAAACTAGCTGAATGGCATGCAAAAGAATGGCAGACCTTCAGTTCCGAAATCAGCTTGTGTTGTCCTAGGTTAAGGGTCCCCAAACTTTCTAAACAAAGGGCCAGTTTACTGTCCTTCAGACATTAGGAGGGCCGGACTAGGGCCAGTGAGAACAGAAAATGTCCTGGTGTCCAGTGAGAGTAAACCATGCCCTATCTTTGGTGTCAGTGGGAGGACTAGTGCCCCATTGTTGGTCTCAATGGAAAAAATTCTGCCCCATCGTTGGTGTCAGTGGGAGGAATAGTGGCCCCTCGTTGGTGTCAGCGGGAGGAATAGTGGCCCCTCGTTGGTGTCAGCGGGAGGAATAGTGGCCCCTCGTTGGTGTCAGTGGGAGGAATAGTGGCTCATCGTTGGTGCAGTGGTAGGAATAGTGGCCCATCGTTGGTGTCAGTGAGAGGAATAGTGGCCCCTCGTTGGTGTCAGCGGGAGGAATAGTGGCCCCTCGTTGGTGTCAGCGGGAGGAATAGTGGCCCCTCGTTGGTGTCAGCGGGAGGAATAGTGGCCCCTCGTTGGTGTCAGCGGGAGGAATAGTGGCCCATTGTTGGTGTCAGCGGGAGGAATAGTGGCCCATCGTTGGTGTCAGTGGGAGGAATAGTGGCCCATCGCTGGTGTCAGTGGGAGGAATAGTGGCCCATCGTTGGTGTCAGTGGGAGGATTAGTGGCCCCTCGGTGTCAGCGGGAGGAATAGTGGCCCCTCGTTGGTGTCAGCGGGAGGAATAGTGGCCCCTCGTTGGTGTCAGCGGGAGGAATAGTGGCCCATCATTGGTGTCAGCGGGAGGAATAGTGGCCCATCGTTGGTGTCAGTGGGAGGAATAGTGGCCCATCGTTGGTGTCTGCGGGAGGAATAGTGGCCCATCGTTGGTGTCAATGGGAGGAATAGTTGTCCATCTTTGGTGTCCGTGGGAGGAATGGTGGCCCATCGTTGGTGTCAATTGAAGGTATTGTGCCCTTTTGATAGTGTCAGCGACAGGAATTATGCACCATTGTTGGTGTCAGTGGATGTAATGGTGCACCACGGGCCAGATAAAGGTAAGCACAGGGTAGCATCAGGCCCCAGAGCCGCAGTTTGGAGACCTCTGTCTCCGTCTATAGCCCTACCTATTCCCCATTGAAGGACAGCAACTCCTATTTAAACACTTGCTATAGACTCGTTGTAGGCATGCCTCAGGCAGCAGCGAGTCTTTGCCTCCACTTACTAACAATGGATACTGTATGGAATAGCACTCACATGAACAAAAAAAAAAAAAAACACCAGAAATAAGACCTTTAGAGTTTGGTTTAAATATAATGTAAATGAAAATGTTACATTTATGTTATTTTATAATGCAATGAGCATTTTAGCATTCAGATACACTTTAAAGTCCACCTGCAGGAAATCTGAAAATTCCCCCTGGTAGCAGGGCTGTGCCTGCAGTACAAGAGAGAATCGCTTGATTAGTCTTAAGGAGAGTAAAAGCACTTTTACTTACCTGACAGCCCTCCCCTCATGCTCCGGCAGTGGAATGCCCCTTGGCATTGACCCGTCCAGTGCAGGACTACGGAACCTGCATCTTTCTTGATGACATCAGGACCTTAGAGTGCTATAGCATGGAAAAGATGCTGTAGGGATCAGTCTAGCAGTACGGAGGTCCCCTAGAACAAATCAGTAACATTCGCAGTGCGGGAGCAGCCCCAGTTCAAGGGAGTATTTTCAATCCCCCGGAGTTGGGCTTTAACTGTAGCAGAGAAACACCAGGGTTGTGCTGTGTAAATCTCAGGACTGGATGGACAGTAATCCAGATCTTTTGGGAGGTAAAACAACTCAGTATATATTTCATCTGTGTATTTTAGTTTTCGTAGAGTTCAGCTTTAAAAAAAAAAAACAGACAAATAAAGTACAGCGCTGTCTAATCTATGCTGGAGGAATAGTACTCTAAAACTAAAACTGGATAACTGAAAGAAGAATAGTAAAACAAAATGTAATTTTAATAATTTGCCTCCTTTGCTCTCCTCCAGGTGTGCAGGCACGTGATTGTAAAAGATGTGAAAATTACAGTTCTGGATCTGAGGTGATAGTTCCTGCCATCTTTTGTTGCTAGCAGTTCTCAACCGGAACAAGCGGACTGTTTTTTCTAATTTATCATTTTTAAATGTGATGATTTCATATTTATTGCTCCTGCCCATTTTGGATTCTTTTTTTATTTTCAATTAGAGTGGCCTGCGCGGTCATAGAAGTGAAACATGTACCATCAATGTTCAAATGTAGATCACAAGAGGCCTCTAATTAAAAGTATGCTTCCATGAATAGTGTTGGACTATCTCTTTATTGGCTTTTTTTTTCCCCTTTAAAATTTTATATTTTAACATAACGTTTTTTTCGTGCTTTCATATGCATTTTTAAAGCGGAGTTCTGACTAAAAAATAAAAGTCAGCAGATACAAATACTGCAGCTGCTGACTTTTAATAATCGGACACTTACCTGTCCCGGGGTCCAGTGATGCAGGGAATCGAAGCCCCGCTCGTCTCCCCCTCCCCTCTGCGGCGCCGGCATTGTCACTGTGGGTGCCCGGCTGTGGCTTCACAGCTGGGCATGCACTGCGCATGTGCGCTGTGACTGGCCGGGCAATAATCTGGGACCTGTGACATGTCCCAGATGATTGCCAAGAGGGAGGGGGAGAGGTAATCTTACTTCCGGCGCCACGGTGCCTGGGAGGAAGTGGGAGCTGGAGCCCTCTAAAAAGAGAATTTCCGCTCCCCCCCCCCCCCCAAAAAAAATGACATGCCGAATGTGGCATGTCAGGTGGTCACCTTCACTTGTAGCGGAAGTTCCATTTTTGGGTGGAACTCTGCTTTAAGAAAACCACACCCTATGAAAATATGCATGCAATCAAATTTACAAGCGATACAGTAGAGATTGTGATCATTACACAGTCAGCCTTACTCCGTGCAGAAGTTTTCCTGCTCTGGAACCACAATTCAGGCCTGGTTCACACCTATGCAGGTTGCAGTTGATGCATATTCCAGGTGCATTTTGTGTTTTTCAATGCACGTTTTTGATCCATTGAAGTCTATGGAACCAAAAACCATAAAATGCACAGATGGGAACGTGACCCATAGGAAACCATGTGAAATGGACTGTAGTGTGTTTATGCAAAACTGGAAATGCACTAAAAAATGCATAGGTGTGAACCAGGCCTTAAGCACCAGCAGACTGAGCGTGATCATCACTGGGGCAGGTTACCTGAGCAGTTAATCGTTTATATCACTTGCTGCTATGCCCAGACAGGAATGTAGCAATTTACACTGTTGTAACATCTTCAAAAAGGCAAAAGTTAAATGTATGCAAACAACCACTCCAGCGCTCAATGGACAGTCACCAAAGATAATGTGTAGGGTCTGTGTTTCCTCTGGAGCAATTCTTCAATGGTGCAGCCCTCCTCAGACAGGGGGATCCAACCATATACTGCAAAAGGACACACAGGGGGCGCAAATGCTTGGAGCATTACCCAAGATTTATAAAAGGAAACCAAATAGCCAATGAAATGCTTTCAACGGACAGAAGTAACATGCATAACAGCAGACTGTGATGGTTAACCAGTGTGACAACGAATGACCAGATTGTGGCGATGTTGGCAATCAGACACATTTCAGGGACGCATCCCTTTGCTCAAAGCTCAAACCAACTGATGTCTGCCTCCAAACAAATACATCAGTTAGCTTGAACCATGAGCAAGGGGATGCGTCCCTGAAACGTGTCAGCTAGCCAACATCGCCACAATCTGGTCATTCGTTGCCACACTGGTTAACCATCAGAGTTTGATGTTATGTCTGTCATTTATGAGTATTTTATTGACTATTTGGTTTCCTTTAATGCATTCTGGGTAATGCAGTAGGCGTTTGTGCCCCCTGTGTATTCTTTTCCTTTAAAAGTTAAATATTTTTTTTTTTTGGTTGAACTAGATGGAGTTGTCTTTTTTCAACCTGACTAACTATGTAAATATAGTTTTAAAAGATGAGAAATTTCTAAATTGTCACCCCACCATAAATGTCTAGCACAAGCATGAGATTTAAATATGACTAAATCAAAAAGTAAATGGAAAAAACGGTGCAACCGAAATATCTGCGCTAATCCCAAAGTGAAACAAGAGAAAAAGCAGCCAACACAGTTTGTTGACGGGCAAACTAATAAAACATAAAATCCATAGTGTGGCGCTTGTAATGTGGAAAAATTGAAATGTTAACCAAACATGTGATAATCCATCTATAAATTCAATCAAACGAAGTGATGGCAAATCAATATAAATAGTTCCGTGTGAAAAAACAGAAGAAATGGTGAACAATCCAAAATGGTGATCTTGATCTGCTTACCAGAACCCTGTAGTATATGAGCGATGTTATCATATAATGCCAGAGGTTGATGCGATTTCACATGAACGGAATCCAGAACCCAGTGGTATGGAAGCGATGGTGCTGAAGGTAGATGCGATTTCACACATAAACGAAATCCCTCAGTGGATAAGGCAGGATTCACAGGAACAGATGGTTAAAAGTGTACTAGAGGAATCTCCCACGAAGTGAAGGAAAGGAAAAACCAATAGTGAAGCCCGTATGGTCATGCCTCTGATGATATCCACCATTGGATGAAACATGTCAGGCTGGCCGATGCAAGTACGCGGAGTTTGTTTTATATATGCCCTGTCATCTTCCTTTTTGATGTAAGTAGATTCATTTTAATAAAAATTTAAGTTGACCATACGGGCTTCACTATTGGTTTTTCCTTTCCTTCACTTCGTGGGAGATTCCTCTAGTACACTTTTAACCATCTGTTCCTGTGAATCCTGCCTTATCCACTGAGGGATTTCGTTTATGTGTGAAATCGCATCTACCTTCAGCACCATCGCTTCCATACCACTGGGTTCTGGATTCCGTTCATGTGAAATCGCATCAACCTCTGGCATTATATGATAACATCGCTCATATACTACAGGGTTCTGGTAAGCAGATCAAGATCACCATTTTGGATTGTTCACCATTTCTTCTGTTTTTTCACACGGAACTATTTATATTGATTTGCCATCACTTCGTTTGATTGAATTTATAGATGGATTATCACATGTTTGGTTAACATTTCAATTTTTCCACATTACAAGCGCCACACTATGGATTTTATATTAAATATGACTGTCTTTGTTACAGTACTCCTCCCCTGCTTTTAAAATGTAACTGCCTACTCCCAAACTGTCATTTGAAGTAAAACACATAACCAAGTATTATTCTCCACAATTTTTTTATTGTGCATTAAAAAAATAAAAATAAATTAGATATGCTATCTGCCAATAGAAAATAACCAAAAAGTGCATTCTATGCATCCAACAATATATAAAATGTACCAAATCAAATCATTATTCAACCAAAAAAAATATGTAAAAGCAATAACTCCAAAGCCAATAATAAATAAATCTCCTCCGATTCCGCAACATGTCTGCTTGTTGAACGGTCGTTCAGAAACGGAATGAAAAGCACAAAATGAAAAGCGATAAATGAAAAACGCGAAAAGAAAAGCGCGAATCAACACTCACCAAACTTCTAATAACACAAAATTATCAGAAGGAGCCCAAAGGGTGGCACTAAAGAGCTGAAAAACCACATAGTACGTCTAGTACATCACTACGTTCGTAATTGTTGGCCAACAATTGTGTGACTGTGTGTATGTGAAACAAGTTGGAGCCAACAACCTTCGAACAAACTTCCATGGTTTTGTTGTCGGAAAGTCCGATGTGTGTGCGAGGCTTAAGTGTGCCCCCTTCTGGCACTGACAAATGTCAAATTGTTACTGAGATTTGCAAAGTTATGTGTGTTAGTCTAAATCATTGTATGTATATTTTCTGCTGCACCGAGGCTTAAATGTACAGTATGCGGTGGTAGCTAGCTTTTCCACCAGGGAGGTGTGGGTATTTTAGAGGTTACAGTCGGGGGGGGGGGGGGGGGGGCATGGGCAGAGGAAGGGCCTGCTTCAGTTCTATAATTTTTTTTAGTATGGCATGGGGGAGTGGGACAGCAAGTATTTTAATAAAACATTTCACATTTTGAATTTTTGTAAGTACATTAACTTATTAAAGCATATGCAATATTAGTCATTGGTATACATTAAGTTATCATAGTCCACTTATTAAACCAAAACATTTTGTTTTCAGTTTGATATAAGGCAAATTGGAAAAAAAAAACTGAAGGCAAGAAAAAAAGGTTTTATCCATAAACCAGAGTGATAAATCGCAAGAGTGCCCCCTTGTGGTGTACTCTGCATCAGCAACCCATTTATACTGCTGTGTAACAGTGCAGAAGCATACAATATAAGCAGCAGCTCCTTCTTGCAAATGCCAAGGCGCAATAGTGTTATTTATTAAAAAGAACCTGCAGTTGCCTAACCAGATCAAAATATCAGATTTACCAGACAGCAGATCCTCCCTTTGATTATCTTGGCTGAAAGAGGAAAAACAAAAATAGGAAATGCATTTTTAAGTGTAGTTCAGTGGATTCATTACCTTTTTTTGAAAGTTTGCAGTGCAGCATGTATAAAATAATAATAATAAAAAAACAAAAAAACAAAATGCCAAATTGTAGCAGTGTATTACAAGCTGGCAAATAGCTTCTGCTTGTGATGTCACTGGAGTATACAGGACTCTTTAAACACCGCAATAATGGGCACTTTTAACCCCTTCCTGCCCAGGCCAATTTTCAGCTTTGTCATTTTGAATGAAAATTTTGCGGTCACGCAATGCTGTACCCAAAACAACATTTTTATAATTTCTTTGATCACCACTGAGTTTTTTTTTTTTTTTTGCTAAACAAATAAAAAAAAGACCGAAAAAAAGAAAAAACGTTTTTCTTAGTTTGTTCCAAAATTTTGTAAATTAAGCAATTTTTTTCCCTACTCATATGTGCTGATGAGGAGGCCCTAATACGCAGCACTGATGGGCACTGATAGGCACTGATAGGCAGCACTGATATGCAGCACTGAGGGGCTTATCCTTCTGTATAACTGGGGATTTGTAACATGTATATAAATTAAATCAACACTTAGGAAACTCAAACCTGATTAATTGATATGGGTATACACCCTGATGTAGCAAGGATACGATGGCCATCAGAGCATGATGTACAAATGAATCGGCACCATTAAGCAAACTATGCGGTCGCCTAGGTTGCACTGCTGCTTGGGGCGCCCAGCCGCTGGTTTCCCTACTCCCCGTCTCTATGCTATGTAAGTTATCGGTGCTGGTAAATACCTCTGTGATAAATGTTATAACCTCTAGTGGGCGCTGCTGGGATAAAGCATGCACATCTAGGGGGATGCAGGGGATGCCTCTGCTGCATATTACTCAGGCAGCTGCTCTGTAGTGTCATTATAGAGGTGCAGCACTAGAGGACATGTCCTGATGGAACGGAAGCAAACATCCCCTGTGTGCCTCTATGATCGGTGCTCTCTACTGCAGCTGCATGCTTCCTCTGGAAAGGATTGCTGAGAGCAGCAGTTCCGTGCATGTGCCTGTGCACGTTCGCGTGCACCGGCGCCATTGGCGCCAGAATCGCTATTTAAACTGTCATGACAGGGTAATCTTGCTGCCTTTTCTGTGTTCCTGATCCATTCCTGAGACTATCTGCTTGCCTGTGACTATCCTTGCCATCCGCCTGCATCTGACCCCGGCCTGTCCATGACCTCTCTCCTGCCTGATCCTTTGGCTTATCTGCACCAGTCTGTTACTGACCCGGCTTGCCTAGTGACCTTCCTTCTGCCTTCTGCACCTGTTCCAGTACTGCTCTCCAGTGTATGACCCAGCCTGCCTGACCTTCCTGTGTCTCAAGCCTTGGGACCATCCACCTCAATCCTGTGAGTGCCTGCCTTCCAGCTTCAGCTTCCAGTCTGCTGCATTCCACCTGCTGTTCCAGCTATGTCCGGAGCTCCAGACCTGCATACCAGCTGTTGATCCTGCCAGGGACTCGTGCTGTCCTGCACTCCTGTGCCTCCTGTCAGCTCTACCAGTGGCCGCGAGTCAGGACCATAAGGGTGGCCTCCCTCTGCATATCGTGCTCAATAACCAGGTGCGTGTCACTCTAGCGCCGGTGTCCTGTCGAGAAATGTCCCCCATAGTGTCCGCTCTATACTGCGCACGCGCAGCGCGTACGCAGTACGGAGGACAAAGGAGCCTCGAAGATCTCCGAACAGCTGTTCATGAGCTCTACATGGCACCTGCGCAATTAATAGTACATTCTGTCACACGCTCCCGCACGCTCCCAATGCTCGTACAACTCTGCAAGGGGCGTTGTGCCTACAGAATGGGCAGAGCTGATTACACAACTGAAGGAGTTTTACAATGATGGCCAGAGCTGATAAGGGCGCGTACTTCAATGTTACATACATAACACAAGCAATTTCAATACTTTTACCCGCCCATCAACATTGCTAAACCCACCATTCAGTTGTGTAAACACACCCCGCAAAGATCCGCCCATTTGAGAAATCCACCCCCACAAGCATCGGGAGTGTGTGACAGAATGTACTATTAATTGCGCAGGCGCGGTGTAGAGCTCATGAACAGCTGTTCATGTTCGGAGACTTTCGGCATCTCCTTTGTCCTTCGTACTGTGCAAGCGCTGCGCCTGCACAGTACAGGGTGGACACTATCCGATGGGGGAACCTTTCTCATCAGAACACCAGCTCCTGTCACACTGATGCTCAGGCAAAGGGAGTGGAGCCTGGGGGGCAGCAAAATGAGGTTTCGCCTGGGGTGTCAAAAATCCTTGCACCAGCCCTGCTCTGCACACACAAACATATATAAAGATTGACCATTGGCTTGTAACCATATAATGCAGTAAAAAACAAATGCCAAACCCCCAAGACATGGTTAAAAACAGAAGGTTATTTACTGTATGTTGGCCCATAAGTAACCTGTTTTTAACCATGTCTTGTGGTTTTGGCATTCTTGCAGTATACTCTGACTTTAATAAAGTATTCCCTTTAACACTGCATCTTGGCCCATGAGTAACCTTCTTTTTTTAACCAGATTTTGTGGTTAGTAATATGTAGTTTGTTTGTTTTTTATCAATAAATCAGACCTGCACAAAGGAAAATGTATAAACTGTGTTACTTGCCAACAAGTTGATCCTTTTGTCTGTGTTGTATGTTGCAGCAGTGCAGTGTTTATCATGGTAAAGGAAAAACTATATGTCTGTATGTTGGCAGGTGTATCTATGAAGTGATTGTAATAAGTCAACAGTGAGAAGGATGTTCATGTGTTATATAAGCTAGCCTCTCTCATCTATTGTTCCCCCTGAGGTTGCTAGAGGTTCCTTGAGCAATTTACACTTTCTGAGTGTCAGATAAGTAACCACAGACACCAATTATGTTTTTAGTTATCTGTATAGGGGGCATCCTTTCCACCACCAGTGTAATGGGGCCCTTCTCTCGCGGACTCTCACATTGACCACCAGTATAATAAGGCCCTTCTCCCACTGACTCTCAAAATGGTTCCCAGTTTAAGAAAAATATACACCATGTATGCTACCTTACTTTTACTGTTATTTAATTTATATCTCATATTTTTCTTTTTTTTTTATATGTCAGCTATTCATGTTAATATACTGTGAGCTATATTTTGTAATTATATATATATATTTATATATATATATATATATATATATATATATATATATATATATATATATATATATATATATATATATATATATATATATATATATATATATATATACCATATATATTATATATATAGTAATATATAGTAAATATTACCAATACATTTACTATACAGTATATTACTAATATCAATTTTGTAGCATATAGTGAATATTACCAAGGGTTCCCTGACACCTTGGACCTTTTTAACCTCTTTATGACTGTTCAGTGTAATTTTAAAGCTTTTTAGTTTGTCTACAGGAGACTGACTGATAGAAGCTCATTTTCCTTCCTCCATTGTCAATACATTAGCCTTGGTCATCCTTTAATTCTCTATGAAATATATTTTGACGTAATAGCACATTTTTTAGAAGACTGTAGTAATCTGAGTGTATATGTGTGTAAATATATATTTACAGGACTATTACAAAAAACTGCAGCAACAAATACAATTTTTGCTTCATTTACGTTAAATGGATTGTGTCATCTCCAGTTTTGCTCCAGTTTTTGTATTTGTTTTTGATTCATAAATGCTCCGATCTCCACACCAATCTGTGCAGAATATGTTAGAAAGCAGCATAGACTGTAGGCAGCATTGCCCAGTGAAATACTTCTAAACTAGTAGTTGTCACAATAGTTGCCTTAATAAAAGTTTTTTTCCCCCTCAAATCAACTGAACTCAAAATATTCAAATGGACCTTTCCTTTCACATTACAAGCATAACCTTTGCGCCAGTTTACTAAAGTGCCACTAGAGGGTGGTCTAATCACATGCTTACAGAATAGAAATATCCACACTGAGAAATTGGTAGAATAGTTTAAGCTTTATTCATAACAAACAAAAAAAAAATACTTTATCGAATTAGAGCCTAAGACATGATTTGGAATGAAATGTGGCCATGTACTTTTTGAAGTACACTTTAAAATATCTTGAAATAAAAGACAATATAAAAGAAAGAACATTTAAAAGCATTTGCGGTGCACAATGGAGGGGCCGGCTTCATCATATTCTGGTTTGCTGATCCACATCTGTTGGAAGGTGGACAGGGAAGCCAGGATGGACCCACCAATCCAGACTGAGTATTTGCGTTCAGGGGGAGCGATGATCTGATGAGAAAATGGAAAATGAAAATGAAGCAGTTACTATACCTAATTCCTACAGATTGTAGGTGCTTTTTACTAAATATTGTCACCCTCTCAAGTATGTTTCTTTATGTTTTAGTAATCATGTAACTGAGATGGACAGATCATAATTTAAAATATAAGGCAGCATGTGCTGAGATGACTTTCTATCATTTTGAAATGATAGAAAAGTAAAATTGATATAAATACTTTAAGAAGTAAAATTGCATCAGTAACCCAAAGTAAGTTTTGCAGTAACCTTTAGCAACAGAGGAGCTGAGAAGTTGAAGCTGATTCTCAAGTTTTAGCTAATGACATTTTTAGGACAGAGACAGGGAGATTGTAATTCTCAATATACAAAGCTATCTATCTAAAAATTGCACTTTCCCAGATAAGCTCATGTTTCCAGTCTTCAGGGAGCACTAATGGGTTGTATGGATTGTAGACATCCAAGTTAGAGCACAGTTGTGTTCATTAGTAACATTCTAGATAATCTTCTATGCTTCACCCATGATTCTTTGAACAGAGCTAGAAAACATCTACTGGTCTCTTAGAATCAGCATAGGAAGCTATGGCCTTTAGTGTTCATTGACGCTCAGTGCATTTTTCTATATCTCTGAAATTGTATAGTAGGTAACATATAGTACAGGTTATGAAAACCATTCAAAATATTAACACTTCATAGGTTGCCAGAACATCTTACCTTAATTTTCATTGTGCTGGGGGCCAAAGCAGTGATTTCCTTTTGCATTCTGTCAGCAATGCCAGGGTACATGGTGGTACCTCCTGACAATACATTGTTGGCATACAGATCCTTCCTGATATCAATGTCACACTTCATGATGCTGTTGTAGGTGGTTTCATGAATGCCAGCAGATTCCATTCCTGTGTAATACAAAGAGGTTTACGGTTTAGTACACATTGTTTGCGAATATGAAAAATTGGGAAGGAGTAACAGTACAACAATATCTACTAACAAACTCTTTTTTGTAGAGGTGGAGACCTTTAATATGCAAGGTGAGGTCTGCATTCAAGAAACTGATCAAATGATCTGCAGGACTATATATAGTTTATACTTTTCCTTTACTACAAAAGGCCCTATATTCCATCACCTTATTTGCTTTGTGACGGTTATGACCTACTCTATATAGATGTCCTTAAGGCATGGTCAATGGTACAGTAGTCAGGGTAAATCCCTTTCTGTTAGCTTACCAATAAAAGATGGCTGGAAGAGGGTCTCAGGGCAGCGGAATCGCTCATTGCCAATGGTGATGACCTGACCGTCCGGAAGTTCATAGCTCTTTTCAAGGGAGGAAGAAGAGGCAGCAGTAGCCATTTCATTTTCAAAGTCCAGAGCCACGTAGCAGAGCTTCTCTTTAATGTCACGGACAATTTCTCTTTCAGCTGTAGGTAGGCGAAAACTCAATGATTATCACCTTGTTTCAGTACAACGGGTAAAACTTTAGCTGGTTTGTGTTTACGAATCAATAATCTTACCAGTAGTTACAAAGGAATAGCCGCGCTCAGTCAAGATCTTCATGAGGTAGTCTGTTAGGTCACGGCCAGCCAGATCAAGACGCATGATGGCATGAGGGAGGGCATAACCTTCATAGATTGGTACATTATGGGTGACACCATCACCAGAGTCAAGTACGATACCTTTTAAAAAAGAATAATTGGTCATACAACTATTACCTTCCAAAAGACACTGTACATATTCTACCCTACTGGCTATTCTCAAATTTCTCCAAGAACACCAATGACAAGTACAGCTTGTGCTATTTGCTGGTGATAACCATTCTCTTCCATAGTATTACCAGCATTTGAATCTTTAACTGAACTGTATCATGAGGGTAGTGGACAGTACACCCTAGGAAAACATACAAGTGACTTTTCCTATATATTTACCAGTTGTACGGCCAGAAGCATAAAGGGATAGCACCGCCTGGATAGCCACATACATTGCTGGTACGTTGAAAGTTTCAAACATAATCTGCAAGGAGAGAAGACAGTGTTGGTGATATTACTTATGTTACACCTTATATACACTTCCTGAATAAAACATCCCCTACTTTTTTCCTAAGGTATACTACAAGGAAAACAAATAATACTTATGGAAATGTTGCATATTGGATTAATATCAAGTTGAATAATGAAATAGTATGATATGAGAAGACTTGAAAAAGCTTGGTCATTGTATTGCATTTATCTGCTTGGTAAGCCTGTTTAGATGTAAACAGAAACAGATGCCTAGAACAGACTAAAGCCGGTCATAGACGGTTCAATTTTCCTTCCTACAACCACGGGCTGCAGAAAAGAAAATCGATTCACAGGCAGTGTCGATGGGGGAAATTATTTGATCTATTGAAAAATTGAAGGAGCTAAATGGAAAAGTTTTGGCCACCTAGGAGCTACATCCATTTGCACTCGCTGTTCAGGTATTCTGGCAGCTGTCAGTACTTTGGTAGAGTGGGAAATTCTTCCATCTGTGCTGTATAGCGTAGATGGAGGTATCTGGTAGATTTCTAACAGTGTATGGCCAGCTTAACTAGCTTGCCAAATGAACTCTTGAGGGGCCTGCTGAATAGCCAGTGATGGACTATCGGTCTCACGGTAATTGTGTGCATAGTACCAGAAGTATTTTGTTGTAGTATGTTTGAGTCATAAGTATGTTTGAGTCATAATTAACCAAAGTGAGTCATAATTAACTAAAGCAGGTGAAAAATTTTATACCTGGGTCATTTTTTCTCTGTTTGCTTTGGGATTCAGTGGAGCCTCTGTAAGAAGGGTTGGGTGTTCCTCTGGAGCCACACGCAGTTCATTGTAGAAGCTGTGATGCCAGATCTAGGGAGAAAAAGGAGTGTGTACATTTCAGTTACAGTTTTCTAGATTCAAATAGAACGATGACATAATTTCTAAGAATAGCCGGCTTGGTGTTGTCTTTCATTAGTTTAAGTCAAAACTGGAAATCTAATTCGCAAGATTTATGACTGTACTTCTTACTAAATGAAAGCCAAGAATCTACCACCCTTCGTAAAGTCCAATATGGCTAATGCAAGATACTGATATTTTTTATATTAGATCATTATTACAAAGTCCACACTTCGCAGCCTGCTTTGAGCTAGCTAGTCACATTCAGCTGGACTTGTTTTGTAAAGTTGAAGATGTTTTCTGATATCTATTGCAGATGCAGATAGCACTTGGTGCTGAAAGATCTTCTATTTTACAAAAGAATGTGACTAACTAGTACTAGTTATACCATGACCTGAATCGATTAAATACTTCACAGGCAGACTGCTTTATTGTTAAAGCTGAAATCTGGACATTTAATTTATTCCTCAATAGCCATAAAGGCTATAAATCAGCTTTGCGTGCACCCAATTCCTTCGCAAACCCTGTATGACCTTGTAAAAGCAGATGTAACATCACCACTGCACTGCACTGCACATACCCTGTGCAGAGAACTGAGCTGTGGGAGGGGCCTGCATAAAACTACAGGAGGGGGCGGACACAAGACCAGTCACTCGGAACAAAGAGAGAGCAGCAGTGACTGGTCCTTGTTACCAGTTTTACTGGTAATAAGCACCAATCTGGTAGAAATACACAAAGCATGCAGGGATTTAACAAATGCTACACATGCCTCTTGTATTTAGACAATATTTGCTTATGTCGGAGTTCAGCTTTAAAAGCTAAGTTCACCTTTAGAACAGGTTACACCTGTATTTAGGGTGTAATATGTTCCAGCAAGCCCCCATACTCGCCCCACCCCCACTTCCCGTGATAGTGGTTATTCTCCCCCACGGCTGCTTTCACATTTAAAATCGGCATGGCTGTGCAGGCAGATGAGCCGAGATCTGTGAATGTATAAACTACAAGTCCCGCCTGCCACCACCGCAGATGGCTTGTAGTTCTCAATGGACTATGAGTACCCTGATCAGCGAGCTCATAGTTCATTCACTCTTCCTCCAGCTTTCTGACGGAAAGTTGATACAGAGGTACTGTGTGCAGGAGCCAGACATTGCACTGAACATGGGTGCAATACTTTGCAGGTTTGTGTAGGAAAAAATTATAAATGCATATTTTTTTTCTGCAAAAATATGCGTGTTTATTAATTCTTCCTAAAGGGTGAACTTAGCCTTTCAAAAAAAAAGAAAAGGATTCTTTCTGTACCTTATATAAATTATATCCAGCTATCACCGGTTACAGATGAGCCTATATATCCTAATTAAAAATGTGTTTCTAGAAACTTCCCCCATATAAATGACATCTGACCCTCTGTGTTCATTAATCCCTACAATGAACATTGCGTTCAGCTAAAATCTAATATAGCAAGGTATGTCATTCTATGCACTATTCTATGTGTGTGTGTGTGTGTGTGTGTGTGTGTGTATATATATATATATATATATATATATATATATATATATATATATATACATATACACACACACGCACACGCACACACACACACACAACTTACTATAATTAATAACAGACAATAGTACAGAAGAAAAAAAAAACATATACATTGTACTGGAAATAGCTACCTTCTCCATGTCATCCCAGTTTGTGATGATGCCGTGTTCAATGGGGTATTTCAGTGTTAGGATACCTCTCTTGCTCTGAGCTTCATCACCTACATAGCTGTCCTTCTGACCCATACCCACCATTACACCCTGGAGAGAGACAAGAATGTGTGTTATTATTAATGGCAAAATATAATAAACAGAAGAAAAACACCCACAGACTAGATACTATGGTAATAGATCGCAGAATGGTACTGCTGGTATATCAGCTGAACTCCCATTCTGATTGATTATGTAACTACTCGAATGTGGCATTATAGTTTACAATGTAAATATTTATATGGTTTGGTTTAAATGTATGCAATCCCCAATATATGTTAGCAAGTTAACTACATGTAACCAATTTTACTTAGAAACAAATGTCATATACATAATAATGCGAATCACTATGTGCATGCCAAAAAGTATAACAATTTGGGGAACTTTATTTGAATTGCTACATGGGCTTCACTGAGGCTTTTGATGTTAATGTTGGCTGGGCAGTAGGGTACAAAGCACTGTGAAGTTCATTTACTAAACCTGGAGAGTGCAAAATCTGGTGCAGCTTTGCATGGCAGCCAATCGGCTTCTAACTTCAGCTTGTTCATTTAAGCTTTGAAGCTCTCCGGTTTTAGGCTGGATTCACACCAATGCATTTTTAGTGCTTTTTTTGCATTTTGCAGATTTGCACTACAGAATGTGTTCCATAGGAAACCATGTTAAATGAACTGTTGTGCAAATCTGCAAAATGCAAAAAGCACAAAAAATGCCTAGGTGTGAATCAGGCCTTAGTACATCAACCTCACTGTTAGAGTCAGCTATTGAAATAATAATTATAAAGCTTAAAAATCTTATATTTCTGTATATACTATGTAATTATATAGTCACACGCGAGCATCTACATTGGCTGATTCCATATATACCTCTCTCCTTCTTTGATGTGCTTCACTGGTTCTCTAATCTTATTTTGGAATGACTGACTAGTCTCTGTGGTTTCAGACAATGGACTTTCAGCAGTGTCTAATGACAGGAAACATCCACAGTGCTTCCGGTGGTACAAGATAACTCACGAGTAAAGCTAGCCATACACTCAGAACACCCAAATGGCTGCTGGATCTGATTGGATGCAGCCACTCTTCAACTGACAGTTTTTTGTTTGGTTCATAAGTGTATGGTCAGTTAAGTATTTTTTCAAGTCCTTCATGTGAAGCAAAGACAATGATGTGATTTCATATTAGCATGTCATCTATTGCTTTACGTGTATTGTGAATTTCATTGGCCTGTTTTCAAGACCAACTCCACTTTAATCTGATAAATCTGTGTAATGTAGGTTCTGCCTAATCAGATCATGTGCCAGCTTCTCATAACTGTCAAATACTTGAGTGGCAAGTACAGTTCATCTTACCTGATGCCTGGGGCGACCCACGATGGAAGGGAATACTGCTCTCGGAGCATCGTCCCCAGCGAAGCCTGCCTTACAAAGTCCAGAACCATTGTCGCATACCAATGCAGTAGTATCTTCCTCGTCGCACATCTTTCTATCAACTTACTCAGACCTCTCAAACAAGAAACCTGCAGAGGAAGCAGAAAGAGAAATTTGATTTTATTTAGACAAATTACCTTTATAGCTATTAGCATTAGATTATTGTTATCTAGGGACTGCAGAAGAACTAAAAATCCCAGCACAATGTAGCATTGGAGGACTGGCACTGTGTTGTCCAAGCCATTCTTTGATAGCTGAGCTCCTTACTAATTCTAAGGTAGTGATTTCACTCATGGTGCAACTTCAGCACCCTGGAACAAAGATATGGCATTGAAATGTCAGCTTCCATCTAAGGCTTGATTCACACCTAGGTATTTTTTGTGTTTTGTGCACTTTACAGATTTGCACTACAGTCCATTTAACATGGTTTCCTATGGAACACGTTCTGTAGAGCAAATCTGCAAAATGCAAAAAGCACTAAAAATGCACAGGTGTGAATCAAGCCTAAGGCTTCTTACACAGGTATACTGATCCATGAAAAAAAAAACCTGTACTGGATAAAATATGGGGGTTGCCAGTGCTGACTGCCTTGCGAAAATGCTTGCTGACTGGCTTGCATGTTGATCCATTGACTTTAAATCTCTTTTTCCTATGCTGAATAAATCTGGAAACAAGAAAAGCTGAAGGAAAATCTGAATCCTTCTCTGTATACTTGTTTTGGAGTAATGATTCAACTTCCTAAAACCAGAGGATCAACATAACTGCAGCCAGGCAAATAGGATTTTCAGAATGAGCTCAGGCAGTAGCACAATACTGGTTTCCTTTAAGACTTTCCTAGACTAAGCAGTCAATAACTCATTGCTATATTCAATGAATATTTTCCATATTTATTAATGGCTTGGATCTGATATCTGATCATATTTCAAAGCTAAGAGAAAAATGCAATGGGCATAATCATTGGAATTGTTAAAGCTGTAGTTTAACCTGCTTATGTCTCTTCCCCCATCCTTCGTCAACATGCGAATGATGTCTTTAGATGAAACCTTTCTGTTTTCTTTATATACCTAATTTTAGACCCAGTGGGGCATCACTGGGTCCCTATGCTTCTCTATACAATGCAGACAGATTATGGCTGGTGGGAGGGGCAGTATATAGTGTCCAAAACTAAAGATTGTCCTAAGTAAAAGGAATTGACAGAACTGAAATCCAACAAATTAAAGGGGTAGGCCAGAGAGAGGTCAGCTGGCAAGGAAAGGGCTACATAAGGCTGAATGTCGTCCAGCAGATAATGAGGCAGGCTTAATTTGACTGGCTACAGTTTCTAATGCACACTGTAAAAAGCTCACAGTGTGCAGTGGAATCAGCATGCAGAAGCTTCCTATCAGAAAGCCCGCTCACTGCTGCTCTCATTTATTGTGCAGGGTGACCAATCTAGTATCCCCCCCAATAGTTATTTTAAAGAGCCAGCCTGTGGTGGATGGACCTGGTGGACCCCTTCCACAGTTGCCTGTGGTGGATGGACCTGGTGGACCCCTTCCACAGTTGCCTGTGGTGGATGGACCTGGTGGAACCCTTCCACAGTTGCCTGTGGTGGATGGACCTGGTGGACACCTTCCACAGTTGCCTGTGGTGGATGGACCTGGTGGACCCCTTCCACAGTTGCCTGTGGTGGATGGACCTGGTGGACCCCTTCCACAGTTGCCTGTGGTGGATGGACCTGGTGGATACCCTTCCACAGTTGCCTGTGGTGGATGGACCTGGTGGACCCCTTCCACAGTTGCCTGTGGTGGATGGACCTGGTGGAACCCTTGCACAGTTGCCTGTGGTGGATGGAGCTGGTGGACATCTTCCACGGTTGCCTGTGGTGGATGGGCCTGGTGGACACCTTCCACAGTTGCCTGTGGTGGATGGAGCTGGTGGACCCCTTCCACAGTTCTGCTCTCTGCAAACGGTATTTGCAACAGAACGATGGTGTCACTACTACTTTTACAAGGTAATATGTAAGTTTACAAATGTTTATCCTTTGTGGCTATTAAGGGACATATTTAAATTAAAGTTGGATATAAAAGCAGATGATAGTCTATAAGGCCCCTTTCACACTGGGGCGGTTTTCAGGCGGTACAGCGCTAAAAATAGCGCCTGTATACCGCCTGAAAAAAACCGGCCCCATTCACTCCAGTGTGAAAGCCGGAGGGCTTTCACACTGGAGCGGTGCGCTAGCAGGACCGCAACAAAAGTCCTGCTAGCTGCATCTTTGGAGCGGTGAAGGAGCAGTGTATTTACCGCTCCTATACCGCTCCTTCCCATTGAAATCAATGGGAAACCGCGGGGATACCGCCCACAAACTGCCGCTGCAGCGGCGCTTTGCGGAGGTTTTTAACCCTTTTGCCGCCGCTAGCGGGGGTTAAAACCACCCCGCTAGCGGCCGCATACCGCGGGTAAAACGATGGTAAAGCAGCGCTAACTATAGCGCTGCTTTACCGTCGCCGCCCCGCACCGCCCCAGTGTGAAAGGGGCCTTAGTCTTTCTAGAATAGGCCAGTGAGATTTCACTCCAGTGGATGACCACTCCTGCCCCTGCAGTGCCTATTCACAGTACAGACACCAAGGGGGAGATTTACTAAAATTGGAGCGTTCAAAATCTGGTGCAGCTCTGCATAGTAACCAATAAGCTTCCAGGTTTTATTGTCAAAGCTTAATTGAACAAGGTGAAGTCAGAAGCTGATTGGTTGCCATGCACGGCTGCACTAGATTCTGAGTACTCCAGTTTTAGTAAATCTCCCCTTAAATGACATATAAGTACCATGTGCAGCTTTACAGATGTATTCAGAATATAGGATATTTAAGCGATTTCATTGATTTAATAAAGTGACGCCATTGGACTTTTCTCAGTAAAACATACTATAAATGGTGTGTTCCTTATTATAAAATGAGGATCCAGCGCATAATCATAAAAGGATTTCCCAGAAATGAAATCTTGTTGGTTGCACTGGGTCTGTGTGTGTATAGAGGCTGCAGCCTTCCTGGTGATCCCGGATGAATGAAGTGCTTGGCTCAGTACAAGCCATTTCCTAATTAGGAAATAGTCTGTCAAATGTCTGTTTTGGGAGCAGAATTCCAGGTCAGGGGGTTTTGTTCCTCCAAACACGCATCCAAAGCTCATTGCCAGCCAGAAAAAAAAAATGACTGGGGAGGGGTGGAGACAAATATATAAATATATTCAGTGAGCTCTTTATGGTACAAAGCAGATTCAGATCAGCAAATATAGTCATTCTGCAGTCCTATAAAAACAGAGCTGTTTTTGATTGCATGCACCTTGTATCACTGCAGAAAATGCCATTCGTCAGGCTACACACCATAGACCAGCCAATCTCAAGAAGAGTTCCTCAAGAGCCGTGGCTGATTCACCTCCCATTTGATGGTGACTGCATTGTTCTGAGGCCAATGCCACTTTAGCTGTCTGTATAGGTGGCATTCTGACCACCAATGTGAGACGGGCATTCTTCCCACTGACCACCAATGTAAGGATGCATTTTGTCCCACTGACCACCAATGTAAGAGGGTATTCAACCCACTGACCACCAATGTAAGAGGGTATTCTATCCACTGACCACCAAGGTAAAGAGACATTTTGTCTCACTCTCTACCCACTGGCCACCAATTTAAGGGGGATTCTTCCCACTGGCCACCAATGTAAAGGGGCATTCTTCCCACTGACCACCAATTTAAGGGGGAATTCTTCCCACTGGTCACCAATGTAAAGGGGGATTCTTGACACTGACCAGCATTGAAAGGGGGCATTCTTCCCACTGACCACCAATTTAAGGGGGCATTCTTCCCACTGGCTACCAATGTAAAGGGAGATTCTTCCCACTGACCAGCATTGTAAGGGGGCATTCTTCCCACTGACCAGCACTGTAAGGGGGATTCTTCATACTGGCCACCAATGTAAGAGGCATTCTTCCAAGTGACCACCGCCATAAGGGGGATTCTTCCTTCTGACCACCGTTGTAAGGGGGCATTCTTCCCATTAACCATCACTATAAGGGGGGCATTCTTCCTGCTGACCACCATTGTAAGGGGGTATTCTTCTCACTGACCATCACTATAGGGGGGCATTCTACCCACCGACCACCAATGTAAGGGGGCATTCTTCCCACTGACCACAACTACAAGGTGACATTCTTCCCATTGACCACCACTATAAGGAGGGGGGGGCATCCTTCCCTCTGATCACTATTGTAAGGGGGCATTCTTCACACTGACCACCACTATAAGGGGGGATTCTTCCCACTGACCACCAATGTAGGGGGCATTTCTTCCTCTGACCACCATTGTAAGGGGGCATTCTTCCCTCTGACCACCATTGTAAGGGGGCATTCTTCACACTGACCACCACTTTTGGGGCATTTTTCCCAATGACTACTAATGTAAAGGGGGCATTCTTCCTACTGACTACCACTTTAGGGGGCATTCTTCCCACTGACTACCAATGTAAGGGGGGAATGCTTCCCACAGACCCCCACTTTAAGAAGCATTCTTTCCACTGAACACCCCTGTAAAGGGATGTTCTTCCCATTGATCCCCGATTAATTTGTTTTATTAGCAAAGCTAAGACCTAAAAAATTATTTTAGGAGCCCCTCTAGGGTATAAAAAGATTGAGAAAGGCTGCCATAGATTATCAAAATGCCACCTTATCGGCCCCACTGATTGCATTTCTACTATAAGAAAGAAGACCTGTCTGTGTTGCTTGCACCAACCAGTCAGCTTCCACCTGACATTTTCAAGTGCAGGTTTGCAATGAGTAAAAGAACGAAATGGGTTACCAGAGGCAACTCAAACAGTTTTTCTTTCAGACATTTTTATAGCAATAACATGCAATCCAAAGTCTTTGCATGGCTAATCAAAAACACATTGTCCAAGTCAATCCAGAGCACCAAGGGTTAAACATCTGTTTCCACTTGAAATCTCTTAACTTCTAAATACATCAAATGAAGTGCATTGTATAAACTCAGATTTACATATAATATTTCTGTTTTATAATTTAAAAACTAATTTTAAAAGTAACATGTTTTAAACAAAAAAAGCACACAGACCAGAGTAGTCATCATGATATGGGTGAAGCCATAGTCTAGGCAGGACAGGTAGAGGATATTGATGATGGGGTAGCACTTACCTTGACAGTGCTTTGCTGGGGTTAGCTGCTCCGGGATGGTGCACTGAGAATGTGGAAGATGTTTGACTATATAGTGTGTTGGCCTGTTCTCCTCCCACCAGCTTCCCAAAGAAGGAGCACAGACAGACTTCAACCCCATCTCTCACTCTAACACATCCATATAGGGACCTCAAGACAAAAACCTCGGATCTGGGTGGATGAAGGGCCCTGGGTCTCTTCCATTGCATTCCATTATAGTACTCAAGAAACAGGAGGAGATTTCAGCTTGGGGAATATAAACAAAATTGAAAATTTGAGAGAGCTGCTAAAATACTGACATACTGTATTCCTGACAAGCAGCCCCTGGCATTAAATAAACATTCTTCCATACAGGGCAGACGCATTGTACATCGGATAAGAAAACCCTATATTGTACGCTACGAGTTGTTGGAATTTCTCTTCCAAAAAGGGAGTGACCCATACCCCTGTAATGGGGTGCCATGCTTTTCATCATACCGCTGCGTCTGCCACTGACACAGCATACAATATGTGTATCTTACAAGGAGACGGTACTGGGTGTGTAATATGGTTATTGGATAACATTTTATGTTCTTTTAATCTAATGTAGCAACAGCACAGTGGTTAGCGCTTCTATGTGGCAGCACTAGGGTTGTAAGTTTGAATTTCCAACCACAATGCTACCTGCATGGAGTTTGCATGTTCTCCCTGTGCTTGCGTGGGTTCCCTCCAGGTAATCTGGGTTTCCACCGCACTCTAAAGACGTACTGCTAGGTTAACCACTTCAGCTCCGGAAGATTTTAGCCCCTTCATGACCAGGCCATTTTTTTGCGATTTAGCACTGCACTACTTTAACTGGCAATTGTGTGGTCATGCAATACTGTACCCAAACAAAATTGACATAATTTTTTTCCCACAAAAAAAATAATAAATCTTCATAAATTTAGGCCAAAATGTATTCTGCTACATGTGCAAGAATGGTAGAGAGGGTCCAAAACGTTATACAGCACCTCATCCCTATATAGTAGTATGTGTATATGGGGAAAATGGACCAGAGGGATTATGACAGTGCCAAAAGAAAGGGTTGTCGGCAATTCAATGCATTTTTCAAAAAACAATTTAATTTAGAAAGATAGTTAAAAAAGAATTTTATATGCAGCTTATTTGGGTTTGTTCATACAAATAATTGCGCTCAAGGCCCCCAAATGTTCAATTGATCAGTCAGTATTGGATTTACAAAACAGATATACAAATTAGTACATATTCGTTAAAGTTTATTCTGCTACATGTATTTGGTAAAAAAAAATCCCAATAAGTGTATATTGATTGGTTTACGTGAAAGTTATAGCATCCACTAACGGTATATATACTGGAATTTGGATTTATTTATCTTTTATACAAGAGTGCGGTGGACAATCTGACACTAACTGACGCTGGGGGGGGGGGGGTTAACTGAAACTGACATCACCAGGGACATTAAAGCCTAGTACACATGCCGAATGTCAGCCAGCATTGTGCGGTTTAAAGTGATTGTAAAGGATCTTTTTTTTTTTTTGTTTTGCACGTCTTCTGGGGTCCCCCGGCGGCTCTTGCGGCTCCTCCCCGCATCAGATAAACCCCTAGGAAAATCGCTCTCCCGATAGGGTTACCTTGTGGGTGCGCTCCTGAGTCCAGCATTTGCCTCCACAGACGCGAATACCGGACTCGGCCCCGCCCCCCCCAGCGCCCGCATCGTTGGATTTGATTGACAGCAGCGGGAGCCAATGGCTGCGCTGCTATCAATCTATCCAATCAAGAGCCGGGACCCTGTGGAGAGAGGGAGAGCGTGTCCCCGCCCAAGAGATGAAGGGGCTCAGGTAAGTAAAACTGGGGGGCTGGGGGGCTGGTGATTGCCAGGTGTTTTTTCACCTTAATGCATAGGATGCATTAACCACCTGATTACTTTGCACTTAAACCCCCCTCGTGACCAGACCAATTTTCAGCTTTTGGCGCTGATGTACTTTGAATGACAATTGCGCGGTCATATAACACTGTACCCAAATGAATTTTTATCATTTTTTCCCCACAAATAGAGATTTCTTTTGGTGGTATTCAATCACAGCTGGGGTTTTTATTTTTTGCTAAACAAACAAAAAAAGATGGAAAATTAAAAAAAAGAAAAAAATCATGTTTAATAGTTTGTTATAAAATTTTGCAAACAGGTAATTTTTCTGCTTCATTGATATGCGCTGATGAGGCGGCACAGGTGGCCACTGATAGGCTGCACTGGTGGGCAGTGATAGACTGCACTGGTGGGCACTGATAGGCTGCACTGGTGGGAACAGATAAGTCGGTACTGATGGGGACAGCAAAGATGGCACTGATGGGCACGAATGGGTGGCACCGATGGGCACTGATGGATGACACTGATGGATGACACTGATGGGCACTGATAAATGACACTGATGGGTGGCACTGATGGGCACTGATAGGTGGCACTGATGGGCACTGATGGGCACTGGTAGGGGACACTGATGAGCACTGGTAGGTGACACTGATGAGCACTGGTAGGTGACACTGATGTGCAGCACTGGCACTGTGGGCACTAACAGATGGCACTGTGGGCACTGACAGATGGCACTGTGGGCACTGACAGATGGTACTGTGGGCACTGACCAATGGCACTGTGGGCACTGACAGATGGCACTGTGGGCACTGGTAGGCGGCACTTTATTAGGCAATAGTGGGCACCATGTATTGGGCACATTGCTGGGCACATTGCAGTGAGAGGGACTGATGTCCTTCTCACTGCCGCCGGTGATCGGCTTTTTTTTTCTTCTCCTCGCGCTATCAGCGCGAGTAGGAAAAAAAGCCGATTACCGGCTCTGTTATTGTCACATGATCAGCTGTCATTGGCTGACAGCTGATCACGTGGTAAGGGGTCGGGATCGACCCCTTACTCGGATCTGTGATCCAGCGAGTCTCACAGACTCGCTGATCACAGAGTGCGCCTGCGCGCCCTTCAGGAGCGCGCAGGCAGCTCGTGGCCCGGGACTACGTCAATAGATGTAGTCCCGGCACATTAGATCCGCTCTGTAGCCGTCATTCCCCCTGTCAGAATGCAATAACACAGCAGGGAAGATCGCAGTACAAACATCGGATTGTTAGTACAGCAGCTCCGATCAGAGCTGTCAGCTTTTTTTTTGCGTGTACTAGGCTTAATACAGTGATCAGTAATAATATTCACTAAAAATGTACACTGCCCTTGTACTAATAACACTGTCTGGGAAGGGCTTAACATCTAAGGCGATCAAAGGGTTAACTGTGTGCTGATTTTTACTCCCTTCAAGAAGAAAACACTGGCATGTTGCTGCTGTCTGGAGAACCCTGTGTTGTTTACCATGCACACAGTGCGTCAGGACTGTACACCGTCTAGATTAGTATATTTCTGCAAAGTGTGCAGCCAGGTGTTTCTGATCAGCCGCAGACAAGAATTGTGGACAAATCAAGGACAGGTTGTCACTGTCCACAGCTGTTTGCATGCAATTACACATGGAGTGATTGCCTGCAGTTACGCTGGCTATACACTATACAATCTGATTGTACAGTTTCCTTTAGCGTTATCAAAACTATGTAATATGCATACAAACCTAATCAATCTATTCAATTATTATCAAATCAGGCAGGGCTTTGCACTAGGTAGTTGATAGTAGATCTAGATGAGATTGTACAATCAGATTGCATAGTATAAAGATGAAAGTGCTCCCCTGGACACTGACAGTTTGTATCTAAGGGCGCACATCCATCACTAACATAAGGAAAATCATTATAAACGTGATTACATGTAAACAGCAGCAGATAGTCACATACAGTGTCCACCTCTCGTTGATTTGAACAGGATTTCTGTCTGTGGCTGATCGAAAACATCTGGCCGTACCCGTTGCAGAAATATGCTGATCTGGGTAGTGTATGGCCCTACTGTGTGCATGAGCCCTTATAAAGCCAATTTGTTCCAAATCAGGAAAAAAAAATCCTTTCTCATCCCGGAATAGAGAGAGCGAATCTCCAGCATCCATAGGCATACAGTACTTTTCCATATATACAGTATATATATATATATATATATTTTTTTTTTTTTTTTTTCTTTTATTAATTAATAAATTTTTAAATATGTGTGTAGATATGTGTGTGTGTGTATATATATATATATATATATATATATATGCACACACACACAACAGGTGTTTGCGCGGTATAAGATCTGACATGACAGGGTGTTGGACTGTACTCACATCTCACATCACAAGACAGTAGCGAGTACATGAAGGTTATAGTAGCTCTTTTGCTGTTTAATGATGAGATCCCCATCCCTGTGCTGTAATGTTCCACTCCCACTGTCGTCACTGTGTAAGTATTCCTGAAATGCTGCGCACAGACCATAAAATGTCACCATTCCCTCATCCTTTCTTACCTAGTGGGCCATGCCATATACAGCAATCCTATTGTCATTTGATACAACAAGTACCTGCAATTAGTCTATTATCTAGTGAGTTTACCCTGATCATAGGTAAGGTTTTATTGTTCCAACTATCCCATAAAAGGTAAAATAAATACAAGCATCTTCACTTATCTTATAATCAGTTCTCATATTGTGTTAAAGGGACATGTAAGGACATTTCGCACCTTTCAGGGGGGAGGGGGGAGCATATACCTGTCTAATACAGGTATTTGCTCCCACTTCCAGTGAAAGAGCACCGCAGTATCCGTGGCGATCTACGCCAGGTCTGGCCCCTCCTCTGCCCCCCCCCCCCCCCGCTGTCTTCTGGGAGACACACATGCAGGGACCATTCAGAACGCGCAGTCGAAGACAGGCTGTGAAGCCACAAGCCACAAGTGGTTGTAAACCCTTGTTTAAAAAAAATTAAATAAAAATAACAAGCATGCCTATACTTACCTGCTCCGTGCAATCGTTTTCCACAGAGCAGCCCGATCCTCTTCTTCTGGGGTGCCCCCACGGAAAGCTGCTTTCCATGGGGGCACCTGTGCAGGCTTGCTTCCGAGTCTTGCTACGTCCATTGACACAGACAGCAGGACTTTGCCCCACCCCCTGCTCCAGTGTCACTGGATTTGATTGACAGCAGCAGGAGCCAATGGGGGTCTGGGGGGAGCTGCAGCACGGAAGGTTTTTCACCTTAATGCATAGAATTGTGAAAAATCTTGAGGCTTTACAACCACTTTAAGACAAGGAAGGGGCCAGTAAATGACACATTTACCGACCCCTTCCCCACTCTCTATTCTAAAAATATCCCCCAGAGCAGCCGGCAGGAGAGGGAAGAGGGAAACCAGGAAGAACATGTGGAGGATGAGGGGGCTGGGGGGGGGTGGGGTGGGTAAACAGGAGCGTGCTCACAGCATGGGGTGTATAGGAGGGGTGGCAGGATGGCATGTAGAGGAACCAATCCCCTCTGTTTTGCTTTTGCAGCTGCTGAAAGGCTGCAGGAGGAAAATGGAGGGGATTGGTTCCTCTATATGCCTCCCCTGCTGTTTCTCCTATCCAGATGTACAGGGGGCCGCATGGGCCCCCCTGAAGCATGGGCTAGCGTTGCAATTGCTACGCCTGTGACCAATGCATGTACGCCCCCTGATTCATCTTACAAACAAATCACCTTTGTAAAGCCAGTGAAGAAAAAGTCTGCTCCAGGCCACCCCAAAAAGCCTGTTGCCCCCCCCCCCCCCCATTAGCTGCCATCTTGTACTATGTACAGCTTAGAATAGATAAAACCAGGTTCAGTAAGATATGTCAATCATGTATCACTGATCCCTTCTCTATATGGCCAGGGGCAGTAGTTTAACAAAAAGTCAACATTTGCATATCACTAACAGTGCAGTTTATTTTGCCTAGACTGTATTCTTTGTGGAAAGAAAGAGTTTATTTATAAGTTGTTATAAGGTTGCTACTATGTGTACATGTTTTTGGAAGAGACAGGGCCCACTTAAGGGGTTGTAACTGCTACATAAACACTTGTTCTCTCCCATTTAGCTTCTAAATTCTAAGTATTCCACAAGGAAACCTGTGCCGAAAGACACAAATGTAGACTACCATTGTAGATCTGTTTCTAAAACACTAGTCAGAAAATGAATCTTCTTATTGGTTTGAAGTTAATGACCCAGAAAAAATTGCTATTACCTTTTAAAGTAAAAAAAAAAAAAAAAAAACCTTGGGTGCAGATGCCCCCTGAACAAAGTGAAAGCTAGTGTCAATCATCTTTGATTCCACCTACACCATATTAATGCATGTAGCACCCTCTACCTGAGCTAGGATGTGGTAGAGGTAGGGGTTTTGTTTTTTCAGTCAGTGCAGGTAAATTTAGGCAGGCCTAGCAGTGAGCTAGGCCTGTTTGTTCTCATCTGGGGACTGGTTTTGAGAGTAGCAGCAAGTGACTGACATGCACCTTATCTCTCTGGCGCCTCCTCTGTTTCTAGAGGGTTCTGGAAAATAGGCAGAGGATTGGATCTGTATCTGGGTGCCCTGACCAATCCCCAACTACAATTGGCAGGGGCCAGGTCTACTATATATACTCATGGTCAGCCAGCTGTGGGAGGAGTTGTCAGTGTTAGGCTGTCGTAGCCCTGTGGGAAGCCCCCTTTCTGGGGAGGGGGGGTTGACTCTGGGTCTGAAGCTCGGGAGCTGGGAAGGAACCCCTTCATACAAAAGCTATCTCGGCGTGTCCTGAACAGGAGCAGGAAGAGGACAGCAGGGAGCATTGCCGGGCAAGTCACTAGGAGGGATCCATTCTAGGGTCGGTGAGTGACAGGCACAGTGTGGAGATCTGGGAGAGGCATGCCAGGATTGGATGTGAAGCCAGAGGGAGAGACTGATGTCCCTGGTGTTAGAGTCAAGTTGCTGCAGCCAGGACTTAATGGGACCAGTAGTCCACCAAGATTCAGTTCTTTTCATAGCTATTGGTTGCTACACCAAAGGAGCCTGCACACCCCTGCCAGCAAATGGCGGCTATTGAACTTATTCAGAGTGAGGCCTAACCATGTGCTAACTGTGACAGGAATCTAGGCTTGCGCAGTAGAGAGAGTCGAGTTGACTCAAGTGATGTGCTGGAGGCGTATGGAGCTTTAGAGACTGCCAATATAGGTTCAAAATCATTTTTTCAATTCAACAAGACCAATTATCTGGGCATCCCATGTCCCTTTTGCCCACCAAAGGTAAATCCTCTAATAAAAACAACAAAAACAAGCTGAAGGACTGTTCAAATGTCTGGCAATATGTGACTGGAAGCTAAAGCCCAAGCAGGGTGACAGGTGGAACTACTACACTCAGTGACCCCATGGGACACCGCTACATGCTCAAAAAATACAGATTTGATGTTCAATAAAGATTTATACAGAGCTGTCATTTTTTTTTTCTTAATATATTTATAATTTCATTTGAATTTCTCTTCTGAAACCTTTTTTTTTATTCTTGTGACTGGCACTGCACCAATCAGGGCTGTGCAGACACAGACTCACACTGTAGAGAGTATACATCAGCAGAGTAATAGAAGCCCCTCCCAAAGAGCTTTCCCTGCAGATGCCCAAAAAAAGGAAAAGAATCATATGACCACACAACAGTGCTGCAGGTATAAGGTACTTAAAGGTACTTAGAGGATTTAAAGAGGAAGTGGATCTTCCTGTATTCTTTGTATCTATAGGTAAGCCTAGAATAAGGCTTACCTATAGGTACTGTAAATATCTCCGAAATGTGCGCCGTTTAGGAGAAATTTACTGTATACTGCGCCAATGATGTCAACGCGCATGCGCTCTGAAGGAACAGCCGCCTGTACCGTTTCCTTTAGAAGCCTGTGCCATGACAGGTGGCTCCGGTGCACATGCCCGCGCATGACTGGTGGCTTCAGCCAGTCACACAGCCGGAGTCCGTGGACCCGGAAGAAAGAAGGGTGAAGATGGATGCGGCCTCGAGCGGGGACGACAAGGGCTTTGTTTGCAGGTAAGTGTCACATAATGTGCTAGTATGCCATGAAAAAAGAAGAAAAAAAATCCCAGGTTTACTTCCTCTTTAAAATACAAAATACAGTGGCATGCTATACAGTATACGATTTACGATTCAAACAATTGACCTTTCAAAGTCATGTGACCAACCTAACATCCAATCATTGTGCTCCCTCTGCAGTGTTATGCAGAGAGTAACCTGTAGACAATTCAGGCTTTACAATGCATTCTACATGGCATGCAAAATGCAGAGGCAGTGTAGAATAAATATTAAGATGCGCCGTAAAGAGTGGATATCGGCATTTGCTTTCAGATAATGCACCACTTCGCCCAGAAAATTGTTGCAATTACAAATATTTAGGCATTCTCATGTTTATTTCTTTTGCTTGTATTGGTATGACTCAAAAAAGTGGAGAAACAAAAAGCCAAATCTGGCAAAAATGGACCACACAAAATTATCGGCACCTTCAATTTAATATTTGGTAGCACACCACTTGGAAAAAATAACTGAAATCAATCTCTTCCTGTAACCATCAATGAGTTTCTTACACCTCTCTACTGGAATTTTGGACCACTCTTCTTTCGCCAACTGCTCCGGGTCTCTCAGATTGGAAGGTTTCCTTTTCCCAACTGCTGTTTTGAGATCTCTCGACAGGTGCTCTATGAGATTTAGATCTGGGCTCATTGCTGGCCAGTTCAGTGCTCTCCAGCTCCTTCTCTTAAACCATTTCTGGGTGCTTTTTGACACGTGGTTTGGGTCATTGTCCTGCTGTAAGACCCATGACCTTTCTGACAGTGGGCCCTACATTTCTCCCCAGAATTCTTTGGTAGGCTTCAGATTTCATAAAGATGCACATGGTCAAGACATCCAGTGCCTGATGCAGCCCCAAAACATCAGTGAACCTCCTCCATGTTTGACTGTAGGGACTGTATTCTTTTCTTTAAAGACCTCATTTCTTTTTCTGAAAGCAGTAGAATGATGGGCTTTACCAAAAAGATGTAATTTTGTGTAACTCCAATCTGTCCGGTGAAATGCATTGAGGTCCATAGCAGCAGCGCAACTTCTGGGTCTTGCTGACATCACGTCTGGCTTAGGTGGAACGCAAGCCGGTTTGTCTGCACGAACAGCGAGGAATATGAAATATTCATGTGAGTGGACTTACAATTGTTTTTACTGCAAACATTTACAAAAACATATTACACGACTATTGCACTATTGCTTTTTTTTCTATTTTCCTGCTGGCGGAACTGGATGACAGAGAACAAGGAGGTGAACGTTGGGCACATACCATCCTTTAAAGTTACATAAGCTGTGAGGGTCCTGGTGACCCAAAAGCTTCTGATGAGTGGCCCCCCTTACACTAGGTAGTGGATCACATATTTTAAGGAAAGCACTTATTAAATGAGAAGCCTGAGTCATGGAATCTGCGTCAGGGTTCATTAGAGTTCAGGACTGGATGACTCATCCAGGCAGCTCTCTCCTGCCTCCCCCTGGTTCTAGAATGTTGGCGAATATTCTAGAAATTAGTGGGCGGAAGCAGGGAGGGTTGTCTTGCATATTTAGGGGCCCTTAGCCTATCCTATCCCAATAAGATATGAGCCATGCCAACAGGGGAGTCGGGTGTAAGATGGAGAAGCAATGCTAAGGGAGTCTGTCGTGGCCCTTGAGAGACCCCTGCCTGGGAGGGGTTTTACCTCGGGCTGGAGCTCAGGTAGCTGGCTTGGAAGGATCCCACCACAGGAGACGGTTGGGGAGAAGCTTTCCAGAGAGACAGCAAGAGCAAAGAGAGACAGAGTGAGTAGATAAGCACAGTGCAGGGACTGGCAAGGGAAGAGACTGCCACATACAGCAGGTCTCTCTTGAAGACAGCGGTGTGTTTAAGTCTTCAGCCTTGCCTTGGGAGGTCTCCAGTGTGTCAGTCAGAGAGACTGGGAAGAGGAAGCAGCCAGGTGGGCTGGTGAAGCAGCAGCCAGGGGGCCTAGCATTTCTGCGAGGAGTAGAGCTGAGATCACTGTCTACAGGGGAGCAGAAGGTGTTGCAGGAAGCAGTTCACTCCACGTATGCTACTTTCTAAGGGTTGAGTGTTCCTAGCCTGTAAGGGGCTGTTGCTGAGCTAAGAAAAAGACTCTTAGTTCCTATAGGAGTGAACCCAGCGGAGCTAAAGGATCAAGATATTGTGCAGGAGGATCAAGAGGAGCTGTAAATACATAAATAAAGAAGTTGTCCCTGGTTCTGTTGTTAGTGTCAAGATTGGGCATCCCATAATCCCTAACCCCATCCAAGTTAATATCCCCTAATAAAACAACAAAAACAAGCTCAAAGACTGTGTCTGAATACAAGAATGAAATGCTGTGTGACTGGCTGTGCAGCAGTGAGGAACCCTGACATTTGCAACTCCTACGGGGGTAGTGCTACATCAGTCTAATGTGTTAACACAGAATAGGCTGCATTTACCTTAATATTAATATGTACATTGTGATGGTATGCGAGGTGAGGTAATGGATAATCAGTATATTCCACCTCGCATGCGTTCTATTATAAGAGACTGAACCGGAATCCGGCCCGGGTTTTTCCAGCTTCTGTGGCAGGCTTGCTTCCGGTCCGGATGTTGTGGTCCACTTGAGTCCACGCTCAGGTGGACTTTAAATGAGCAGGAAGAGCGCACAGCAGAGCTCTGGCCTGAGACTCAGAAGGGAATCTGAGAGAGAGAGGAGCTCTGTTTGGATTTAAAGTGGTTGTAAACCCTTTAAAAAATTTCCAAAAAAAAAAAAACCTGCAAGACAAAGGCATAATGAGCTAGTAAGCATAGCATACTAGCTCATTATGAATTACTTACCTGAGATCGAAGCCCGTCCTTGTTCACCGCTCGGCGTCGGCACATGCAAATACAAGGATATCTCCTAAACCTTGCAGGTTTAGGAGATATCCAGTGTAGCTACAGGTAAGCTTAAAGCGGTGTTCCGGCCGAAATTATACTTTTTAAATAAAAATACCCCTATAATACACAAGCTTAATGTATTCTAGTAAAGTTAGTCTGTAAACTAAGGTCTGTTTTGTTAGTTTTTAGCAGTAGTTTGTTATTTTATAAACTTGCAGCAGGCCGTGGCCATCTTAAGTGTGGGCATCTAAAGCCAGACTGTATTTCTTCCTGGATCTCATCCTTGCAGATCTCGTACATGCTCAGTGCAGCATAAGCAGTGTAATAGGTTTCAGGTCAGGTTTCCATAGCAACGGCAGTTTGAGAGGAAGTTGCTGCCCCTTCCCAGGAGGCATTGCAAACAGGAAATGATGTGATGGGCCGCGGCCAGGGAGGAGGAAGTGAAAAATGAATACAGCAGATATACAGTCTGTGCTGAAAAAAAAAAAAAAAAAAAAATATCCAATTTGTTTACAGTGCACAGTTTAGTGAGGGATGCTGAAGAGTTGTAAAAGTGGGTGGAACTCCACTTTAATTATAGGCTTGCCTGTAGTATAAAGTGGTTGTAAAGAGTTTAAAACCTTTTTAAAAAGAAGGTTTGCTTTACCTCATGTTTTGTGGGTGACGGGGACCAGCCCCACACTGTATAGAGAGGAGTCTACGGTTTAGTTTAGTGCCGGACGGCAAGGATTTACTTTACTGTTTTTGTTTGTTTTCATGACTTTGACAACCTCCTCTAAATAAAGCTGGCAACCCGCCAGATTTTAAAGAAACTGCCCGCACGCTGACCTTAATTTCCAGAAAAGGTGATCCCCACAAACTAATCTCCCACATGATACAATGGCAGAACTTTTATTTTATACAGAACTAATAACATTTACATGTGAACAGTATTATATTTTTGATGTGTGAGGTGTACTACAAACACCTTAAGAATTTCCAGTGGAGCAGATGAAGTTTATATCTGTCATCTGCTGTACAAGGTAAAAAAAAGAATCTGTATGGTAGAATACAGTTTTACAGGTATAACAGGTCTCAGAACAGGAGCCATAAAGTGTTTGTTTATGAAGTCCTGGCTATTTATCCTCAAAGAAGTCCTCAGGAGTGGGTGTCACCACCACACTTAGAATAGGAGTAGATGGTGTAAATGACTGTACTTCCAGGGGTGTGCACATTTGCATCTCTCATCAATGTACATAAAAGGAAATTATCTGATATGGTAGGAAGATTTTTTTTTTCTTGCTGGCCCCTCAGTGCTCAGCACAGGGAGCTGCAGTGTACGGGGTGTGAGCTTCTGTATAAGGAGATCTGAGGGTGATAGATACAGTGTGGAGCATTTGCTCTACATGTCTGTGATCTATAGCAATGTACGCATTAAGATAAAACAGTCTGCCTCTTCTATACACCGGCACACATACAGTATATACAGTATCTCACAAAAGTGAGTACACCCCTCACATATTTGTAAATATTTTATTTAGGGTTGCCACCTTTTCTTCAAGTCAAACCCGAACACTTTAGCGGTGCACTGCGTTTTTTTTATAGTATAAACTTTACATATTTGATATTAAATAACATTTCTAATCATTATCATATCAAGTTAATAACAAAAGTCCCCCTTTACATCTGGATCCACAGAGTTCCCCTTTTACATCTGAACTCGCAGAGTTACCTTTCACTGTAAGGGGGAACTCTGTAGACTCTGATGTAAGGGAGAACTCTGGGGACTCTGACTTAAGGGATGCTCTGGGAACCCTGATTTAAGAGGGGACTCTGATGTAAGGGGAGACACTGTGGCGTCTGGTGTAAAGGCAAACTCTGATGTAAGGGGTGCTCTGAGAACCCTGATTTACCTTAGTGTACTCACTCAGAGGCAGGAGAGAGAAGGGGGGAGACTTCAGTCACAGACAGGGATGGATGGTGAGCTTCCTCACGCCTTGGCAGTCATCACCTCTCATCTAGATGTATCTGAGGCTGCTGGACTTCAATCCCTGGCGCTATGCCTCAGAAAAAGTAAGTTGGGACTGGAAATTTGGAATGTGGGCAGACAGAGGAGTAGGGGTGGGGGGGTAATAGGTGCAGATTGAGCCCTCTCTCCTCTCCCGTCTGTGTGTGTGTGTGTTTGGGGGGGGGGGGGGGGGGGGGCGGGGTTTGTTAATGCTGGCTTTAGGGGCTGTGAAAGAGTAACAGACACTCTCAGCTTAGACAACTGCAGCCAGCAACCCTGCTGGGAAGCCATAGTCCAGTCTAAATGTGTCCGGGTTTCAGAAAGTCTGAAACCCGGATGCATGATTCCAAACCCGAACTGTCCGGGTGAATCCTGGACAGGTGGCAACCCTAATTTTATTATACCTTTTCATGTGACAACACTGAAGAAATGACACTTTGCTGCAATATAAAGTAGTGAGTGTACAGCTTATACAGCTTGTAAATTAGCTGTCCCCTTAAAATAACTCAACACACAGCCATTCATGTCTAAACCGCTGGCAACAAAAGTGAGTACACCTCCAGTGGCGGAACTTTCAGGGTCGCACTTGCGACTGGGCCCTGCCGTTCTGCCACTGTGGGGGGAGGGGGGGCAAGACCCGGCATCTCCCCCTGCATCTCTGGCTTTCAGTTTAGGATGCAGTGAGGGGAGTGGGAGGTGGTGATCGGCAGCTCTATGGTGCCCGCAGGGCTTGTAGTTCTCCTCCGGAATGTATACAGTGGAGAGGGGAGGGGCCTCTGGCTCTGCTTGTACACTCTTGCTGATAGCTGCTCGGGTCAGAGGCCCCTCCCCTCTCCACGTTATACACTCAGGAGGAGAACTACAAGCCCCAGGGAGATAGCGTGGTTCACAGGCACCATAGAGCTGCCAATAGCCGCCTCCCCCTGTGCTGGGGGGTGGAGGTGCACAGACCAGCCAGGTACACAGAGGGGCTCTCTGGGGACCCTTATCTAAGGGGGGCTCTCTGAGGCCCCCCAATGTAAGGGGGGGGCTCTCTGGGGACCCCAATGTAAGAGGGGGCTCTCTGGGGACCCTGATGTAAGGGGGGCTCTCTGGAGACCCTGATGTACAGAGGGTCTCTCTGGAGACCCTGATATAAGGGGGGGGGGCTCTCTGGGGACCCTGATGTAAGGAGGGGCTCTGTGGAGACCCTGATGTAAGGAGGGGTTATCTGTGGACCCTGATGTAAGGGGAAGCTCTCTGGGGACCCTGATGTACAGAGGGTCTCTCTGGAGACCCTGATATAAGGGGGGGGGGGGGTTATCTGGGGACCCTGATGTAAGAAGGGGTTATCTGTGGACCCTGATGTAAGGGAAAGCTCTTTGGGGACCCTGATGTAAGGGGAGGCTCTCTGGGGACCCTGATGTAAGGGGAGGCTCTCTGGGGACCCTGCTGTAAGGGGGTGCTCTCTGGGGACCCTGATGTAAGGGATGGGCTCTCCAAGCACCCTGATGTAAGGAGTGGGCTCTCCGGGGACCCTGATGTAAGGGATGGGCTCTCCGGGGACCCTGATGCAATAAGGGGAGGCTCTCTGGGGACCCTGATGCAATAAGGGGGGCTCTGGGGACCCTGATGCAATGTGGGGGGCTCTGGGGACCCTGATGTAAGTGGGGGATCTCTGGGACCCTGATGTAAGGGGGATATATATATATATATATATATATATATAAATAAATACATACACACACACATGTATATTGTATATATGTGTATGCCCGCCCAAGTGTATGACTTTCTTTACTTGCTACACTGCTATGATCTTTTGTAGGCCTAGCCACTAGCCCCTGGTGGGGGCCCTTCATGGTTTCTTGCATCAGGGCCCTGAAGATTCTAGTTATGCCTCTGTACACCCCTGAGTGAAAATGTCCAAATTGGGCCCAAAGTGTCAATATTTTGTGTGGCCACCATTATTTTCCAGCACTGCCTTAACCCTCTTGGGCATGGAGTTCACCAGTTCACTGGTTGCCACTGGATTCCTCTACCACTCCTCCATGACGACATCACAGAGCTGGTGGATGTTAGAGACCTTGCGCTCCTCCACCTTCCCCTTTGAGGATTCCCCACAGATGCTCAATAGGATTTAGGTCTGGAGACATGCTTGGCCAGTCCATCACCTTTACCCTCAGCTTCTTTAGCAAGGCAGTGGTCGTCTTGGAGGTGTGTTTGGGGTTGTTATCATGTTGGAATACAGCCCTGCGGCCCTGTCTCTGAAGGGATGGGATTATGCTCGGCTTCAGTATGTCACAGTACATGTTGGCATTCATAGTTCCCTCAATGAACTGTAGCTCCCCAATGCCAGGAGCCACTCATGCAGCCCCAGACCATGACGCTCTCATCACCATGCTTGACTGTAGGCAAGAGACACTTGTCTTTGTACTCCTCACCTGGTTGCCACCACACATGCTTGACACCATCTGAACCAAATAAGTTTATCTTGGTCTCATCAGACCACAGGACTTGGTTCCAGTAATCAATGTCCTTAGTCTGCTTGTCTTCAGCAAACTGTTTGCAGGCTTTCTTGTGCATCATCTTTAGAAGAGGCTTCCCTCTGGGAATGACAGCAATGCAGACCAATTTGATGCAGTGTGCGGCGTATGGTCTGAGCACTGGCAGGCTGACCCCCCCCCCACCCCTTCGACCTCTGCGGCAATGCTGGCATCACTCATACGTCTATTTCCCAAAGACAACCTCTGGATATGATGCTGAGCACGTGCATTCAACTTCTTTGGTTGACCATGGCGAAACCTGTCCTATTAAACCACTGTATGGTCTTGCCCACTGTGCTGCAGCTAAGTTTCAGAGTCTTGCCAATCCTTCTTATAGCCTATGCCCTCTTTATGTAGACAAAAAATTTTTTTTTCAGATCCTCAGAGAGTTCTTTGCCATGAGGTGCCATGTTGAACTTCCAGTGACCAGTATGAGAGAGTGAGAGTGATAACACCAGATTTAACACACCTGTTCCCCATTCACACCTGAGACCCTGTAACACTAATGAGTCACATGACACCGGGGAGGGAAAATGGCTAATTGGGTCCAATATGGACATTTTCACTTAGGGGTGTACTCACTTTTGTTGCCAGTGGTTTAGACATTAATGGCTGTGTGTTGAGTTATTTTGAGGGGACAACAAATTTACACTGTTATACAAGCTGTACACTCACTACTTTACATTGTAGCAAAGTGTAATTTCTTCAGTGTTATAACATGAAAAGATATAATAAAATATTTACAAAAATGTGAGGGGTGTGCTCACTTTTGTGATATACTGTGTGTGTATGTTTGCGTATATATATATATATACAAACTGACTTGTTGTAGAACATTGCAGTTATTATAGACTTTTGTAGTAATTACTTATCTGCTTGGAAAATCTGACTTCAGTATTTTGGAAAACACGTGTAAAAGACCAGTTGATATTTGTATGTCTCCAGCTGTGTGCGGTTGTTGCTTGCCAAAGTATGTCCAGTGAAACCGTGCACTGTGTGCATACAGTATTCTCCCTAAAAGATACATAGAGATCCAGAATTTTAAAGGGTAAATGCACTTTAAGTACAACCTTATGGTACACTCTGCCTTGGTCTCTCTTGGGATGAAAAAGATTACTCGTCTATGATAAAAAGCACAGATGGAGGAATCTCCCTGCTACTATTGTATTCGGACTTGGTTGTTATAATGCCCGAACAGTGGCTGCATCTGATTGGATGCAGTCACTGTTCAGCCCACAATTCATCACCGACTCCTTTGACAAAAGTTGACTGAAAAATTGTCTTTTGTTGAGCTGGCTGGTGCCGACAGGGCTACCCACCGCTAACATATCTGCGGATTTAGCAGGAAAATGGAGCTGAGTATGACAGGCTTTAGATCAGTCCTTCTTAACCTTTTTATCATGGAGGAACCCTCAAAATAGTTTGTGGGTCTCAGGGAACCCCAGCTAAAAGTACATCCAAAGCTCATGGAACCTTAAGTAATGTAATCAGAAAAATATAGATAATGTATCTTTTTTTTTACCACCTCCCTTCCTCCTGGATTAGACTATAACTTAAAGTGGTTGTAAAGCCTAAACATTTTTTTACCTTATTGCATTCCTTGCATTAAGGTAAAAAATGTTTAGGCGTCAGCATCCCCCCCCCCCCCCCCCCTCACCCTTTACTTACCTAAGCCCTCATTCGATCAAGCGCGGTACACGTATGCAGTTCTTCTCTCCCCTCACTTCCGTGTCTCGCTGGCCTTTGCAGGGACACCGGTAGCCATTGAGCCCTGGCCCTGGCAGGGACCCGAAAAGAGGAGGTTCGCGGCCGCTCTGTGCAATTCCATAGAGCAGGTAAGTATCGACATGTATATTGTTTTTATTAATTTTTTTATTTACCTTTACAATCACTTTAACTTTCAGTAGTAATCATGTAATGAAACAAATCATAATAATGACTACACTGACACTGGTGTTCAGTTTCAAAATGCGCCTTTACATTGGTTGGCTGTGGCGTGCCCTCTTACACTTGAAATCAAAAGAGAGGTATCCCTTTACATTGTGGGTAAGTGTGTAAAGTGCCCCCTTACATTGGTGGTCAGTGGAAGAGATGCCCCCATACACTGGTGGTCAGTGGGAGAAGTACCTCTTTACATTGTGGGTAAGGGTGAGAAGTGCCCCTTTACATTGGTGGTCAGTGGAAGAGATGCCCCCATACACTGGTGGTCAGTGTGAGAAGTACCCATTTACATTGGGGGTCAGTGGGAGAGATTACCTCATACACTGGTGGTCAGTGTGAGAATTACCCCCCTTACATTGGGGGTCAGTGGGAAAAGTACCCCCTCTGGTTGAGAATGGTTGTCTTAAATGCTTGGAGATCCCAGCTTCTTATTGTGTGGCCTCCCATCACAGTCTGCTCATCCTTACAGCTCAGAGCACACATCAGGGTGAGACAAGGGACTGCCATACAGAAAAATACTAGTCTGCTGGTACAGTACAAGCGAAGGCAGCACTGCATCAGGCTGTATATTTACAATTTAGCCCAAATGGAGAACAGGCTGTGCCAACTCAAATTCCAAACTGATAGGATTTCCAAAAATTCTGTGACATTGAATTATTTTCATTGTTGCTGAGCCTGAATGGAGAGCAATTGGCAACTTGCTATGAAATGACACTTCCTGTCATCGCGACCAGAGGATCTGTTCATGGAAGTTTTGATGTCAGGCAATTGCTGTCTTTTACCTGCATACCTGTAAGTGCATTACATTTTAATAAATCCCGTTAGAAAAGATTTTACACTATTATGGCATTTTATCTCTCATTGGGTGTTACCATTGGATTGAGAGAGATTCGTTGCTCACGCTGGCTGTTTGGAGCTGTATTACTTGTCTATTTTATATGGATCCCTTAAAGGAGTTGGGGTATCCAATACAGAAAAGCCCTTGTTGACCCCCCCGTAATAGGGGGTCAACGCTCTCTGGTAAGAGCACACCTTTATCATTGGTGGTGGTTTGTGCACAAGGTGGAAACAGTTGGTGACACAACAGTCAAGAATTTTCTCACACTTATGTCACATTGTTGACTCTTGGACTCACTTTGATGTTTTTTTTCTTATATTTTTTTTTAGCTCAACACATTTATTTATTAATACAGGTTATGGACTTTAAAGCCAAGACCGGCAATCTGTATTAATAGGAAGGAGTAATGGCCTCACACCACCGCGGGAGTAAATCCTTTTATTTCTTAATTGTCAGGTAGACAGCACAAAGGACTAAAGAACTGTTGGCATGTTTCACACAAATAAGGCTTAGGCCGGCCATACACGGAGCAAATTTCTTTCCTGCAACCCATTTTGCTTGATTCCCACCTCAAGAAATTCGCTAGATTCGCTAGATTCACCCATCAACACAGACAGTGTTTCCTTCCTGCCGAGCAATTGTCTTCTATAGCAGCCGCTAGCGATAATCGCAAGCGATTCCGGCAGGCTGGTTGTACCCAAGTTAATCGAGGGATCAACTTGGTACATTCAGCCTGCCCATCGGTTGGAATCTCGGACGGTTTAGCAGGAACTGGCCAAGATTCGAACCACGTATGGCTGGCCTTATTCATAACATGGAGGTTGTCGAAAGCGCTACTCCTAAAAGCACAGCCACAAATAACATCACCTGTGCCAATTAATGCTCTTAACCCCCTCCTAACAGACATTTTGCCAAAAACTATAAAAAAAATAACAAACAAATATAGTTTACAACTGAAAAAGGAAATCTGAAGTTTTTCGCCCTCACTCGCTAATCTATATATGGGTTGGTGGGAGCGACCTTGCATCTATGGTGGAGAGAACCCCTTCTGGTCTTATATTAAAGTGGAACTTACTTCAGTAATTTTTTCATCTTTCCATCTATTAAATCTTCTGCCCTTGTTTTAACTTTGGATAGTAAAACATTTTTTTTTTTCTGCCAGTAAATACCTTTTACAGCCCACTTCCTCTTTCTTGTCTGGCCATTAGCCTAGTTTTATGACATCATGCACAGCTCTCTCTCACTCTCATGAGAGTTTGCCAGTAAAGGGAGAGGGGGGGGTGAGTCAGAAGAGGGCCAATGAGAGCTGCATAGCTGGAGGTGTGTCTGTGTAAATCCAGGAAGTGAACATTCAACAGCTTCAGCTGCCCACAGTTAAAATGGATGCAGCCAGTCTCAGTAGAGGGAGATATCTGCAGCATATTGGGCAAGTACAGAATCACAGTATATATAAAATAATATGCACCAGTATACACCCTTCCTGATTTTTCGGTGTTTACTATCTTGTTGCCATGCTTGTATTACTACGGTTTCAATTATCTATGTACCAGCACACCAATAAAGTTCCCACACTCTTGAAATACCTTATATTGCTAATGAATGCATTTCATATTTTACAGATCAAATACCCCACCCATTCACAGCAAGTCCCCTTCCGGGGTGAATGGGAGGGACTCGCCCTCTGATGCCCCTCATGTCCACTTTCATCCCTCCTCTCCTTCGTCCCTTTTCATAGGTCTTTGAAAACGCTGTTGTGTTCTATTACTTGCTAGAAAGACCTCCACCTTCTCTTTCCCTGTCTACACACCGATGTCGCTTTACGTTGCTTATGTCATACCAGTTTATATTTCCATAAGATTTACATTCTGTTTATTGAATTGTTCTTATGCACACTGTATTGTTTACCATAACATGACGATTCAACTTGTACTCTCTTTTTGCTGATTTGCCTGTAATGTTTGAAAACGTTAATAAATTCTTTTAAAAAAATAAATAAAATAATAATATGCAAAGTGGTTGGAGGAAAGCATCAGAATGTTTTTATTACAAATTATGTGAGCAGACTGCAGTTCCTCTTTAAGGTCTATTATCGCTACATTGATGACTTAATATTTGTTGTTGATGAGGACACATTTTTGGGAATATCTCAATTATAATGATAGGAACCTGTGATTTACTGGTCAGGTGGATAAGAATGAGATTTGCTTTCTGGATGTCCGATTGACCAGAGATATGGGAAAGATTAACACCAGTCTGTACAGGAAAACGATATCTGGGAATACTATATATTAATGGCACAAACTGGGCATCCTAAACACACAATTAAAGGTATCCCTGTTCTCTTTAGTATATACTGTGGTGAGCCAGAGTGAGCACCTGCACAGCACTACTGCAAGTATACTCACCTGAGAGGTGTACATTCTTTGTTTGGACAATCTTTATTGACAGACTGTTAGGTACAACCAGGTAGCACAAATACCATCTAGGACAGGTGTAGGGAACCTTGGCTCTCGGATAAGCAACCAAAACATCCTACAATGCCCACCTTAGAAGTGTGTACCCAGCTCTCCAGGACACAGTAGTGAAGATTCTTCTCAAGATACTCCACCCAGGCAGCCAGCAGTGCGGGACAATTTTTTTTCAGTATACACTATAGGATTGTAAAATACCTGGGACACCTTTTGAGTAGTATTACGGCGCATGTAGAATCCCGTGATGAACATTGGGTGTGGCCAAATTGTGTTAACAATGGGGGAAGCTTAAGGAGTGTAGTTAAATCAGACATGGTCAGTCTGTCCTCCAGTGCAATCCTCCCCCACCGGTCAGTCTGTCCTCCAGTACATCCCCCCAGGTCAGTCTGTCCTCCAGTGCAATCCTCCCCCACCGGTCAGTCTGTCCTCCAGTACATCCCCCCCAGGTCAGTCTGTCCTCCAGTACATCCCCCCCCCCCCCCCCAGGTCAGTCTGTCCTTCAGTAAATCCTCCCCAGGTCAGTCTGTCCTTCAGTATAATCACCCCACATCAGGCTGTACCCCAATTAAAGCATCTCCCCAACTAATAAAATCAAAAGCACTGGAAGCCAGCAGGAGGGGAGAGAGAGATAGGAGGACTGGTTCTGTGGGGCTGCCACTGATGTGTCTGAGCTTCAGGTGGACTGAAACCCGGACACAGGACTTAAAATCCGGACTGTCCAGGCTAATCCCGGACAGGTGGCAACCCTAGTTGGTACAGACTCTCTCCAGGCAGTAGGCCTGGGAAGCAAAGATTTCCAATACTGCCTCCTCTCCTGACAACAGACCAGGAGACAAGGACCCTTCTCAAAGGTCACCACAAATATTTATAGCATATCCTTCCCTGGTATACACCACTGGCAATAGGCTAACTAAGCAATATTGTTTCTTCCTGCTATATCTAATGACTACTTGCTAGAAACATTCAGACACAAATAAAATCATGGGAAACCCAACAAATGCAGAATCAATAATGATTCAGCACTCAAGCTGACTGCAGCCTAGCTGTATCAATAACTTTAGAATAGGGACACTCCTGCCTATGCCAGGATACCTACATTCACATACTAATCTATTAACAAAATATTTCTAGTAAAGAAATAAAGAAAAAACATTTGTGTATAGATATAAAAAAAACATTATAAATTAACTTTTATTCCCCTTTTTTATTAGTGGTCACATCCCCTTTGTTCTCAGCAGCCTAAGAGCTAGGGGAGGGGAAACAGCATCACACGAGCTTCCCAGTGATTGGCTGTGCAGGGTGTGTGTGTCAGGACAAGTCTGATCATTGAATGAGAGCAGGCTGAGTTCCCAGTATAGCTAGAGAACTGACCACAATGTACTCACCTGCTTAGTGTGGTAAGTTTTTTTGTTTCAATGTGTTTATATAATTCTTCAAGCTTTAAAGACAGTACATTAGACAGATGCGTCAGTGTGGTCAATTTTTTAATAGGAAAGCAGGGGGTCTGGCAGGGACACAAGGGATTTCACACAAAGAAAGCAATACAAATAGAACAGGATACTTTTGCATACAAGTACATGATACAGCAGCCACATATCTGGAATATGAAGTGTTGGGTTTACATATGTTGAAGGTTTGTTTGCTTATAATGAAAATAGAGCTTCACCTGGTTTGATTTTGCAGGTTCTATGATATTGCTCAGCACTAGACATGGGAACTGTCAAAAAATTTGTTTCGTTTCGTTTCGTCCCGTTTCGTATATAAAAAAATTCGTAATTCGTATACGAAATTCCGTTAGAATTCGTACGAAATACGAAATTCGGACGAATCGTAATTTTTTTTCCGAATCGTTAGTAAAGTTACGAATCGTTACGAATCGTTAACGCGGCTAATGAATTGTTGGTTCTCATAACACAGAGAACAATTCGAATCCAACTACAAATATCGAATTTCAATTTCAAGTTATGAATCGTTACGAATCATTACGAATAGTTACGAATCGTTAGTAAATCCAACTACCAATATCGAATTTCAACTAATTTGAACGAAATTATTATAGCAGATATAACGAATGAATTTGAATGAATTTGAATGAATTCGAATGACAAAGTGTCATTTTTGCAGAAAAAAAAAAAGCGTAGGGGTCCCCCCAAATTCAATAACCAGGCCCTTCAGGTCTGGTATGGATATTAAGGGGGACCCCAGCCAAAAAAAAAAAAAAAAATGGTGTGGGGTCCCCCTCAAAATCCATACCAGACCCTTTATCCGAGCACGCAACCTGGCCGGCCGCAGGAAAGGAGGGGGGACGAGAGCGCCCCCCCTCCCGCCTGAACCGTACCAGGTCACATGCCCTCAACATTGGGAGGGTGCTTTGGGGGTCTGAGACCCCCAAAGCACCTTGTCCCCATGTTGAGGAGGACAAGGGCCTCTTCCCCACAACCCTGGCCGGTGGTTGGGGGGGTCTGCGGGCGGGGGGCTTATCGGAATCTGGAAGCCCCCTTTAACAAGGGGACCCCCAGATCCCGGCCCCCCCCTGTGTGAAATGGTAAGGGGGTACAAAAGTACCCCTACCATTTCACCAAAAAAGTGACAAAATGGTAAAAATGACAGGAGACGGTCTTTGACAATTCCTTTATTAAAATCTTCTTTCTTCTTTCTTCATCCTTCGGTTTCTTCATCTTCTCCTTCCGTCATCTTCTTCCATCTTCTTCTTCCTTCGATTCGCTTCTTCTTCCTCCGGTCTTCTCGTCCTTCTCGTCCGGCATCGGCGTCGTCATCTCTTCTCGCAGGCCGCTCCTCGCAATGGGAGGCTCCCGCTGTGTGAGGCTTCGCTCCGGCTGACAGGTCTTTTATAACGAAGGCACCTGGTAACCCCGCTCCCTCTGACGCACGGGGACGTCATGTGGAATTCCCTATGGCTTTCCCCATGACGTCAGAGGGGGGGCGGGGTCACCAGGTGCCTTCGTTATAAAAGACCTGTCAGCCGGAGCGAAGCCTCACAGAGCGGGAGCCTCCCATTGCGAGGAGCGGCCTGCGAGAAGAGACGACGACGCCGATGCCGGACGAGAAGGACGAGAAGACCGGAGGAAGAAGAAGCGAATCGAAGGAAGAAGAAGATGGAAGAAGATGCCAGAAGGAGAAGATGAAGAAAGGAAGACCAGAAGAAAGAAGAAAGAAGATTTTAATAAAGGAATTGTCAAAGACCGTCTCCTGTCATTTTTACCATTTTTGTCACCTTTTTTGGTGAAATGGTAGGGGTACCCCCTTACCATTTCACACAGGGGGGGGGCGGGTTCTGGGGGTCCCCTTGTTAAAGGGGGCTTCCAGATTCCGATAAGCCCCCCGCCCGCAGACCCCCCACAACCACCGGCCAGGGTTGTGGGGATGAGGCCCTTGTCCTCATCAACATGGGGACAAGCTGCTTTGGGGGTCTCAGACCCCCAAAGCATCCTCCCAATGTTGAGGGCATGTGGCCTGGTACGGTTCAGGCGGGAGGGGGGGGCGCTCTCGTCCCCCCCTCCTTTCCTGCGGCCTGCCAGGTTGCGTGCTCGGATAAGGGTCTGGTATGGATTTTATGGGGGACCCCACGCCATTTTTTTTGGCTAGGGTTCCCCTTAAAATCCATCCCAGACCTCAAGGGTCTGGTATGGATTTTGAGGGGGACCCTACGCCATTTTTTTTTTTTTTGGCTGGGGTCCCCCTTAATATCCACCCCAGACCTGAAGGGTCTGGTTATTGAATTTGGGGGGACCCCTACGCATTTTTTTATCAATGACTTCAATGAATGACTGTTCTCTGTATTACGGATCCGACAATTCATTTGCCGGCAATAGCCGCAAGTGATTTTAAATAGTTTTTTTTCCCTGCAAAAATGACACTGTGCGGGAACATTTCTCTATATTAGATATACTGAATCTCGAAGCATTCGAAGCATTCGAAGCATTCGTTATATCCGCTTATATAATTTCTTTCATATTAGTTGAAATTAGATATTTGTTAGTAGTTGTATTCGAATTGTTCTCTGTATTACGGGAATCGGCAATTAGCCGCGAGTGATTTTAAATGTCTTTTTTTCCTGCAAAAATGACACATTGTACAGAGAGAGTTGTAAGCACGGGAAACATGACCCCCCTTCATAGGCATACTATAGAGTATATAGTATATAGAAGGGGGTCATGTTTCCCGTGCTTACAACTCTCTCTGTACAATGTGTCATTTTTGCAGGAAAAAAAGACATTTAAAATCACTCGCGGCTAATTGCCGATTCCCGTAATACAGAGAACAATTCGAATACAACTACTAACAAATATCTAATTTCAACTAATATGAAAGAAATTATTATAGCGGATATAACGAATGCTTCGAATGCTTCGAGATTCAGTATATCTAATATAGAGAAATGTTCCCGCACAGTGTCATTTTTGCAGGAAAAAAAAACTATTTAAAATCACTTGCGGCTATTGCCGGCAAATGAATTGTCGGATCCGTAATACAGAGAACAGTCATTCATTGAAGTCATTGATAAAAAAATGCGTAGGGGTCCCCCCAAATTCAATAACCAGACCCTTCAGGTCTGGGGTGGATATTAAGGGGGACCCCAGCCAAAAAAAAAAAAAATGGCGTAGGGTCCCCCTCAAAATCCATACCAGACCCTTGAGGTCTGGGATGGATTTTAAGGGGAACCCTAGCCAAAAAAAATGGCGTGGGGTCCCCCATAAAATCCATACCAGACCCTTATCCGAGCACGCAACCTGGCAGGCCGCAGGAAAGGAGGGGGGGACGAGAGCGCCCCCCCCTCCCGCCTGAACCGTACCAGGCCACATGCCCTCAACATTGGGAGGATGCTTTGGGGGTCTGAGACCCCCAAAGCAGCTTGTCCCCATGTTGATGAGGACAAGGGCCTCATCCCCACAACCCTGGCCGGTGGTTGTGGGGGGTCTGCGGGCGGGGGGCTTATCGGAATCTGGAAGCCCCCTTTAACAAGGGGACCCCCAGAACCCGCCCCCCCCCTGTGTGAAATGGTAAGGGGGTACCCCTACCATTTCACCAAAAAAGGTGACAAAAATGGTAAAAATGACAGGAGACGGTCTTTGACAATTCCTTTATTAAAATCTTCTTTCTTCTTTCTTCTGGTCTTCCTTTCTTCATCTTCTCCTTCTGGCATCTTCTTCCATCTTCTTCTTCCTTCGATTCGCTTCTTCTTCCTCCGGTCTTCTCGTCCTTCTCGTCCGGCATCGGCGTCGTCGTCTCTTCTCGCAGGCCGCTCCTCGCAATGGGAGGCTCCCGCTCTGTGAGGCTTCGCTCCGGCTGACAGGTCTTTTATAACGAAGGCACCTGGTGACCCCCCCCCCCTCTGACGTCATGGGGAAAGCCATAGGGAATTCCACATGACGTCCCCGTGCGTCAGAGGGGGCGGGGTTACCAGGTGCCTTCGTTATAAAAGACCTGTCAGCCGGAGCGAAGCCTCACACAGCGGGAGCCTCCCATTGCGAGGAGCGGCCTGCGAGAAGAGATGACGACGCCGATGCCGGACGAGAAGGACGAGAAGACCGGAGGAAGAAGAAGCGAATCGAAGGAAGAAGAAGATGGAAGAAGATGACGGAAGGAGAAGATGAAGAAACCGAAGGATGAAGAAAGAAGAAAGAAGATTTTAATAAAGGAATTGTCAAAGACCGTCTCCTGTCATTTTTACCATTTTGTCACTTTTTTGGTGAAATGGTAGGGGTACTTTTGTACCCCCTTACCATTTCACACAGGGGGGGGCCGGGATCTGGGGGTCCCCTTGTTAAAGGGGGCTTCCAGATTCCGATAAGCCCCCCGCCCGCAGACCCCCCCAACCACCGGCCAGGGTTGTGGGGAAGAGGCCCTTGTCCTCCTCAACATGGGGACAAGGTGCTTTGGGGGTCTCAGACCCCCAAAGCACCCTCCCAATGTTGAGGGCATGTGACCTGGTACGGTTCAGGCGGGAGGGGGGGCGCTCTCGTCCCCCCTCCTTTCCTGCGGCCGGCCAGGTTGCGTGCTCGGATAAAGGGTCTGGTATGGATTTTGAGGGGGAACCCACACCATTTTTTTTTTTTTTTTTGGCTGGGGTCCCCCTTAATATCCATACCAGACCTGAAGGGCCTGGTTATTGAATTTGGGGGGACCCCTACGCTTTTTTTTTTTCTGCAAAAATGACACTTTGTCATTCGAATTCATTCAAATTCATTCAAATTCATTCGTTATATCTGCTATAATAATTTCGTTCAAATTAGTTGAAATTCGATATTGGTAGTTGGATTTACTAACGATTCGTAACTATTCGTAATGATTCGTAACGATTCATAACTTGAAATTGAAATTCGATATTTGTAGTTGGATTCGAATTGTTCTCTGTGTTATGAGAACCAACAATTCATTAGCCGCGTTAACGATTCGTAACGATTCGTAACTTTACTAACGATTCGGAAAAAAAATTACGATTCGTCCGAATTTCGTATTTCGTACGAATTCTAACGGAATTTCGTATACGAATTACGAATTTTTTTATATACGAAACGGGACGAAACGAAACGAAACAAATTTTTTGACAGTTCCCATGTCTAGTGCTGAGCAATATCATAGAACCTGCAAAATCAAACCAGGTGAAGCTCTATTTTCATTATAAGCAAACAAACCTTCAACATATGTAAACCCAACACTTCATATTCCAGATATGTGGCTGCTGTATCATGTACTTGTATGCAAAAGTATCCTGTTCTCTTTGTATTGCTTTCTTTGTGTGAAATCCCTTGTGTCCCTGCCAGACCCCCTGCTTTCCTATTAAAAAATTGACCACACTGACGCATCTGTCTAATGTACTGTCTTTAAAGCTTGAAGAATTATATAAACACATTGAAACAAAAAAACTTACCACACTAAGCAGGTGAGTACATTGTGGTCAGTTCTCTAGCTATACTGGGAACTCAGCCTGCTCTCATTCAATGATCAGACTTGTCCTGACACACACACCCTGCACAGCCAATCACTGGGAAGCTCGTGTGATGCTGTTTCCCCTCCCCTAGCTCTTAGGCTGCTGAGAACAAAGGGGATGTGACCACTAATAAAAAAGGGGAATAAAAGTGAATTTATAATGTTTTTTTTATATCTATACACAAATGTTTTTTCTTTATTTCTTTACTAGAAATATTTTGTTAATAGATTAGTATGTGAATGTAGGTATCCTGGCATAGGCAGGAGTGTCCCTATTCTAAAGTTATTGATACAGCTAGGCTGCAGTCAGCTTGAGCGCTGAATCCAAATTCAATAACCAGGCCCTTCAGGTCTGGGATGGATATTAAGGGGGACCCCAGCCAAAAAAAATAAAAAATAAATGGCGTAGGGTCCCCCTCAAAATCCATACCAGACCCTTGAGGTCTGGGATGGATTTTAAGGGGAACCCCAGCCAAAAAAAATGGCGTGGGGTCCCCCATAAAATCCATACCAGACCCTTATCCGAGCACCCAACCTGGCAGGCCGCAGGAAAAGAGGGGGGACGAGAGCGGCCCCCCCTCCCGCCTGAACCGTACCAGGCCACATGCCCTCAACATTGGGAGGGTGCTTTGGGGGTCTGAGACCCCCAAAGCACCTTGTCCCCATGTTGATGAGGACAAGGGCCTCATCCCCACAACCCTGGCCGGTGGTTGTGGGGGTCTGCGGGCGGGGGGCTTATCGGAATCTGGAAGCCCCCTTTAACAAGGGGACCCCCAGATCCCGGCCCCCCCCCTGTGTGAAATGGTAAGGGGGTACAAAAGTACCCCTACCATTTCACCAAAAAAGTGTCAAAAATGGTAAAAATGACAGGAGACGGTCTTTGACAATTCCTTTATTAAAATCTTTCTTCTTTCTTCTGGTCTTCCTTTCTTCATCTTCTCCTTCCGGCATCTTCTTCCATCTTCTTCCATCTTCTTCTTCCTTCGATTCGCTTCTTCTTCCTCCGGTCTTCTCGTCCTTCTCGTCCAGCGTCGGCGGCGTCGTCTCTTCTCGCAGGCCGCTCCTCGCAATGGGAGGCTCCCGCTCTGTGAGGCTTTGCTCCGGCTGACAGGTCTTTTATAACGAAGGCACCTGGTGACCCCGCCCCCCCTCTGACGTCATGGGGAAAGCCATAGGGAATTCCACATGACGTCCCCGTGCGTCAGAGGGGGCGGGGTTACCAGGTGCCTTCGTTATAAAAGACCTGTCAGCCGGAGCGAAGCCTCACAGAGCGGGAGCCTCCAATTGCGAGGAGCGGCCTGCGAGAAGAGACGACGACGCCGACGCCGGACGAGAAGGACGAGAAGACCGGAGGAAGAAGAAGCGAATCGAAGGAAGAAGAAGATGGAAGAAGGTGACGGAAGGAGAAGATGAAGAAACCGAAGGATGAAGAAAGAAGAAAGAAGATTTTAATAAAGGAATTGTCAAAGACCGTCTCCTGTCATTTTTACCATTTTGTCACCTTTTTTGGTGAAATGGTAGGGGTACTTTTGTACCCCCTTACCATTTCACACAGGGGGGGGGCCGGGATCTGGGGGTCCCCTTGTTAAAGGGGGCTTCCAGATTCCTGATAAGCCCCCCGCCCACAGACCCCCACAACCACCGGCCAGGGTTGTGGGGAAGAGGCCCTTGTCCTCATCAACATGGGGACAAGGTGCTTTGGGGGTCTCAGACCCCCAAAGCACCCTCCCAATGTTGAGGGCATGTGACCTGGTACGGTTCAGGCGGGAGGGGGGGGCGCTCTCGTCCCCCCTCCTTTCCTGCGGCCTGCCAGGTTGCGTGCTCGGATAAAGGGTCTGGTATGGATTTTGAGGGGGACCCCACGACATTTTTTTTTTTTTTTTTTTGGCCGGGGTTCCCCTTAAAATCCATCCCAGACCTGAAGGGTCTGGTATGGATATTTGGGGGGGACCCCACGCCATTTTTTTTTTGGCTTGGGTCCCCCTTAATATCCATACCAGACCTGAAGGGCCTGGTTATTGAATTTGGGGGGACCCCTACGCTTTTTTTTTTCTGCAAAAATGACACTTTGTCATTCGAATTCATTCGTTATATCTATCTGCTATAATAATTTCGTTCAAATTAGTTAAAATTCGATATTGGTAGTTGGATTCGAATAATTTGGAGCTCAAATTCGTAAACGGAATTTTTCCTGCAAAAATGACACTTTGTCATTCGAATTCATTCGAATGCATTCGAATGCATTCGAATCATTCGGCAACGAAATTCGTAAACGGAATTTCGTATTCCGTACGGAATTCGTATTAAAAAAAATTCGTACTACGGATTCGTAAATTCGTACGAATTTCGAAAAATTCGTACGAATTACGAATTCGTGCGAAACGAATCGCACATGTCTACTCAGCACGATGGAGTGCAGGATGGGAGCAGCATGCAGAGTTTAAGAAAGTGTTGAGTACTGGAGAGATGTACTAGTCACTCTCCTGAGCATATGTGGGAACTTTCTGGAATTAACCCAGCAATGACGGAATTTTGCTCTGGTTGGTGAGTCATTACCAGAACTGTTATATCTCTAGAATTCCTGTATCTCTCTTTTATGAGAAATTACCCTCCCCAAGCAGGATAGTGTGCTAAACCTGTAGGTAAATAAGAGTACCAGAACCTTCACTAAGTGGAAAAAAGGTGGTGCCTCCATGCAGGGCAAGGCATCTGTGAACTGAGGGGGTTCCCTTCCTGGGAAATTACCCAGTAACCTAATCAAAGTAATTGGGCGGCGAGGAACTACTGCAGCCAGCATATAACATTAACCATAAATATATACTGTAGTGGAGATACACATCAGTTTGGTAATAATATGAGCTTTATATATTAAAAATAATAGTAGTACATTTACATACAGTACTGGCAGCTGCTATTTTTCTGCACCCCACTGCCTATCTTTTCGTGCATAGGACATGGAAAGAAGGCTAAACAACTCAACTATGCACAAAAACGTAGGAACTGGGCTGCAGAAAAATGTCAGCAGATGCTCTGGACTGATGAGTCAAAATTTGAAATTTTTAGCAGTTTGTTCGCGGAGGGCTTGAGAGCGGTACAATAATGAGTGTCTGCAGGCAACAGTGAAGCATAGTGGAGGTTCCTTGCTAGTTTGGGGCTACATTACTGCAAAAAGAGATGGCGATTTGGTCAGGACCAATGGTGTCCTCAATGCTAAGAAATACAGGCAGATATGTATTCTGCATCAGGACAACGACCCCTAACATACAGCCAATGTTAATCTTCAGTGTAAAGGAGAACAAGAAGTGATGGTTTGGCCCCTAGAGAGCCCTGATCTCAACAACATCAAGTCTGTCTGGGATTACATAAAGAGATGTTTGAAACAACCTAGAAGAATTGAATAATAAGAATTCAATGATTGATGCTGTTTTGAAGGTAAAGGGTGGTCACACAAAATATTGATTTGATTTGGATTTCTTTTCTGTTTATTTACTTTCCTTTTTGTTAATTGATAAAAATAAATGATTAACTCTTCTATTTCTGCAAGCATTCTTAATTTACAGCAATTTTTCACACCTGCCTAAAAAGTTTGCACAGCACTGTACATCCAATGTACAAACAGGTAATATCAACGAAGGACCCAACAGGAGTCCTGGTGGAATATTGTCCACATTCTCAGGTATATATAGTTATTAATAAAGATACCTCTAGATGAATGTTGCAGTAAAGTTCAGTTACAGGGTCCCCTGAGGATGATCGTGATGCAGCATCCATCTTGATTCCAAAAGACCTAATAATCCCTGCTTCTGGTCTGGATTAGCAACAGTTCTTCCATGGGGACATGTATTCTCAGCTCCACTCTCCCTCCACTTTCTTCTGGGGTTTCCAAGCCAGCCTCCCAGAGACAGGAAGTGTTGATACATATGTAGCGCCGGGCTCCCGATGAGCACGCGCTATATGTTTGCCGAGTGATCCCCCAGCAGTCAGACTGGGAGAAGTACTGTGTGTTTTTGGAGTATTATTATTATTATACAGGATTTATATAGCGCCAATAGTTTATGCAGCGTTTTACAATATAAAAAGGAGACAATACAGTTATAATACAATAAAATACAAGAAGATTAAGAGGGCCCTGCAGAATAGCTTACAATCTAATAGGGTGGGGCAGGTGGTACAAAAGGTTGTAACTGTGGGGAATGAGCTGATGGAAGTGGTAGAAGATTAGTTGGAGACGTGATAGGCTTCCCTGAAGAGATGAGTTTTCAGGGATCGTCTGAAGGTAGCAAGAGTAGGGGATAGCCGGACTGGTGGAGGTAGCGAGTTCCAGAGGATGGGATGGGAGAGGCTCTGGAGAAATGGAGTAGGAAGTCTTGAGAAGAGCGGAGAGGACTATTTGGAGTAAGAAGGTAAGTATATTTTTTAGGCAATGCTTGTTTTTTTACATCCTCTGCCCAAAACCTTTGAGTGCTTTCTTAACCGCTTACCGACCGCCGCACGCCTATATACGTTGGCAGAATGGCACGGGCAGGCAAATGGGCGTACCTGTACGTGCCTTGTGAGTGCGCCCGCGGGTCCCGGGAATTTGATGTTCCCGGGTGGCCCGCAATTGCAATCGGCAGAGGAAGAAAGGGGAGATGCCGATGTAAACACAGCATTTTCCTGTTCTTCCTTATGACAGGACAGTGATCTCTGCTCCCTGTGATTGCAAGCAGAGATCACTGACGTGTCACTCGTAGCCACGCCCCCTCGCAGTTAGAATCACTCCCTAGAACACACTTAACCCCTTCAGCACCCCCTAATGGTTCACACCTTCCTTGCCAGTGTCATTTTCACAGTAATCAGTGCATTTTTATAGCACTGATTGCTGTATAAATGACAATGGTCGCAAAAATGTGTCAAAAGTGTCCGATGTGTCCGCCATAAAGTCGCAGTCATGATAAAAATCGCAGATCGACGCCACTACTAGTAAAAAAATAAATAAAAAAACAAAAATGCCATAAAATGACCCCCTATTTTGTAGACGCTATAACTTTTGTGCAAACAAATCAATATAGGCATTTTGCATTTTTTTTGTTACGGAAAATATGTAGAAGAATACATATCGGCCTAAACTGCGAAAAAAAATGTTTTTTAAAAAAAAAATTGGGATATTTATCATAGCAAAAAGTAGAAGATATTGTTTTTTTTTCAAAGTTGTAACTCTTCTTTTGTTTATAGTGCAAAAAATAAAAATCGCAGAGATGATCAAATACCACCAAAAGAAATCTCTATTTGTGGGCAAAAAAAGGGCGTCAATTTTGTTTGGGTGCAACGTCACACGTCTGCGCAATTGTCAGTTTCAAGCGACGCAGTGCCGAATCGCAAAAAGTGGCCCGGTCATTTGGCAGCCAAATGGTCCGGGGCTGAAGTGGTTAAAGAGCAACTCTTCTTCAAATGACAGCCTGGATTGTATGCAGTAGTTTGACAACACATAGAATTTTGCCTCTCGGCATACAGAAGATCAGTACAGATCTGAAACCAAAGAGAAATTTCAGGGAGTATTGTGGAAAACATGAAATAACGTGTGTAATCCCTTAAACTCATAACAGACAAAATACCAGTTATGTGTCTTGACTTTATAAGGGAAAGCTGCTTCTCATGAGTAGTTCTTCCTCCTGGCCTGTGATTGGCTGTACAGGGCAGGGCTGCAGCTCACTGTTCTGCTAAAGTTCGATTTAGGAATTTCTTTCATAAAGCTGTGGAGTTTGCTCTGGGCTGCCTGACAAGATCTCTTTTTTTTTTTACTCACAAGTACAATTGTCTGTTAAAGGGCCTGAACAAATATGTACAGCGTGTGTTTTTTTCTTGGAAGGGGTGGGGTACACATGTCGGATCAGAGTAAATAAGCATGGTATTATAGGCTGCTGTTTTAAAAGCCCTAACTTGTATAGTTTGTAAATATATGTATACAATGACGCTGGCAGTCAAAGCTGAACTCTAAGGCCCCTTTCACACCGGGGCGTTTTCATGCGGTGCAGCGCTAAAAATAGCGCCTGTTCACCGCATGAAAAAATCCGGCCCCTTTAACTCCAGTGTGAAAGCCGGCGGGCTTTCACACTGGAGCGGTGCGCTAGCAGGATGACAAAAAAAGTCCTGCTAGCAGCATCTTTGGAGCGGGATAGGAGCGGTGTGTTCACCGCTCCTATACCGCTCCTTCCCATTGATTACAATGGGAGACCGCGGTAAAACCGCGGCAATACCGCGGTTACCGCGGCAATACCGCGGCTACGGCGGCGCTCTGCGGGGGGTGTTTAACCCTTTTTCGGCCGCTCGCGGGGGGTAAAACCGCACCGCGAGCGGCCGAAAACCGCGGTGAAAACGACGGTAAAGCAGCGCTAAATATAGCGCGGCTTTACCGTCACCGCGGCTCACCGCCCCGGTGTGAAAGGGGCCTTAGCGAATAGCAAAATACACAGCTGAAATACGGATTTTCGAACTGATTTAGCTGTCAACATCTTTGTAATTCTAATTAGGCAGTTTTGAAATGCAAGTACCCCCAGCAGACATCACGGCCAGGACGTGAGACCTCCCTGCAGATTGTACTGTAGTAGAGCAATACATCCCGGTCTTGAATATTGTAGCACTCCCTTGACTCCTTGTGGGGTGAAAGAATTTGGGCGCAGAGTATGTCACCAGAACATCAGAGAACTTCACAAAAGGGGCCAACGTTTTATTGAACGATCACATAACAGCGGTGGGCGCTACAGCACCCACCTACTCTTCAGCCGCTCTCAGGAATGTGTGCGTTGGGAATATTGCTCTAGAAATTGAGTGCAGTCGCTTTAAAAATATTAAAAGCAAATAAACCTAGGGAGAGGTTAAGGCATAGAATACACAAAAGGACCAAAAACGCAGACTCCATATCTCTACTCACTATCAATACAGAAAAAGGACCTTTAACCCTTTGGAGCTGGCGCCTCCCAGTGCTTTAAGGGGGGTTAGAATGCCGGGAGGCAGGGCAGGGTTTATGATTATCATGTGACCGTCGTGATAAGCCATCACATAGCTTTCCGTTAGCCGCCGGCAAATGTTCCGGGTGTGCGCAGGGCAGCACATGCTCTCGGCACAGCTGTATTTGCCCTAATGAACGCAATGAACACTCGGCGCCAAGGCCCACCCACAGAGAGGCTGTATATTTGAATGCGGCTGGTGCCAAGGTGTTAAAGTCATTGTAAACTTCTAACATGAAAAATGAACAAAGCATATCCTTCTATAGTGTGTGTTAGCCTCAATCCAAAGCACTGAATCACTGATAACAGTCAATGCTGACTCCACCCACCACACAGCAGTTAACAGGCACAACTGTGTATATTTCCCTATGCTTCTGTGTAGAGGGGCTGCTTCCATTCCCTCAGTCAGCTTTAAGGTTTCACTGTGCTCTGTGCTGTATGCAGTGCAGTTTGTGTAAAGTCAGATCTCCACCCCCTGCATTCTACTGCTGAGAAATAGCCTTTGATCTGTGTGTTTTAAGAGGATGTAAAGGAGGGAGGGCTGTGGGTAAACAGGTACAACGTATGTAGAGGGATTTGTTGCATCTCTATGTATCACCTGAGGCTAGGGTGACCACATTTCCAAAATACCATTCAGGGACACCCCCCCCTTTCCAAAAAAGATGAGGTGGGGGGGGGGGTGTAGTATCGGGGTTGATGGTGAATTTGGCGGGGGGTGATTTGTCCAGTCAATGGCTGGGGTTAGCACCCAAATCATCCCGACATCATGCTTGATTTGGTGTCAGGATGGTCAAACCACATTATTTCTATTACTACATTGTAATATATAATGAAATAGTTCAGCTCACCATAATGCAGAATCAGTGGGAACCCTGAGCTTGTCACTTGCCATCAGATGCAGTGTGCTACTTGCCACCCATAGCCTGCCTCCAGATGCAGTGTGCCACTGGCCACCCATAGCCTACCTCCAGATGCAGTGTGCCACTGGCCACCCATAGCCTGCCTCCAGATGCAGTGTGCCACTGGCCACCCATAGCCTACCTACACCCGTAGATGTGATGAGGGCACTTCAAAATGAAGGGGAATGCTGATGAAGGGAGGACTTTCCCATATGGCACCAAAAAGAGGGTGACATCATCATCCAGTGTAGATATCAGTGTTCTTCAACACAATAAATACAGTTTGTGACTTGGGTGCCCTTATGACTTTTAAAGGGTGCCATGACTGAAAAAAAGGTTGAGAAACATTGGCCTAATGCATGTGCGTTTTGTCACACCTACATAGAAATGCAGGAAACTAGAATTCCCTGCTTACTCCTGCATCACCTCTGCACTCCCCGGCAGAGATAGTTAGCTGGAAAGGATAAAACTATGGTGTGCCCATCTGCCCCCTGACTTTTTTTTTTTTACTGCACCCACAGTTTAGACAGGCTAGATCTCATCCTGTGTATAGGGAATACGACCACTTTATGCCAGACAAGCACACTTTATTATTTAGACTGTAAAGCAGCTTCAGTGTAGTACATAATCTACTTACACGAGCAAGCAGAAGTTCCTGCAATGCACACAGCAGCAGTTTCTACCCAGCTTCTCCAGAACAGTATTCAGCAGATGAGGTATCAACCCTGGTGCTTTAGTTAAGGTCTCAGCTTCACTCCTCTCTGATATGCCCTTTATCAAAATAGTGTAAGCTTGTTCAGGCCTCAGACTCAGGCCTTTCTCCTCAAAGCGTGTCCTTCCGTGGCAGCAGACTTGGGAGGGTAGGAAGCAGCTTTACACCCATCCTACCTTGGCAAAGTCTGGGAGTCAAAAGAGCTTACAGAAAGGTCGGTCTCATGCACCACTGGCAAATGGCCTTCTAGTGGTTGGCCAAGGAGATATAGATATCCATAACCCAGGTTACTGGATACACGTACACTATTGCCAGAGACATTCCCCAACAGCAGGCAGAAGCAAACAATAACTCTGGGCCTAGGGAAAACCCGAAGAAAGCAAAACAATCAATTAAAGCTCAGGCTGACTACAGCCCAGCAGCATTACATTTAGATTAGGAACATGACCAGTGTAGTCAAGATATCCCCAACTTTCTCTTAACACCCTTAAACACCACAAACTCCCCACACACCCATTCCCATACCACCATCCAATGATAAGACCAGACAAGAGTTTGGAGTATAAATGGCCATAGCAGCCTTTTTATTAACCAAAATATAAAATTTCCAAATATCCTTTGTAAAGACAACTTTTAAACACACAGCCTGTTGGTCTTTGACGGCACCCCGAACTTAACATTTTCCACCACTACACTGTGGGACCTTTTACCATACAAGGCCTCCAGCCGTATCACCAGCTCGGAGACAACCCCTTTCCCGCAGTGCAACCAGTACCGTAATTCCAGCATACCGTTCCACTGGAATACCCCAGAGGGGCCCATACCACTGATAAACCCCCACCACTTCCATCACATCTGTTTTCTGCCACCATCAAAGACCAAAGACACCGCCATTACACAGCTGCTATGACAACCCGAATCCATTGATCCTGAAATAAAAGAAAACAAATGAACAACACACAAAAGACAAAACAATAGAGATGGTGGGTGGTAAACTGCTTCCTTCTGTCTCCCTCACCAACTGCTACCGGAAGCCCCCGCCTACCCCTTTTGTACAGCTCCTCCCCCCTCCAGCACTTTTCCTCCTGAATCCTCCCCTTCAAACCTCTTCCAACTTAACCCCTTGTTGACTCTCCTTTCCACCTTGTCATGCCCGGCCCTGCACTACTTGTTTCCTTTGTCTTCTCCGTTCTGGGCCTCACTCTACTGCTTGGGGCACACAGTATTAAAACCTAATTATGTTCAAGGGAAATTAAAATTACAATATTTTGTTTTGTACACAATTGGACGATTGAAATTAACACACTTTCACCTGATTCACTAAGCAAAGTGATTACTATCAACTCCCTAAGTTTACTTAATTCCCTCCATCTCCTGGAGCACATATTTACCTTTCTTCCACTCCCTTGTGACTCCATTAAACCACAAGGAGCGAGGGAAAATAATCTGGTGTAAGCGCAAGTCAGATTTCCAATGCAAGCATACTGAGGGCATGTGATAGTGCTGGACCAACCACCTAGCACCAGCGTTGTAGTGACATACTCCTCCATATTTGGAAGTAATGGGTATTTCCATCACTCTCGTAGTTAAATGGAGCAGCCAGGGAGTGAAGGGAAGGTGACAGTATATAACTGGGAAGGGGACATTAAAGTGAACCTGTTGTTTTATTCTGTATGGACAAAGCACTGGTTCACTTTAATACCTTTAATAATGACGGTAATATTAATAAGGATCACATATTCAGAGTAGCTTTACTACTGTTTTATTTACAGCCAAGGGACATGTATTAGAATAGATTACTATTAATATGAGGGCAGTTGTTACATACTGCAGAAGAAAATGCAGTCTTCACTAACAGTGGTGGTCTCGGACATGACATTGTAAAGCAATGTTGGGACAGAGTAGACATGATGTACTTTAGCTCGGATCCCGGCACTGAGAAAGAGCACCTTTTCCATCCAGTTATGGTATTCAGCACAGTGATGGACTGTGACTTGGCTGGTGTGTTTGTATCAGCAGACAAGGAGTGTCTAACATTACTGCTCTGTGTGTAAGTGCAGAATACACACACAACTCACCAAACTTGTTACAAAGCCAGAACGTGCAGAAAGACAAATTACTTATTAGATAAAAATATCTCCTTTCTTTGTCAACAGAAAAAGCTGAAAGGGCTGTCCTCTCAGTGGAGCTTAGGTAATACTGGTATTTTTTATATGTTTAAAACACATCACTCATCAGTTTATGGGTAGAGGGCAATATGGGTTAGGAACCTATCACTCTGTATTGAGCACAGCCTTTCATGGTTATTGCCAGAACCAAAACTTCAGCCGGGGCGATAAGGCTTCTTTCACACTGACCCTTTGTGGTTTGGCTCTTTGAGTTCGGGTTACCTGCAGTTTCCCATATTTTTTCTACTATGTCCTGTGCTTTTTGGTGTTTTCTGAAAGCACCCCAAAAGTCCTGCATGCTGCATCTTTGGTGCCCTTTTAAAAAAAGCACCAAAATGTGAGACAAAATAGAAAGTCTATTGGAAACCACAGGTAACCCACAGGAAAACCACATGAGCTGCAGCAGAGCATTGTGAAATGACCCTAAAACAGAATGAAATGAGAAAGAGATAAACCTTTTAGCACAAATAATGTATGCAAAAGTACACTCCAGTTATGCAGACCATAAATGAACATGCAAAACAGGATTGGTTTAACTTGCAAGTGCTTTTTTTTTTGTTACCACTCCTTTACTTTTATAACGTCACAGTGCATTCTTATAGAGTGGTAGCCTGCTAACCCTTGTGTCCACTGGTGTAAACGACTTTTAGTCTAAGCCCCCGTACACACGGTCGGAAATTCCGACCACAAAATCCGTCAGATTTTTTCCGATGGATTTTGTCCAACACTGGTGTTGCATACACACGGTCGGACAAAGTTGTCGGAAAATCCGATCATTCTGAACGTGGTGACGTTCGATGCGTATGACGGAACTACGTAGAGGCTAGTAGCCAATAGCTTTGAACAATTAATGTAATGTCCTGCAAACCACCACTTGCTATAAGCCCAAAATAGGGTCTCCCAAATGCCACTATATTGTTGAATCAGCAGCTAGCTATGCACATGTCTCATAAATCATGCAAAGACCATCCAATATTCTAAAGTACGCTGCGCTTTAAAACTTACAATCCAAATAGTGAAACGAAAAATGTGCTATATAACAACAGCAATAAAGTGATAACGTGCTAAAATACATCCAATATTCCAAATAAAGTGCTTTCATGCAGGATATGATAAAACGTCCATATGGTGAGAAAAAAGCAATCAATAAAATCCTTAAACCAATATAATGGTGAACCAAACTATAAAAATCCTGATAAAAAAAAAATATATATATATATATGTGAGAAAAAAAGTGCTACAATGTGCTGTGCAATCAAAAAAAGTTCAAAAGTGCTTCAATGTAATCCATGCGATTCAGTGGTTGCTGTGATATCAATCCAATATTAAGGTGCTGCATGTGCACTCAGGTTTTCCCCCCAGGTAATGGCCGCTCACCTTAGAGCATGTGACCTTGCTGAATAGGCTTGGTCAATACACGCATTGGAACCTGTAAATGGTTCAGTGTTGATTCCCGGATTCCTGTGGTGGCTTCACTCTGTGCTTCAATATGGTAATGGAGTCCCTTTTGTGCCTCAGTAATACCAATAGAAAAAGGAGGACTTCATAGTGTAGAATATTAAAACTTTTATTCTCAAGACAGTTAAAAATCACTTACAGGGTACTCACATTTGCATGGCGCGTCAGGGCGCCACTCTAAAATAGCATAAAAACAAGCTGTGGCAGCTGATATCAGGGTGGTATGCTGATGGTCCTTAGTGGGTGCACTGACTAGCGTTCCGTCCTGTCCCCTTCCCCTCTGTGCTCTCAGTTTGACCATTCTTGAATGACTGCTGCTCACATAAACTTCCATCACCCAGTGAACACACACTTCACTTTCCACTGCTCATTGTTTCTCTACTGCATTAAATACAAGAAACACACATTCACTTCATGATGAGAAACTTTTATTAAAATCTTCTCAAAGACAGAACATAATATCTAGATTATCAAATCTAGCATCCTCATTAAGGGTAACATCATTACTGAATGATGTCTTGCTACACAGTCCTTCACCACAAGAATCTATTTCAAGCAATCCAAGGCACTGGGAATCCCTGGGGGGAACATGGTTCTTGGCTTGTGTTCCTTATAGATGGGGAGCAGTGGCGGAACTACCGCCATAGCGACACATGCGGTCGCTATGGGGCCCGCAGCCAATCAAGGGCCCGGTGAGCGGCGTTGCTAGGCGGGTGCGGGCCGCGCCGGGTGACACCCGCGGGTAGCGGCAGCCGCACCACTAACGCCGCTCACCGTGCCTTCTATGCTGCACTGGAGCGCAGGAGGAAGAACAGCGGCGCGGACCGAAGCCGCCTCCCCTCCTCTCTGTTTACATCCAGAGAGGAGGAGGAGCCTGCGCTCGAGCCTCGAGGGACACACGCCGCTGTTCTAAGGTATGTAAGAGGGGGGAGGGGGGGAGGCATGTCTGCACTACTCGGGGGGGGGCTGTAATGGGTGGGGTGTCTGTACTAAGGGGGTGTCTGCATTGCTGGGGGTGTCTATTGATGGGGGTCTGCACTGAGGTGGGGGGTGTCTGTACTAAGGGGGTCTGCACTTGGGTGGGGTGTCTGTACTAAGGGGGTGTCTGCATTGCTGGGGGGTGTCTACTGATGGGGGTCTGCACTGAGGTGGGGTGTCTGTACTAAGGGGGTCTGTACTAAGGGGGTGTCTGCATTGCTGGGGGTGGTCTACTGATGGGGGTCTGCACTGAGGGGGGGGGGTGTCTGTACTAAGGGGGTCTGCACTTGGGGGGTGGGGGGTGTCTGTACTAAGGGGGTGTCTGCATTGCTGGGGGGTCTACTGATGGGGGTCTGCACTGAGGTGGGGGGTGTCTGTACTGCACTGAGGGGGTGTCTGCATTGCTGGGGGGTGTCTGTACTAAAGGGGGTGTCTGTACTGAAGGGGGGGGTGGGGGTGTCTGCATTGCTGGGGGGTGTCTACTGATGGGGGTCTGCACTGAGGTGGGGGGTGTCTGTACTAAGGGGGTCTGCACTTGGGTGGGGTGTCTGTACTAAGGGGGTGTCTGCATTGCTGGGGGGTGTCTACTGATGGGGGTCTGCACTGAGGTGGGGGTGTCTGTACTAAGGGGGTCTGCACTTGGGTGGGGTGTCTGTACTAAGGGGGTGTCTGCATTGCTGGGGGGTGTCTACTGATGGGGGTCTGCACTGAGGTGGGGGGTGTCTGTACTAAGGGGGTCTGCACTGAGGTGGGGGTGTCTGTATTGATTGGGGGTCTGTAATGGGGGTGTCTTTACTAAGGGGTCTGCACTGAGGTGGGGGGTCTGTAATGGGGGATTGTCTGTACTGAGGGGGGCCTGCACTGAGTTGGGGGGTCTGCACTGAGATGGGGGGGGGGGGTCTGAACTTGGATGGGGGGTCTGTAATGGGGGTGGGTGTCTGTACTAAGGGGGTCTGCACTGAGGTGGGGGGCGTCTGTACTGATGGGAGGTCTGCACTTGGATGGGGGGTCTGTAATGGGGGGTGTCTGTACTGATGGGGGTCTGCACTGAGGTCGGGGGTGTCTGTACTGATGGGGGTCTGCACTGAGGTGGGGGGGTGTCTGTACTGATGGGGGTCTGCACTGAGGTGGGGGGTGTCTGTACTAAGGGGGTCTGCACTTGGGTGGGGTGTCTGTACTAAGGGGGTGTCTGCATTGCTGGGGGGTGTCTACTGATGGGGGTCTGCACTGAGGTGGGGGGTGTCTGTACTAAGGGGGTCTGTACTAAGGGGGTGTCTGCATTGCTGGGGGGTGTCTACTGATGGGGGTCTGCACTGAGGTGGGGGGTGTCTGTACTAAGGGGGTCTGCACTTGGGTGGGGTGTCTGTACTAAGGGGGTGTCTGCATTGCTGGGGGGTGTCTACTGATGGGGGTCTGCACTGAGGTGGGGGGTGTCTGTACTAAGGGGGTCTGCACTTGGGTGGGGTGTCTGTACTAAGGGGGTGTCTGCATTGCTGGGGGGTGTCTACTGATGGGGGTCTGCACTGAGGTGGGGGGTGTCTGTACTAAGGGGGTCTGCACTGAGGTGGGGGTGTCTGTATTGATTGGGGGTCTGTAATGGGGGTGTCTTTACTAAGGGGTCTGCACTGAGGTGGGGGGGTCTGTAATGGGGGATTGTCTGTACTGAGGGGGGCCTGCACTGAGTTGGGGGGTCTGCACTGAGATGGGGGGGTCTGAACTTGGATGGGGGGTCTGTAATGGGGGTGGGTGTCTGTACTAAGGGGGTCTGCACTGAGGTGGGGGGCGTCTGTACTGATGGGAGGTCTGCACTTGGATGGGGGGGGTCTGTAATGGGGGGTGTCTGTACTGATGGGGGTCTGCACTGAGGTCGGGGGTGTCTGTACTGATGGGGGTCTGCACTGAGGTGGGGGGGTGTCTGTACTGATGGGGGGGTCTGCACTTGGGTGGGGGGTCTGCACTGAGGTGGGGGGTGTCTGTACTGATGGGGGGGGTCTGCACTTGGGTGGGGGGTGTCTGTACTGATGGGGGTCTGCACTGAGGTCGGGGGGTGTCTGTACTGATGGGGGTCTGCACTGAGGTCGGGGGGTGTCTGTACTGATGGGGTCTGCACTGAGGTTTGGGGGTGTCTGTACTGATGGGGGTCTGCACTGAGGTCGGGGGTGTCTGTACTGATGGGGGTCTGCACTGAGGTCGGGGGTGTCTGTACTGATGGGGGTCTGCACTGAGGTCGGGGGGTGTCTGTACTGATGGGGGGGTCTGCACTGAGGTCGGGGGGTCTGTACTGATGGGGGGGGGGTCTGCACTTGGGTGGGGGGTGTCTGTACTGATGGGGGGGGTCTGCACTTGGATGGGGGGTCTGTACTGCTGGGGGTGTCTGTACTGCTAGGGGGTCTGCACTAGGGGGTGTCTGTACTGAGGGGGGTGGTCTGCACTGGGGGTGTCTGTACTGCTAGGGGGGGTCCTGCACTGAGGTAGGGTCTGTAATGCTGAGGGGTGTCTGTACTTAGGGGGGTGTCTATACTGCTGGGGGGTCTTTACTGATGGGGGTATGCATGTGTGTCCTTCAGGGGCTGCATACAGTATACTGCATACTTTGTTGTTCAAAATTAAGCTGTTGCCTGGGTACTGTGCCACATGAGTGTGGTAATCTGTTGTTCGATGGCATTAGTCCATTTTTTTTTTGTGGTGGTGGGGTGGGGCCCATACAACATTTTGCTATGGGGCCCTGTGATTTCTAGTTACGCCCCTGATGGGGAGCTTCATTGAGTCATTCACAGGGCAGGCCTGGTTGTCTCATGCCACCCAGAGAAAACGAGTGTTCCTCCTTTTACTGTCTTTGCTAAAAGATCTTCTCTACCAATTAACTGAATCGTGTTACTTACCCTTACTTTTTAATATCTTTATGAATGATATTGGGTCTGGGATCAAAAGTAACATTTCTGTCTTTGCAGATGACACCAAGCTATGCAGTGGAATAGCGTCCTTACAGGATGTCTCCAATTTACAAGCCGACATCAATGCTCTGTCTAATTGGGCGACTATGTGGCAGATGAGGTTTAATGTTGATAAATGTAAAGTTATGCACTTGGGGGCTAAGATAATGCATGCATCATACATACTAGGGGGAGTACAACTGGGGGAATCCGTAGTGGAGAAGGATCTGGGGTTTTTGGTAGATCATAAGCTCAATAATAGCATGCAATGCCAAGCTGCAGTTTCCAAAGCAAGCAAAGTCCTTTCTTGTATTGAGAGAGGTATGGACTCCAGAGAGAGAGAGATATCATTTTGCCCCTGTTCAAATCATTAGTAAGACCTCATCTGGAATATGCAGTTCATTTTGGGCACCAGTTCTCAAAAATGATATCGGGGAACTGGAGAAAGTGTAGAGAAGGGCAACCAAACTGATAAGAGGCATGGAGGAGCTCAGCTATGAGGAAAGATTAGAGGAACTGAATTTATTCTCTCTTGAGAAGAGGAGAATAAGGGGGGATATGATCAACATGTACAAATATATAAGGGATCCATATAGTGAACTTGGTGTTGAGTTATTCACTTTGCGGTCAACATAGAGGACAAGGGGGCACTCCTTACATCTAGAGGAAAAGAGATTTCATCTCCAAATACGGAAAGGTTTCTTCACAGTAAGAGCTGTGAAAATATGGAATAGACTCCCTCCAGAGGTGGTTCTGGCTAACTCAGTAGATTGCTTTAAGAAAGGCCTGGATACTTTCCTAAATGTACATAATATAACTGGGTACTGACATTTATAGCTAAAGTTGATCCAGGGAAAATCCGATTGCCTCTAGGGGAATCAGGAAGGGATTTTTTTCCCCTGCTGTAGCAGATTGGAGCATGCTCTTTTGGGGTTTTTTTTTTGTCTTCCTCTGGATCAACTGTGGGTATAGAATGGGGTTTATTGGATTGTACGATATATTTTATTTTTATTTATTATTTCTTTTTTTTTATGGTTGAACTGGATGGACTTGTGTCTTTTTTCGGCCTAGCTAACTATGTAACTATGTAACTATGTGTTCCTTAGATTGAAATTGATAGTTTTTCCAATCAGAGAATGAAACCTCTGTTGATATACTGGGAAAATAAGATCAAAATTTGAAAGGACTCCTTACAAGAATCTATTAACGTACCAATAATAAGCCATAAACCTCTGGTTTTGTGCAATTAATATTCAGTAAGGTATATGGGTGCCAGATTGGCTTGATCAGTTGGCATGTTGCACTTGGTGCTGTTTTGAGTAGAGAAAAGCACATACCCATAGACAAACTTTTCTGTACAACAAAAGCTCTGTCTTTGCAGAATGTTTATTACCATCCCAGCAGAATTTACAAAAAGTAATAATATATATTTGTGTACTGTGGATTCAGTACTATGGTACAGTCGACTATATTATTCAGTTGGCATGAATTCATAAACTCACTTTTCATATAAACATGGGCTGATCCATGGCTGAATAAGGCATGCTGCCAGAAAATAAATGAAGGAAAGTAGGCGAAAAGTGTTAGTGAAGAAGCTGGTTATTCCATAGTTCAATTTCTGTAAATGTTGTTAATGCAAATAACTTTATAAGGCATAACGGTCATAATTATTAGAGGTGGCAATTGAAAATCTCCTATAGGGACAATATAAATCTATAACGTAAGGCAAAGCTACACAGGTAATGTTTTAATCTTGCACTTGTACGACTTGTATCTCATGTGATTGATAGTTTTGTTTGCATCACTTTAATATTACCAAGGCGTGCTACACAAGAGATTTTAAATTACACTGCTGGGCAATCTCTCATTGCTGCACTTCAACCTAACAGTGGGACATAATATCAGGTAATCTCTCCTCTATAGCCTTCAGAGGGGGCAATGTCCATGAAGACCTATTCTTGCCTCTTCCTTATATACTGTATGGCCAGCATAGGGCTGCCACCTTTGTTCTGGTAAAGGGACAAAGGGTGGAGTAGGGGTGGGGCTAGTAGCTGCAATGGGCCAATCTGTTTTTATTGAGCTGAAGGACACTGATATTTGCATTGGATGATGATGTCACCCTCTCTTTGGCGTTTAATGGTAGCCCTTTATTTAGAGTCCCCTCTTCATATCAGATTTCCCCCTTCACATCAGATTCCCCCTTAACATAAGTGTAGTAACTGATTACTACACTTGATAAAGGAGTGCGCAGGTGCTGTGTGGCCCTCGCGCATGCTCAGAAACGCGTCGTGTCCCCTGCTTGCCCTACGTCACACGTTGCCTTCCACGAGCCGCCTCGTAATGCTTTTAGACGCAGGATCTAGCTGAGCTCTCCACCGGCTTCCTTTGACTAACACCACAGGATTACACAGCGACCCTGAGATGCATATGTGACCACAGCTTTATTGTATGCACATCTCCCTGAACTATCATGTAAGTGAGAGTATGTCATTTTTTTTTGGTATTAAAGAGCCTTGTTGCTAAGTGGCGCTGTTCTATTTTTTCTTTTCCTCTATGATTGAGCCGGCTTCGCTTGTGAGAAAAGCAGCCTTTAGCAATAAGTTTTAACCCTCCATCTGATCATCCGTCCAGCAAATTATCATAGATTGGACTTATTATTTGACTTTTTGCACTTTTAAGTTTAATCTTTCTCTCTTAAAGTGGACTTGGATATTACTCTTTGACAATTTAATTATTTGCTGCCACCCCTACTACATATTTCTAGTTAATTTTATATTTTTTTACTTATAATTTTCACCTGCATATTGAGCGCCTGTGTCCTATTGTTATTTCCTGACTTCTGGCTCCTGGGCAAGGGGAGTAGGCACATTTCAATGAATATCTGAGTCTGAGAACCCCTGTGCTAGGCAGCAGTAGCCACCTGCCTCCTAGCAACCAAGGATGCTAGGTGGCACAAGCGGCTTGCATCCCAGGCTAGCATCCAATATGGGACAAACTGCATCCCATCAAAATGGTAAGTTGCATGTTAGTTTGAAATCCGGGATGGTCCCATATTATATGGGGCAGGTGGTATCCTTAGCCCAGCAATGCCTTTTATTTATTTCAGTAAAACAGCCTTTTCTTGCAAATCTCAGCCATGTTAAAGTGGATGTAAACCCACTCTCATCCTTTCTAAACTACTGCCATAGTGGTTATTTATAAGGATATACATGCCTCCTGCATGTATCCTTACCTGTCAAATGTCTCCCCTCTGTCTGTTATGAGACCCGAAAAACTGCAGATTCTGTGGGTGGGTCTGTTGTTTGGAGCTCGTGGGTAGAGTCGTGATGTCAGTAGACTCCCCACCCACCTCTACACTCCCCTTTTAATATGCATTTTCTCCTGTGTATTTCTTACACTGAACTTCTGCTATGATCACTAACATTCATTCAAAACCCAGAAAAGTCACCACATGACTTTAGCATGCCCAATTATACTGAGGTGTGGAGCAGCCAAGAGCTGGAGAGCTGGAGAAGAAAGGAGGAGTTGATCTGAAGTACACAGAATGCCTGTCTCAGGAATGTGCATGAGATATGTAAATCACCTGTCACTCACAGCAAGGGGGAAGAACTGTAATAGAATCCTATACTGTACAAGGTGCAAGCCTTAATTAAAAAATGTTTTTCTGGTTTTACACTTTAAGGTCAAAGGCAGGCTTATCATCTTACAAATATGGCAGCTGCTTTACATACTAAAGAAGTTATAATTTTGTCCAGCCAAACCAGGGATTTACTTAGCCCTCAAACAGTAGGTCAGGTTGGTGATCTTACTTTTCTATTGTTAAAGTCAGCAGATACAAAAAGTGTAATTGCTGACTTTTAATAAACAGACACTTACCTGTTCCACGGTCCAGTGATGCGGCCGAACGGGGTGTCGCTCCTCTCCCCCTCCTCTTCGCCGGCGCCTCCATTGCCACTCAGGGCACCCGGCCGTGACAGCTTTGGGCTTCACGGCCGGGCACGCGCGGCGCATGCGTGAGTGGATAGGCGATCTCCTGGGACCTGTCACGCGTCCCAGGAGATCGCCTAGAGGGAGGGGCAGCCTAAGACGAAAGGAACAGTCGCCTAGGCGGTTCCTGGGCGGAAGGAGGAAGTGGGACAGGAAGTCCCCCTCCTAATGAAGCCCCCACTCCCCCCCCCCCAAAAAAAAATTACATGCCAAATGTGGCATGTAAGGGGGTGAGGAGTGCTTAAAGCGGAAGTTCCATTTTTGGGTGGAACTCCGCTTTGAGCAATACAGTTTACCTTTGTTTACCAAACCTGTGTTTGCAATGAAGAATCAGAGTGATGAGATCATCCTTTTCTTCTCTCTTCCTTTCAGCACATTCCCTGTCAGCACATGTGCATGCAGCAGAGCAAGAATAGTGCTGAGCCTTCCTCTTCCAGTCAGATCTGCTGTACTGAGGAGTACAGACTACGCTGTAATACTAAGACAGATTCAGGTACTTACACTAGTTACATTTAAAATGCATAATTAATTGTAATGCTGCACAATGATACATAGCAACAAAAAATATTTTGCATGATGATGTTTCCTCTCACAGCCTCCTTGGAAGTGCCTGCCTATTTGGCAATATCTCAAAGCCAGACATAACTATGTCAGACACTGAGTTTGACAACAAACATACGACAAATTCTCCTGCGCTCTGGTGTCTAGTCTCTTGGTTCATAAAAAAGTATATAGGTGTAATTCCTCAAAGTAATGTCCAGAATCTTGCAGCCCTCCTTTGAACAATGGGTGTTCACAACACTACGGAAACAAGAAAAACAGAAGGGCGCACCGACCCTTGTGCATTACCACTAAAAAGGTTTTATTAAAAAATATATAAAAACAGCAAAATGACTACTCACAAACGAGTACACGGTATAGGCAAAAACATGGATGGATGCACACGTCCACTGCTTTCAGTCACAATTCTTAAACACCGGGAGGATCTGATGGTTCCTCAGTGAATGGCTGACGCGTTTCAGGGGAGTACCCCTTTCATCAGAGCCTACAAGTGGGCGATGGTCTTGTCTCCCCCCATTCTATTCCACTCTCTTCTTTTATGGGGTAAATGGGTGGGCGTGGTCGGGCACTTGACCCCTCCCCCCACCCCCTCCTCCTCATAGGCCCTCCCATACAATTAGACAAGGTGCATATGGATGTGAACGGTACCTCTATATACAATGGTCCTCCAATATATTCCCCAAGCCCCCAGGGCTTCTCAGGACATGAAGGGTCTACTCTTCCTGTCCAGGTCCTTAGCCGGCGTGTTCCCGTGAATCCCTTCAATAACAGACACTGAGTTTGCACATTGGAAGCCAAATACTAAGGGCTTATTTTGGGGAATGAGTAAAAACAAGCTGTGAACACACATGTAAGAAATAAGAGACAAACCTAAGAAGCTTTGTTTTTTGTATTATACCTCACTGCTGTCTACATTTAAACAGAACTGTGTATCCCTTTTATTATTACTGTCTTCATCGTAGCAGCTATTACAACTAGTCACCACTTCTGACGTTTATTGAGCTTTCTTCAAAAGCTGTAAGAACTTAGTGGTATGGCTTTGCTGTAGCCAACTGAGCTGAAATGTATCTTTTAGGTCTGCTTGGGTCTTTCCCTAAGCCTGGTGGTTGATTGCTCTTGTCTGCTGCTGGAAGAATATTCTAGGAAATAGAGTGGGATGCTCAGTCATTGGAGTTACAAATGTTTATTGGACCCTAGCCAATCCCTGGGAGGCTGACCCAGAAGGTGTAACTGGGAAGAAGATACATATTTGGGAAGATATGATCAGAGGCTCTTTCCCCCCTGGGGCTTCTCCTGGGAGCAGGCATGTGTGTTCCAGTGAAGCTAATACTACTAGCCTCAACAGGTGCATTGTGCTGAGGGCCCTAGGAAACTTACCTGTGGAAGCTGTGCCAGAGAGGGAAACCTTCATGGAAGAATGGTGCAGGGGAGCTGAACATTGTCAAAAGCACCTTTCGCCCATAGCTCTAGGTACTGAACCATTCATTGAAGGTTAGATGCCAGGTAGTGCTACAAAGAGACTGTGACTGCTTTCACAGAGAGTCACAGACTTAGTTGCCTGTCTCTTCACCATCAACATTATTTTTGAGGCTGCCACTGAGTTTTCCATGTGCCTCGGGTATCTTAGACCCTAAATCCTCCTTACTGCATTTTTGTCTGAAACCTGCAATAAATCTTAAAAAGTCTTTGAAACTGTAGACACTTTAGACGTTCGGTCTAAACGAACTGCTACTGGGACTGGAAACAGGGCGGGCCGCCTCTGAACAGATAAGGGGGGCCAAGTTCATTTCCAGTGGCTTCTTCCAGGGTAATCACTACATTTTTATGACTAAAGCCAAGATAAGAAAGTGATGTGTATTTCAAGTAAGTGTTACCCCGACTATTACTATTACTCTCCTGCCAGGCAAATACAGTTGTTTTTCAGTTTCCATTTGACCTTTATAAATCCACATTTCCCAGACAGGCTGGCAGTATTGCCTCCACCATCCATACTCCTTCATTGCCTCAATACTCCTTTCCCTGCCCCTCTTGCTATTGTAACATGTACATTGCAGGACCACTCGGCACTGCTGGGCATGCATTGTACATGATGATGTCAAAGGCCCACCCACAGTAAAGAAGAAAAATGCTACAGCAAGACCCTGGATTAAGGTAAGTATTTCTCACTTTTAGACCCCCGAAACAGAACAAGAATTGTATTTTGCTTATGCAAGGACAGAAGGGACAGATATTTAATTTTTTTAAGCAGAAAGGAGTTTAATTGGAGGTCAATCAGTTGTCTATTTTATTGAGTAGTGAATGGTTAAAGCCCCTGTCAGATTTTATTTTATTTATTTGCTGTCTGTATCCCATTCTGATATTTCCTTCTCTTGTAAACACAAGAGGAATTATCTCCAGTAAAGGGGGGTGGTCCTTTTCAGACTGCTGTCATTTAAACAGATATCCCATTTCCCCCTTTTTTTTTGTGACACGTTGCTTGTTTAGTGTCAAAGGCCTAGAAAGTTTTGAAGACAGAGACAGCCAGGCAACATTTTTAATCACACCCCGCCTGGCCTATAGCAGAATGATGGCTGGGCGGGGAATCCGTTATCCTGACTGGGCGCCATATGACCTTCAGCAAGATAAGCCGCTAGTGCGTGCCCCCGGTAGAGCGGTGATTGGAGGTGCCTTGTGTCGCTCTGATCACAGCAGTAACCGGGAAGTGCCGGTAATCGGCTTTCCTTAGTTCACACTGACAAGGCAACTGGTCCCAGTTCAACTCCTTGCCGAAATTGCTAGCTCACTTGGCTGCCACCAGCCGCACCTACCTCTCAGTCCTCCTGACTGACATGCACATGGAGAAACCCTGGGGCAAGGTTTGATGAAGACTTGGCACATCGTTGTCTTCAAGAGAGCACTGCTACAGCCGGCAGTCTCTCCCCTTGTCTGTCCTTGCATCGTGCTGATCTACTCACTGTCTATCCTTACTCTCTCCACTGCCTCTCCGGCTTGAATCCCTTTAACTGCCTCCTATGGTGGGATCCTTCCAGGCCAGCCTCCCGAGCTCCAGCCCAAGGTAAATCCCTCCCCCTGTTAAGGGGTCCCTCAAGGGCCACCGACAGCCTCCCTCAGCACTGCTTCTCCATCTTCCACCCGACTGCCCTGCTGGCATGGCTCATGTCTATTTAAAGTAATACTAAAGGCTCTTTTTTTTTTTGTTAAAAATAACCCTTCTGTGCAGTGGTTTTGCACAGAGCAGCCCAGATCCTCCTCTTCTCGGGTCCTTCTTCAGGGCTCCTGTCCCCTCCCTCCTGTTGAGTGCCCCCACAGCAAGCAACTTGTTATGGGGGCACCCGAGCCGTGCCACAGCTCACTGTGTCCATTCAGAACCTGAGCCACGGCCAGTCCCTCTGTCTCCTTATTGGCTCACTGACAGCTGAGTCTCTTGTGCAACATCACTGGATAGAAATGGGGCTCAGGTAAGTATTAGGGAGGCTACTGCACACATAAGGCGTTTTATCATAATGCACAGAATGCATTAGATAAAAAACCTTCTGCCTTTACAACCATTTTAAGGGCTCTTTTAGCTCCCTGCCAGGCCCCCACGTTCTCCCACATTCTAGAAACAGGGGGAGACACCCAGCCCTGGCCTCTAATAACCCTTCCCCAGATTCAGTGACTTAGGTTTATAGACTATATTTTGCCTACTCTCACTTCTAGTAGCACACACTAGAGGGTGCTACATATTTCTCTAGGACAGGTTTCCTTTAACTGGTTCCTTCCGGTTCACGTGTATTTACGGGGGCAGAATGGCTCCCCTGTGCAAAACCCCATATGGGTTTCCATTAAGAACCGCCAGAGGGCGCGCAGGGGACCCAATGTGCGTGGCCGGCAGTCACGATCGCCACCGGCCACACGCGATCACGTGCACGAGCGCCAACACGGGGATTTGTGTGTGTGAACACACAAATCCCTGTGCTATCAGAGGAGAGGAGACATGTCGTTTGTTCCTACTAAGTAGGAACAGCGATATGTCTCCTCTTCTACTCAGTCCTATCCCCATACAGTTAAAACACACTGAGGGAACACCATTTAACCCCTTGATCTCCCCCTAGAGTTAAGCCCTTCCCTACCAGTGTCATTTACATAGTAATCAGTGCATTTCTAAAGCATTTATCGGTGTATAAATGTCAATGGTCCCAAAAATGTGTCAAAAGTGTCCGATCTGTCTGTCGCAATACCGCCAAAAATCACAGATCACCACCATTACTAGTGAAAAAAAAAATAATAATAAAAATGCCATTAAAATGCCATACATCTTTCCCATAGTTTGCAGATGCTATAACTTTTGCGCAAACCAATCAATATAAGCTTATTTAATTAAATATAAGCTTATTGCGATTTTTTTTTACCAAAAATATGTAGAATATAAAATATGTAGAAGAATATATATTGGCGTAAACTGATGAAGAAATTTGTTATTTTTAAACATTTTTGGGGATATTTATTATCGCAAAAAGTGAAAAATATTGTGTTTTTTTCAAATTCGTTGCTTCTTTTTTTGTACATAGCACAAAAAATAAAAACCGCAGGAGGTGATCAAATAGCACTAAAAGAAAGCTCTATTTGTGGGGGGGGGGGGAAACGTGAATTTAGTTTGGGTACAGCATTGCATGACCGCGCAATTACAAGTTAAAGCGAAGAGAATTTACAACTTACGTTTGTTTAGGAAGTGACAAAAACATTGTGTATCTGGCAATAGGTATTTTCTGTGGTTGCCAAAAATGTTCTTATTATTAGCCTAAGAAAAAGAAAACAAATGCAGCCACCATGTCTAAGAACTGGTAAGCTGAAATACAGTGCATCCGGAAAGTATTTACAGAGCTTTTTCACATTTTGTTATGTTACAGCCTTATTCCAAAATGGATTAAATTAATTATTTTCCTCAAAATTCTACAAACAATACCCCATAATGACATGAAAGAAGTTTGTTTGAAATCATTGCAAATTTATTAAAAAAAAATTATTAAATAAAATCACATGTACACAAGTATTCACAGCCTTTGCCATGACACTCAAAATTGAGCTCAGGTGCACCTGTTTCCACTGATCATCCTTGAGATGTTTCTACAACTTGATTTGAGTTCACCTGTGGTAAATTCAGTTGATTGGACATGATTTGAAAAGGTGCACACCTGTCTGTATAAAGGTCCCACAGTTAACAGTGCATGTCAGAGCACAAACCAAGCCATGAAATCCAAGGAATTGTCTGTAGACCTCTGAGACAGGATTGTTTCGAGGCACAGATCTGGGGAAGAGTACAGAAAAATGTCTGCAGCATTAAAGGTCCCAGTGAGCACAGTGGCCTCCATCATCTGCAAATGGAAGAAGTTTGGAACCACCAGGACTGTTCCTAGAGCGGGCCGCCCTGCCAAACTGATCAATCGGGGGAGAAGAGCCTTAGTCAGGGAGGTGACCAAGAACCCAATGGTCACTCTGACAGAGCTCCAGGATTTTTCTGTCAAGAGAGAACCTTCTAGAAGAACAACAATCTTCGCAAAATTTAATCAGGCCTGTATGGTATTGGTGACCAGATGGAAGCCACTCCTCAACAAAAGGCACATGACAGCCCATCTGGAGTTTGCCAAAAGGCACTTGAAGGACTCTTAGACCATGAGAAACAAAATTCTCTGGTCTGGTGAAACAAAGATTGACAACCACAAGGGTCCCGAGCCACGGCAGCAAGCAAAGGACATACATAGGGTCTCAGATAAAAGCAAACAGGAATAATTACATGATTAAGATGGGAGGAAAAAGGGAGACAATCTATGGTATTTAATATTGAATACCATAGACAAATACCAATCTATGGTATTTAATATTAAATCCTCCCTTTCCCTTCTTTTTATATATGGGAAATTTGGGTAAAAGGGCCTAGTGTGAAAGTGAGTGTACCATTCTTGGTTGTGGAATGCCCTTTGTGCTTGGTCTCAGGTCTATATCTGTGATGGTTGCCACATAGAGGCCTCCCTCTGGTCCTGTTCCCCGTCAGCAAGCGAATGACTCCCATTTTTTCTGGTTTTGGATGCTTTTTGTGATGTGAATACAGGATTTATATGGTGGCAATATTTACATCTAATTTTCACGTGTCTTCATGTATATGATAAATGCTATATGAAGCCCATATGATACCTGTTACTCATCCATATTTTTACAACTTCTTGTCTGTTTGTTTTTTGTAAAAAATCTACAGATACCACTACAACTTACCACCAGCCCCTGAAGAAAAGGTTTCACCTGCTACAACCTTGAAACGCGTCGGACCAATCTGTTTCTGTCAATTGTCAGGACAGTTTCATGTGTGGTGCCACTCTGTATTAGTGTATCATACCTTTCCTGATATATTTATTTATTTTGTACATGTATCCAAACCTTTTTACATTGTCATGTTTTAACCTTTTTCAATAAAACTCTAATTATATTTGATACTATTTTGAAGACTCTCTGCCTTTAAAAATACCACAGAGGAAAAATCTCCCATTGTATACTTGTATAGGGATGTGGGCAGAGTGGCCTTTTTCCATTAAGATCCTGGCACTACTGTAACTTATCTGTGCTTTGTGTGGTACACACTCCTGACCCCTGCGTGTTATGCACCCCTAACCCTGAACATTGTGGGGGGGGGGTGAAGATTTGTGCTGGAAAGAAAGAATTTGGGGGGGGTTCAGCAGAGAGGGAGATTTGTATTGGGAGGATGGGCTAGAGTAGTGCAGATTGGTTCTGGATTTTTTTGGGGGGAAGGGTAATTTTGTGCTGAGGGGAAAGTGAAGGAAAGTATTGTTTTCAGGAGGAATTTTAAAGTCCCCTTACCCCTTTACTCTAGGAGTTATGTACTCCTGACACCTGCACTCACTCTGTCCATCATGTACTTCGGACCCCTGAACTCTGTGGGTTCCACGCTCCTGACCACTGCACACTGTGAGGCTGATTTACTAAAGCCAAATATACTGTGCACTGCAAGTGCAGTTGCTCCAGAGCTTGGTACATGAGGTAAAACTTCACTTTGCAAAGAATACTCAATCACATGAAGGGAAAGTAAAAAAACAGCATTTTTGTTTGTACATGATTTGATGATAGAAACCAGCAAAGCCCCCCCTCATTTCAGAGCTTCCCCACAGATCTAGAGCAAATGCACTTAAAGTGTACTTGCAGTGCACAGTATATTTGCCTTTAGTAAATCAACTTCACTGTTACATATTTTCCTGTATTTTCCTGCACTTTACACATTACATACTCTTGACTCCTGCACTCTATATATTATTCACTCCTGGTCCCCACACTTTGGGCATTACATACTCTTGACCCCTGGACTCTGTGCATTACAAACCTCTGACCTCTACACTTTATGGATTACACACCCCTGACCCCCACTAACTATGGATAATGTAATCCTGACCCATGCACTCTGTGTGTTGTACATTTCTGGCACATGCACCCTGTGTAATATGTACTTCTGACCCACAAACTCTCTGAATACATACAATATGACCCCTGCACTCTTGCATTACACAATCTTTATTTTATTTTTTTACACCCCCCTGTACTTTGTGTGTTACATACTCCTGACCCATGCACTCTGTGTGTGCACTCTGTGTGTTATGCACCCCTAACCCTGCACATTGTGCATTACATACCCCTGACCCTATATACATTGCGGGTTACATACCCTTGACCTCTTAATTCTATGGGTTATGTAATCCCAACCCCTGCACTCTATGTATTACACAACTATGATCCATGCGTGTTACCCATCCTTGCCCTTTGCACTGTGTAGATTGTGCACCCTTGACTTCTGTGCTCTGTGCCTTACACACTCCTGACTCTGTGCAATATGCACTTCTGACCCTTGCAGTCTGTGTTTTACACATTCCTAACACATGTGCCCATGTATTATGTACTCCTGCCCCCGAAGCTCTGTTCATTATGTACTCCCTGATACAGGTGGCACAGGTTAATCATAAGAAGTACACTCTCACTTAAACTGATTATTGATCACTGATTTCTTAATTCCATAATTTTTCTAAAAGTCATACAACTATCCATCTTTAGCACTTGTCTGCTCCTCTGCTTAAAATTCGGTGCTTGGGGTTGTGAATGACCTACTCCCTGAGCCTGCTTTCTGGTTCCATCACTGTCTACTATGTGAGCCCCCACACATACTGGAGCAAGGGACGATATTACATTAAATCTATAAAAAAAGTGAACAGGCTTTCTGACTTACAACAATCAATGGATACCCAAATGGAAATACGGATTTGTTATAAAGTGCAGGCTCCAGGGCTGTCATCCTGATACTGCATTAACTACTTAGTAAGTCACAGACCTGGAACATTTATGCAGAATACGATTTTTCTCACTGGTTGCATGCTGGTTTCAGGTCGGTGGCTCACCACATACGATAATGAAATCCTGGGGCATATAACCTTAAAAACAAGCTAGCCCGGAAAACGATGATAATGCTATCCTTATAGGTCCTCCTTAAATACAGTAACAATGTTTCCTAGCTAGGTGTAGTAGTTCACTAATGTCACCTGGAGTTTCCCTTTAGGTTGCATTTTGGCCTCCAAATGAACTGAAACACGGACAACTGTTAGCACTGTGATCACTGACAGCTACATGTTGTATAAGCTGTGAAGTTCCATTTTCAGCAATGTATACAGTATTCGCAGGGCTTAGCTATGTGAACATGCCACTCCCTATGAGAGGAGAAGGGATCCATCTCCAGCACATCTCCCCAGCTCACTAAGTAAAATAATGAGCCCCGGAGCACATGCCGCCTGAGATCTACATTTATGGTAACATTGAAATGATTGGCTGGGAGAAAACGTGGCGTCTGGCCAGACTTCTTGTCCAATTCAGAGAAATGCTCCGCTAGAAAAAAAAACTTGATTTAAAGTATTTTTAACCCAAGTCTGCAGAAAATCTACTGTACCATGTTCCTTCAGAATGCCTGGAATGCAGCAAGAGATAAACAGAAATTAGGTGCTGAAAACATTTTTGCTGTAATAGTAAAGCACATTTTTTATTCTACAGGTATAATGCAATTTGTCCAGACAGGCTTACAGCAAGAAAACAGCGATCGAGCCCTCTGGAAAGCATTATATGTGGCACAATAAAACACCTACTTTATATTACAGGGCTATTAGTACACAGTATGAAAGTCTATGGCCATATAAATGCAAGAGACCTCAGGTCAAGTGCAGTTATAAAAGGAATAGGATTTTGAACTGAACTATAATATTTCATTAACTAAACCAAAAAAATGTAGACTAAAAGACAAAGTTTGATTTGTAAATTGAGGTATGAAAGATAAACAAACATTCATAGGTGACACACAGAAACAGCTGACAGCCATAGATAGAAATAAACTGACAATTATTGACAGACAAATATAACTGACGCATTCTCAAATTAAATTAACCTCTGTCTGTGAAACGGTATAAATATATAATAGCATAATAATAATGGTTTAATAGCATATCCATTTGCTCACCATTCTCAGAAGCAGAACCCTTTAACTTCATTTCCCCCAACTCCCTGGGTTCCTGGACATGCGCAAGGAGTATAAATTCCTCATATTCCCTCCCTAAGCTGCTCTGAGGCCACACCTCATGAGGCAGAGGCAAATGGACAAGTGATCTGCAGCCAGGTGATAGGCCCTCCATTGTCAGCACTGGCGTGCAGGCAGCCAGGTCAGAGCCTAATAGCATGCAGTTTATCCAGAAGACCCATATACATAGGGGGCCACCCCAATTACTACCAGGGTACTCCAGTCCCAGCCAGGTAGCCCTTTGTCCTTGGATCCTTCCCTTGATCCCTGTTCAGTTTCCAGAGCTCCCCTTGACTTCACAGGGAGAGATACTACTACCTAACTATACTCTATGAGGATAATTGCAAGTAGCTCTGTAGCTCACTTTGACTCTGTTTTTATAGTTTCTTATAGAGACTGCACTATGCAGTAACATGTTACTCTGAGTCACTGCTGTGAAGAGTCATGTGTCTGCAGCTTTCATAATCAGACTGTGCAGTGTGTAGCCAAGGGTTTGCTACTATAGTTATTACAGTTAATGTTATTTCAGATAAGTTTGGCTCCCTCTAGTGACTGTTGGGCTCTGTTAGGATTTTTCCTTAATCTTGAGAAGGAATGCAGCAAAGTATTGTGGGAGATGTAGTTCAGACGAGGAAGTGACTCTGTTAGCTAGATCAGCCCTGAACTACAATACAGACAATGCAAAGAATGCAGCACTGCCTGCTGGGAGCGGTAATAAAAGGACCAGCGCAGCCTGTTTTCAGCCTCTCTGGATGCTATTCAACACCTGCCAGCAGGAGGTCTGTGTGTGACCAGGAGTGAGAGACTGTGTCCTATACAGCAGAGAGCCAGATCGCCCACCTCTGAGGGATTTCGGAGCACAGCCTTGCCATCTTAGCAAGCGGACCGGCCTGCACTTCAGAGCAACTTGAAGCCCCTGCACTTCAGCCCATCAGGAGTTGCAGAGCGGCGCGGTGGCGCCATCTTCACCAAACAGAGACACCAGGAGGGGATTCCGGACAGAGCCTCACAGCCATTGGAGTCCATTGTGGTGAGAGGGCACCTGTCCATTTCAGTAGAGAGTACAGTATTGCTGAGTGAGTTCCTTCTTCAGACTGCTGGTGAGACTTGTAGTTCCACGGAGGTGAATCTACTTCTTCACAGGCATCATACAGCTGAACTTTGGGGCCTTGTATTTTTTCCCCTGGGCTGTAAGGTCAGTACTGTATTGCACTCACATATAGGGAGGAATCTTCAAGTGGTTATATTTCTTCAGTTAAGCAGTCATCAGCATATCTTTTATTCTACAGTCATTTATTTTCCTTTGCTTTGTGGATTACAAATACTGCAGTTTAAACATCAGGCTAGCTGAAGATATCCGGAGTTAAAAGAACTTTCACCATCTTCTCTTTTATCAAGCACTGCTGCTCTACTTATAGTTTTGAACTCTGAATTATAGCCTAGGGGGAGCCATTGAGTATATGTTAGACTTTACACTGTGTTCTTGAATGTAAGGAATATTATACTGCAATTTGGTCTGTGTGTTGAGGCCTCAGTGGGAAGGTATTTAATATAGGTTTCAAAGATATTGAGTATCCCTCTGTACACCTGTTCACATATACTCCTTAAAGTGAATATAAGGTTATAAGTTTTGCATATCTGAATTAAATGATACCTATTGTCAATTGGCATGTGTGTTATTCATGCTGTTCATTGCGTTCCATTTTTTACTTTAGTAAACTTTCTGAGTGGTTCGGTGACATTGTGTGAGTTTCTCATTGCTAACATGATATTGCAGTATAGAACCCAAGGTGTCAGAGGTAAGAGAGGATCTGCAGAGTCAGGGTAGCCAGTGGGGTATAGAGTCAATCAGCAGCCCTCACGAGGGTACCGCTACAAGTGTATGCATGTTCTTTGGCATCATCAACCTGTTTTTCATTATTCTGCAGTGTATGCATATTTTGCCACTCCAAATCTGTTTTGCATTTGCTTCTAACTTTGCACCTGTTTAATAAACTGCGAGTTACAGATTCTCCCTGTCTGATCATTCAGACGATTACCAATTCTGCTCAACTGATATACTTACTAAATATAGGAGGTGTAATGCCGCGTACACACGAAGGGACAATCCCGCGGGATTATCCTCTGGACTCAAGGCCAGCGGACAATCCCCTCGTGTGTGGGCGTCGGCGGACTTTTTGGCGCCAAAGTCCGCGGACCAAAGTTTTAAGTTTGGTTTTAAAATTATCCGCTGGATTTGGCAGTCCGGCGGACAATCCCGCCGTTAGTAGGCTAGTCCGCCGGACTTTTTAAATGAACGGACTTGCCGCTCATCGGTAAGTCCGTTCATTTAGCACGTGACTTCAGGTTACGTAGCTAGCGTAGGCAGTAAATGCCGGCGCGCTAGCTCCGTCACCTGGCATGGATTTAAAGGGAATCCCCATGCCGAAAAACGGCGTGGGGGTCCCCCCTCAAATCCATCTCAGACCCTTATCCGAGCACGCAGCCCGGCCGGCCAGGAAATGGGTGGTGACGAACGAGCGCCCCCCCCCCTCCTGAGCCGTACCAGGCCGCGTGCCCTCAACATGGGGGGTGCCCTGGGGAAAGGGGGGCCGTGCGGCCCACCCCCCCCCAAAGCACCTTGTCCCCATGTTGATGAGGACAAGGGCCTCTTCCCCGACAACCCTGGCCGTTGGTTGTCGGGGTCTGCGGGCGGGGGCTTATCGAAATCTGGGAGCCCCCTTTTATAAGGGGGCCCTCAGATCCCGGCCCCCCACCCTATGTGAATGAGTATGGGGTACGATGTACCCCTACCCATTCACCTAAGGTGTAAAATGTAAAGTAAAAAAACACACACACTTTTGAAAAAATAATTGCACTGCTCCGGGGGTCTTCTTCCGTCTTGGGGGACTTCTCGCCGGACTCCTCCGCTCTCTTCTGAGTGGAATAAGACCCCCGGAGCAGTGCAATAAAATATTTTTTCAAAAGTGTGTGTGTTTTTTTACTTTACATTTTACACCTTAGGTGAATGGGTAGGGGTACATCGTACCCCATACTCATTCACATAGGGTGGGGGGCCGGGATCTGAGGGCCCCCTTATAAAAGGGGGCTCCCAGATTCCGATAAGTCCCCCGCCCGCAGACCCCGACAACCAATGGCCAGGGTTGTCGGGAAGAGGCCCTTGTCCTCATCAACATGGGGACAAGGTGCTTTGGGGTGGGGGGGCCGCGCGGCCCCCCTTTCCCCAGGGCACCCCCCATGTTGAGGGCATGCGGCCTGGTACGGCTCAGGAGGGGGGGGGGGGCGCTCGTTCGTCCCCACCCCTTTCCTGGCCGGCCGGGCTGTGTGCTCGGATAAGGGTCTGAGATTTGGGGGGGACCCCCACGCCGTTTTTCGGCGTGGGGATTCCCTTTAAATCCATGCCAGGTGACGGAGCTAGCGCGCCGGCATTTACTGCCTACGCTAGCTACGTACCTGAAGTTACGTTCTAAATGAACGGACTGCTCCGTGTGTGGGCAAGTCCGTTCATTTTCAAAAGTCCCGCGGACTTTGTCCAGCGGATTGTCCGCCGGAGAAGTCTAGGCGTGTGTGGGCAAGTCCACACGCTCGGAAAGTCCGGCGAAGCCAGCTGGAAAGTCCGGCGGATTGTCCGCTGGACTAGGTCCGCCGGGAAAAGTCTGCACGTGTGTACGCGGCATAAGGGTTACTCCAGGATCACCCGAGATGCATTATATTCACCATAGGTAATGCTACTGATGACTGCAATACTGTGGGTAGGAGACTGTAAACTGTTTGTAGAAAGCAGAAGCTGTGGTCAGAAAAAGGCTGCATAAGGCTGCTTAGGAAGCAGCATTATTGCGCCAGTATAGAGCAGGGTGGTAAAATCCAAATTCCCAGCCCCTAACCCCTTTAGTTCCAGCGTTGTTTTTCAAAAGGTGCTGGGACTGTGCTGCATACGTGTTTTTTAAAACAATCCTGACCCCTATAAGGTAAGGAGGTAAGTAAAACCTTGGACAGAGGGGTGGTGGTGGACGTGGTATACTTGGATTTTGCAAAAGCGTTCGATACAGTTCCACACACACGGCTCATGTGTAAGGTAAAGTCTACAGGTTTGGAAATATCAGTTTGTAAATGGATAGAAAACTGGCTAAAAGACAGAATTCAGAGAGTAGTGGTTAATGATTCTTACTCTGAATGGTGTAGTCTAAGGTTATCGGTAGTGTACCCCAAGGTTCAGTGCTGGGACCCTTACTTTTTAAATATCTTTATAAATGATATTGGGTCTGGGATCAAAAGTAACATTTCCGTCTCTGCAGACGACACCAAGCTATGCAGTGGAATAACGTCTGAATATCAATTCGCTATTGTCACACAACTGGGTGGGCTCAGGGCGCAGTGCTCTGCACCCTGATCCCACCCTTTTTTTAAGCCAATTAGAGCCTCAGGCTCTAATCATGTGCTTAAAAAAACAGGTTAGGGGGGCGGCGCCCCTGTGCCCTGCATGGTCGGACCGCCACAGTTTTTTGTACCATTTGTGGATTGCCTACTTCAGCAACTTTTAAAAGGCAATTCCTGGCGAAGTCTATATCTTCATTTCAGCCATTTTGACAAACTAAAATATAAGGCCCGGACACACGATCATAAAATTGTATGAAAAATACCACTTTTGAAGCGATTGTGCGATAATCTAATCATTAGTACAAAGCTTATGAGAGCCGATCAGGACAGTTCACCCGATATTATCCGATCGGACAAGCACAAAAAATTTCTTTGTACGATACCAGATCGTACAATTTTTTGTTTAACCAGTACAGTTGTTGTTTGAAAATACAAAACAAATACATTACATGGTTTCCAAATGTTTATTCTGTCGTACGAGAATTTTTGTAACTTTAGTAAACTTTAGTAAATTTTCGATATGAGATTAGTATGCAAAAAACAAACAAACGCATGATCATTTGTCCGATAATCTCATCATGTGTAGGCATTTGGGGGTTATTTCTGTTTATTTCTCCCACGTAATACAATATAGTGAAATTTCACATCCTTTTATACAATTTCTTATCTGTGTTACTGGCCAGATCAACAGGTGAAAACAGAAAAAGAAAAGCCTAAAAAAGGAAAATGAATGCAGCCAAAAAAAAATGCACTTTTAAGGATTGGTTACAGTGGTGTGAAAAAGTGTTTGCCCCCTTCCTCATTTCCTGTTCCTTTGCATGTTTGTCACACTTAAGTGTTTCGGAACATCAAACCAATTTAAACAATAGTCAAGGACAACACAAGTAAACACAAAATGCAATTTGTAAATGAAGGTGTTTATTATTAAAGGTGAAAAAAAATCCAAACCATCATGGCCCTGTGTGAAAAAGTGATTGCCCCCTAAACCTAATAACTGGTTGGGCCACCCTTAGCAGCAACAACTGCAACCAAGCGTTTGCGATAACGTGAGGCTTTTACAGCGTCCTGGAGGAATTTTGGCCCACTCATTTTTGCAGAATTGTCCTAATTCAGTTACATTAGAGAGTTTTCAAGCATGAACGGCCTTTTTAGGTCATACCACAACATCTCAATGGATTCAGGTCAGGACTTTGGCTAGGCCACTCCAAAGTCATTTTGTTTTTCTTCAGCCATTCGGTGGACTTGCTGGTGTGTTTAGGATCATTGTCCTGCTGCAGAACCCAAGTTCGTTTCAGCTTGAGTACTAACAGATGGTCGGACATTCTCCTTCAGGATCTCTTGGTAGAATTCATAGTTCCTTTTATCACGGCAATCTTCCAGGTCCTGAAGCAGCAAAACAGCCCCAGACCATCACACTACCACCACCATATTTTACTGTTGGTATTATGTTCTTTTTCTGAAATGCAGTGTTCCTTCTACGCCATATACTTGGACACACACCTTCCAAAGTTCCACTTTTGTCTCATCGGTCCACAGAATGTTATCCCAAAAGTCTTGGGGATCATCATGTGTTGTGGAGAAATTGTGACGAGCTTTGATGTTCTTTTTGCTCAGCAGTGATTTTCTCCTTGGAACTCTGCCATGCAGGCCATTTTTGCCCAGTCTTTTCCTGATGGTGGAGGCATGAACGCTGACCTTAACTGAGGCAAGTGAGGCCTGCAGTTCCTTGGACGTTGTTGTGGGGTCTTTTGTGATGAGTCGTCGCTGCGCTCTTGGGGTAATTTTGGGCGGCCGGCCACTCCTGTTCACCACTGTTCCATGTCTTCGCCATTTGTGGATAATGGCTCTCACTGTGGTTCGCTGGATTCCCAAAGCTTTGGAAATGGCCCTTTCCAGACTGATAGATCTCAATTACTTTCTTTCTCAATTGTTCCTGAATTTCTTTGGGTCTCGGCATGATGTGTAGCTTTTAAGGATCTTCTGGTGGACCTTACTGTGTCAAGCAGCTCCTATTTAAGTGATGCTTGATTGTGAACAGGTGTGCAATAATCAGGCCTGGGTGGCTAGAGAAATTGAACTCAGGTGTGGACAGTTATAGTATGTTTTAACAAGGGGGGCAATCACTTTTTCACAAGGGCCATGATGGTTTGGATTTTTTTTCACCTTTAATAATAAACCCTTCATTTACAAATTGCATTTTGTGTTTACTTGTCCTTGACTATTGTTTATATTGGTTTGATGTTCCGAAACACTTAAGTGTGACATGCAAAGGAACAGGAAATGAGGAAGGGGGCAAAACTTTTTCACACCACTGTAGCTGAAATATAAAATTTTTGTTTTTCAGTTTTAGAGGCTCTCTGTGGTTATGAAACATTGCTGATGTGCTATCCTAAAAGTCTAACCTTTGTGAGTAATGGCCTTATTCTGCATTATTTCTTTTGGATTTGTGTGCACAGAACCCAAACCATTTTATTGCGCAGCCATGAAAATTTGCACTAAAGGCAATTAAGAGGCTGCTGTTGCTGAACTGCTTCTGGATCTACTAGTTACCTGTCTGTGCTTGGCCCCAATAACTCCTGAGTCTCTGACCTGGATCAAGCATGCAGCAAGGGGAGAAACATTAAAGTCTGTATTCCTGACTTGTTATCAATCAATGATATAGAAAGTACTGAAGCCATTGGATCAACAAGGAAGCAAGCAATGAAGTAATTATGGTAGACTGGATTGAAGATATTTTAGCTGTTGCTAGGGGTATGATTTTCCATAAACTCACCATATTTCTGTATGACAACTGTGCCCTCTATTGGCAATGAAAAGATGGTATGTTTTTTATATTCAATACATATTTGAAGTTCTCGTTTTCATTCTCAGATCAGACTCTGAGTCTGTATTGAATTAAAATTCACCGAGGTCGGATCAATAATATTTTCTTCCAGCAGAAGTCCGAATCGCATGTTTGTGCAGTGACTCAGGCCCTTCACATCATAGCCCCCTCCTTTATTTCACAATCCCTTTTATATCACAGTCCCCCTTCATGATCCCCTCTTCTGAACTCCCCTTTACAGTGGCGTCCTTTGCCCCCCTTCACCCCCCCCCACCCAATGGTGTCTTCTGTCCCTTCTTCACATCGCTGCTCTCTGCAGCTCTGGTCCCCCTTCACCTTACAGTCCCCTGCACCTCTGGCCTCCCGTCACATCACAGCTCCCAGCAGCTCTGGCTCCCCTTATCAGTACAGCCCCCTGTAACTATGGCCTCCCTTCACATCACAGCGCCCTTGTCAGGGCTGGGCTCAGCCCTTCCTTCTCAGAGCAGGCTGCTCAGCTGTCGATTAATTGCCAGCTCCAATCTTTTCCACAGTGACTCACCTGATGATGATATCCTGTTCACCAGTCCTGCTGGTTACTTAAGCTGTCCAGTTCAGTCCCTCTCTGCCTTCGCCTTGGTCAACACATCCAGAGACTCTCTCCTGTGTACCTGTTGAAGACTTGCTTGGCTGACGTCCCTTCTGGTTCCTGATCCTGCTTGCTGTTCCACTACGCTGATTCTCCGGTTTCCTGATTTCCCAGCCTGTCCTGAAGTAGCCCTGACGTCCTAGCTTGTCTGACTATGCGCTCTGGTTACCGAACTCTGGCTATTATTTGACTACGTTGCTCTATTTACCTTTTATTATTATTATTAAACAAGTGTGATTTTAACTGCACTGATTCATGGTTTCTGACACCCCTGCAGCTCTGCCCCATCCACACCCCCTTCTCATCACAGCCCCCTGCATCTCTGACCCACCCACCCCCCTTCTCATCATAGCTACCTGTAACTATGGCCTCCCTTCACATCACGGCCCCTTGCAGCTCTAGCCCACCAACCCCCTTCCTCATCACAGCCCCCTGCAGCTCTGACCCACCCTCCCTTCTCATCACAGCCCCCTGCAGCTCTGTCCCACCCACCCCCCTTCTCATCAGAGCCCCCTGTAACTCTGGCCTCCCTTCACATAACAGCCCCCTGCAGCTCTGGCCCACCCACCCCCTTCTTATCACAGCCCCCTGCAGCTTTGGCCCACCCACCCCCTCTTCTCATGACAGCCCCCTGCAACTCTGGCCCACCCACCCCCTTTCTCATCACAGCCCCCTGCAGCTCTGGCCCATCCTTTACATCACAGTACCCTGCATCTCTGACCCCCCTTATTATTACAGCCCTACAGACACAGCAGCACTAGATAGAGGGCAGGAGTAGGAGCTGACAAAGGTAATTCTTCATATTTAACAAGATGGTAATTGGTTCCTAGGACCACCCAGATTTCTATCAACCAAACACCTGCTAGTTTAACATGGGACGTTTACTTGTGCAGCTCCCGCTCCCACCCTCCATCTGGTTCTGCTGTGTCTCCAGTTCTGTGTGCAGAAATTTTCTTCCTCCTGCTCATCGCCCTGCTGTGATACTGACAGCAGCAGAGGCAGGAAGGAAAATGGCAGGACTGTGGTGGTCCGGACAGGACTGTAAATTGGTCCAGATCTAGGCCGCGGTCCGCCATTTAGTGACACCTGCTCTAAATACTACAATATGAAATTTCAAAATTTTTTTGGGGGTTTAAAAACAGATTTGTTTATAAATTAATGTATAAAAAACTGACTTAACACATATCTGTGGTCAAAATCAGATAATCATATAGTCCAAGTTGTATTTCAATTATTTCTAGCTTACCCCTATTTATCTGTCACTAGCTGCTACATGTGTAAATATCTCCTAAATGGTGCACATTTAGGAGATATTTACTGTACCTACAGGAAAGCCTAATTATAGGCTTATCCGTAGGTACAAGATAAAAAGCGGTGTTTACTACCGCTTTAAGCAAAAAGCCTATTTACAGAGCTCAGTAGCCCAAGCTGGTATACATACTTGATAAATTGATAAATGGATGTGCATTGCATTGGCATGCATTTTTATGTACGTTGACGACACAAATTGTTAAGGGAAAAAATAATAAACTGTTTTTTTTTTTTCAATAGATTTGCATTATGTTGATGTGCATTTACATACATTTCTGTACATATGTATAGTATTTTTAACGCACCACACTGCCCAAGACACCCGCTGTGAACAGGACACACAGAAAACAGTTGTTTTCTGAGTGTCCTTGCGGTGACCTGCATTCTTCCAGTGCAGTAAAACGCAAGACACTGCAGTATGTGTGGCCAGGTTGCGGGCTCTGTCCGTCTGAATGGCCAAGCTGCGATGACATCACTCTTGCCCATGAGTCATGGCCATGTCACAGCTCTCTCAATAGACACCAGTGCGTAGGCACCAGTGACATAATTAGCTGACACACATGTAAATATCTCCAGGAGATATTTACTGCACGTTTAGTAGATATTTACTGTGTACCTAAAGGTAAGCGTTATTATAAGCTTACCTGTAGTACAAGATAAAAAGCGGACACATATCAGGAAACTAAGGATTAATAAGGGGTTAAAATAGAACAGCATTAAAAAAAAAAAAAAATGTTGTCAAGTCGCTATAACGACTTCCAGACAAGAGCCTTTTTTGTCTCTTTCTGTTTACATGTAACCACAAGGCTCTGTTTCTACTACAGCGAGTTGCTGTGCGACTTGACACATGTGAAGTGGCATGACAAGTCAAAACCATGTATTTGAATGGTCCCCATTTTAATTGGTGCGACTCAAGTCTCAGCGACTCCAAAAAAGGTTCCTACTTCGGTGCAACTTGTTTTCACATGGTTTTCACTGGTTGCATGACATTGCATCAGAAATGGCATTGCAAAGTCGCATTGTAAATTGCGCAACTCTGGGGTTGCAATAGTTGAAACAGATCCTTAGTATTTTTTGGTAGAAATTTTTTTATATTTATATTATTTATTTTATATATATTTTTTTTAAGCAGAAGCCCTAGAGAATAAAATAGCAGTTGTTGCAATTTTTTATTATACATGACATTTGTGCTGCATTTTTTTTGTGAAAAATTTGTGCTGCAGTTTTTTTTGTGAATTTTAATGCAAAAAAACACAATATATAACCCAATTTTTTTTTGTAAAGTATAAAAGATGATGGTACACCTAGTAAATAGAGACCAAACTAATTTTGCGACAAACAGTGTCACTTTTCCTATCCATAGGCAAAGACTTTAAAGCGTTTACAGGTTACCATTTCAGATGTACAAAGGAGGTCTGGTGCCAGAATTACTGCCCATAATCTGACTTTCGCAGTGATACCTCACATGTGTGGGACAACTGCTACTTGGGTACGCGTGGGACCGACGTGCAAGTTTGACTTTGCACATGAGCACTGGGGGACGAGGGGCACTTTAAATATATATTTTTAATTATTATTTTCTTCTTTTTTTTTACACTGTCGCTTTAAAAAATTTTTTTATCACTTTTATTGCTGTCACAAGGAATGTAAACATTCTTGTGACAGCAACAGGCATGTGACAGGTACTCTTTATGGAGAGATCTGGGGTCTATAAGACCCCAAATCCATCCTCTGCCCTTAAAAGCATTCAAAACACCAAGATCTGTGTTTTTGAATGCTTTTGTTTAAATGGCGTCGTTGACATCTAGGTAAACCGGAAGTGATGTCAGGTCAGCGCTTCCGGGTTACCATAGCGGAGAGCCAATCAAAGCGGATTCTGGTGGCATGGGAGACCCCAAGCAAGCGGCTGGAGGTGGTGCGGGGGGGGGGGGAACGTTCCATCCTACTGCTTGTAAAAGCAGTCCAGTGGCTAGTTAGCTGCTAGGATTGCTTTTATAAGAGAGCCGACCGCCAGCTCTAAAAAGCAGTACCGGGTTGATGCTTGAGGCTGCATCATCCTGGTATAACCACCAAAAATCAAGCAATGTATGAGTAGTCTGGAAGTATGCAGATCAAATCTCATCTCTTTGATCTGCAGATAAATGTTACTTTGTATGTAGCCTGAACAATGTTTGTGAACACTGTGTCAGAACAATAATTCATATTAATTTATATTCGGCCCATGTGTATGGAGTGGGAGATCTCTCTTCACTTCCTATCCCATAGCTACAACAGGAAGTGAGAGGAAATCCCTCCACAGTGAGGAAAACTCGTGGTTGTCACCGGGCACCAGAACCAGAGAACTGTGTCCCCATTGGAAGATTTCCCCTCTATTCCTGTTTTGGTAACAACCCCAAAAATTGGGATTTTCTTTAAAGCTAGCCATACATTATACAATTTTGTTGTACAATATCTGTACAATTTCCTTAAGGCTCCTTTCACACTTCTGCGACTTGGGATCCGACTTGTGAGACCCCAAGTTGCAGGACATGTGAAATTCAATGTAAGTCTATGAGAGCCATACCTACTGATACTATTGAAGTCGCTGCGACTTCAGAAAAGGTTCCTGCTTTACTTTGATGCAACTTTGCCCCAGAGAATGTAAAGTCAGAACAAAGTCTCTCCAAAAGTCACATCAAAGTCACACTGTAAAATTCGCAATGCGAGTCGCACGACTTTGTCGCTTTACAAGTGTGAAAGAAGCCTTAGATTTACTTTCAACTATGTAGTGCAAGGGCCAGTCTGATTGGATACAAACTGAAAAAGGATCCCTCTCCTTTCTGTCCAAAATTGAAAAAGTTTTGCTTTTAGATACACTTTACTTTATAATAAATGAATCATATTTACAAACGAGGAAGTGTGTCTCTACCAAAAAGAAACAAACAAGCAGTCAGGCATGGCCAGGCATGTCATCTTCTGTGAACTCACATGACTTTCTTAAAGGCTCCTCCTCAAGTCTGTACTTTCAGTTTCAGTACAGGCAATACGAAGCAGCAGCCATGGTCACCCTGCGTCTTGTCTTTATTTTGGTAAGTTTAAAATGGAATGATATTCTCTGTGATATATTTTATGATCGTTCTTTCTACATAGCTGACCGTTATTACAGGAGAAATCTCTAGTTGTGGTTTTAAAATGACAAATGACAGTTAGGCGTAAACAAACCAGAGAGGACATTGTAACAGTCGGGGGAACTGTTTCCAGAAATAAACTTTAATTACAGAGATGGCCTATCGAGTGTAAGTGACTTCATAACGGTGATCTTCATGGCATTAGTGTCATTGCTATCAGATGTGTTCTGTCATGCTTCCTAATTTTTATGGAGTTTGTGAAACACTCACGTTCCCTCAATCTGTCAACACTTATTAACTTGCTAACCCTGTCTGTCCCTAAACTTAACTTGTCAACCTATCTTTTAAAGTTAACCCCTTTACACAGAAATGCTAAGCATTAAATCCAAGCCTATTCGAAGTGTATGTACGGCCAGAACTTTTTGTTTTGTTTCGGACAGTAAATATAGGATGTGGTTAAGATTAGTGATGAAGGTACAGGGCAAACCCAGGGTGCTCGCTCGTCCCCACCCCCTTCCCTGACCGGCCGGGCTGCGTGCTCGGATAAGGGTCTGGTATGGACTTTGGGGGGGTCTCGATGAGTATGAAGGTTTGTTTCTGAGACGATATTGCGTGGATGCAAGGGTCTCAGTCTGGTTTGCTGAGACAATATTGGCATGGTCGCAAGGGTCTCAGTCAGGTTGCAGAGACGGTATTGCGTGGTTGCAAGGGTCTCAGTCAGGTTGTTGAGACGATATTGCGTGGTTGCAAGGATCTCGACAAGTGAGAGGTTGCTGAGACGATATTGCATTTTGCAAGGGTCTCAAATGTGTGTCAGGCTGCTGAGATGATTTTGTATGGCTGCATGGGTCTAAACGAGTGTCAGGTTGCTGAGAGGAGATTGCATGGTCTCAAAGGTCTAGACGAGTGTGAGGTGACGATATTGCATTTTGCAAGGGTCTCAAATGAGTGTCAGGCTGCTGAGACAATATTGCATGACTAAGGGTCTCAATGGGTGTGGGGTTTGCTGAGAAAATATTGCTTTTGCAAGGGTCTCAACAAGAGTGTCAGGCTGCTAAGATGATCTGTCTGGCTGCAAGGGTCTCAATGAATGTAAGGTTGCCTGGGCGAGACTGCAAGGTCACAAAGGTCTTGATCAGTGGGAGGTTGCTCGAGGCGGAATTGCGTGGTTGCAAGGGTCTCGATGAGTGTTAAGCTCCATACACACGGTCGGATTTTCCGATGGATTCTGTCCTATCAGACAATGTTGTCGGAAATTCCGACCGTGTGTAGGCACCATCGGACAGTTTCCATCGGATTGTCCGACGGACAAAGTCCTATCTCCTGCTGGATAGATTTTTTGACAACAAAGTCCGATCACACCAAATCCGATCGTGTGTAGCGAATTCCGACGGACAAAGTGCTACACATGCTCAGATCACATTACAAGACCAAAGCTATTGGCTACTAGCCTCTACGTAGTCCCGTCGTAGGCAACAAACATCACCACGTTCAGAATGATCGGATTTTCCGACAACTTTGTCCGACCGTGTGTACGCAAAACCAACATCGGACAAAGTACGACGGACATGATCCGACGGACCTGGTCCTCGGATAATCCGAGCGTGTGTATGGGGCTTAAGGCTGCTGAGACTATATTGCGTTTGCAACAGTCTCAACAAGGGTGTTAGGCTGCTGAGACAATTTTGCGGGGTTGCAAGGGTCTCAACAGGTGTCAGGTTGCTGGGCAGAGATTGCGTGGTAACAAATGTTTTTTTTTTATTATTTATTTATTTTTTTATTTTTTATTATTATTTTTTTTTGACAAGTGAGAGGTTGCTGAGAAGATCTTGCGTTTTGCAAGGGTCTTAACAAGGGTGTCAGGCTGCTGAGACAATTTGCATGATTGCAAGGGTCTCAAAAGGTGTCCAGTTGCTAGGCCGAGATTGCGTAGTGGCAAAGATTTTTTTGATGAGTGAGAGGTTTGCTGAGACGATGTTGCATTTGCAAGGGTCTCAACAAGGGTGTCAGGCTACTGAGACGATTTGCAAAGCTTCAAGGGTAATTTGGGTTACTGAGAAAAGGATAGAAACTCCTGGTTTGTTTGGCGGCTTACCGTACCCTTAAGCGAGCAGTATAAGGGATAAGGATAACGTTCGTTTGATTCGTAAGTTCCGTAGGGGGAACAAGCGAAGGATATGGGAGACAACGTATGGTAACGAACTGATAGGGATTAAAGAATGTGGTAACAAATCTTACTTGCGACAGTGGGCCATGCTAGTGAGTTTGTGGTGGACTGTGGCTGGAGCGTAACATATCGGGAAGGTGTGGCGTGATGCCATGCGTGAGGGAAAACAACAAGGTTTGGTGTAGAAAATAGAACGCGAGAAGTGCGTACGAATTATTTGTAAATTTTGACATGACAAACGCGGTAACGAATCCTACCTGCGACAGTGACCGTGTGACTGGGTTCGCATTGGACTGGACCGGGTGTGCAACACATCCGAAGAGTGTGTTGTGGCGGTGTGAATGACGCACAGAAAATAGCTTTGGTTTGGTGAATAAATGAGAGAAGAACCACGTACAAATGATTTGTAAGTTCCGCTGTGGGAACTAAAACACACGGCATGGGGAAAGTATGCAATGTATCTGATACGAATCGGTTGTAAAGAGAAATGACTCTGATACGAATCGTTTGTAAAATGTATGAAATTAATCCAAAATGAATCGGTAGTAGAGTATTAAATTAACCTGATGCGAATTGGTTGTAGAGTGTATGCCACCCCTTGCTCTGAAACCGAACACCTACCAACCACCCAGCCCCCAGGCTAATCAAGTGCAGACAAGGCACCAGGTGGGTCTAATTACCACCTCAATCAGCCACAGAACCCGTACAAACAATAAACGCTCATCTGCAAATGGATGAGACGACAACCCTATGGACAGTGAATCTTATAACCAGGGCCAGATTAAGAACATCATGGGCCTGGTGCTGAGGATTTTGGGGGGCCTTTTATAAACAATAAATAAATAAATAAATAAAAATGCAAACAAGTTTTTGTTATAACAAATTAAATTAAAGAGAGAGAGAGGATGTTAGAGAGAGAGAGAGAGAAAGGGGATACAAGAGGTGTTAGGGGTAAGGGAGGGAGGATGAGAGAGAAAGGGGGAATGAGCGAAAGAGGATGCACATGAGCGTGGGAATGACATCAACGCAGCCCGGCCAAGGCAAGTGACCGAAGGCACAGAACCCAGAAGGAAGACCAGGTGAAGATGGAAGCGCCCGGGCCCCGCCAGATCACAGCACAGCACTGGAGGGCTCAGTCTGACAATTTAAGTGCACCCTAATGTGCTAATATGCTGTGCATACTTGTACATTATGGTATGACCTACCTCTGGGCCTCTAAAAAATAGTAATGTTAGAAAAGTTTACTACCGCTTTAATATCACAGGAGCCTCTCATGGGGCCCCCTACTGACCCGCATAGTTTTCAACATTTTAAAAATATTTTCAGGGACACTTTTTTAAAAGTGCTATATTTAGAGTAGCTGACATCCCCTATGTTCCTCTATACATCACAATAGTGATCACAAAATTAAATAAGTACTAATAATGGAGCAGAACAAATATGAGGACTGAGATTTCCTTTAGTTGAACTTACAAAAGTGTGCCCATTCTAGAGCAGTGAGGATATTCAGTATAATTTTAAAGAACTGTTTTTGTGGGTAAGAGGCATAGGGGAGGAGAATGGATGGTATAAAAGTGGGAAGTATGTGCAGGTGAGGGAGAGGAATGTGGAGGGTCTAACAGTGAGCACTATGTACATGAGAGGAGTGCAGAGGGTATGGCAGAAGGCACTATGTACAGGAGAGGAGTGTGATGAGTATGACAGTGGGCAGTATGCACAGCAGAGGAGTGTGGAAGGTATGAAAGTGGGCAGTATGCACAGCAGAGGAGTGTGGAGGGTATGACAGTGGGCACTATGTACAGGAGAGGAGTGTGTAGGATATGACAGCGGGCGCTATGTATAGAAGAGAAGTGTGGAGGGTATGACAGTGACAGTATGTACAGGAGAGAAGTGTGGAGAGTATGACAATGGGCACTATGTATAGGAGAGGAGGATGAAGGAATCTGGGAAGGAAAAATGTAAAGGTTTGTGGAAGGATGTTTAGGGACTGCGTAGTGGTTAAGCGGGCCATACATGGATTGAAATTACACCAATTAAGCAGAGACCAGCCATAGTCAATCTATGTATGGGCTACCTGGTTTTATACAAGTCAACCTATTAACCTACCAGCCTGTCAGGTTTTCCCCAAAACAATCAGTGCTGCCAGCTATAGTTAGCAACACTGATCATTGTATTCACTGGCAGAACACAATAACACTGCAGGAGTGATTCCCCCATCCACACGTCAGCAGGTGAGAGGGTGTGTGGGGACAGGCTGGGGAGAGATACTAGTCAGTGGCTGGGTAGGCACTGGTTAGTATCAGAGCCAGATACACACAGGTTACATATGCCACGATCGTTAGAGCGAGAGCAATAATTCTAGCCTTAGACCTCCTCTGTAACTCTAAACATGTAACCTATAAAAAATGTAAAGCATCGCTTAGTACACAAAAAAAATCTTGCTAACTTTAGTGTTTTTTTTTAATGAATGAAAAATTGCTGCGCAAATATCGTGTAACATAAAAAGTTGCAAGGACCACCATTTTATTCCATAGGATGTCTGCTAAAACAACATATATAATGCTTGAGGGTTCTGAGTAATTTTCTATCAAAAAAAAATAATGATTTTTACATGTAGGAGAGAAGTGTCAGAATTGGCCTGGGTGGCGAGGGGTTAATTACCATAAGTAATATACAAATAATTATTATAAGCCCTGTGATCTCATCCTCTCAGTCTGCTGCAGAGTGTTCCAGCTTGTATTTATACTGGCCGCTCTGTATGTAGCTTCTGACAGGCTGCGCAAGCAGCCCTGTATCTCCGGAACTATAGATGATAGCAGCCCCACATTTTAACCAGTGCTGGAGTGGGTGTTTAGCTATCTACCCCCCAAATGTGGGGTCTCTATGACTCCTGGTCGCAGAGCTACAACCCTCGAAGTCAATCTTTTTTTTTTTGAAAATTTTATTTTTTGAATATTTTTTTTTTTTTTTTGGGGCAAATGGGCCTATCTTGAGAAAGGGGCCTGGAGCTGCAGCTCCAATAGCCCCTATGTTAATCCGGCCCTGCTTATAACCAGTGAAGCCTATGGCGAGTGATATCAGACAACGACCAAGGCTTGGATTTACAAATGAATTGTATGTTTGGCAGAAGGAACTTACGAATGTACTACGCCTGTGCCGAATGATGTCGGGAGGGACATGAGCGACAATAACTCAGCGGCAGGTTTTTTTACGAAAAGGATGCAGAATAGGAAGCAGAATGAATCGCAAGATTGCACATGATACGAAAAGGTTTGAATACTACCTGTGACAGTGAGCGGGAACCGCCGACGAAGACCACGAATGGAGAAGCCGCAATGCATTTGCGATCGAATGCACAGACTCACGAACATGAGGTGGGAAGAGTCAGCCCAGCGACGTGTAGTATCGCGCACTGAACCGACAAAGAGCATGGGCGAGTGGACTGCTTAAATACCCACCGGGCTCCTCCCATAAATTCAGGCCACCATACTGGCCTTCTTATATTTGCTTGTGCCAACGTCATCGGCGCATGGGCACTGAAGAAACGCCCTGCTAGTGCTGTTTCTTCAGGGCCGGTGCCATGACTGTCAGCTCCCGCGTGCATGCGCAGGAGTGACGTCATCGTGAACCCGGAAATAACTCCGGGAGACATGTCGCCGGTCACTTCAGTGTATGAGGACCGCTGCAACAAGGTTCAATCTAAGGTAAGTATTTCATAATGAGCTAGTATCTGATGCATACTAGCTCATTGTGCCTTTTGTCTTACAGGGTTTTTTTTTTTTTATCGGTTTACAACCACTTTAAGCTGGCTCCCTTCAAGGCAAGTTAACGCACACACTGTAATACACATTGTCATTACATTCATTTAAATTGGGTTACCATTGCAGCACAATGAATAAAAAAATGCACCAGCAGTATTTTTCTAACACAGTGCACCTCAATGCAGGTTGTGCATTATGGCATGTTGTGGTATGCTTCAACACAGGTGCGATGCTTTGGTGTGCTTGGGTGACATTCAAAATAAAGGGCACCGCAACACACTAAAGCATTTATGGTTTGATACAGTGCATTGTGGTAATGTGTGTGCGAAGCCAGCCATAGACAGTTGACCAGAAATTATATATTACAGGAATGGAGAAGTGCTATCGCAAACCTGGAAACTTCAGGCAAAGTTAGGTCTCATACACACAAGTGTACGATACCATATGTTCCATTCATGGCCACGTTTACCCTGAAAATCTGGGCCTCCCTAAACAGGTAAACAAAGCCCATACAGTATAGTACACCCTGTGTAAACGAGGCCTTAAAGTGATTGTAAAGGCTTGTTTAAAAAAATAAAATTAACAAAGATGTCATACTTACCTGCTCTGTGCAGTTGGTTTTGCACAAAGCAGCCTGGATCCTCCTCTTCTCGGGTTCCTCTTTGGCCCCTCCCTCCTGTTGAGTGCCCCCACAGCAAGCAGCTTGCTATGGGGGTACCCGAGCCTAGCTGCAGCTCCATGTGTCCATTCAGACATGGAGCTGCCGTTTGGCCCCGCCCCCTCGGTCCCCTGATTGGTTAACTGACTTTAATTGACAGCCACAGGAGCCAATGTTGCCTCTGCTGTGTCTCAGCCAATCAAGGGGGGAGAATCCCAGACAGCCGAGGGACTTGGGGACATTGCTGGACAGAGAAGGGGCTCAGGTAAGTATTAGGGGGTGCTGGGACTGCTGCACAGAAGGCTTTTTATTTGAATGCATTAAAATGCATTAAAATAAAAAAAAAAAACTGCCTCTACAACTCCTTTAACCTTCATTGCAAACCTACTTTCGCAGATCTCTTGACAGCTCTGATTTTTGGGTAGACTATATGTTTGGTCTGAGCAAGAGTATTTGCAACATTCCCCGTCATACAGGCCACCCAATTTGGTCTGCAAATTAAACCAACATGTCAGAAAAAAAATCTAAATCAAAAACAGAATCACTGAAAAAGTACCAACCCTTTGTTTCAGTATTTTGTTGAACCACCTTTTGCTTTAATTACAGGCTTTAGTCTGCTGGAATATGTCTCTACTAACTTTGCACATCTAGACTTTACAATATTGGCCCAGTCTTCTTTGCAGAACTGCTCAAGTTCAGTTAGATGTGAGGAAAGGTGACCATTTGGGACTGCAGTCTTCAATTCATTCCACAGATTTTCAATGGGGTTTAAAGTAGAATTATAGGCAAAACTTTTTTTTTTGTTTTGGACAGAGCAAGGGAGGGTTATAACCTTTTTTTTTTCGCCATCTGTATCTTATTGTAGAGATTTTCCTTCACTTCCTGTCCCATAGCCAAACAGGAAGTGAGAAGAAATCCCTGCAAAGTCACCAGAACTAGTGTCCCCATTGGAAGATTTCCCCTCTATTACTTTTCTGGGGACAACCCAAAATTTGGGATTTTCTTTTACTTTCTATGATAATGGTAAACCTGACAAATATAGAGGGTGAATCTCCCTAAGGGTGGCATAGACAGCAATAAAGACTGACAAGCGTTCTAGTCCATGTCTACTCTAACCAAAACTAAAAAAAAAAGTTTTGCCTTTAGTTATACCATAAGGTTCACACCTATGCATTTTTAAGTGCATTTTCAGTTTTGCAGAAACACACTACAGTACAGTCCATTTAACCACTTACGGATCGCCCGCCGTTTGGTTTACGTCGCTACTTTGAAGAGGAATACCATTGTTATGGGCCCTGAGGTCCAGGAGGTTCCGCTGTGCCCATTCCATAACAGGGAGAACTTCCCGCATCATGGAAGAGCTCTTGGTACCCCCCTGGCGGTTGACATAGGCGACAGCGACTCTGTTGTCTAACCTCAGGAGGACCTGCTTGCCCCTCAGGAGAGGGCCAAAGGCCAGGAGGGCCTGGAGAGCCGCCCTCATTTCCAGAACGTTGGAAACGATGTCCCGAGCTTCGAATGGCCAGCGGCCCTGGGCCGCATGGTGTAGGTAGTGGGCCCCCCAACCCTCCAGACTGGCATCCGAGGTAACCACCTCCTGAGGGGGGGGAATAATATGCCTGTACCTGCCCAAGTTGCTCAGCCGGGTCCACCATCTCAGGGACTGTTTGACCTCTTGTGAAATGTGGATGGGCTGAGACATGGCCGAGCCGTTCCACTGGTGTAGAAACGAGATCTGAAGAGGCCTCGCGTTCCAGTGCGCCCATTGTACCATCGGAATGGTGGCCGATAGGGAGCCCAGAAGGCTGAGGCACGCTCTGGCCGGCAGGGAAGTGGCTAGGATGGCTCTCCTGACTTTCTGGGTCAGAGGGGGGATCTTCTCTGGGGGCAACTCTATCGTATTTGACCGAGTATCCAATACGGCCCCCAGAAAGACCATTCTCTGCGAGGGCTGAGGGTTGCTTTTCCCCCAATTTATGAGCCACCCCAGACTCTGAAGGGTGGAAATTAGAATTGCCCGGTGTTGAATAAGGGATTCTCTGGTGCCTGAGAGTAGGAGAATGTCGTCCAGATAGTGGTGGACCCTCAAACCCCTTTCTCTCAGGGCCGCCACTACCGGGAGGAGGATCTTTGTAAAGGTCCTGGGGGCCGTAGAGATCCCGAACGGCAGGCACTGGAACTGGAAGTGCCGCTGGTCTATAGAGAACCGAAGGAATCTTCGGAACAAGATATGGATTGGGACGTGCAGGTATGCGTCCTGAAGGTCCACGGACAACATCCAATCCCCCAGGTTTACGGCCTGAAGGATGGATTGTAGACTTTCCATCTTGAAAGATTCCACCCGGATGGATCGGTTGAGCCTTTTCAGGTCTAGGACGGGGTGCAGATCCCCTGACTTTTTCCTGACCAGGAAGAGGGGGGAGTAAAACCCCCTGCCTCTTTGAGATCTGGGCACCTCCACTATAGCCTCCTTTCGGAGCAATTCCTGGACGTAGTCCAGCAGCAACGCCCTTTTGTGATGTGAGGATGGAAGCTTGGTTGGACAGAAGTGGTCGCCCGGGGGTCGACCCTGGAAGGACCACCTGTGCCCGAAACGGACGGTAGCCACCGTCCACGGGTCTCTGATGGTACCCGCCCAAGCCAGCTGGAATTTTGAGAGCCTGGCTCCCACTACTGCTGGCTGGGCGGACGTACCTTCAAAAAGACTTCTGGTCAACAGACGCAGAGGTCTTAGGTTTTTGGAATTTGGAGAAGGTAGTCTGGGGATTCCTCCAGTTCCTCCGGAACTCCTTGCCTGGTCTGTAGGCCCTAGCATCCCTATACCTATCCGGCAGGTTGCGTCTGGAAGGAGGAGGCCTCTGTTGCCTGGGTTTCCTATCCGAGGGGATGAGCCCGGATTTTCCGCCGGTCACTTTAGAGATAGCTGAGTCCAGCTTTGCCCCAAAGAGGTTCTCACCATCGAAGGGGATGCGGCACCAATTAGATTTGGAGGCCTGGTCCGCTGTCCAGGGTTTGAGCCAGAGCGCCCGCCTGGCCATAACCGAGGCCAGCATGGCCCTAGAGGATGATCTTATGGCATCCACTGAGGCCTCTGCCACAAAATCCCCAGCGAGGCTGAGTTCCTGCAGGGCCCTGACTATCCTGTCTTGGTCTGCACCCTCCGTAATGAGCTTCTCCGTGGAAGTTGACCAGCTAGAGATAGCCTTGCCAACGGCGGCCAGTGCTATGGCTGGCCTGCAAGCGCCTCTTGCCGCTGTATAGGCCCTTTTTAGGTCCGTGTCAATTTTCCTGTCCAGGACGTCCCTGAAAGTTACTGCGTCCTCGATAGGGAGCGTTACGTGCCTCGCCAGGCGCATGAGAGAAGCATCCACTACTGGCGGTGTAACCAGGGGCTTAGCCTGGGATTCTTTGAGCGGGTAGAGTTTGGTGAGCCTGTTATTAAGGCTCAGTTTCTTGTCAGGCTTCTGCCACTCCTCCCTGATCAGGTCATCCAACTCCTCAATGAATGGGAATGCCTCTGGGTCCCTCTTGAGGTTAGGGAAGTACTTCTTCTGCTTCTGGGGGGCCTCCTGGGGTTCCTCCCAGTTAATCGCCTCCTTGACCGACTTCACAAATGGATCGATCAGGGAGAAGTCAAACCCCGCGGCCGCCACCAGCTCCTCATCCTCAGACTGGGAGTCTGGTTCTCTGGATGTACTGGGGGGGGGGGAGGTACCCCTAATGGACATCTCCATGTCTGGAGTGGACTGCGGAGCTGCAGTCGCAAGCTCTCTTGGCTCCTGCTCCCTTTCCCTAGTGGCCTCCTCGAGGCACCTGCGACAGGCCAGCTTGTCCGGGAGGGCGATGGCTCCACATATCCAGCAGGCGTTGGCCGCTGGTCGGGGAGGGGGGGCTGGTGAGTAGCGTCTGTGCGACGACCTCCTTCGGTGGTAGCGGCTATGGGAGCGGGATCTGGAGCGACTCCTGCGGCTTCTCCTGTGGCCTGAGCGGCTCCTCCTCCTGCTGCGGCTTGAGTGGCTCCTCCTGTGCCCTGAGCGGCTCCTTCCACGAGATGCCTCCCTGCGTCCGGACTTTGAAGACCTGGCGGGGCTAACCATTTAGGCAGCATTAGCGGGTCCTGCACTCTTTTTTTCGTCTTCTTACTTACCCAATCCTTCCCTCTTACCTATCACGATGGTGGTGATCTGCTGGGGCAGTGGTCTCCATAGAGATAGTAAAGGCAGCCTAGTAGAAAGGAATAGGCATTAGAGGGGAAGGAAGGTAAGGGGGGAAATGGAGCGAGAAGCAGATTGCAGCAATGCACAAACAAGAAACAAAACAAAATAGGCACTTACCTATTGGGGAGTGTGCTGTGATAGTCCTGGAATCTGTTGCAGTGGTTTCTGCTGAGAAAAACATCCAGGGAAAGGAAAGGGAATCTTTCCCCTTTTGAATTTGGCGCCGGGAGCGCCGTGACGCTTCGCGCATGCGCAGTAGCGCCGCGCGGCCGTCGGCGCCATCTTGGATACTGGCAATAGCCTCAGTTCCCTCCACAGGACGCCCGTAGAGCCGTAGTGCGCATGCGCGGGGGCGCCGGAACGCTGAGCGCTGCTGGGGGGAACAGAGGACATACAGGAGGGACTACAAGGCCCAGCAGGGGCCGGAAAGAAAGTGACATCAAAGGAGGAAGACCACTGCAAGGTACAAAGCCTATTTAAGGCTTTTTAATGTAAAGAGGGATCACATACCTTTAAGCCTGTTTAAGGCTTGCTTCCCAAGGCAGCGGTGGCAATGCTTTTAAACCTGTTTAAGGCTTATTACAGCAGGCAGGTGCAGTAGTAGTACCCCTGAGATCACCAGAGTGGGGTTCCTTCCATTTAGCTTCGTTTAGAGGCTGTACAGGCAAGGACTTCCAAACCAGGAGAGGCTAGAACCTGGCTGGGGCGATAGCGGTAAGAGGGTGAAGCGTGCGGTCCCAACAGGTGAGGAAAAATTAGAGAATACCGGGGCGGGGGCCGTATCTTCATCTTATAGTTATGTGGTCCTATCAGGTTGTGGAGGCGGAGTCACAACCCAGAGTGTATGCTGCCATGAGGATGCGACAGGAAAGGGTGATTTTAGACCTGAAGTAGAAAGGTATAGTCCTCTAGAAAAAAATTGCCTGACAGGCATAATTCTGGAAGTGAAGGCTAGCAATCCCAGAAAAAATTGCATTTCCTTTGATAACACCTTCTTCCTTCTTAAAGTGGTGTTCAACCCACTCATCATCAGCTTATATTATCCTGCATATTTCTTAATGACAGGAGCTCTTGCCTCTGTGTTTTATTAAAAAAAAATGCATATTGCAGAGAGATTCACCGCCATCATGTGACCTGCCGGCTCTCTTCTCTGCCTGGCTGCCAGCTGCAGCAGGCGGGGCGGAGATTCCCCTGCTGACATCAGCCAGGATGAAAGGAGGAGAGAGCTGGACTGTCACGTGATCGTGGAGAGCCGATCTAAAATACGGTAGATGAGGCTTTTTTTTTTTTTTTTATAAAACACAATGCTCCTGTCATTTAGAAACAAGCAGGATTATATGAGAATATTATTGTTATTACAGCAGCAGGAGGGGTGGGGGCAGGCACTGACACAGGAGCAAACAGGCAGGGAGGGGAGGGGGTGGAGGACACAGGAGAGTGATCATCCTTGTCACCCAGCCAGTGCCATTGGTACAGTGTACAGTATTTTTCACTGATCACTGTATTAGCATCACTTGCGATATCAGATAGGGTCAGTTAGCGTCCCTCCCAGCCAGGGTCAGTTAGCGTCAGATTTCCCGCACAATATCGCACTCACGCTATCGCTGATCACTGGCCTTACTAGTATACTGTTTGTACGGATCAATATATTGATCACAAACAGAACTAAACTAGTGTCCCCTTAGTATAGTGTCCCCAAAAATGCAGCTTTAGCAGGATGAGCCCTTTCAGCACTTGCGTTTAACCCTTCTGCCCTCCCTCCCAACAAGTGCAGTGTCAATAGATCACTGTCACCTCTGATACATTGCACACAAAACTGCAGCTTTAGCAGAATCAGGCCTGATCTCTTCTAGCACTAGCAGGTAAATTTTATTTCTAGCGGTTCAAGCAGGAGCACTTTTTCACATGAGTCACATTAGGTACCTGTAAATTTAGAGGCCACATTTTCGCAACAAAGATACCCTAGTGAAGGGGAAGCCTCTAACAGAACCCGCCTCCGAGTACGAACCTGTAGAGAACAGTGGCATCCCAACAGGTAGCTTGGACGAGGGAGAAGAGGTCCCTGATGAAAGAGTACCTGACCCCAGGTAGCTGAAGTGTTGACTTGTCTCTCCTGCAGCAGGGTCCAAATACCAGTGCTGCACTACCTTTTGGTGAACTGGTGAGCACCAGTGTCCTAATACATTCTGCATTTGACACATCAGTGCTGCAGTATTTCATGGCGACGTGGCGAGTCCAAGAAGTGCAGTTCAAGCTGGTGTGGAGTCTAGCACTCTTAAGTCTTGCAGCCACCAATAAATCGTGCACAGGCCTGTAGAGCCCATAGTGTTACTCTAGAGATGCTTGCAAATCCTAATTGGCAGCTCACAGATTTAGCAGCACCCATTGCCCCCCCCCCCCCCCCCCTTCATTGTCCAACCCAGAATTCAGGTGTAAACAGCAAAACAAATGTAAAAACTCCCCTTGATTTTTTTGAGTTGTTGTTCATAGAAGAATTGTATAAATTGATTGTGCATCAAAGCAGTCTATACGCATACATCGTCAACGACCCAAATTCACCTCTTGCTTAACCATTTACGTGGAAATTTAGGACATTTTTACGTCTAAACCTCAACATGGGCATTACAAAAAAAGAATGAATTGCAGTTATTGGTCCACAGACCCGATTCATCATATGCCCGTGTTCTCTGCTGGAATGACCAGGCAAAGATATGAGACGATAATGTGTTTTATGCATTTTTAGTGACAACACACTCTGTCGTCCTTGAGGTGAACCTGAATATTACGGGCTCTACAAAATTTGGCTCCTCATAAACTACCTCTTCGAGAAATTCGTAGATATGTATACGCCCCAACAAAACATCTGCATAGACAAGTCCCTCATACATTTCACTGGCCGCCTTGCAATCAAACAGTATTTTCCCAGCAAGCATGCCAGATATGGATTCAAACTGGAAAATCTCTGTGAGAGGGCCACAGGCTGTACATACAGTTTTAGAGTTTATGATGGAAAGGACAGTGAAGTAGAGCCCCCCTGACTGCCCAGACTACATGGGGAGCAATGGCAAGATGGACAATTTGTATACAGGTGTGACAATTTTTAGACACTTATTCAATCTTGGAATTGGTTGCAAATTGACCTGCAACCTAATTGCCAGGGGTTCCCCCAATGGCTCCTTAACACCCGACTTAAAAAGGGGGAGAAAGCCTGCTTGAGAAATAATTAATTACTTCAGTGAAGTGGAAGGACAAACAGGATATTTTTGTCCTGTTTTCCAATCGCGCAGAGATGACGAAATCAGCACGGCATCTAGTGTTGCTGAGAAGCCTCTCTGTGTCCACTTATATAACCTTAATGTAGTGCACCCCTTGAGGAGCCGCAAGTAGAATGGAATCTCCCACCCTGCACAGCCAGGCACGCCAAATTTTCAGTCACCCCAGAGTCAGAAAACAGTCCAGTAATTTGTTTTTGTTATTTTTTTGAGGGATTAGAACTTGAATGCGAATTGGGAATTATGTGATGCCCACTTGACTTCAAAACAATTCCAGGGACAACTTTTCCTATATACACTCCCCTGCATCCTCCAGCACTCACTTGCTTGCAGTACTCCGCTGGCACACTGATAGTGGATCTTACACAGCGCTCAGATTTTGAGGAACAGCCTGCTATAGACAGGAACCTGAGGCTCCTTTGGGGTTTAGAGAAAAAGTCAGTGCCCAGCATACATCCCTGTGGATACTGGCTACTACTACCTCTTCAGGCACTGCTAGCCCACCTGGCTGCAGCTGCCTATTTCCCTGGCCCTCCTGGCTAACTTCTCACCAGTCCTCCCAGACTTAAAACTCTCTCCACAGTTTTCCTAGACTGAACACTCACCAGCCCACCTGGCTGACTTCTCAGGAGGTTTGCCAGAAGTGCTGACCTTCTCCCACTGTCGCCTCCTTGCCTCTGTACCTCTAGGAAGGGGTTCCTCCATGTGTTGGGGGGGTCCTTCCAGAACCCAAGCCCCAGGCCTGAGGTCACCACCAAAGACTAGGGGGCACTGACAGCCTTCTCAGCACTCCATCTCCATCTGCCACCTGACTGTCCCATGCTGGCATGACTCATGCCTATTTATGAGGTGGCCTGCCCCCTTCCAGCCCCTTTTTGCTGTGGATTGACTAGGGCCCTCATAATTATGCAAAACAGCTCCTCCTAGACTCCACCCACTACATCTGGAAACTTCTCCAAGGTTCCAGGAACAGGGGGAGGAATTTGAGATGCTGCTTATCATTCAGCCTCACTGAGTCACTCAACCCTATCCCAGATTCAACCCAGGCCTGGCTCTCAGCTGAACCAATTTACCAACTCTAAGAACTAACTATACACAACTAGCACACTAGCTAGAGGGTGCTACATTAAGATGGGAGGTTTGGACTTCAATGACCAAATGATGACGCTGTATTTAGTTTCCCACAGAGTTTGACACTGACACAAAAAGCTGTCTATTTATTTAAGTTGGCTATATATAATTTGTTTGTACTTTACAAAGCAACTGGAAGAAGTGGATCCTTCCTACAATTTTAGGAATTGATCATCACGGCCCTTTTGTATGCAGAAGGACCTGTGGCCCAAACCCCAAATACAGATGCAGTGAGTCTGATGTCCTCTCTGGTACCCCAAACCAAAGGTCACCCCAAAGAAGATGTCATGTCTGTAGCAGATACGGAATAGGCCGAGACACACAGTTTTTCTGTCCTTCCTGTCCTGACCAACCTTGTCTCTGCCTCAAGGACTGCTTCCATCGCTACCACACAATACTAGAGTATTAGTATAGGGCAGTGTTTCTCAACCTTTTTTCAGTCAAGGCACTGTTTAAATTCCTGCACAGGATTTTAGGCACCCCATTACTTTTTTTTTTTTTTTTTGTTTACAAACTTTTTTATTGGGTGCTAAAAATGGTACAAAAAGAGTACAAAAGTATGTTGAAACTTTAACAGTAATAAAACGTTTTGCATATGTAACATTGTATGATACAAATAATTAAGTATGAATATCTAGTTTTGGTACAAAAGTTTTGAATATGGTTTATAGTACAATATAAAGGGTAGACTGACGCTTTGTGCGTAGACATTCTCAGATTGGATTAAAAAATGATAAGGAGTGTTGAAACCAAGGATCCCATTTTTTATTATATACATGAATAGTGTTCTGAAGTGTGTGAAATATCTTTTCCATGAGATTGATGTTGTTAATTCTGGTTTTCAGATGTTCTAAAGGAATTGATTGGGATTTCCAATGATATGCAATTAACCAGTGAATTGCAACACAGATTGTATGTACTAATCTGGTGTTGTGTGTAGAGAGGCCTATGACCCCATTACTTAATGTAAAAACGAAACAAATAGTTTTACATAATGCAGCAACATCCACACACATAGGACATGCAGCATTCGAGGTGATTTATTCTTCTAATATTACAATGTTTCTCTTCTTCCTCAGTTTCTTTCCCTCACTCAACTAATGTGATCCCAGTAAGGATGGACACACGCAAGCAATGATGCTGTGCAAGCACCTGACATCCTCCTTGACGTCATTGGTTGTTATGATGCCGGTGGCTGAAAGGTTATAATGGTGAACAAGGAAAACCTGTGGCTTTGTGTAAGTAAAAGACAGGCTTCATCCACCCACTGGATTGTATATTGATAAATATTTACAACCACTGGTAATGGGGACTCCATCCTTTTTAAAAGACACCAAGCATGTTATTAACCAAGGATCCGAACAATCGCAGACCAGTAACAAGCCTGAACACCATTTCCAAGATCATGGAGAAAGCAGTAGTACAACAGCTTCAACTTCATCTGGACCCACTACAATCGGGCTTCCGCCCAGGCCATGGCACAGAAACGGCACTTCTGAAAATATGGGATGACGCCCTAGAAGCAGCGGATGATGGAGAATCGTGTCTTCTGGTATTGCTGGTTCTCAGTGCGGCGTTCGACACAGTGGACCACAACATGCTTCTTAGCCGCCTCAAGGAAGTGGCAGGAGTTACAGATGGAGATCTGCCATGGTTCGCTTCCTTCTTAGGAAACCGGTCACAAACTTCAAAGCGACTGACAGGAATGGGTATATTCCATTGGATTCTTGTCATCACCGTTACTGGCTGTCAGCAGTCCCAAAGGGCCAATTTTTACGGCTTAGGTGAAATTGTACCAATGTAGTTTAAGAAAAAAGCTTTGGTCCTTAAGTCCAGATTTCTGACCAAGGGCTATGACAGTTTGGCCCTTGATTCATTAATAACAGAAGTGGGTAATAGAGACCGTCAGGTTCTCTTAGGTGATAAACCACCACAAATAGAGCACAAAGAGGACTTTGGTTTAGCTTTTCTCACTACTTATTCCAGCCAACACTGGGCTATAAAGAGAATAATCAAAAGACATTGGCCTGTCATAAAAAATGATAGGGTCCTGGGACCTTTGCTGACAGACAACCCTTGTGTGCTATTTAGGGGTGCCTCTAACCTCAGGCACACTATAGCACCTAATGTCCCGGACCCACCGACACGTCTACTTTCTTCTGAGATATAAAAGTTTTTTTTCCCTGCAGGAAATGTCAGATTTGCAAATTAAATGCATTCCGTGGGAGGAGATTAACAGAATTCACATCAGTTAGGGCAGGTACTACACATCCGATTAAATCCTTCATTACTTGCACTACCAAGTGTTTTGTGTATCTTTTAAGGTGCCCTAGCGGGTTACAATATGTAGGGCATACCATTCGGATGTTGCATGTGCGATTGGGAGAACATGTTGCTAACATCCGAAGGGGCTTCGACAAACAATGTTTTGAAACATTATGATCTCAAACATAATAGAGACCCCAAAGGTAAAACTTTTTTCGCTTTGGAAAAATACATACCACACTGTCGAGGCAGTAATGGTAGACGTAGTATATCTAGAAGTGAAACCAACTGGATATACAAACTTGGTTCTCATGTGCCTGGTGGCTTGAATGTGGAGAGGGACATCAACTGTTTTTTTTAATAACTGTTGATGTCCCCTCCACAGGAGTTAGTATGGCTGATGTTGCCAGTTTTTACTAGAAACATGTCTATTTTCTTTGATGAATTTACATTGAATAATGAATATTGATGTATAGAAATGAGTAAGAAATTGTATATATAGGTATGGGGTGGTTGTACTTATTGATGGCAACATGGATGAACTTCAGCATTTCCTTCCCCTCTCCTGTTATTTTTATTGTTTCCTATTTATTAAAGGTTAAAATTACCTTTTTAACATTTTTTGAGGTAGTATCGTGTTTGGCCACAAGATGGCACTACGATTGATTAACCATCTACGTTGTATTATTATTGCAGCCTCCTGGGTGTAATTCACTGGACACCTCCCCTTGTAGAGCCCACCTAATTAGCTCTGAGTATCTTTTTGTGCAACCAATTGCTGCATTTTTATGCTTTGCTATTTGGGTATATAATGCGCACACGCGGACGTGTGTGCGTGCCCCTGATGACGTTGTATCTGACAAAACGGTCATAGGGTAGACACGCACGGCGCATGCCCGGAACGATCGATACGATTTGGAGGCTATTTTAAATCCTTGCAAGGAATGTTTTGCTTTTATGCATGTTTTTATGTACGCTTTATGCATGCTTCTCGTAACTTTTAATAAAAGAAGGTAAAAGGTTGCTCTGCACTATTGGAGTTTTTTCTCTTTCCTCAGATATCTATTATCGCTGGATGTGGTCCCTGATTACCGACACCTCAGTGGATATCTGTGGCATGCGCATAAGGGGAGAATTCCATTGATGTGTACCCATTATCCTGGAAGTGAGTGGCTTGTGGCGTCGTTTGGACATCTCTGAGAGGGATATCTTCCCTGAAGTTTGTGGATCGTTTACTGGAGGGAGTACCCAAGGATTCCATCATTGATTCTACTAAGCCTATCTAAAGGGCTTTCTGGTAAGCCTTTAATCCCACTAAGGTGACGGGCAACATATGCAGTGAATTTCACATCTATACATCTGCAGTGAAGTCACCACACTATATCATATAACATTTTTTGGACACTAACGTTTTTTGGTGTATGGTAGTCTCATTATTTTGGGCAATTTAGACCATCATATGTTTATGGACACGGTTGATTCACTTTATGATTTTGGAATATTTATGTTCATTGTTTGTATCCTTGTAATGATATCACTTTAGTCATTGTGTTTGTAATGTCCCATTTTACATTTATTTCTCCAGCGCTGCACTTTTATTTCTACATGTTATACTGGAATTATGCCTGCCTGTATTTTTTTTTTTTTTTTCAACCAGCAGTTGGCTTTCTTGTAAAAGCAATTCTATTGGCTTATTAGCCACTGGGTTTATTTTATAAGTAATGGAAGAAGACACCCCCCCCCCTCTCATCACCTTCCATGGCTTTCCAGGCTCTCCTGTCCCACTGGGGAACCACCGGCTGACCATAGAGCAAATTGGAGACTGAAATGGCTCAAATTATCTGTATGGTCTAAAAAAAAACTGAAGCAATGAGCATTTCCTCACTTCCAGTTTCGCCGGATGTAAACATCGCCTTTTTCAAATTGGAAAGCATCTGATCACACCGATCTTGATCTGATCAGATGCTTTAAGAGCAGAGGAGATATCTGGTGTTTAACAGACCCCAGATTTCTCAGTAAAGAGTATCTGTCAAGTAAAGATTACTATCACAGGGGATATTTCCATTCCTTGTGCTAACAATAAAAGTGATAAAAAAAAATAATAATAATTTAAGGGACAATGTAAAATAAATAAAAATTAAATAAAAACGCTCCCGCGCAAATGTGAATGTGATGTGTTAGTCCCGTGTCAATATGTAAACAGGGATTGCACCATGCATGCAATGTTTACCAAACAATTTTGTTATTATATTGTGTTTCTGTGCATTAAAATTAAGTTGTATCTTTTCCAACTCTTGCATTTGAAAAACCACTACACAAATACTGTGTGACATAAACAATTGCAACACATACCATTTTATTCTCTAGGGCCTCTGCTTTAAAAATTCTAATGTTGGGCATAAAATTCTATAACAGTTCAAACATCCCTCAAGTGACCCATTTTTGGAAAGTTGACACACCAAGGTATTTGCTGAGAGGCATGTTGAGTCCATGGAAGATGTTATCTTTTGCCACAAGTTTTTGAATCATTACAACATTTTTTTTTTTCTACACAAAGTTGTCAGTTTAATTAGATATTTCTCACACATGTCATGAGTGTATTTAGAATTACACCCCAAACACATTCTGCTACTTTTCCTAGTATGGGTATGGGGATATCACATGAGAGACTTTTTGGTAGCCTAGCCATGTACAGAAGCCCAAATCCAATGACCACCTTCAGGCTTTCAAAGAGCAATCAAGATATGAAAAGAGTGCAGCGCTAGAAAGCAAAAGAATACATTCATAAAAGTCTAAATAGTCTATGTTCATAGCATAGAATTCCCACCTCAGCTTCTGTGAGATAGATGTGCATGCACAATCGACATCATGGTGAAGAGACAAGCCTGCTTACCAGATACAGTAGACCCTCAAGTTATAGAGAGGTCTGTACAGTGGAGGGGAGAGATCGGATGGCAGCAGCTATCCCCCCAATACCCTGACAATACTCTGCAATACCTTGCCAATACTCTGCAATACCCAGCCAATACTCTGCAACACCCTGCAATACCCTGCCAGTACCCTGCCAATACTCTGCAATACCTTGCCAATACTCTGCAATACCCTGACAATACCCTGCAATACCCTGCCAATACTCTGCAATACCCTGACAATACCCTGCAATACCCTGCCAATACTCTGCAACACCCTGCCAATACTCTGCAACACCCTGCCAATACTCTGCAACACCCTGCCAATACTCTGCAACACCCTGCCAATACTCGGTAATACCCTGCCAATACTCGGTAATACCCTGCCAATACTCGGCAATACCCTGCCAATACTCGGTAATACCCTGCCAATACTCGGTAATACCCAGCCATACTCGGTAATACCCGGTAATACCCAGCCATACTCTGCAATACCCTGCCAATACTCTGCAATACCCTGCCAATACTCTGCAATACCCTGCCAATACTCTGCAATACCCTGCCAATACTCTGAAATACCCTGCCAATACTCTGCAATACCCAGCCAATACTCTGCAATACCCAGCCAATACTCTGCAACACCCTGCAATACCCTGCCAGTACCCTGCCAATACTCTCCAATACCCTGCCAATACTCTGCAATACCCTGCCAATACTCTGCAATACCCTGCCAATACTCTGCAATACCCTGCCAATACTCTGCCAATACTCTGCAATACCCTGCCAATACTCTGCAATACCCTGCAATACCCTGCAATACCCTGCCAATCTGCAACACCCTGCCAAAACTCTGCAACACCCTGCCAATACTCTGCCAATACTCTGCAACACCCTGCCAATACCCTGCAATACCCTGCCAATCTGCAACACCCTGCCAAAACTCTGCAACACCCTGCCAATACTCTGCCAATACTCTGCAACACCCTGCCAATACTCTGCAACACCCTGCCAATACTCTGCAACACCCTGCCAATACTCTGCAACACCCTGCCAATACTCTGCAACACCCTGCCAATACTCTGCAACACCCTGCCAATACTCTGCAACACCCTGCCAATACTCTGCAACACCCTGCCAATACTCGGTAATACCCTGCCAATACTCGGTAATATATAAACAAAGAAACGGCGCTGGAATAGACGTGTGCAATATTGAACGAGAAAAAGAAAACACAAAAAAATGTGCAGCTGCTGATAAGAAAGTGCTATAACCTTCAAAAAATGCTCAAACCAATAAAACAGCGCTGGCAAACAAAAATTGTGACAAAATAATAAATGATCCCACAAAATTGACAAACATCAATAATGTGTGTGAAGTGGTTACATGTCTGACACAAACCAATCCCATAAAAAATAAACTAGCATCAAATAATATGTGTGATAAATTATTACATAAGTGACATGATTGAATAATAACCATAAAATTATTTCATAGATACCAAAATTGAATAAGTGATAAACCACAACCTAAATGTGGTAAGAAAATATATAAATAAAAATGAATGTGAGTAAGTCCAGTTATTGTCCCAAAATACCAAGAACCAAAATAAATGTACATATGAGCTCCTTCTTGGAATAGACTCACCGGGCTAGCAGACAGACAGAGCAGCAAAGCAGAGGGCAGATATGCAGACAAACTGTGGTTCGGCAAGTAGGCACAAAAGCAGAGCTGAATAAACAAGCCAGTGGGATGAGAGGATCCAGGGAGCGATGCATGCACACAAGGCACAGTGATGTTCTTGGAGATATTGTACCGATAATAGAAGAGAGCAAATTTTAAAGTGTTGTAGAAGGATTTTTAAAATGCGCGCTCTGCGCTACTTACAGGATGCATAAAGGAAGGCAAACTTCTCAGATACTTCCGCGGTTGCAGCTGGTTTAGCGTGCGCTCCACGGGAACAGGAAGTGGCGTCAGTGGTTAGATCCTTGGCCGGAAATTACGTCGACGCGTTTCGCCCCTCCTCCAGGGCGTCATCAAAAGACATCACTTCCGGCCAAAGGGATGTGATATTTATACTAGATGGAGAGCAGAAAACCCCTCCTTTTAACAGGTGGAGCTAAACGCCAAAACATGATCAGAGGGGATAAGATCACTTATTGTCCTGCATGATCATCATATGAGTTTGCATAAAGCCTTTAATAAGCTGGCGATAAAAAAAGGGGGGTAAACCCCGACAATTACAATGTACAGTAAAAACAAATAACACATAGTGTATACAATATACAATATGCCGTAAATAAGCAAAATTGTTAAATATATATATAAAATGTAATTAGAATTACATATATATAAGAACATAATCCCAGGATTAGGAATTTGAACTTGCAGTATAATATATTATCCCTTAAAAACTTATTTTAAAATGAAAATTGAAATTGAAGTAATTGATTTGTCCCAAAAGTTTGGAAATCCCTCTCCCGGACATTAACTGAAAAAATAATTAAAAATAAATAATATAAAAAAAATAAAATATAAAAAATATAAAAAAAAATATAAAAAAAATATAAATAAAATAAAATAAAATAAAATTAAAAATAAAATAAAAAATAAAATAAAAATGAAATGAAAATAAACATTAAATTAAATTAAAAAAATATAAAAATGAAAATAAAATTAAAATAGAAATAGAAATGAAAAGAAAATTAAAATGAAAAGAAAGTAAAAAATAATAAGAAAAATAAATAATAAATAAAAAAAAAATAAAAATAAAAATAAAAAAATATAAATAAAAAATAAAAAACAAAACAAAACTGAAATGCCCAGAAATAGGGAGGGACCAAACTACCAGTTGGACAAAAAGCAATTTAAATCCAAATCAATATTGATACCCAAAGGACTTAAAGTCCGCAGTCTTTGGATCCATTGTGTCTCGTTCTGGGAAATTGAACGTTTTAGGTTAGAACCTCTCCAGTGCTGTTCCACCTTGTCAATTCCACAGAACGTCAAGACACTAGGATCTCGATCATGGAACATTCTGAAATGGTTGGAGAGGCTGTGGTGTTTGTATCCTTTCCTAATTCTGTTAACATGCTCCCTCAACCTCACCCCCAGTGGTCTAGTGGTTCTCCCCACATATTGGAGCCCACAGGGGCAGGCAAGCAAATATGTCACGTGCGTGGTCCCACACGTGATAAACTTTTTGATCTCATAAGACTTTCCAGTAGAAAAAGAGCTAAACTGCATGATTTTTCTTTTCCTGAATTTTGATGTTCTACACATCATGCATCTCCCACAGCTGTAAAAACCTGTCTGGTCCAAAAAGGTGAACAATTTTTTTGGGGGGTTCACAACATTATGTGCCAATTGCAGTCACAAGGTGGGAGGCTTGGTGTAAATAAAATTAGGCCGACTGGGTAATACCGATTTTAGCTCTTTGTCTTCCATTAAAAGAGGCCAGTGTTTTTTTATAATTTTCTCAAATTCTTTATACTGGCGATTATATCCAGTTAAAAAAGCTGTGCCAAAATCTTGTTGCTTTTTAGGTTTCTTCCTAAATAAATCATCTCTATTAATTTCTCCAATATCCTCTTTAATCCGCTTGAGATCTTCCAGATTGTATCCTTTATCTTGAAACCGCTCTAGGATCAGGTTCGCCTGTGAGTTGTAATCTTCTTTCTTGTTACAATTTCTCCTGACCCTGAGCATTTGGCTTTTAGGAATTCCACCTAGCCACCTGGGATGGTGGCAACTGGTAAGTGGAATGTATCCATTCCTATCTACATCTTTAAAAAATGTGCGTGTGAACAATTTATTTCCTTCCTTAAAGATTGTCAGATCCAAGAAATTTATCTCCTTGTCACTAAAAACTTCTGAGAAGGAAATGCCAAACGGATTATTACTCATTCCATCCAGGAAAAATTGAAAAGATTCTTGCGATCCTGCCCAAATAACTATGATGTCATCTATATATCGTTTATATAGTTTCAGCTGTGGGAGGTTTAGACTATAAATGGCCTCCTTTTCCCAGAAGCTCATGAAAAGATTGGCAACCGATGGGGCATATTTAGCCCCCATCGCGACGCCCTTCTTTTGTCTAAAAAATTATTTTTCATGCCAGAAAAAATTATGACTCATAGCCAGATCTAAGGTTTGCAGAATGAATGTTTTTTGTTTTTCTTTAATATTAAGATTTCCCAATGCCCAATCAACGGCCTGTAGGGCATGGGCTTGCTGGATATTGGTGTAAAGAGAATTTACGTCTATACTTGCTAGAATACAGTTCTCATCCACGGTCATTGGCCTAATAAGCTCTATTAAATCCTTGCTATCCTTGAGATATGCAGGGCATTGGGTGGTGAGTGGCTGTAAAAAATAATCCAAATATTCACCAATTCTGGAGAACAAAGATTCAATTCCACTTATTATTGGTCGCCCAGGCGGCTTCAGTGGATTTTTATGTAATTTTGGTAGCTGATATATCACTGGAACTCTAGGAGCATGGGATCAAATATCGTGCTTCTTTTTTCTTCAAGATGCCATCAATTGTTGCTTTCTTTATTAATTTCTTCAGTTTATCTTTAAACTTCTTAGTGGGGTTTCCTTTTAGTTTTTCGTAGGTATCTTGGTCTCCAACCAATCTATTGAGCTCATCTAGGTAATCATTTTTGTTGAGTATTACTACTCCACCGCCCTTGTCGGCTGACATAATTACTATGTTCTTGTTCTTTTCCAATAGCTCCAACCCATTTTCCAAATCTTTTTTCCGCCTATTAGGTCGTAAGGTGAGGAGCTCATATGTACATTTATTTTGGTTCTTGGTATTTTGGGACAATAACTGGACTTACTCACATTCATTTTTATTTATATATTTTCTTACCACATTTAGGTTGTGGTTTATCACTTATTCAATTTTGGTATCTATGAAATAATTTTATGGTTATTATTCAATCATGTCACTTATGTAATAATTTATCACACATATTATTTGATGCTAGTTTATTTTTTATGGGATTGGTTTGTGTCAGACATGTAACCACTTCACACACATTATTGATGTTTGTCAATTTTGTGGGATCATTTATTATTTTGTCACAATTTTTGTTTGCCAGCGCTGTTTTATTGGTTTGAGCATTTTTTTGAAGGTTATAGCACTTTCTTATCAGCAGCTGCACATTTTTTGTGTTTTTTCTTTTTCTCGTTCAATATTGCACACGTCTATTCCAGCGCCGTTTCTTTGTTTATATATTATTTTCCCTTTTTTTGGGAGTGTATTTGGCAGCTATGGAAATTTTCACTTTCACTAATAGTAGAAACTTGAATGCAGATGATTTTTTCTCACAAAATAATGAATCTATAGATATTAACCAAGATTTCAAGCACTTAAAAAATGCTCTTGACAAACAAATTAGAACTTGGTGGGACATATTTACCCTGAATAAATATGTAAAAGATAAAATCACCCCTAGATGTTTAAGATGGGATATTACTCCCAATATCCACTGTCTGGTGGATAAAGACCTAGAGAGCGAATGGTTCTCCTTTTTCAACCATAGTGAGAGGAAACTTTTAGGTAAGTTAATTGCCAGAAAGGAGAAAAAATTGCTATTGATTGAAAATAACATCAAGACAATTAAATCTAAATTGGGCCCTTCAATTGCATCAGGAGAACATAAAGAAAGATTAAAACAGCTGCAAGATTTTGCAGACAAAGTAGACAAAGATACCCAAAAGAAAAAAATCAAAAAGTTTCTGAGGGATTCCAATGACTACAAAACTCATAAGGTCTACAAATGGCAAGAGGTGGCTGAAGGATCTAGTAATTCTGCTAGAAATCCAGCAGCAATCCCAGAACAAATGCTGGATAATACTAGAATCCCAAAAACTCCGGTGAGAAGATATGATGGTTCCTCTAGAGATGATGAGAGAGGCAGTCACCAATATAGGGACCATCAGGTTTCTATGACACCCCAATATGGAGTTTCCACCCACAATCGATATGAACCCCTGGTGTATGAATATGGTTATACATCCAACAGAGGATCTCATGGCCAGAGAGGCCATGACACTAGAGGAAGTAACTCCAGTGGCCAATTTTGGCCCCAGGGACAATCTAACTATTTTCCTCCCTCCAATTGGAGAGGACATGACCATAGAGGAGGAGGTAATTATGGTGGTCAGCCCTGGCCTACAAATCAACCCGGCTATGGGCCACCACCAAATAGGGGACGAGGATGGTACCCCAATAACACAAGAGGGGATTTTCAGAGGAGAGGATCTGGAGGACCACCTTCACAGAGGGGGAGGGGTGGTGGGACACCCAGAGGTCGGGGGAAGCACAATCCCAGCCAACCGAACAGGAAGGAGGAGGAATGGATCCCCTGGCACCCTATGGCCCCCCAGATGTTAGGAGAAGAAGGAAGAATAGAAGAATTAGAGGATGCAGAGGAGGTAAAAAGCAAGCGAAAAAGAGAAACCTAATGGAAGGAATTTTTAATCTCAGTGATGCCACCTTCACGAAAGATGAATTAAAAGTTTTAGACCTCGGTCTAAAATTTGCTATGGATAGGAATTTGAACAAATTCGATGTTTTTATCGATTTTCAAAAATTTATTAGGAAAATCAATATTAAAAAATGTTATGCCAAAAACAAGCCACCAGTAGAACCATGTTCTGAGGTCTATTTACACAGTTCTTTGAAAAATAATTCCACCTTCAATCCCCAAATTTCCAATAATCATTTTGTGGGAGCTTTCAAGTCGTTGGTCGAACAGGACTTAGAGAAGCTCACCTTACGACCTAATAGGCGGAAAAAAGATTTGGAAAATGGGTTGGAGCTATTGGAAAAGAACAAGAACATAGTAATTAGGTCAGCCGACAAGGGCGGTGGAGTAGTAATACTCAACAAAAATGATTACCTAGATGAGCTCAATAGATTGGTTGGAGACCAAGATACCTACGAAAAACTAAAAGGAAACCCCACTAAGAAGTTTAAAGATAAACTGAAGAAATTAATAAAGAAAGCAACAATTGATGGCATCTTGAAGAAAAAAGAAGCACGATATTTGATCCCAGATGCTCCTAGAGTTCCAGTGATATATCAGCTACCAAAATTACATAAAAATCCACTGAAGCCGCCTGGGCGACCAATAATAAGTGGAATTGAATCTTTGTTCTCCAGAATTGGTGAATATTTGGATTATTTTTTACAGCCACTCACCACCCAATGCCCTGCATATCTCAAGGATAGCAAGGATTTAATAGAGCTTATTAGGCCAATGACCGTGGATGAGAACTGTATTCTAGCAAGTATAGACGTAAATTCTCTTTACACCAATATCCAGCAAGCCCATGCCCTACAGGCCGTTGATTGGGCATTGGGAAATCTTAATATTAAAGAAAAACAAAAAAACATTCATTCTGCAAACCTTAGATCTGGCTATGAGTCATAATTTTTTCTGGCATGAAAAATAATTTTTTAGACAAAAGAAGGGCGTCGCGATGGGGGCTAAATATGCCCCATCGGTTGCCAATCTTTTCATGAGCTTCTGGGAAAAGGAGGCCATTTATAGTCTAAACCTCCCACAGCTGAAACTATATAAACGATATATAGATGACATCATAGTTATTTGGGCAGGATCGCAAGAATCTTTTCAATTTTTCCTGGATGGAATGAGTAATAATCCGTTTGGCATTTCCTTCTCAGAAGTTTTTAGTGACAAGGAGATAAATTTCTTGGATCTGACAATCTTTAAGGAAGGAAATAAATTGTTCACACGCACATTTTTTAAAGATGTAGATAGGAATGGATACATTCCACTTACCAGTTGCCACCATCCCAGGTGGCTAGGCGGAATTCCTAAAAGCCAAATGCTCAGGGTCAGGAGAAATTGTAACAAGAAAGAAGATTACAACTCACAGGCGAACCTGATCCTAGAGCGGTTTCAAGATAAAGGATACAATCTGGAAGATCTCAAGCGGATTAAAGAGGATATTGGAGAAATGAATAGAGATGATTTATTTAGGAAGAAACCTAAAAAGCAACAAGATTTTGGCACAGCTTTTTTTAACTGGATATAATCGCCAGTATAAAGAATTTGAGAAAATTATAAAAAAACACTGGCCTCTTTTAATGGAAGACAAAGAGCTAAAATCGGTATTACCCAGTCGGCCTAATTTTATTTACACCAAGCCTCCCACCTTGAGACTGCAATTGGCACATAATGTTGTGAACCCCCCAAAAAAAATGTTCACCTTTTTGGACCAGACAGGTTTTTACAGCTGTGGGAGATGCATGATGTGTAGAACATCAAAATTCAGGAAAAGAAAAATCATGCAGTTTAGCTCTTTTTCTACTGGAAAGTCTTATGAGATCAAAAAGTTTATCGCGTGTGGGACCACGCATGTGACATATTTGCTTGCCTGCCCCTGTGGGCTCCAATATGTGGGGAGAACCACTAGACCACTGGGGGTGAGGTTGAGGGAGCATGTTAACAGAATTAGGAAAGGATACAAACACCACAGCCTCTCCAACCATTTCAGAATGTTCCATGATCGAGATCCTAGTGTCTTGACGTTCTGTGGAATTGACAAGGTGGAACAGCACTGGAGAGGTTCTAACCTAAAACGTTCAATTTCCCAGAACGAGACACAATGGATCCATAGACTGCGGACTTTAAGTCCTTTCGGTATCAATATTGATTTGGATTTAAATTGCTTTTTGTCCAACTGGTAGTTTGGTCCCTCCCTATTTCTGGGCATTTCAGTTTTGTTTTGTTTTTTATTTTTTATTTATATTTTTGTATTTTTATTTTTATATTTTATTTATTATTTATTTTTCTTATTATTTTTTACTTTCTTTTTCATTTTAATTTTATTTTCATTTTTTATTTAATTTTATTTTAATTTTTATATTTTTTTAATTTAATGTTTATTTTATTTTTTTTTATTTTTAATTAAATTTTATTTTAATTTAATTTTAATTTAATTTTATTTATTTTTTTTATATATTTTTTTTTATATATTTTTTATATTTTATTTTTTTTATATTATTTATTTTTAATTATTTTTTCAGTTAATGTCCGGGAGAGGGATTTCCAAACTTTTGGGACAAATCAATTACTTCAATTTCAATTTTCAATTTAAAATAAGTTTTTAAGGGATACTATATTATACTGCAAGTTCAAATTCCTAATCCTGGGATTATGTTCTTATATATATGTAATTCTTATTACATTTTATATATATATTTTTTAACAATTTTGCTTATTTACGGCATATTGTATATTGTATACACTATGTGTCATTTGTTTTTACTGTACATTGTAATTGTCGGGGTTTACCCCCCTTTTTTTATCGCCAGCTTATTAAAGGCTTTATGCAAACTCATATGATCATGCAGGACAATAAGTGATCTTATCCCCTCTGATCATGTTTTGGCGTTTAGCTCCACCTGTTAAAAGGAGGGGTTTTCTGCTCTCCATCTAGCTACACCTGTTAAAAGGAGGGGTTTTCTGCTCTCCATCTAGTATAAATATCACATCCCTTTGGCCGGAAGTGATGTCTTTTGATGACGCCCTGGAGGAGGGGCGAAACGCGTCGACGTAATTTCCGGCCAAGGATCTAACCACTGACGCCACTTCCTGTTCCCGTGGAGCGCACGCTAAACCAGCTGCAACCGCGGAAGTATCTGAGAAGTTTGCCTTCCTTTATGCATCCTGTAAGTAGCGCAGAGCGCGCATTTTAAAAATCCTTCTACAACACTTTAAAATTTGCTCTCTTCTATTATCGGTACAATATCTCCAAGAACATCACTGTGCCTTGTGTGCATGCATCGCTCCCTGGATCCTCTCATCCCACTGGCTTGTTTATTCAGCTCTGCTTTTGTGCCTACTTGCCGAACCACAGTTTGTCTGCATATCTGCCCTCTGCTTTGCTGCTCTGTCTGTCTGCTAGCCCGGTGAGTCTATTCCAAGAAGGAGCTCATATGTACATTTATTTTGGTTCTTGGTATTTTGGGACAATAACTGGACTTACTCACATTCATTTTTATTTATATATTTTCTTACCACATTTAGGTTGTGGTTTATCACTTATTCAATTTTGGTATCTATGAAATAATTTTATGGTTATTATTCAATCATGTCACTTATGTAATAATTTATCACACATATTATTTGATGCTAGTTTATTTTTTATGGGATTGGTTTGTGTCAGACATGTAACCACTTCACACACATTATTGATGTTTGTCAATTTTGTGGGATCATTTATTATTTTGTCACAATTTTTGTTTGCCAGCGCTGTTTTATTGGTTTGAGCAATACTCGGTAATACCCTGCCAATACTCGGTAATACCCTGCCAATACTCTGCAATACTCTGTAATACCCAGCCATACTCTGCAATACCCTGCCAATACTCGGCAATACCCTGCCAATACTCGGCAATACCCTGCCAATACTCTGCAATACCCTGCCAATACTCTGCAATACCCAGCCAATACTCTGCAACACCCTGCAATACCCTGCCAGTACCCTGCCAATACTCTGCAATACCTTGCCAATACTCTGCAATACCCTGCCAATACTCTGCAACACCCTGCAATACCCTGCACTACCCTGCAATACCCAGACAATACCCTGCAATACCCTGCCAATACCCTGCCAATACTCTGCAATACCCTGCCAATACTCTGCAATACCCTGCCAATACTCTGCAATACCCTGCCAATACACTGCAATACCCTGCCAATCTGCAACACCCTGCCAAAACTCTGCAACACCCTGCCAATACTCTGCAACACCCTGCCAATACTCTGCAACACCCTGCCAATACTCTGCAACACCCTGCCAATACTCTGCAACACCCTGCCAATACTCTGCAACACCCTGCCAATACTCGGTAATACCCTGCCAATACTCGGTAATACCCAGCCATACTCGGTAATACCCGGTAATACCCAGCCATACTCTGTAATACTCTGCCAATACTCTGCAATACTCTGCCAATACTCTGCAATACCCTGCCAATACTCTTTAACATCCTGCCAATACTCTTTAACACCCGGCCAATACTCTGCACTACCCTGCAATACCCTGCAATACCCTGCAATACCCGGACAATACTCTGCAACACCCTGCCAATACTCTGCAACACCCTGCCAATACTCTGCAACACCCTGCCAATACTCTGCAACACCCTGCCAATACTCTACCATACCCAGCCATACCCTGCCATACTCTGCCATACATGGTAATACCCAGCCATACTCGGTGATACCCAGCCGTACCCAGCCATGCTCAGCCATACTCAGCCAATATTACAGTTGGGGAGATGATGTGGATATTACAGTGGGGGCTTTATGGTGGTGGAATTTTCAAAGGTTTTTGCAAATTAAATTATTATTTGCTGATCCGAAAAATGATCCGATCCGTGACTCTGATCCGAGCAATGATCCGATCCGTGAGTTTGGGGGGGACAGATGTACAGAGGGGTAACAGATATATGTGTTTGGGGGGGACAGACGTGTAGTGGGGTACAGAGGGGGAACAGATATATATGTGTGGGGGGGGGGGGGACAGATGTGTAGTGGGGTACAGAGGGGAAACAGATATGTGTTGGGGAGGAACAGACGTGCAGGGGGGTACAGAGGGGAAATAGACGTGCAGGGGGGAACGCGCCCCTTGCTTACAGTAATACTAGACCCGCCCCTAAGAATATTAAAAAAAAAAGTCACAGTTACTTTGCTGAGTAACTAATTACTTTTCCAATGTAGTAACTGAGTTACTAACTCAATTACTTTTTTGGGAGAAGTAATTTGTAACTTAACTAATTACTTTTTTTAAAGTAAGATGACCAACACTGGTGATAGGCAGTCATAAAGTGAAAGATGTGTAAATTCCAGTATATTTTTTATATATATATATATATATATATATATATATATATATATATATATACACATAGTAGGTGAGGTTAAAAAAAGACACCAGTCCATCAAGTCCAACCTATGTGTGTGATTATATGTCAGTATTACATTGTATATCCCTGTATGTTGCGGTCATTCAGGTGCTTATCTAATATATATGGATCTAATTTATATATATATATATATATATATATATATATATATATATATATATATATATATATACATATATAAGAATCAAGGCGGGACACGTACTTCAATTTGCGAAATCCTTTACTTCATTATTTCAAAAAAGCACAGCCACTGTACAGTTACGAGCAAGGCTCTTCGTCATGCTATCTCTGGCTCTACTAAAGAGCAAAAAAAATTATCTGGTCATGAAGGGGGTAAAAATAAAGATTAACCATTTCAGCCTCTCAAGATTTTTCAAAGGTAATTTGAATTCCATCAAGGAGGTGTCAATTTGAATGCTCAAAAATATGATAGATGACAAAGGAAAAACATTTTTTTCCTCAGCTAGAGCAACTCCAAAATAATTGGCAATGACACCAAACAATTGTAATAAATGAGAACAAAGACTAGAATTGGGAGGACCAATAAATAAGAAATCATCCAAATAATGGACAACACCATCACAACCCTACTCAAAACAAGGAATGCAATGGAGGAAAGTAGAGAAATGTTCAAAGTAAGAATAAGATAAAGAACAGCCCATCTGAAGGCATTTGCCTAAAAGCTGATTTTATGTCAGCATTTGGCAATAATGCTCCAGGGCAAAAAGACCTAATCTTAATAATGGCATCTGCAAAAGTAGACCAAGATACTGAACACAAAGAGTCATTAATAATGCAAAAATTCTAATAAAGTTCAAGAAAAAACAGTTAAAGTAAAATGGCTCCAAAAAGGAAACTCACTGCAACCTATGTATCAAGCAAAAATGTATTAGTACAAAAAGTCCCAATATATGCCAAAAAAAAAAAAAAAATGAAATTAAACCTTCACCGCACCAAAGTAAAAACATTCATGACAATGTTGTCAAGAACACGATAAAAACAACCTGGGCTCAGACAATCATCCAATCAAACCAGAGAACTGATTATAGCTAGTAATGTATGGAGGCAAACCAGCAATTGGAGGGTGGTCATCAGTGGCAGATGGTGTGGGTAGGGGTCAGATATGAAGGAAAACAGGGCCACAAATGTCACATAGTCCGTGATTAAATTAGCCAAAAGGAATATGGCAAGTAATTGTAGGAAATGAACTGACGACTTGAAGAAGGGCACTGAAAAACACAGGTGAAAAAGGCTTTCAGATCCAGCGTACTATACGCGTACTATACTCATTCATCAATAAACCGTCAACGATTCTTTCAAGTACTGCGCTTCAATCATGATTCAGGTAAGTTATTTTCTCATTAACTATTTTTCATTAAAACAAGTACAAAAATCATACAGGTAAGTAAAATACATTTTTCATATCCCACCACCCCCACCCTTCCATCTTTCCCACCTCCAATACACATCCGCATCCTCCACACCCATTCTCTTCCTATCCACCAGCAACACTACATACAGTTCAGCCAAACACAACTTAGCACAATCCTCCTCAGATGCAGCCCTCCCTCCTCTCACCTCCCAACTCCTCACGTCCCACAACACCTCCCTTAAAATTGCCATAAAAATGCACATCTTCTTTTGTCTTGTCACACTTCCCTCCACCAACCCAAAAAAACAACACGCAAAGTCCATATTACGCACTCCAAGAATTCCATCAACTATGGGAGCCAATTTCCTCCTTACTCCACCAACAAAGGAGCAATCAAAGAGCGCATGCTCCACTGTCTCCAAACCTCCACATCCCGCCCTTGGGCATACCTCCACTCTAGATAGGTCTCTAGCCCTAAGGAAGGTCCTAGTCGAAAGGCACCTCTGAAAAGCCATCCAACAAGCTCTGCCTGTTCGTCACTCCATCGATAAAGAACCTCCTCCAGCAAACCTTGGTCAATCTAGACCCAAGTCCTCTAATATTGGTCACCACGTTGTCCTTATTCAGCCACCTCTTTAATCCAGTCTTCTGAAGTGCCACGGCCCCCAAACCCCTCAATCCATGCTCCCTATGGAACTGCTCCAACCGGGAATAGAAGGGATGAGGAACCAAGGCTACCGGTTTCGACAAGTCCCTTCCGCACCAGCCCCATCTTTCCAAAGACCAACCAGCCAAGTACCGCATCAAACAGGCTGCTTTCCCCGCCACTCATAAAGGTCTTATAATGGCTTAACCAAAGGTGCATGCTTAGAAAGGTAGGGACATCTGGGAAGCCATACCCCCCGCAACTCTGTCTTCTTGATTACCACAGTACGAGCAACCCTCTCCATTCTTGCATCCCAAAAGAAAACAAAAAGAGTGCGCGTCACTTTCTGTACCCACCTAACTCCAGGCAGAAAAATCTAACTAAAGTACAAAAGTAAGGGTAACACAACTGCCTTCACGATTAACGTCTTGCCGGTCAAAGTCAGACGTCTGGATTTCCAGAAGTCTAACTTCTTAGAGATTTTCCCCATTACTTTTTCAGCATTAACTTGCATTGATAGATCTCTTTCAAAGTGTGTACCCAAAATAACAATATCCTCTGTCTTTTTAACTCTGACATTTACCAAACTACACATGCCACTCATTACACATACTTGGCTTTTATGCCAGTTGACATTTAATCTGGAGACACTACTCGGAAGACTTAACTGCAGCTCCGCTCTTCTCACATCAGCTTCTGATGAACAGGTAAACGTGACGTCATCCATGTAGCACACAGATTTAACATATCCGCCATTACTACCTGGAATAAACAACCCTTTTATTCTCTTGTCCTTCTGCAATGGTTCTATAGTGCAGATGAAGAGGATAGGCGAGATGGGACACCCCTGTATAACCCCTGACAGAACCGGAAAAAAAAAACAGATGCATTTCCATTGACTAAAACCTGACTCACCACATTAGAATATAGGCCCCTTAAGATTTTCAAGAGCGACCCAGACAAGCTCATCCTTTACAAGACTCTAAATAAAAAGGCATGCGAGACCTTATCATAAGCTTTTTCAAGATCAATTCCCAAGAGAGCCAAAGGTAAATTATTGATCTGGGCATAATACGACAAGTCCCGTAGCAGGACCAGATTATCCATGATCCTGCGCCCAGGGACTGCACAGGTCTGCCATTCACCTACCAATTTCCCCACTACCATACTCAGTCTACTTGCCAACAGCTTAGCCAAAAGTTTATAGTCCGAATTAAGGAGCGTAATCGGCCGCCAGTTTTTAATGTCCCTCTTTTTTCTCCTTTATTAAAAATCAAAATAATAGCACCCTCTTTCATTGAGCGAGAGATCACTCCATTGCTTATGCAAAACTTCATCAGCTCCAGCAAATGTTCTTTAAAAAAAAAAAAAAAAAACTCACACGAACTGACACAGGCAAACGAGCTCGCTGCTCGTAGGAGATAAGTGTGTTTTTATTGTTTTTTATGTGAGTACATAACACTTTATTTCTACAAACATACTACACTATACGGCACTTCCTCTCTTACTATCATCCCCGTACTTGCCAAGAGACAAAGACAATAGGTGATTCCATTGCGGTCCAAGGATAGGAGCTCCATTGCGGTCCAGGGATAGGAAATCCATTTAGGTCCAGGGACACAAGAGAGAAGCTGCCACTGCTATTTGATTCATATGCGGTTACCTCTTTACCGCAAGGTAAGGGGCCATTACTTAGTAGTGTGTGTTTACACGAAGAGGAGACACCCTTTGCACCTGCACTTTTGAAAGAAGAATTTTATTTAATAGACTGTCACCATCTAATTTTTGTATTTTTTGCACATTGCAGACTTGCACAAACGTACCTAATAGCACTTTTCTTTTTTGTGCTAGCCATTTATACACTTTTCTTTTTGCACTTTTTATTGTGCCATTATATTTTTTTTTTTGCGTTACATTATTATTTGCATTTTTGCACAGACAAGCTGCACTCAGCACAGAAATCTTTTACAGTAGGTGCCAGCGATATTGTGTCAATCTCGCCGCTTTTATTGGCAAGATTGACACCCTGCGAGCCCCGTCGCGGGATCCAGCCCTGAGCCGGCTCGCATTGGGAAAGGAAAAATGTTTCTTTGTCTTTCCCTATAAGCGACAAGCATCGTTGACATTCCCGCCAATACCAGGCACTGTATTTGGTATGAATCTTAAGGGAGAACTCCACGCCAAATTTTAATATAAAAAAAATGGCATGGGTTCCCCCTCCGGAGGTATACCAGGCCCTTAGGTCTGGTAGGGATTTTAAGGGGAACCCCCTATGCCGAAAAAACGGTGTGGGGGTCCCCCCAAAACCCATACCAGACCCCTATCCGAGCACACAGCACGGCCGGTCCTTTCGATGTTGGCACAACGCTTTCTCTGGCCATAATGGCAGAGACACGTTGTGCGGTGACTTGTATAGGGACAAGGGGCAGGGTCATCGGCTCATGTCACATGGTGACCCTGCCCCTTTATGATGTCACAGTCCCGGGGGTTCCATTTACCCATACATGGTAGCGCAGGAATAATTACACAATATATGTGTTAAAGTTTTATTTTAAGTATTCACTAATTATAACACGTATATTTGGTATTTTGGTATTTTACCACTTTGCCTTCAAGGTGTCACCTGATTACTTGGTGCCACTTGATTTATGCCATTATTGATTGCACTGGATTTATCATTAGTGCACATTTCATATATTTTTTAAACACTTCTAGTGTTTTGTTATTAGCACTTTTTCTATTCTAGCATAATTGCTATTGTTTATGCCCACCTATTCTTCAGTTTATACCTGGGGTATATATGTATTTGTAGCGCTGCACTTTATCACATTTTCACATACCATTAGTCTTATTGCTGGTGCTGGCAGCTTATTTTTCACTATTAGTAGCGCAGTCATTTTCTTTATAACCACCACCACATAAAATCCCAATAAAATACATTTAGATTTTTGGTTGTAACTTGACAAAATGTTACAAGGGGTGTGGATACTTTTTCAAGGCACTGTATCTCTTGCCCAGGCTTCAGTATCTTTCTGGAGGGATGTTTAATCATCATCATCCAACACATCACACTGAAATCCAAAGCTTCAAGAAATAAATTTGTATAAGCGTGGATGAGGTCTGAATAAGCCATAAATTCCTGTAACCCATCTGTGACATTAAAGAATCGCCAACATCACTGTCATCACTCCTAACGAACACCACCAGTAGCTGCCAAATAATAAATAGATTATAGATTGTATTATCCATAACCACAACCTTCCAGCTAAAAGATTCAATTGCAATTACACTATATTGTAAAAAGTATTGGGACGCCTGCCTTTACACACACATAACCTTTAATGGCATCCCAGTCTTAGTCCGTAGGGTTCAATATTGAGTTTGCCCACCCTTTACAGCTATAACAGCTTCAACTCTTGACCACTCTTCCAGAAGCGCATTTGTGAGATCAGGCACTGATGTGGACGAGAAGGCCTGGCTTGCAGTCTCCTCTCTAATTCACCCCAAAGGTGTTCTATCGGGTTGAGACAGGCCTTTATGGACCTTGCTTTGTGCACTTGTGCACAGTCATGTTGGAACAGGAAGGGGCCATCCCCAAACTGTTCCCACAAAGTTGGGATCATGAAATCTTCCAAATTGTCTTGGTATGCTGACGCCTTAAGAGTTCCCTTCACTGGAACTAAGGGGCCAAGCCCGACCCTTGAAAAACAACCCCAGACCATAACCCCCCTTCACCAAATGATTTGGACCAGTCCACAAAGCATAGTCCATGAAGACATAAAGAAGCGAGTTTGCGGTGGAGAAATGTGACTGACCTGCACAGAGTCCTGACCTCAACCCAATAGAACACCTTTGGGATGAATAAGAGCAGAGACTGTGAGCCATGCCTTTTTGTCCAACATCAGTGCCTGACCTCACAAATGCGCTTCTGAAAGAATGGTCAAACATTCCCTAAGACACACTCCTAAACCTTGTGGACAGCCTTCGCAGAAGAGTTGAAGCTGTTATAGCTGCACAGGGTGGGCCAACTCAATATTGAACCCTATGGACTAAGACTGGGATGCCATTAACCGCTTCCCGACCGCCTCATGTAGATATACGTCTACAGAATGGCACGGGCAGGCAAAACCACGTACCTGTACGTGGCCCTTTATATGCCTGCCCGTGGGTCGCGCGCGCGCTATTTACACAAACCTCTGGCCGTTCTTCAGCTCCGTGACCCCGGACGCGGGACCAGCGGACCCGATCGCCGATGGTGTCCCGCGATCGGGTTACGGAGCTGAAGAACGGGGAGAGGTTTGTGTAAACAAACCTCTCCTCGCGCTTCCTACTCTGCCTGTCATTGATTGGCTGTTCCCGATCATCGGGAAAGCCGACCAATGACGTCAGACGTCAGACCCGCCCCCTAATGTAAAAAAACACACACATGTCAGAGCCCATAACCCCTCCCCCTAGTGGTTAACTCTTTCACTACAACTGTCATTTATACAGGAATCAATGCATTTAAATAGCATTGATTGCTGTATAAATGACAATGGTCCCAAAAATGTGTCAAAAATGTCCGATGTGACCGCCATAATTTCGCAGTCACAATAAAAATCGCTGATCGCCGCCATTACTAGTAAAAAAAAAAAAAAATATTAATATTAAAAATGCTATAAAACTATCCCCTATTTTGTAAACGCTATAACTTTTGCGCAAACCAATCAATAATCGCTAATTGCGATTTTTTTTACCAAAAATATGTAGAAGAATACGTATCGGCCTAAACTGAGGAAAAAAAATGTTTTTTTATATATTTTTTGGGGATATTTATTATAGCAAAATATATTGCATTTTTTTCAAAATTGTCGCTCTATTTTTGTTTATAGCGCAAAAAATAAAAACCGCAGGGGCGATCAAATACCACCAAAAGAAAGCTCTATTTGTGGGAAAAAAAGGACGCCAATTTTGTTTTGGAGCCACCTCGCACGACCGCGCAATTGTCAGTTAAAACGACACAGTGCCGAATCGCAAAAAGGGGCCTGGTCCTTTGGCTGCCAATTGGTCCAGGGCTGAAGTGGTTAAAGTTCATGTGCATGTAAAGGCAGGTGTCCCAATTTTTTGGACAGTATAGTGTATGTTGCCTGCACAAAAGTATCACTATCTGAATATATTTACATTTCTTTGTAACAGGTAACAAACCATTTGTTTTTATTTTCAATGCCCATCCATCATCGTTCCTTCTTCCCATCCCATAACTGGCTTTAGGTTGAACACAGTTTTCATGTTCGATCAAGAGAACACTGGCTACAGTCACAAGAAAGCACACCTCCTTAGATTTTAAACCCATGTAAACCCATTTAAACTCAAACTAGGCATCCAATTGGCTAGCTTATGGAGAACCTATGGCAGGCAGTCAGTGCTGCTGCTAATTGTGAGCATTGTCAGCATGCAACTAGAAGTGCTGTTACTGGCAGGATCTCCAGTTAAGGAACTTTGTAACAGTTTCACAAAAACAGAGTCACAAAAAGAGATTTCCTTAAAATTACCTTCTTACCATAGGGTCATTTATTAAAGAAGGCCAGCCCTGTAAAAGAAGCCATCTATTCTTGCCTTTCCCATGGCCTGAGTCTTGAAACTGCACAACCGCTGCAGGTATTTGGCCCTTCCTAGTGGGTCAACTACCTGTACCTCCTGCATTCAGTGGTTCCTGCTGATTCATACATCCTAGTGGCATACAAGCTGGCAAAAAAGCACAGCATTATGGCAGGAGAAGCACTCACCCAGAAATATAGAATTCTTGCAGTGGCTTGGGAACAGTGAAGTAAATATATTATAGTAAAATACAATGTAGCGCCGGTATTTTTGCCTGCTAATATAATGCAATGTTAATCTATGAGCAGTATTATAATTTAGTATTTGGCACCATCTAGTGGCCTATACTGGAAATGGACTCCAATTATTTTCTATTCCAAGAGTATTAGAAATTTAACAGGAAGTGACTGTTTGTTTACATTTTACAGTGACCTACCTACCCAGAATGCCAAGTGACCTACCCAGGAACACTCGGCACTGAACTGCATGCTGGGTAGGTTATAAAAGGACACACGCGGCCATTTTCTATCTCTTTCTGGACGTGTGGCCTGCCTACAATGATCACAGAGGAGGTGTTCGAGAGAGTGCGGCCTGTTTAAATTGCAAGGCCTTGCGTTCTATTAACATTAACAGGGACTGCATCATCAAGTAGGGGGAGCTCCCTAGTAATTGTGTTGTACTGTATTGATAACTTTACATTCCTGTGGTTACCTAGGTGTGCTAGAAGTGGGAAGGTGCCCAGAGTTAAGGCGCTGTCACTCTGAGCACTAGTCTCACTTGGAGACACACTCTCAGGGGTCATCCAAGACAACTTTACATGTACAGATTGTTGTGAATACTCATTGTGCTGTTGCATTACGTTTATGTGGCAGTGCTAATACTGTAATTACTGTTTTATACCAGTTCCAGTAAAAACACGTTTCTGGTTAAGTACAATTGGTGTGAAGCGTTGTTCCTTTTCCAGCAGGTGGAGCATCGGATACCCAGGTAATGATAAAGGTATACTATTGTTATATTGTACATTGTGGGGTTATCCTTTATTGTTAGCTTCACCCCAACATTGCACCACAGCTGTGTCGAGGGGATTGAGCCAAGTCATTGGGGGTATAATAGCAGAGTGCAGGCCCAATCAAATATCAGCAGCTCCTTCGGGGGTCAGTGCTACACAGTATATAGTAGTATTATGTGTGGTTTGTGGAGTGCATTTTTACTATGTGCTTACATTTTCATTATTCACCCTTTTCTGCTGGCAACTGATCTTAAAGGGGTGTTTCACCTTACAAAAAAAAAAATGTTTTAAAAGTCAGCAGCTAAAAAAAAAAGTAGCTGCTGACTTTTAATAAGTACACTTACCCTCCCAGGGCGCCCGCGATGTCGGTCGTGGAGGACGAGCTGTCCCTCGGCGATCCGTTTCCAGCGCCGCCATCCTCAGTAAGGGAAACGGCTTCCCGTTTCCTACTGCGCGAGTCGGCGCGCGGCCTACTGCGCATGCGCGAGTCTAATTTGTGAATGGGGAACGCGATGTGTTGTGGGACATAGTTCCCATAACACACCGCGACCCACTCACTAGAAGACGGAAGGAGAGAAGATCACCGCGGCGCTGGAGGAGGCAGATTAGGACGATCTGTCTAGCAACAGCCATTTCTGGTAAGTAAAAAAAATAATTTTTTTTTTTTTTTTACATTTTAAATGGTTACTAACATTTTTTTAAAGTTTTTGTTTTCAGGGTGTCCCACCACTTTAATGACAAAAAGCAAAAGTATTCAAGATATCACTGTGTGATATAATGTTAAAAATGCAGATAAACATATTTTGGATATGGGGGAAGGTGGGAAGTAAAAGAATGATTCTTTAATTAAAAAAAGGAGGAGGATGGATTAATGCATGATTGCATTCACAGATGTGGTAATCATGAAGTCAAATGTATATTACACAGCTGCTCAAAAAGAGTCAGCAGCATGTGTTCTGTAGCAATAAATATTTTGGCATACAGATGTGTATAAAATGTTACACAAAACGTTACTTGTGGTTTAAAACAATGACATAAACCGTCATCATTATTTCAGTGCTTTCTTCCAAGAACTTCACATCCTGCTAGTACATCTTCCTAGTAACATGCAATTAGAAACATAGAAAAAGCAGAAAAAAGACAAAGCGGTCCATCAAGCATACCCCCTTTTAATTAATTTATCTCTTTAATACATGTTTTTTTGTATTTTTTTGTATTTTGTATTTGTATCTGTACTCTTTTGTCTGAGTATAGATCTATGTATGTAAGCATATTTGAATCCACTTACTGTTGACTTACTCAATTGCTCTTTCGGTAAACGAATGCTTTCTAACTTTTCCTAATTACCGATAACTAGGAAGTGTGCATGATTATTGCTCTTTAAGGATAAAATTAAATATGAGGGTTAAGCAAAAAAAAAAAAAAAAGAATATGGATCTTAAAAATGTTTTGGTCATCTCAATATCTGTTGCAAATTAAAAATATTTTTTTTTTGATCGATGCTGTGTAACTTCTGAATTCAGCTGGTTGGGTGAGAAGTTAGTCCAGGTTTTGGGGGAACTTAGAAGTTGTTGGTGGCTGCTGTCATCCCAAGAGGTGTTCAGACAAGAGGAGCACAAGTGATCCACAGATAGTGGATTTTGCCAGTAGTCCAGGTGAAACGTGTTGTCACCCTCAATCCTAGTAGAGTGTGGATGGTTCTAATGACTTATTATCGCTAGATAGATATGTGTTGGCAATAATTATAGTGGTTGTAAAGGTATTTGTTTTTCAAAAAGAAAATGAGTTATACTTACCTGCTCTGTGCAATGGTATTGCACAAAGCAGCCCTTTACCTCCTTTTCTGGAGTTCCCCATCTGTGCTGTCTGCTCCTGTGGGAGCTCTGTGTGCTGTGGGGCACCCATGCGGGCATGCTTCCAAGCCGGGCTGTGTGTGTGCCCATAACACACACAGCCACACCCTCCGCTCTCTACTCACAGGATTTGATCCCGCTGCTCTTAGAGTCTCCTGTGAGACCAGAAAGAGAGCAGTGGTGCTGGAGACGGGACAGCTATAGATGAAGAGAGGGCTCAGAAAAGTGTTCAGGGAGGGGATGTGGGGTGGGCTAAAAGTTTTATTTTTTTTACCTTAATGTAAAGAATGAATTAAAGCAGTTGTAAAGATTGACAAATAATAAAATAAAAACTAAAAAGGTAAAGGCAAAATGTTCTAGTAGGCATTGCATAACAGCACATTATGAAAGACTTACCTTGAAACTAAGCCCTCCAGTGGCGTACTGTCACTGCTGCAGAGGCTTTAATCGTCACTCTGTGTTCCTTCTGGGTTTGCGGGCTGTGGCCACTTGAATGATTGAGCTGCGCGGGAGTCATGGCTGCGGCACAGAGTTCTGAAGAAACAGCATGGGTATGCTATTCCTTCAGAGAGGGTGATGTCACCAGCTGCTTCTCACTAGAATATTAATTTTACCTACAGGTAAGCTTTATTATAAGGTTCGTTTTTAAAATCCCTTAGCTAAATGCCCCAAATATTTCCCTAAATGAATGGTCATGTGACATACTAAGTCCTGAGTCTTCCATTTCCTTCCAAGCAGAGGAGGAGGGTCCTTCTTTGTCCAAGTCACTGCCTGGGTGATGTAGACATTTCCCACATTTGCTACACTGGAGTGGGATTCTTTCAGTTTTCAGAAGACTGCAGATGACATCACAAGAAGGTGACTGCTGAATTCCCTGGTTGTTGCTCAAGAAAGCGCTAGCAGCAGGAGACACGAACAGCAGAGTTAGGAGAATTTGGCACATTTTTCACAAGGTATTCATTGTTTAAATAACTGCTAAATTGGTGGAATGGGAGAGAGGAAGAATTTGCCCGGTGAGAGGTTTAAAGTTTTATTATTGTGACCTAGAAATTATGGACTGTGCTTCTTTTACATAATTGACTACCATAGATTAATGACGAATCATGATATATTATCATACAGTATTTATATGGTAAATCAAACAATTAGTGGTTTACTAATAATTACCTCTGTGAACACACAGTGGAGGCCATTCAGTAAAAGTTTGCAACACTTTTTCTGGTGTAGCACTAAACCTGGAAAATGTTATGGATTTATTGGGTCCCTCTACCAGTCTTCAAGTAATGAACCACCCCTGAACCCAAGAACACTGGCACAACTGAACAATATTAATTGACTTTATTTAAAGTGTAAGTTCACCTTTATAGAAAAACCCATAAGGTGAACTTACACAGGACCCCCTTCTCACTCCCCCAGTCCCGCTGACCTGCAGCAAACTCCTGTTCTGAGCCCCGGTATAGCCGTCTCGGTAAAAGGTAAGGTAAAACCTTTTCAGTTAGGAAGATTAGCAAATATAATACAATGATAGAGTACATTAAAGATTACAGCACAATTGCATACAGGTATATAACAACAGTTATGTCGTCATAACCACAGGGGTAATGACTAAGTGCTGCTAAAAGTGTGAAACACCTCTACCCGTTTGTCCCCTGCTCCAACTGTTAACCACCTGTTATTTGGCTTTTTTGTCTTCAATGAAGTGGGTTTTTCAGAAGTGCAGCCATCCGGAACCCTTTTGTTTCTTATTAGTAAGCAAGGTACGCTGTACTATGTACAGTATACTGTGCTTTAAAGATATAAAGACAGATCACTGGGCACGTGGCCAGTTCTCCCTTTATCCTATACTTTATGTCAAAGTCTTAAATAAAAATAAGTAACCATCAGACTGCCTAATCCTACAACTTCAAACAAAGTTATATTGTTGTTTCCTCCCTACATTATTTTAATATATATCGTATGTAATCTCTCCACCATGTAAATTCTTTACTGACATTTTTTACTAAACCTTTTTAATTAGTTACAGGAACAAATGTAGTGAATGTGAATGCCAGTATGTTTATTAAATACTAGTGAAAAGTTCCTTTCTTTTTCTTAAACAAAAGATTGGCTTTCTCGTAATAAGGATTGCAACTCTTTAACTGGAAAGTACTTGTTTGGGTTATTTGTTTGGGAGGACCACTGCTGCATTATTCCATTGGGCAACTATGTTACAAATGAGGTTTAATGTTCTTGGAGGAGAACAACTGTTGGAGTCAATGGTGGAAAGAGGTTCTGGGTGTTCTGGTAGATCATAGACTTAAAGTGATATTTTAGGAAAAAAAATAACAAACATGATATACTTACCTGCCTTGTGCAGCAGGTTTTCACAGCGAAGTCCCGATCCTCCTCTTCCCAGGCCCCTCCCTCGTGTCGAGTGCCCCCAGAGCAAGCAGTTTGCAATAGGGTACCCAAGTAGGCACACTCCCAAGCCACTGCTCTGCGTATCCATTTACACACAGAGCCGTGGCTCAGCCCCACCCCCTCTCTCTCCTCATTGGCTCACTGGCTGTAATTGACAGAGCCAATGGCTCCCTCTGCTGTTTCAGCCAATGAAGAGGGAGAGTCCCCAGAGAGCTGAGACGCTTGTGCACATCGCTGGATCATGATGGAGTTCATGTGAGCATTAGGGGGGACTGCTGCACACAGAAGGTTTTTTACCTTCATGCATAGAATGCATGAAGGTAAAAAACCTTCAGCCTTTAGAACCACTTAAATAATAGTATGAAATGCCAAGCTGTAGTTTCTAAAGCTAGCTACATACTTTCTTAAAATTACTAAAAGAAGAAGTATAAACTGCAGAGAGAGAGAGACATAATTTTGCCCCGTACAAATATTTAGTAAGACCCCATCTGGAATATATAGGTCAGTTTTGAGCGCCAGTTCACAAAAAGAATATCGGGCAACTGAAGAAAGTGCAGAGAAGGGCAACCAAATTGATAAAAAGCATGGAGGAGCTCAGCTATGAGGAAAGATTAGCAGAACTGAATTTTTTCTCTCTTGAGAAGAGGAGATTAGGGGGAAACATGTTCACCCTTTATAAATGCATAAGTAGTCAATAGAGTGAACTTGGTGTAGAGTTATTCACTTTCAGGTCATTACAGAAGACAAGGCGCACTATTAACCCCCACTTAAAAAAAGCTTCTTCGCAGTAAGAGCTGTGAAAATTTGGAAAAGTCTCCCTCAAGAACTAGTTCTGGCCAGCTCAGTAAATAAAAAAAAAGGGCTGGGTGCATTCTTAAATGCAGAAAATATAACTGGATATTAACATTTATATGAATATATATATATAAATATATATATAATCAGGGCTTTTTTTCTCAGATAATAGGTGCAGGAACTCAACCATGCCCTGCACACACCCTGGGCACCTGCATCCCCCTTCTCCCCATCCTGCACTCAATGGGAGCCACCCAGGAGATCAGATCGGAGGGAGCCAAGCTGTCACTTGTAAACACAGAAATTCGGCTTCTGTGTTTACAAGTGATGGCTTGGCTGCCACAGAGTGATAGTGGTGAGCAGGGAGCAGAGGTCCTGAGCTGGAGGTGGTGGGACTGAGTTGCACTGAGTTCCAGCTGAAAAAAAGCCCTGTATATAATATATAACTGGCAGGGACATAGATAAGGGGGTTGAAACCCTCAGAGCATCAGTGTAGTTTTAAATTGCTGTGCTTAATTTGTTGCACAGGCGGCTGGCCACATGCACTTGGCACTAATACACTGTTATGTTAATACTGATTCCTGCTCCAGGGATATTCCTTGTATCAGAAGGACAGGGAAGGTAGAAGAGGGGGAGGGGTGTGTCTTATGTGAAAAATGATGCAAGGGTGGTATAGAGGAGCGACATTGTGAATGGGATGAGGGGAGGTGGAATCCGTGTGGGTAGAACTTCAAAGAGAAAAAGTAAGTGGGAAATGAATAGTGGGGGTATGTTTTAGGCCCCCCAACCGGAAGGAGGAGGAGCTGGACTTACTATCACAGTTAGAAATGTGAGCAAGACAGGGAAATGTCATCACTTCAAAAGAGGGCAGAGACAAATCCCTGGAAATGACATCCATAGTTGGTAAATTATTGGAGGGCTTGATAAGGGACTATATCCAAAAATTTACTGAAGAAAATAGTATCATTAATAGTAATCAGCATGGGTTTATGAAAGGTCATTCTTGCCAGACCAATCTGCTAACATTCTAAGAGGAAGTGAGCTACCATCTAGACAGAAGAAGGACTGTGGATGTGGTGTATCTGGATTTTGCAATAGCAGATGCTAACAGTGCTTAATTTACAAGCTGAGGTTTGCAGGCATGGACCATAAGGTTTGTTCTTGGGTAAAAAAAAAAAAAAAAAATGGTTATAGGGGCGTGTCCATAAGGAGGTGATAAATAACGTCTGGTCTGAAGTAGTAAGTGGGGTACCCCAAGGCAGGGGCACGTGCCCTGGGTGGTACCATTTGCTATAAGAGGGGGGGGGGGGCGCAGCCTGCAGGTGAAGTTCAGCCACGGCCGCCGCCCGCCAGTGTGTACAAGTAACACCTATGCGAGGTTAACACACACACACACACACACACACTTCTCGTTTACAGCATAGAGAAATTATCACCTTCTAACAATTGTTTTTAATATTTCTGTACCAGGGGCTTAGGGTGATTTCCCTACATACCCCCCCCCTTCCCCCTTGTCCCTCCCCTATTTTTTCTTATCTTCCTCGGACCCCCCCTACATAAACCCAGAGAAACATAAACCTAAAAAAAAAGGAACATTTTCCTTGCTCTCGCTAACCCCCTCCCGGCGAGACGGGGGAACTCAGACTCACATATTCCCAGGCCATCGGACTCACCCCCTTATCCACCCTCTTCTTCATTTTCTTCCCTTCCTCCTAGTTCAAGAATCTGTTCCACCCTGCCCATGTTTTATTATACCGCTCTTTTTTTTTATTTTGGCCAGAGGCTACTAGGTCCTCCATAGCTCCAATCTGTCTTACTCTATTGAGCCACCTTAATATTGAAGGTGGACTCGGATCCTTCCAGCACATAGTAACAGTTGCCTTAGCCGCATTAATCAGATGACATAGAATAGACTTTCTATATGTCTGTATCGGTATTTGGGAACAATGGAGCAAGAAGAGAGAGGGATCGTCCGGAATTAACATTTCTATAAATTTCTGGGATATTCTCCGAACCTCCCCCCAGTAATGCTTAATCTTAGGGCATGCCCAAAATATATGAAATAAGGTTCCTTGTTCATCTCCAGCAACAGCCTAAAGTTTCCGGGTAGAATCTCTGAAGTTTTACTGGGGTATAATACCATTGCATCAGTATTTTATAGTTTAGTTCTTGAATTCTTGTACACATTGATGTATTTTGGGAGAGGTAAATAATATTCCTCCGCTGAACCGGGGTAAAAGTCCTATTCAAATCCCTTTCCCATTTAGCCATACTGGAGAGCACAAAGTCCTCTGAGGGTGTATTTAACATCCCATACATTCTTGAGATCAACCGGGGGAGCGGTTCTTGCTCATCACAATATTGTTCAAATGTAGTTAGTTGACGTTCATATTTTACCGCTGTCCCCAGGGATCTTAAAAAAATGCAATACCTGTATTGCTTGCCAAATCTTTAATTCAAAAAGCCCCCATAGTTGCATCAACGCCGCTAAGGTAGGCCAAGCCCCATTGTAAATGAAATGAAATGTGACACTTGAGATATTCCTTTCTCTACTAGGTTTTTAAATGCTCCTGCCTCAGTTCCTGGAGGGAAACCCCGGGTTTCCCATTATAGGAAACAGGTGAATTTTTCGAGGAGATTTTGGGATCCCGCAGTAAATTGGCACTAATACGCAATGTGGTACCTATGGTCGGATGCTTCTTAATAGACATTGGTAGTATTTCAAAGCACCAAGGTGCTCTACGTAGAGGTATTGTACTTGCCTGCTGTTCCAGATCTACCCATGACTTGAGCTCTCCATGTCTGCACCAATCTACCACCCTACCCAAATGAACTGCCTGGTAGTATTTCACTGTATTTGGGACTGCCATTCCACAAAAACACCTGGGCATAATCATAATACCTCTCCCTATCCTTGGCCGTTTCTCCGCCCATATAAATTTAATGAAAAGGGAACAAATTTGACGAAGAAAGACCGCTGGAATAGTGATTGGTAAAGCTTGGAATAGATATAGGAATTTTGGTAAAATACTCATTGTGATAATGTTACATCAGCCAAACCATGAATGGATACCATGGTGCCATTTATCCAATAGCATCCGAACTGAGTTATATAGGGCTGGAAAATTTACCTCGTACGTCTTACCTATATTCGGTGGGATATACGTGCCCAGGTATTTTAGCTTCTCAGACACCCATTTAAAACTAAAATTTAGTTGAATTGCGTTACGGACCATAGTCTGCAGCGCAACTCCCATCGCTTCAGATTTCGTGTCGTTTATTTTTAAATTAGATTTCCGTATATTTCGAACTCTTTCATAAGATTGGGGATTGAGATATGTGGTGCAGACAAGGAGAACAACAAGTCATCCTATTTTCAAGCCCTGAATGTCCGGATTTTGCCTAATTTTATTTAATAAGGGCTCAACCGACAAGGAGAACAACGGGGTGAAAGAGGACACCCCTGTCTGGTACCATTTGATATTTTAAAGGGTTTGGAGAATACTCCATTTACTTTAACCTCTGCCTTTGGGCATGTGTAAACACTCATAATCCACTTAATCATCTGGTCCCCCATGCCAACATGTCTCAATACTGCGAACAAAAAAGACCATCTCACCCTATCGAGGGAATAAACCCCACTTGATCTAAATCTATCAGCTGGCTAAGTAATGGCTGTATCCGAGATGCGAGGACTTTGGTAAAAAGCTTCAAATCAACATTTAATAATGAAATCGGCCTGTAGCTGCCGCACTCCGACGGGTCCTTCCCCTCCTTCGGCAACACCGTAATATATGCCAAAAGAGAGTCCGGTGGGAATGCAGCAGCCCGGCCTAAAGCGTTGAAGACGTTTACCAACTGAGTGCTTAACTGTGTATTTTCTATAATATTGTAATGTGAAGCCATCGGGACCAGGTGCCTTCCCTTGCTTCACCGTTTTTATTACTGCATTCACCTCCTCTACTGAAATGGGTGCTTCCAGTTTTCTCCGATCTAACGATGTAAGTCTCGACAATCTTGCAGAGGAGAGATATTCCTCCTGGGACGATATTAATATAGGTGGTGGTCCTAGGTTATATAATGCGGCGTAAAATTCCCCAAATGTCTGCGCTATATCTTTAGGTTGTGAGATTATTTTCCCATCTCTCCCTTTTATTTGAGGTATATAGGCTGTCGTAGTTACCCCTTTAAGTTTACCTGCTAGTAGTTTACTACATTTATCTCCTAGTTCATAGGCTGTCTTCCTACCCTTTTGTATAATTGCTTTAGCTTTAAAGCGGAGGATATCCTGCCGCCTCAAATATCCCAAATCTCTCCCAATGGAGGGTATCTGAGTCCTCTTATGCTGAAATTCCAGAACATGAATTTCCTGTAAAAGACTCATCACCTGTTTTTCTCTCTCTTTTTTTTAATCTAGATCCATATTTGATCAGGATGCCCGGATCACTGTTTTGTGAGCCTCCCACACTATGCCAGGGTTGCTTCCAGGAGTATCATTTGTCTGGAAATAGGCATTTATTTCTTTTGCTACTTCGTCCTGAATTTCCAGATTCTGTAGGAAACTCATTTAATCGCCACCTTCTTTCGGTGGCACCCACCGCACCAGCAAGGGATAGACACAAAGTGATCGGGGCATGATCTGACCACGTTATGCTTCCTATATATACCTCTGTTATCCTTGTAAGCAGGTAATGGGGGACCAGAAAGAGATCTATCAGTGAATACACCTGATGAGGGTTAGAGAAAAAGGTGTAATCCCTCTCTCCTGCATGCATGGTCCGCCAAGCGTCCACTAACTGTAATTCATGCATTCTCCTCAATATTCCTCTTCTGGTACCATGTAGAATAGATGACGTACCTATCTATTTTAGGATCTAAGGGGATATTAAAATCCCCTCCAAGAATCAGCTTACCTTCACAAAAATCTGTTAATTTTGTGAAGACCTTCTTTAAAAACACTTCTTGGGATACATTCGGAGCATATACCGTAGCCAAAGTCACCTTAACTCCTCCCACTTGACCCTTCAAAAAAAGGTACCGGCCCTTCACGTCTACCCGTTTATCCGTCAGGGACCATGGAATCCGATTAGCAATCATAATCGAGACCCCTTTTGATTTTGCCTCATAATTTGAAGCATGGTATACACTTGGGAAGAATCTGTTTTGAAGAAGAGGGAATCCACTCGCCTTAAAATGGGTCTCCTGTACAAAGGCTATGTCTGTACGCATCCGTTTCCGTAAATCATTAAGCAGCATTCTACGTTTTTCTGGGACATCAAGTCCTTTGGCATTTATAGAGGTTATCCTTACTTCCTCCATCTCGCCGGAAAACGAGGGAGATAGAGAAGAGAGAAAAAAAAAAGGCGGAGAGCGAGGAAAAATAAAAAAAAAATAAAAAAACACAACTATAAACCCTCCACTCCCCCTATACACAAAAACAAATTACCCCCCCCTCTATTTTCCTTCCGCCCACCCTCTAAATCACCCACCCCCTTTTACAACCCCTAAGGGAGGCACCCTCCTCTGAGCCCCACACCTATGGCTCAGTGGGTGCAAACCTATATAGGGCATTGGTCCAAAATGGCTGAGAGGCTCCCCTCCCTACCCCCTCCCTACCCCCCAGGCATGTTTTATAGCTGAATCACTTCAATCTCCATTAATTTTTCTTTCCAACTTAGTCCTTCATGGAGATAAAAGAGAAACCACATTAAAGGGAAAAAAATAGCGGCAACCAAAGGGGGAGGAGCAAGGCACCCCCCCTTAGTATACTTCTGATCCAAAGAACCTATATATCCCCTGCCCCCCCCCCCATTTGGTACGTCTTATCTTGACCCCGACTCCACCATGTCCTTCTCCCCATATTTCCATCCCAGCTTTCCCTCTCTCCTTTACACCTCTCCATCTCCCCCTAATCCCCCTTCTGCATAAAGTCTCACTCCTTGTCTGCTTTCTCTCCCTCTCATCTCCTTCTTCCCCCTCATATTCCAACCCAGGGGGATCTTAAGTTCAAAGACTACACCTTTCCTTTCTTTATGTATATATCCCCCTCTTTGCCTGTTATTGACCCATCTCCTCCTATGTCTTCATTTTTTCCCTGGATAAGGACTCTATTCCAATTAGATGCAAAGTAAACCTCCTCATCCTTCATATTCTAGATTAATATCTTCTATATTGTCCCTATCCTCTAGACTATTCCTCGCGACCTCAGGATCTGAATTCCTCCCCCCTATTTTCCTTATCTAACAAATATCCCCCCCCTCTTTCTCTAAACTCCTCTCTCTTTTTCCCTTTACCCCTACCTCACCCTCCCACCACCCTCCCTAGCCACTATATTACCCACCCCCTTTAATCCTACCCTTGAGTGTCTATCCGATCAGATCCTGTGTGGGATTCCTAATTCAAAATGCCACTGCTTTTTGGACCTTTTTATTTGGTAATTTTCAATAGTTCTATATCTTATACCTCTTTCTCAATTCATAATCACAGGAGGGAACCCAGAAAAAAAAAGGGGAAGGAGGGGACTCCCTTTCCTCCCCTTCTCATTCTCCAATTTCCTCTCATGGGCCTATAACTACTAATTGTAGTGACTAATAATACGTACCAACCCTGTGACATTATATAACATTTTGTGATATGTGGATATCTGATTTATAGTCCCCCCCCCCCCCACTTTCACCTTCTCTCTACCTAACCTATAAAGAAAGGGACAACCCCCCCCCCCCCCCCCAAGTGCATTTCGTGTCAAGTATCATATATCATATATTTTATACCCCTTCTAAAAAAAAAAAAAAAAAAAAAATTCATATGTGCATACATATCTATATATCTGTATATACCAATACAGTGCCGTGACAAAAAAAAAAAAATTCTATACAATCCATAATAAATATACCCGCACACTGCTCTTAAAATAATAAACAATCCTATAACAATCACCCCGTCCAAACCAATCCCCTTCCCCTAAAAAAAAAAAAAAAAGGGAAAAAACACCTATGTTGTGTATATAAGGTCCATGAGATTTCCTGGTTAAGGTTATTTACCCCCCCCCCCCCCCAAAAAAAAAAAAGGTGGGGGGGTAGAGTCAGATATTTAAAAAAACAAAAAATTAAAGGAGAGAGAAAATTATCTTGTTTCCTTAGGACATGGTGGTGTGGGGTCACCTCGGTCTTCATTCCTGAGAATTTGAGAATTTACCTTCTCTGCCCCCCCCTGTTCATTTTGTCGGCCCCAATATTGTAGCCAATTTGGTATCTCTACCGCCTCTTCTCCCAAAAAGGAAAACAACTGTGGCAAGTCCACAGGTTGCCGCAAAACAAATGACAAATGAGTCCTTCTTTGCTATTAACGAAATCGGGTACCCCCAACGGTACGAGCCCCCGACCTCCGAATTCTATCCAGTAAGGGGCGTAACATGGCTCTCCTCTGGAGGGTAGCTCTAGATGGGTCTGGTAACATTTTTATCTTCATACCCTCATATACCACCTCTTTTACTTCCCATGCCTTGCGACTTATCAGTTCTTTATGTGCATACCGGTGAAAACAGAAAATCACATCTCTAGGTCTATCAAGGTTGGTAGAAGGGGGGCCTGTCGCTCTATGCAGCCTTTCAAACTCTAAGTCCTCTGGGGGAACCTGAATGCCCAGTTGTTGGCATACTGCAACTATAGTGGGTTGTAATGCCCCTACCCCCACTGCCTCAGGTATTCCCCTGAATCTCATTTTTTTCCGTCTGTTGCGGTCTTCCAATTCCTCTAAGCGGAGCTGCATAGAGGGGGAATAAGAGTTACACTCAGACTGTACCTGTTCCAGTCGCGAAATCCGCTCTGCCATATTCACTTGTATGCTTTCTCCAGCAGACAACCTTTCGGCTAACTGGTGTAACTCAGATCTCACCTCTTCCATATCTCTCCGGTGGATCTCTTCCATACGGGTCATCCATCCCTCCAGGTCTGCTCGCGTTGGGGGAGCCTGTAAGTCCATCCGTGTTGGAAGTGCCCGTAGGAGCACCCTGAGGTCTGCATCCTTTTCCACCATTTGAAGCGTCGCTTCCCCCGCCTGTATCTGATGGATCTGCTCCTCTCCCTCAGTGCCCACGCTAACCTCCACAGCCAGCCTCTCCAGCGCAGCAGGCGTCTGTGTCAGTGACGTAGAGGCCGCGCTCGTCACCACACTAAGCTCTCCGTCCAGCTCGGCTTCTCCTATCCCCGGCTCCTGTTTCCGGGATGCCGCCGCTCTTGTGCGTGGAAAATACTGGGGGATCTCTGGCTGGGCATGTACCCTCTGTGTCCTTGCTTCTCTCTTTCTCATACCAGCCTGTGTATCGCCTGGGGGGACTATTTAGTATAGACGCCAGCTAGAAACATCAATGCCGCCTAACGATACTGTTAAGCCTGGGGGATAGCGGGAGCCGAGCCAGCGCGTAGCTCTCTTACTCCGCCATCCTGGACCACGCCCCTCACAAACTAAATATTAACAGCGCCCATACTGCAAAGTAAATACAAAAAGGAAACCAAACCAAAAAGAAGGAAAAAACAATTATATCAAACAATAATAAAAAATAAAATAAAATAAACAACATTTATAAAGTAAAATAAAATAGATAGAAAATAAACCAAAAAATAATAATAGAACTGTCAAGCAGAGTGATGCTAATAATAACCATTTACCTGTCAAACAATGTCAGGAAACAAATGCATATCACACAATAATGCTGCAATGGTGTTTACCTATATGTATATGAAAGAAGCAGCCAGCGACAGAAGGGAAGATTATACAGATGTGAGGAGCGATCCACCGAAGAGACAGAGAACAGCAGCTGATTCAGTCTTACACCAGCACCGATTACACCCTGTGCTCACCCCAATAGATGGATGTTTACCAGAGCCAAAATAAAATGTAGCCTTTAAACAAGATCTCGCTGCATACACTGCATCTCCTCACCTATCCTCCGGTCACATACAAAAGGGGGGCGTCATCATAAAAGAATACAAACTACTAGCATAGTGTTATACCCTTTATTAAGTGCAGACAAAAGCCCCTCTATAGATCGCACTTATATTAAAATCATTTACAATAAGCATGTCAGCAAAGTACTCCAAGCAGATCTGCTAGGACTCTACCTCAACCCCGCTCAGCGCCGTGACGGTAAAGCCGACTAGGATGAGACCCGGGATGAGCCTGTTGGTCTGTGGAGTATGTAGATTGCGTGGCCACCCACTGACGCGTCTCGTGGATACGTCTTCAGAGGGCGTGGCCACGCTGTATGAAGACTTATGCTAAATAGCAGAGGAGGATGAAACCAACCAATCAAAACAAGAGGTCGGCTGCGTCATCAAACGTCGTCCCGCCCATCAGCAACGGGGCGGCGATACTGTTTGCATTGACAACAAGAGTTGTTATTTTTTGATATAATTGTTTTTTCCTTGTTTTTGGTTTGGTTTTGGTTTCCTTTTGCATTTACTTTGCAGTGTGGGCGCTGTTAATATTTAGTTTGTATGAATTGAATTTCTTTTTTCCTGAAGATAGATAGATCTATAAATATATAAGTTCAGAGAGGCTGCAATTATGGTCAGAGTGAGGCGGCATTGATGGGCACAGAGAGGCTGCGATTATGGTCACAAAGGCGGCATTTATGGTCACAGTGAGGTGGCACTGATGAGCACAGCGGTAGGCTGCATTTGATGGACACAGTGAGACTGCATTGATCTCCTGTATCATGTCTGCAGTCTCTAACCATCTTTAGTATGATGTCCTGCAGTCTCTCTAACCATCGCCTGCATCATGTCCTCAGTCTCTAACCATCTCTTGTCTTATATCATGTCTGCAGTCTCTGAGGGGAGTTTGCTTAAATGGCAAATGAGGCAAATGAGGCAAATGGCAAATGAGGCAAATGGCAAATGAGGTTTAATGTGGAGAAATGTAAAGTAATGCACTTGGGGGCAAAAAACATAAATGCAAACTACTCACTACCACTAGGGGGAGAACCGCTGGGGGGAAATCAAGGATGGAGAAAGATCCGGGGGTCCTGGTAGATGACAGACTGAGCAATAGCATGCAATGTCAAGCTGCAGCTACCAAAGCAGGCAGAATATTAGCATGCATAAAAAAGGGATATACTCCAGAGATAAAACGATAATCCTGACATTTTATAAAACTCTGGTTAGGACACATCTGGAGTATTCTGTCCAGTTATGGTCATCAGTCCTCAGAAGGGATGTGCTGGAACTGGAGAGAGTCCAAAGAAGGGAAACAAAACTAATAAGGTGCCTAAACGACCTCAATTACGAGGAATGACTACAAGCACAAAATGTATTCTCATTGGAGAAGCGACGCTTAAGAGGGGACATCAGCATAGGCATAGGAAAAAAAATATTCAGTCTCAGGGAGTGTAAGAGGCAGGGCTGTTTTTGAAGGTACTCCCCCTTCCGAGTCACCCCTTGTCTCCGCCCCCTACCCATCTTTGAGCATGTTCCTTGGTACCCCCTGGGTACCACTCCCAGTACCGACTCTTTTAGAGAATACAGAATCAAATATCATTTTTTTTGTGCCAAGTAATTTTCATGGAATTTGTTATAACAAGGAAAACAGTAAAATAGATACCTTCAGCAATATCATACCCCACCACCAAAAATAGATCCCTCAGTAACAATAGATGTCCCCACCAAAGTAATAGGTCCATTTCAGCAACAATAAACCCCCTCCAGCCTAGAGGCAAGAAGTAGAAGCAGGAGTCAAGGGGCAGAGCAGTACAGTGGTGTAGTGGTTAGCACTCTCACCTAGCAGTAAGAAGGGTCGCTGGTTCGAATCCCAACCACGACACTACCTGCCTGGGGTTTGCATGTTCTCCCTGTGCCTGCGCGGGTTTCCTCCAGGAACTCCGGTTTCCTCCCACAATCCAAAGACATGCTGGTAGGTTAATTGGCTTCTGTCCAAAAATTGGCCCTAGTATATGAATGGGGACCTTGGATTGTGGGATCCTTGAGGGTAGGGACCGATGTGAGTGTGCAATGTACAGGGATAGGGACAATTGTAGACACTCACTCAGGTTGAACTGGATGGACTGGTGTCTTTATTCAACCTTACTAACTATGAAACTATGAGAGCCAGTGGTCCTGGTGAATGATGACTGCCAGAAACACCTAGCACCAGGCTGGTTATGTCTGACGGTACACTGTGGTGCAATACACAGTAATGCATTATGAATTTTGTGTGTTGCTGTGTTAGGCAGCCCATTAACCACTTCAGCCCCGGACCAATTGGCAGCCAAAGGACCAGGCCCCTTTTTGCAATTCGGCACTGCGTCGCTTTAACTAACAATTGCGCGGTCATGCGACGTGGCTCCAAAACAAAATTGGCGTCCTTTTTTTCCCACAAATAGAGCTTTCTTTTGGTGGTATTTGATCGCCCCTGCGGTTTTTATTTTTTTGCGCTATAAACAAAAATAGAGCGACAATTTTGAAAAAAATTCAATATTTTTGACTTGTTGCTATAATAAATATCCCCAAAAAATATATAAAAAAACATTTTTTTTCCTCAGTTTAGGCCGATACGTATTCTTCTACATATTTTTGGTAAAAAAAATCGCAATTAGCGATTATTGATTAGTTTGCGCAAAAGTTATAGCGTTTACAAAATAGGGGATAGTTTTATAGCATTTTTATTAATATTTTTTTTTTATTAGTAATGGCGGCGATCAGCGATTTTTATTGTGACTGCGACATTTTGGCGGACACATCGGACATTTTTGACACATTTTTGGGACATTTGTCATTTATACAGAAATCAGTGCTATTTAAATAGCACTGATTCCTATGTAAATGACAGTTGTAGTTAGGGGGTTAACCACAAGGGGGCGGGGAGGAGTCAGTGTGACGTGTTGTCTTGTGTTTACTGTAGGGGGGCGTGGCTGTACGTCTGACGTCATTGATCGGCGTTCCCGATGACAGGGAACCGCCGATCACTGACAGTCAGTGTAGGAAGCGCGGGGAGAGGTTTGTTTACATAGACCTCTCCCCGTTCTTCCGCTCCGTAACCCGATCGCGGGATACCAGCGGCGATCGGGTCCGCTGGTCCCGTGGCCGGGGTCACGGAGCTCCCGACCGGGTCGCGAGCGCGCCGCTAGCGGCGCGCGCGCGACCCACGGGCAGGCACATGCACGATCACGTACAGGTACGTGATTCTGCCTGCCCGTGCCATTCTGCTGACGTATATATGCAGTGGCCGGTCGGGAAGCGGTTAAAATACACATAAAAACACACATTAACTCACAGCATAACGCATGTTCAAGCACTGCAAAGATGTAAATGGGCACTGATTGCCAGTTTTGGTGACTGTATTGTATCTGTGTGCTATGAAAAACATTTTTTTTTATTTTTTTGCAAAAATAATTTTAGTAAATACCACTGAGCATTTTATTGGTGAATGTGAAACAGAAAAATTGTTGAAATAAGGTGCAAAGCTAGCCCTGTCCATAGAAGCAAAAGTTTTATATTTCATTTGTACTTAAATGGGTTTTAAAGTGTAAGTTTAAAAAACAAACAAACATGTCATACTTACCTCTGCTGTACAGTTGTCTATGCACAGAGTGGCTCCGATCCTCCTCTTCTGGGTTCCCTCTGCGGCGCTCCTGGCTCCTCCTCTTCTCGAGTGTCCCGTCTGAGAAGCGCTCTCCTACGGGACACCCGTGCGGTCACTCTCCCGTGTCCTGCTGCTGCGTCTGTTGACACAGACAGCAGGACTCGGCTCCGCCCTCCCGGCTCCCAAGTCATTGGATTTGATGGACAGCAGCGGGAGCCAATGGCTGCGCTGCTATCAATCTATTCAATCAGGACACGAGACACCGGCTGGAGCTGGTGTGCTCGTTCCTGATGCAGGAATTATGGGGCTCAGATAAGTATAAGGGGGGCCCGAGGAAAGAAGGTTTTTCACCTTAATGCGTTCTATGCATTAAAGGTGAAAAACGATGTAAACCGTTTAATATAATTTCATGGTTGGTTCACTTTAAATGATTTCCCATGTAATAAATTTCATACAACTTAAAACATTATATTTAATCAGCACTCTGATAATACCGTAATTATATCTTTAAGGTATTCCAGCAGAGAAATGCTCACCCTGTTCAGTTAACAGTCAGAGTTTTTACTGCATGACTCACACTTCTCCAGAATTTCTAAAGGGATTATACATATATCCTAGACCTAGAGCAATATAAAGGAAGGAAATGTGTTATGTGTACAGAATAAACCATGTGATCAATGTCAGATGTGGTTACCCAACAAGTTCTTTACACTTGGAAACACTCAAAAGTAAAGTATGTACAAAAAAAATAAAACTACGTATAATCATGTTTTGTCATTGCTCAGTTCTATTAAGCTGGTGCAGAATATTCTACTGACATTTAACATAACCTAACACAGTGGTGGGCATCCTACCCGTTGTAGGGAACGCACATGTGGCACCAAATCTTCATAGGGCTGCAGACTAAAATTCTAAGTATGCCAAGACTGAGAGTCTGTATTGGATTGGATCAAACCACAGTGGCGGCTGGTGTTCAAAACTTTTTGGGGGCGCAAACAAACTGAAAAATTAACCTGTTTGTAATGCAGGACTGTAAATAGCCATTTATCATGATTATATATCATTACTGCTAGATAAAAGTGTTCTCATCATATGCAGCCTCACTGTGCCCATCAATTGCAGCTTCACTGTGCCAATCAAATAGTTCCCCTTTACAGCAGGTGCCCCTTTACATCAGGTGTTCCAGTCAGAGTCCCCCCTTACATCAGGAAACTCCCCATCCTCAGAGTCCCGCTTCACAGACATCCCCATTATCAGAGTCCCCCTTTAAATCAGGCATCCCCATCATCAGAGTCCTCCTTTACATCAGGCATTTCCATCATCAGAGCCCCCCTTTACATCAGGCATTTCCATCATCAGAGCCCCCCTTTACATCAGACAACCCCATCAGAGTCCCCCTTTACATTAGGCATCCCCATCAGAGTCCCCCTTTACATTAGGCATCCCCATCAGAGTCCCCCTTTACATTAGGCATCCCCATCAGAGTCCCCCTTTACATTAGGCATCCCCATTATCAGAGTCCTCCTTTACATTAGGCATCCCCATCATCAGAGTCCTCCTTTACATTAGGCATCCCCATCATCGTACTCCCCCTTCACATCAGGAAACTCACCACTAAGGGACAATCCACCTTGTTACCGGAGACTACTGTGAGTAAGCTTGAGCAAGTACCTGAGCAGTCTTCTCACCAGCCAAGGATAGTAAAAAAGTATGAAAGCATCAGCAGGTGCCAAACCAGGGACACAGCAGGATGGCGGGGGTGACTCTTGAGGAGTATACAGCGGGATAGCTGTGGAAGAGCTCAGGGGATCCAGTGACGACTGGGATCTGAGTGAGTGAAGATCTACAGTGAGATACTGTGAGACAAGTAAATTACTGTTCTCTGTTACCAAGTGTTATGTACAACAACCTTTAGTGACTGTTGCAAGATTAGTGGCCATAGGAGACAGCGGTCCTATCTATACAGAAGTGTTATCTGGCTGGAGGCCTTCTACTGTATAGCTGTCTACCTATAGAAGTCTCGGAGTCTGACAATTATCATTGCATCTACTCAAGGGTGTCCTGGCTCTAACCCTTTCTCCCACAGTTCTGTTAAGAAACAATAAATATCTTGGTCGCGTTCAAAAGTGACTGGTGCCCATCATTTCTTCTTGCATTACACCCACCATGCCTGGTAACCCACTCTACAAGAAGGATGTCAGCTCTCCCTAACCCTTGAGGTCACCATTATGCCTCTGGAGCTCTGGGACCTTGCTAAATTTGGTGCCCAACATGGGGCAAAGGCGCTATTCCTACAGCGGTCGCCCCTAGCAACCGGCTACAGCTACATTGGGATTTCATCTGGCTCCGTCTGAAGGTGGCAAGCAACATCTTTACTGCGTATAGACTGTGTTAGTGTGCATTTCAACAATATGGGGAAGAACCAACATGTCACAACATGTAGTGGGTAGCACTCTCGCCTAGCAGTAAAAAGGGTCGCTGGTTCAAATCCCAACCACGACACTACCTGCCTGGAGATTGCATGTTCTCCCTGTGCCTGCGTGGGTTTCCTCCCACACTCCAAAGACAAGCTGGTAGGTTAATTGGCTTCTGTCCAAAAATTGGCCCCAGTATATGAATGTGAGTTGGGGACCTTGGATTGTGGGCACCTTGAGGGTAGAGACCGATGTGAGTGTGGGATGTATGTGTGGAGCTCTGCGTAAATTGACGGCGCTATATGGCTACCTTAATAAATAATAATATAATAGATGAGCATCTTTTTTTTTCTTTTTCATTTTTAATTTTTTTTTTTAATCTGTTTATTGAAATTTTAATATGCATAACATACAACATATGATGCGTCCGCAAGACAACATCCAAAAACTGGCCGAGGCCAACTGTCTAACATAGACCAACTAACTAAAACTAGATTTAAGTTGTGAAAATGATTGTATTTCTCCAAAAGATGTTATGTCTTTTAACGTCTTAATTCCTTTAATCGCCCAGATTATAGGATCTGGTAGATTATAGAATTGGGGTAAGGTTGGGTTCATCCAAATGGGGGTTGAGGGTGACACCCCCTGATAGCTGGGGCATGCGGTTTTCACCGCCAATTCCCAGGCCTTAATGTTTGCCTTCATTGTCAATGTCAGCGGAAGATCAGATCTAGTGCCTCTAAACAGCGCAAATCGCAGACTGTCATAGGATCCCAGATGAGCCGCCTCCAAGACCGTAGCCGCGTCACCATCATCTGCCATCAACCACCTGCGGGCAAAGACCATTTGTCCAGATGAGCATCTTAATGAGACACAATGTACAGGGATAGGGACAATTGTAGGCACGCACCCACACTCAGGTTGAACTGGATGGACTGGTGTCTTTATTCAACCTTACTATGTAACTATGTCTCATTGCTCATGGGAGAGTGTCAGCCTGGTCTTTTGTCACTTTTCACCAGTGCTGCAGGGGTTAAAATGAACTCCATTAAAGTTTTGGTGCACCACAAAGAGAAAGAGGCGGGCGCTGAGGTTTCCTGAAAGTGTGTGGACCAATCCCTTAGCAGGGGAAGGAGATACCGCTCTGCAGAGGAGGACACATGGTCAGATGTGTCGCCATCTTGGGACAACGTGCTGAAATACTGCTACCTAGAGGACAGCATGGCACATCTCGGAGCCCCCATGCCTGAAATTATCCATCCTGTTTCAGCTGAGTATGACCCCAGGGCCGTTGCCAGTTTCTTTGCCTCTGGGGAGACTATTACAGATACAGGCCTTCGTTTGGTGCCTCCTGGAGAGATAGCACTGTACATCTCTCAAAGTTCCGCGGCCATTAGAATTATTTGCCGACGATGTTCCGGCTTTGCTGTGTTACCACTGTTGAGAACTGCTGCTGGTGACTGCCCGCCCACCACTACTGTCCCAAGTAATGAAAGCAGATTGGGCCTGTGGGTATGCCACAGTAGCGGAAACCAAATCTAACACTGCTGCCGCTGATTCCAGTGGAACTATCTTTGCTGGGGCGGATTCTTCTCCATCAGAGACCACTATACTTAGCGACACTACCGTACTAGCAGTGGAAGGGTTAGTTCCCACTGCCACCGGTCATCCCGAGTTTTCTGCAGCAGCTGTTAGTCTGGATCAGGTAGTACCAGCACCTCTCTTTCCTCCTAAGACTACCCTGCAGTAGAGTTATCTGAAAGCGTGGCTTGAACCGCTCATGGAGCGCAGAGTGGAAGAGATAACATTGATGGCAGTGAGGAGGATGTTGTATGTGGACAGCTTTACCCCGGATGCCTGCATACTTAGATGCGCCTCTTTTAATTATCAACCATGTGAGTTGCTAAATGTTGTACCTTCATTAAATGTAACCATATTGCTACACTTAGAGGCGCCTCTCTTCTCTTTTATTCTCAGTTGTGACATGATGCTACTTGTATATCAAGGCATTGCTTGTATATAAAGTCAAAATATATTAACAAATTTTGGTTGTTTTGCAAAACGCTCTCAAACCAAGGTTTTACTGTATTATTAGCAAAGGAAATTGTGTTACGGATTGCTGATTACTAAGCCCAGTGGGTCTATCTCAGGTGCCTACTGGGCTATCATACATGTCTATCAAGGTGAACCAAAAGCCAACAACAAACCAATAAAAAACCTTGCATCTTTGTCCATGGTTGGACTCCTGTAATTTGGACACATCTTCTGCTGTTTCGTCCAATATTATCTATTTTTAAGCCTTACTTTGATATATTTTATGAAATCTGTGAATATACAACATATGTTGTGTGGATTGTCCCGATCGGGCGTTCGTTTGACTAAGCACCGTGTTCGGTGTGAAACATGTCAGCGGCTGTGCAGTTAGTCTGTATACAAGCCTAGATGCTATGATTTTAATTACATTTTTGAAATAAAGTTGAATAATTTGGAGTGCGGCTATCCAGCTTCATCTTTTCTACATCGGGCGTTCGTTTGTTTGTAGAACAAACAAACATATGGGGCCTTTGGGGGAAGTTCGCCCGCCGCAGAGCGCCTCATAATGCACTGCGAGATTGCAGTGCATTGACAGCTGCTGATTGGCCAACGCATGCACCTGACCTGTATGCTTTGGCCAAAGGCAGGCCACGCATGTCCACACCCCACACTATATAAGGCTGCTGCTTACACGGCGGCCATATATAGTGAATAAATAGAGATTAGGCTAGGTAGTTAGTGTAGTGTGCAGTCAGTCAGTGTAGTATATATATATATATATATATATATATATATATATAAAATACAGTTCAGAGTACACACACACACACACCTCACATGTAGACCCCTCACATTTTTGTAAATATTTTATTATATCTTTTTTTTTTTTAATGTGACAACACTGAAGAAATTACACTTTGTTGTCCCATCAAAATAACTCAAACACAGCCATTAATGTCTAAACCGCTGGCAAGAAAAGTGAGTACACCCCTAAGTGAAAATTCCAGACCCTTATCTGAGCATGCAGCCTGGCAGGCCAGGAAAGGGTGGGGACGAGCGAGCGCCCCCTACCTCCTGAATATCAGGCCGCTTGCCCTCAACAATGGGAAGGTGCTTTAGGGTGCAACCCTGGCCAGTGGTTGTCGGAGTCTGCGGGCAGGGGGCTTATCGGAATCTGGAAACCCCCTTTTTTCAGAGCCCTGCGCCGTGGCTGGCGGTTCCCGCCCGCATGCGCGAGAGTGACGTCACGTGGCTCTGGCCAGTCACGCAGCCAGAGTCCATGGACCCAGAAGGGAGATGGGAAAAGATAGATGTGGCCTTCAGCGGTGACAACGAGGGCTTTTTTTGCAAGTAAGTTTCACATAATGTGCTAGTATGTGATGCATACTAGCACATTATGCCTTTATCTTTCAGGTCAGGAAAAAAAAAAAAGAGACAGTGGTTTACTGCCTCTTTATGGGCTGGAGGCATGAAGGAAAGGATTGAGAGCTTAGGTGAAATACCAGACGTTACTCCGCATTGTCTGCAGATAGAAACGTCCACAATAGACCTCTATCTGCAGACAATGCGGACGGTACTCTGTATGGTTAGCATACGAGGTCCGTGATTAGGCGAGTGACTTGCCGCTCAATATAAATAGACCACTTCCGCCTGTTGACTTACGCCCTTGTGACAAAGTCGGAAGTGACGAAACGCGTCAGGGCGTAGGTCAACCGGAAGTGACGTAAGACGTGTGCAGTCCAAGCTTGCGCTCCACAGGCCGAAACAGGAAGAACGCCGCTGCTGTACACAGCGGAACTGATTCCAGTACATTTCCGGCGAGGAGAAAGCTCAGGCACAGTACACATTTTACATTTGCCCTAAATTGTTTTTACTATGGTACGCTCAACTTACTGAGGGAGTTTTTGTTTGGGGAAGAATCTTTAATAAATTTGCATTATACAGTATCACACTATGTGGCCCAATATTTTTGTTATGACCGATACTCGCGCATTGGGAGAACTGTTATGGTGATATTGGAGGAGAAGTGGAGATACTGATGACTACAGGCTTGTAATTTTAGTATATCTGGTGAGTGTACCCCCAAAAGGAGACGAGCATCACACGTGGTTTAGTCTTTTGTGGATGGCTCAGATTGAATACACTTCAACTACATAGAACTGTTTCACATATCTTTTTACTTTTTTACTGTTGGAAAACTACATATTTATTTTGGACACGGACTGGGACTGTTGTAGAATTATTTATTTATTTATTCACATCAGACACGGATGTTCAAACAATAGCGCTGCTACAATATTTGAGAAAGACGCTCCATGCACTTTTTTTCCACTTATTGTATTTTTTTGAGTTATTATGCCATGGACCTGGGAAAGCGTCAAGATGGGAATCATCCAGAGAATCCTGCCTTCCTTTTTTGTCAGTTCCTTTTTCAGTTGCTATAGGAGACAGCTGTTGCTACAAAAGTACAGATTGCTGGTTACAGCTTAAAGGCTACTTTTTCTGTACTGCTGTCTACTTTTCTACTTTTTGTTTAAGGAGTCTGCTGTTCTGCTGTTTTATTTGACTGAGGGTGTCCTGTGTCCTACCCCTCTCTCCCTTAATTGTTTGTTATCGTGAGCAATAAACTCACCTTTATTCAGCATAAAAGTGACCGGCGCTCATCTTTTCTACCTTGTACAGCACCCACCATGCCTAGCAACCCACACCCTGGGGGTGATATTTCAGCACTCGCTGTCTCTGGGGGTCACCCCCATGCCTCTGGAGGTCAGGGGGGTGCCACACAATATTGCTGTGTGCTCCAATGATCATAGCTCCCAACTGTCCTTAATTTCGAGGGACTGTCCCTGTTTTGAAACAAAAGTCCCTCCTTCCTCCTCATTTTGATCTGATCTATATAGTTGTATATAAAATGCACTTTTTATCTTTCAAAAAGTGTTTTTCCAGTGCTTTTCATCCTATTTCTGAATTGCTGCATTTGTATATTTCAAAAGCCAGTATAAAGGAATAGTAGTGGTTAAAAAAAAAAAAAAAAAGCACTGGAGGGTTTCACTAATCATTTTTTTTGTATAATTCTCCTTTAAGGGGGTGTGGCAGGGGGTGTGTCCTATGCCTACATACTTTTGCTAACAGGTGTCCCTCATTCCCATCTTAATGAGTTGGGAGGTATGAATGATGCTTGTGAAATGGAAAAATTATTTGCCAAGGTGCGAAGAGAGAGGACCCTACCCACAGCAACAAAAGGGTTAAATAGCTTTTGTACTTCATATCATTTCATGGTTGGTGATTCACTCTAAATGACTTCCTGTTTTAAATTCCATGCAACCTATAACATTACATCTTTTCAGCACTCCACAAAAAATTAAAAATAAAACAATTAAGATCTTCCGGTTGATCAGCCCTCACCCTGGTGCGGAAACACTATGACATTCACAGTGTTTCCGCACTAATATCTAACTTTTTATCATTGTTACTGTATGACTCTTGCTTCTCCAGAAGCCTAAAGGAAAGAATACTTTTATATAAACATAATCTAAGTACCAATCAAAAACCAATATTGAGTGAAAACAAGTAGGAGGAAATGTTATATGCATCCAGAATAAACAGTGCAATCAGGAGTAGTCATTACACAGCTGCACGCTGTAACAGCGACACTTGGAAACACGTAAAAGAAAAAGCTATAATCATTTTTTTTTATCATTGCTTAATTCTATTGAGCTGGTGTAGAACATTCTTCCAAAACTCAATGTAGCCAAGTTCCGGACCCCTTGAGTCCTAATGGTGACCTCCAGAGTTTGGGACAGCCGACATCCTTCTGTGTAAAGTGGGTTGCAAGGCATGGTGGGTGTAATACAAGGTAGATTGATGGGCGCCAGACACTTCTTGAATGCAAAGAGATTTATTGTCTCTTAAACAGAACTGTGGGAGAGGGGGTTAGGGCCAGGACACCCTTTAGTAGATGCAATTAATTGGCAGACTCTGAGACCTCTATAGGCATACAGCCATGCAGGGAAAGGCATCAAGCTAGACACCACATCTGCATGAGTAGGACCGCTGTCTCCTATGACAACAATCTTGTAACAGTTTCTAACAATGGTTGCAACAAACTCCTTCACTTCTTCTACAATCTCCTATTGTAGAACTTCACTCAGCTGAGCTCCCAGTCTTTCACTAGACTTATGCCGCGTACACACGGTCGGAATTCTCGTCGGAAAAAGCTCTGATGGTTTTCCCGTCGGAATTCCGACGGAATTTCACTCAAACTTTCTTGCCTACACACGGTCACACCAAATTCCGACCGTCAATAACACCACGGCATACAACACGTTCGACTGCACTATAAAAGGGAAATTTATACTTCTGAGCATGCGTCAAATTGTTTCCCAGCATGCGTCGGAATTTTGCGTGTCGGAATTGCATACATATGATTGGAAAATCCGATAGAAATGTTTTCCGTCTGAAAAATTAAGAACAGGTTCTCAATCGAAAGTCCGTTGGAAATTCCGACAGAAAAAGACCAATGGGCATACACACGGTCGGAAAAGCATAACAGATCCACTCGCCACTGGAACTCCTGAGCTCTTCCGATCTTCTCACTCAGTATCTTCCTCAAGCGTCACCCCCGGGTCCCTGCTGGGTCCCTAGCTTGGCACTCACAGATACTCCTCAAGCATCAGCCCACTGGCCTGCTTGGTCCTTGGCTTGACACACAATAATGCTCCACAAGTGTCACCTCCACTGGCTGGATCCCTGTCTTGGCACCTGCTGAAGTTTTCCCAATTCTTCACCGTCCCCAGCTGGTGAGAACACTGCTCAGGTACTTGGAAATTAAGGCAGAGAAATCACATTGAACACCACATCCCAATATTTTATAAAACAAGAAGTAGGGGAGGGGGGGTAACAAACCCCAGGACTTTTAAGGTGTTTAAGATAGAAAAAGTGTGAAGACAGTTACAAAATCAATGAAATTTAATATTTTTTTACAAAGATAAAAGACATGAGGAAATTAAACCATGCATATCAAGAATTGTATGTTCCATTAAGAAGCATATATACAGACACTACCGTTCAACATGTTTTGCTTTTTTGAGCTTCTTCAAGAGATTCTGGTGGGATGTATAATATGCTAAGGATAACAAAGGAGACAGGACGGAGACCTCATGTTGATTGTTTTGATCAAACGAAAAAAACAAATCAATACTATAATATTGGCATCACATCAGTATGCAGATAATCAATTAATACAATAATGGTCAGATGAAAGAAATGTAAAACAAGTGTATGTAAATGTGGGAAGGGATAAATCTTACCCAGGCTGCTTGGAGAAAAAAAACTTGATTCAAGATGGAAAATGATACATCCCATACATATTCAGAGCACCCCACCCAGGGGTTTGTTCTCATGTGGTTGCAGGGAGAGGTGAATTTAAATACACATATCCCTAGGAAGGGGGAACGATGAGGTATGTTGAAAAAGGATTAGGTATCAATTATTGATATCGGAGGATATCAAAAACCAAATGGAAACTATAAAGTAATAGCATAAAGGTTACCTCGAATAAGTGCTAGAGGGATTGAATCAATGTTAATGTCTTGCTGGTCAGAAATCAAGTCCAGCATGGAGTATGCGTCTAAGGAGTATCCAGCTAGAATATGGAAGGAGCATATGCGGCTGGACCCACTTAGGGTAGATGGCACTGTTCAAGTAGTACTCACAGAGAGGAAATCTAGAGAGTCATAGAAGCAAAAATAAAAAGGCCAAGACTAAATATCTTGATGAATCAATAGCTAAATCTTCTATTAGCAGAGCAATAACTTACCTACATTGAGAGAGCAATTGTGTAGAGAGAGAGAGAGAGAGGTAGGAGAGATGTTCACTCTCCCACTCGCAAAGCGCCTCTGACAGATAGTTGCGGCGGATGGGCGCATTCATGTGTTCCTCCCGTCCCAGCGGTGTCTGACGTCACCGCCGGGACACGGACGTGAAGACGTGAAGTGAAGATGCCCGTGCGCATGCGCCAGGTCTACAAAAGCGTCGCGAAGTGTGACACTGTTGGCGTCACAAGCATCCACACCATTTTTGTAAAGGGAATGTTTTTCCTCTCTCTTCATCCAATTTTTTTTTTCATATTAGTTTTCTCTTTATATTTAATGTCTGGCAATGTTAAACTATTGCTGTAAGGATTCCCTTAACAAAAATGGTGTGGATGCTTGTGACGCCAACATCATCACACTTCGCGTGCCGCTTTTGTAGACCTGGCGCATGCGCACGGGCATCTTCACTTCACGTCCGCGTCCCAGCGGTGACGTCAGGCGCCGCCGGGACGGGAGGAACACATGAATGTGGCCACTTTCCCAAAAGTGTTGAAGCTGATATAGCTGCAAAGGGTGGGCCAACTCAATATTGAACCCTTTTAAAGCAGCACTTTATACTTGTCAATACAGCAAATGATATACAATAGATTAAAATAGCTGTGCTGTCCCTTGAAAAATTACCAAAAATGATTGTGAATAATTGAACTATTTTATGTTGGTTCAATCCCTTCACTCTTTTTGGTTGATTTTTTAAAAGGGACAGCGCAAATATTTTCATCTAGGTCCACACTACTGTATTCTGGGTGCAGGAATGTACAGTATCTCACAAAAGTGAGTACACCCCTCACATTTTTGTAAATATTTTATTATATCTTTTCATGTGACAACACTGAGGAAATTACACTTTGCTACAATGTAAAGTAGTGAGTGTACAGCTTGTATAACAGTGTAAATTTGCTGTCCCCTCAAAATAACTAGCAAAAAAGGGGATTTCACCATATCAGACCAGTGTGTTTTTGCCACATCCCTAATTATATATCAAGAAAAGAGAATCCCCCTTCATTGGGACTTTAGGCAACAACCACACATATGTGAATTAGAAAATATAATTTATTAGGTATACATAAAATCATTTGATCATAAGATGACCGTGTATTTAAAAGTACATAGCAAAAATTATACACAAATGTACAAAAAATGAAAAATAAAGAAAAGACAAAAAACACAACAGGTTACAGTACATGGTTTGCGTACCGGGTACCGGAGACTACTTTATACCGGAGAGTAACAATCTTTGTCATGCAAACCACGTAACCTGTCATGTTTTTTGTCTTTTCTTTATTTTAATTTTTTGTACATTTGTGTACAGTATAATTTTTGCTTTGTCCATTTAAATACACGGTGATGGGCAAAGTGGCAGCATTTGATAGGCACACTGGCAGCATTTGATGGGCACAGTTACAGTGGCTGCAATTGATGGGCACAGTGGCTGCGTTTGATGGAACAGTGTGGCTGCAATTGATGATTTTTTTTTTTTTTTAGAATTTTTCAAATTGTTTGCGCCCCCCCAAAAATTTTGAGCACCAGCTGCCACTGATCAGGATTTATCATTTTTCAGATAGTTTGTGGACTCTATAACTATCCTACAGACTAAATATTATACACCGATTTGGGTTATTTTCACCAAAGAAATGGAGCAGAATAGATTTTGGCCTAAATTCATGAAGAAAGCTTATTTGTAAAATGATATAACAGAAACAAATAAAAACATGTTTTTTTCACAATTATCTGTCTTTAATTTATTTAGCAAAAACTTAAAAAAAACCCAGGGGTGAATAAATACCACCAAATAAAGCTCTATCTGTGGGAACAAAATGATAAAAAAATTTGTTTGGGTGCAGCGTAGCATGACCGCGCAATTGTCATTCAAAGTGCGACAGCACTGAAAGCTAAAAACTGGCTTGGGTAGGAAGGGGGTAAAAGTGCCCAGTATTGAAGTGGTCACAATGATCCACTTTTAAGTAATTTGTGCAAAACCTTTAACGCAAAAGGAAAAAAAAACTGTTTGCTGTCACTGATTATAAACTATTAGCTGGATTTCAGCTTCAATTTGTTGGTGTATTTAAATCCGGAGTGGAGACACTGTAATACAGGAGGTGTGTTTTTGGCCAGATCATTAGGTGAAAACAGAGGGAAATAAGCCAAAGAAAAGAAAACAAATGCGGCCACCACATCTAATGATTATCAAGTTGCAATATAATACACTTTTGGTTTTGGGTTTAATACCACTTTAAGCCGCACACCTAATACTTTACAATGTTGTGCACCCGGTTGTTATTATTTGGGGCTTATTTTTTCTAGGAGTCTTAAAATACTTTCCTGCTATCACACTCCAGTATTCTATGGTGGCATATCTGACTAACCCCGACGTCCTATCACAGTCTTGTATTGCAGAGGGGTGTTGGGGTGTCCAACTAGTTCCGTTACAGTGTGCTGATTACTGAGTGCAGTGGGTCTATGTCTGGTATCTATTGGACCATCATATTTATTCATAGTTACAAGCTGAGTTGAAATGTATTACAAAAATAAATAAATAAAAGACCCACAATAAAAAATACATTTATTGTAGAGACTATACACAGATGCTCCATGGATCAACAGTCTATAGCAGGGGTAGGCAACCCGCGGCACACAAAGCCTCTGATTCCAGGAGGAACAGGACTATCATTGGCCACTGCTAAAGCCAATCACAGTCCTGCTAGCCCCGCCCACCATCTGGAGGAAGATGACTTGCTTGGTTGCCACTACCAATCTCAGAACGAATGGATTTTACTGTGATTGAGAAAAACCCAATCAGTTGACAGTTTGTGGGATTATTGTTGAGCTTCTGGGAACTAATTATTTCTGAACTTTACATCACTTACTATTGAACCCCTCTGCACTCTGTGTCCCTTTAGGCCAGAGCCAGTATTCAGCGGAATGAAAATCACACCCCACTTTTGCTGCAGCGCAGAGTGACACACTTTTTCTCAGCTGCGGGGGGCCCAACTTATGATCCTGCACACAGCCCCACTGCTTTCAGAAAATGCCTCTGACCTGAGCTCATCATTTCACATCCATTCCATATGCTTGTATGTGACATCACATACATCACATACATCCCAACATGCATGTGAGCTGGATGCGAAAGGATGATCAGCAGGATGAGTGTGACAGGACAGGTAGATGTCTCTCACTGCTTCCTTTCACCACTCTACATATCACGCATATCATTGATTAGAAGAGGGCACAGCGGTGGGGAAAATGAGCAGGAGGGTACAGCGGTAGGGCAGATGTGCAGGGAGGTGCAGGGGTGGAAGAGACGAGAAGGGGGTTCAGCAGTGGGACAGAAGAGCAGGGGGGAACAGAGGGGGGCAGATGAGAAGGGGGTTCAGTGTTGGGCCAGATGAGCAGGGGGTTTAGTGTTGGGCCAGATGAGCAGGGGGGTTCAGTGTTGGGCCAGATGAGCAGGGGGGTTCTGTGTTGGGCTATATGAGAAGGGGGTTCAGTCATGGGACAGAAAAGCAGAGGGGTAGAGCAGTGGGGCAGATGTGAAAGCAGGTGTATTGGTGGGACAGATGAGTAAGGGGGTTACAGTGGTGGGGCAGGAGTGCAGGGGGGTACATAGGTGAGATAGATGTGCAGGAGTTACATTGGTGGGGCAGATGAGAAAGCGGGATACAGTGGTGGGGTAGATGAGCAGATGGGTTCAGTGTTAGGACAGATAAGAAGGTGATTCAGTAGTGAGACAGAAGAGCATGGGGGTACGGCAGTGGACCAGATGTGCAGGAAGGTACAGTGGTGGGGCAGATGAGAAAAGGAAGTATATTGATGGGGCAGATGAGCAGGGGGTTACAGTGGTGGGACAGAAGAGCAAGGGGGTACAGTGGCGGGGCAGATGTGCAGGAGGTAAAGTGGTTAGAGGGATGAGAAGGGGGTTCAGCAATGGGACAGAAAAGACCTGCCTGAAACCCAGACACATGATTCAGACTGGACTATGGCTTCCCAGCAGGGTTGCTGGCTGCAGTTGTCTAAGCCGAGTGTGTCTGTTACACTCTTTTTCATGCTGCCCAAAGCCAGCACTAACAACCCCCTCCCCCCTCTAAAACACACAGACAGGAGAGGAGAGAGGGCTTGATCTGCACCTCTTCTTCCCGCCCCTCTGCCTCTGTGTCTGCCACACTCCAATCCCCAGGGATGTGCCTCAGAAAAGGAAAGTCCAGCAGCCTCAGATATATCTGGATGAGGGGTACTGAATGCCAAGGGGTGAGTGAGCTTACATTAGAGTTCCCCTTTACACCAGAAGCCACAGTGTTCCCCCTTACATCAGAGTTCTCAGTGCTCCCCCTTAAATCAGGGTTCCCAGAGCATCACTTATGCTAGAGGCCCCAGAGTTATCCCTTACATCAGAGTCTGCAGAGTCCTCCCTTACAGTGAAAAGGAACTCTGAGTTCAGATGTAAAAGGGGAACTCTGTGGACTCTGATGTAAAGGGGGACTCTTGTTATTACCTTCATATGATTAGAAATGTTATTTAATAGAATAATATATGTATAGTTTATACTATAAAAACAAATTGCTGTGCGCCGCTAAAGTGTTTGGGTTTGACTTGATGAAAAGGTGGCAACCCTAGGTTACAGTGGTGAGGCAGAAGAGCGGGAGGGGGGTACAGTGGTAGGGCAGATGTGCATGGGGGGTACAGTGGTGGGAAAGATGAGGGGCGGGGGGTACAGTGGTGGGGCAGATGAGCTGGAGGCTACAGTGGTGGGGCAGATGAGCTGGAGGCTACAGTGGTGGGGCAAATGAGCTGGAGGCTACAGTGGTGGGGCAGATGAGCGGGGGGTACAGTGGCGGGGCAGATGAGTGGGGGGTACAGTGGTGAAACAGATTTGAAGTGTGGAGTTGCAGGAATTGGGACTGATCTGAGGCGTGAGAGTGTAGGATGTTAATTTATCACTATTAAGTAGTTTACAGCATTTACTTTTAAAAAATTATTTTCGTGATTGAGAGTGTGAAGTTGTCTTTTTTGTGTTATAAAATCAGAAAGCCTCAATTTCTTTGAAAAAAAATTTCGGCACACTGTGCTTAAAAAGGTTGCCTACCCCTGGTCTATAGTGTCATTTCAGATATACATATTAATACCTATTTATATTTTGTGTATTTAGAGACACATAACACTGCACAACTGCTGTACAAGCATAGTGGAGGTAAGACTATAAAAAAAAGTTTATTAATGGAGTTGATTTACTAAGGTTGTCGGCACGTTCACTTTGCAAAGTGGATGTTCCTTTAGCTTGGTAAATAAGGTGAAGCTAATTGAAAATTCACTTTGAAAAGAACAGTCATGTGCAAAGAAAATATATATATATATCATTAGACGATTGAAGTCAGCACAGATTCGCCTCATTCATTAACAGCACATACTCCTTACTAAATCAACCCTAATGTCCATCCAACTGCATATCAATGTCTATGACTTCAATCAGGCTTTAAGTGTCCATATCAAGTAAAGCAGCAGTGGTATTGTATGTGGAATCCACAGATTTCGAATACACCATTATATGGCCGTAAAGCTGCTTTAAGGGCTTTTTCAGACAGGCGGTAATGCTTAACACCTTCTAAAAAGCAATCTACAGTGGATTGCTGTCTGCAGAAGTTGGCAGACATTCAGGAGGTGTTATTGCTGCTCCTGATGAGTATTGTTTTGTTTGTTTTCTTTTTTGGGCTTTTCTTTAATTGCCAGAACTGCAAGCCAAGTGTTTGCTGTGCGTTTGCAGTCCAGCCCCCTTAGTTCTCAATGGGGGACTTTGACTGCTCCCAATGGGCGAGGGGCAGTGCTTCTGCAGCCAAAGTTAAAGAGGAAGTAAACCCTCTCCAAAAAAAAAAAAAAACACCCTACAGGACATAGCATACTAGCTCATTATGAATTACTTACCTGAGATCGAAGCCCCCGCAGCGACCCTCGTTCCGCTCCTCCGTCGCCGCCATAGCTCTTGAAATGACTTCCGGGTATTGCTGCTCTGGCGCTGTGACTGGCAGCGATGACGTCACTCCGACGCATGTGCGTGGGAGCCGGCAGTGGCGGCATGATCGCCTTCATTAACGGCACGCTCAGTGCGTCTGCGCCATTGTCTGCGGTGCGCATCCGCTGTAGACATCGGTGCCCGTTTTTGGGAAAATATCTCCTTAAGCGTGTAGGTTAAAGCAGTTTCCACAACAACATTTTTTTTTTTAACCTCCCTGGTGGTATGATTCTGGCTGGAATTTTGTGCTGAAAGCGGTACAATTATTTTGCATGGAAATTTGGCGTTTTTATATTGTAGGCATGCAATTCTTATGAATAACTCACTTAAATCTGTCCGAACCAGAGTCTAGTAGACATCCCGGGTATGATAAAGTTTGAAACACAAAATCATAAATTATAATATAATAAAAATATATATAAAAATTATTCAATAATGTAATCAAATCAAAAACACTGAAATTTGCTCAGTTGCAGAATAGTCGCTGTCATTAAATTTATTGTTTGATGATAAATTGTGATTCTAATTTATTATCGGTGTTTTCTAGCTGGTCTAAAACCACTTTTGACATAAAGGGACACTTTTTGGTTGCTATGGACAATCTCCAGTTTCCAGGCAGAAAAAAAATGTTTTATTATATAAAATGACATGCAGGGCACTGGGCAGACCACTAGGGACAAAGGGGATGTGTATTTTTTGTATACAGTACTGTAATCTGTAAGATTACAGTATTGTATATGTGTTGTGTTTTAAAACTTTTTTAAATTTGGCGCGGATCTCCGCTCCCGGGTGTCGTAACGTCACAGGGAACGGAGATCGGCGGCACTCGGCACTGTGTGAATCGAGCGAGTGGACGGCTCGCTCACACAGCGGGGAGACATCGCAGGATCCAGGGGAAAAGGTAAGTAACTTCCACCCTGTATCTGGCACGCAAGCCCGAGTCTGGCTCGGGGTTACCGCTCTCAGCATAAAAAACTGGACCCGAGCCAGACTCGGGGTTACCGCTAGGCAGGTTAAGTCAGCAGCTACAAATACTGCAGCTGCTGACTTTTAATAATCGGACACTTACCTGTCCCAGGGTCCAGCGATGCTCATCTTCCCCTCCGCTCTGCGGCTCCGGCATTTTAACTGTGGCACCCACTGCGCATGCGTGAGCCGTGACTGGCCGTGCAATCATCTGGGACCTGTCACGTGTCCCAGATGATCACCTAGAGGGAGGGGGGAGAGGTGATCTCCCTTCCTGTGCTGATGGAAGTGACGTCAGGAGCCCAGGTGCTGAAGGAGGCAGACTAAACAGGCATTTAGAGGGGAGTAAAACTTTTTTTTCTCCAAATGTTTTATTTATTTTTTTATTTTTTTAAGCACATTAATAATTTTTTGGGGTGGAACTCCACTTTAAGGAGATATTTCTTTCACCTATAGGTAAGCCTTAATATATTGTAGGCTAAAGAGGCCTGTAAGGGTTGCAGCGCTATACAAATCATTCATTCATTCATTCAACCCTCCACCACCGCCTCCAGTATAAAAGGTCCCTTACTGAGAAGCATTCAGAGGAATTGCTCACACAACCAGGGACTTTCTATAATTGTATCAGAGACCAAGTGACCTTTATTAAAAAATCATTAACAATGGAGAAGAGGAATTTAAAAATGAAGTCTGAAACTATGAGAACTAAAGCATATTTTTCTGAATCATGGCTCAGCAGGAACTCCCCTTCCAATAAATCTACATTGTTTTGCAGAACAAAAAGAAGGAATCCAGCCAGAATAAATATTACCAGCAAGGTAATGAATTCCACCAAATCCGCTTATGCGGCGTACACACGAAGGGACAATCCCGCGGGATTATCCTCTGGACTGAAGTCCAGCGGATAATCCCCTCGTGTGTGGGCGCCGGCGGACTTTTTGGCGCCAAAGTCCGGCGGATTTTTTGGTGCCAAAGTCCGGCGGACTTTTTGGCGCCAAAGTTTTAAGTTTGGTTTTAAAATTATCCGCTGGACTTGGCAGTCCGGCGGACAATCGCGCCGTTAGTAGGCAAGTCCGCGGGACTTTTGAAATGAACGGACTTGCCGCTCATCGGCAAGTCCGTTCATTTAGCACGTGACTTCAGGTTACGTAGCTAGCGTAGGCAGTTACTGCCGCCGCGCTAGCTCCGTGACCTGGCATGGATTTAAAGGGACTCCCCACGCCGAAAAAAACGGCGTGGGGGTTCCCCCCAAATCCATGTCAGACCCTCATCCGAGCACGCAGCCTGGCAGGCCAGGAAAGGGGTGGGGACGAACGAGCGCCCCCCCTCCTGAGCCGTACCAGGCCGCGTGCCCTCAACATGGGGGGTGCCCTGGGGAAAGGGGGGCCGTGCGGCCCCCCCACCCCAAAGCACCTTGTCCCCATGTTGATGAGGACAAGGGCCTCTTCCCGACAACCCTGGCCGTTGGTTGTCGGGGTCTGCGGGCGGGGGCTTATCGAAATCTGGGAGCCCCCTTTAATAAGGGGGCCCCCAGATACCGGCCCCCCACCCTATGTGAATGAGTATGGGGTACGATGTACCCCTACCCATTCACCTAAGGTGTAAAATGTAAAGTACAAAAACACACACACTTTTGAAAAAAATATTTTATTGCACTGCTCCGGGGTCTTCTTCCGTCTTGGGGGTCTTCTCGCCGGACTCCCCCGCCATTTACCAAGCTCTTTTACCGAGCGGGGAAGTCCGGCTACCTTCTTCGTCGTCGCCGCCGTCGTCTGGGGGGTCTCGATCCGCCTTCAGTGGTCTTCCGGGGTCTCTTCTGTTCTTGCGGCGGTCGTCGTCTTCTGCGCCGCCGGCGCCTTCTTCTTCTTGTTCTTCTTCTTGTTCTTCTTCTTGTTCCGATGTTGACCCGATGCTCTCTCTGCCCGGAATGGCAGAGGCGCGCTGCGCTGGGACTTATATAGGGACAGAGTCACATGCTCATGTCACATGGTGACCCCGCCCCCTTGTGATGTCACAGTCCCAGCATCCTCCGGGACTGTGACATCACAGGGGGGCGGGGTCACCATGTGACATGAGCATGTGACCCTGTCCCCATGTCCCTATATAAGTCCCAGCGCAGCGCGCCTCTGCCATTCCGGGCAGAGAGAGCATCGGGTCAACATCGGAACAAGAAGAAGAACAAGAAGAAGAACAAGAAGAAGAAGGCGCCGTGGGGATTCAATTTAAATCCATGACAGGTGACGGAGCTAGCGCGCCGGCATTTGCTGCCTACGCTAGCTACGTACCTGAAGTTACATTAGAAATGAACGGACTGCTCCGTGTGTGGGCAAGTCTGTTCATTTTCAAAAGTCCCGCGGACTTTTGGCCGGCGGATTATCCGCCGGAGAAGTCCGTGCGTGTGTGGGCAAGTCCACACGCTCGGAAAGTCCAGCGGACCCAGCTGGAAAGTCCGGCGGGATTGTCCGCTGGACTAGGTCCGCCGGCAAAAGTCTGCACGTGTGTACGCGGCATTACACTGCCTCTGTCGCTATATGTATTGCTATTTAGAAAATGGGAACGTGCGTTGCTCCAATCTCATATACTGGCTGCAATTAATGTTAGCAAAACAAAGGTTAAAGGGTAAGGAAAGGCTGTTATCTATAGCTACAAACAAGAGATATTTTAGTTTTAGTTTGTAGTTGTGTATGCTGAAAAGTGCAGTAAGAATGCAAAACAAAAACCAAATGGCTGATGGATCCATCCACAGCCTCAGAAGCTTCTTAGAGGAATACGACTCTTGGCCCATTTTCTGTCAGTTACCAGGCACATATTCATGACCATTCGAACATTTTAGGTTGGCATATCTACCATAGGATTGCACTATTTTCAAATTAGGCTGGCATAAGTATCATGTAATACTAATATATGTATGTGGTTTTTTTTTGTTTTTCTGTTGTCACTGGTTTTGTATGTTTACTGTGTGTATAACTGTAAACATTTTCTCTGTTTGTCTGTATTTTTGAAAAATTTATAAAAACGTATATTTAAAAAATAAAATAAAATGCAAAACAAAAAATATGTATTTATAAAGATAGTTTAGGTCCATCATCATTCAGTTACTGCTTGATTTTATTTACTAAATTAATTAAATGGTTTGACCTAACAAAACCAGTTCATTATTAAAATGATTTAATACAAAATGTTTTAATGTTATAATACAGTACTGTAATTGCTCAAAGTTCTTGGAAAGATTGATGCTGTAGGATATTTGTTTGAGCTTATGTCGCCACCTGCTGGCTGTTCATTTAAAATGATATTAAACCCTCCTGGTAATAAAATAATAAATGTAGCTGCATACCTTTATACATCATTGCCTCCTGTCCCCTGTTTTGTGCAGTCATTCCAGCCTTACCAGCCTCTGAATGTTGCAGTGTGCTGTCCTTTAGGGTGCCCCCTTGGCTCCAGTGTTTCCCTGGGGTATCACTGGATGCATGTGCCCCTGCTGCCTCCTACATTTTCTCGAATGCATGCACATTAGGGTCACTAATGCTGTCCTGACAGTGCATGCACAGTGGGGTGAAGCTCTCCTGTGTGTGCTCTTGACCAGCACTTGTGTATTATGGGGTCACTGGCATTGCTTTGCCAGGTGTAATATCGTTTGCATGCACAGTATTGTTTTGTATTAACAAGCACGTCACATGCACAAAATGAGGCGCAACATCAGCAGTTAAGAGGACCAGCGGATGCAATGCACTATAGTAGTGAATTCGCTTCCACATGCCCTGGCAAGACAGGACCTGTGGCCCCCTACAGCGCACATGCAGGCCACGACGGCCATGCACAAGGCATGCTCACAGCCACAAATTTGGGAACCGAGATGGAGGGAAACAGGAAAAAAAAGTTTGCTGAACGTTCGACCGTCAAGAACGTGGTGACGTACAACACTACGATGAGCCGAGAAAATTAAGTTCAATGCTTCCGAGCATGCGTCAAATTGTTTCAGAGCATGCGTAGGAATTTTGCGTGTCGGAATTGGTACAGACGATCGGAATTTCCGATCAAAACTTTTTCCGACCGAAAAATTGAGAACCTGCTCTCAATCTTTTGCTGGCTGGAATTCTGCCAGCAAAAGTCCAATGGAGCATACACACGGTCGCATTTTCCGACCAAAAGCTTTCATCTGACTTTTGCGATCATGTGTACGTGGCATTAGAGTTCCTGAAATCCAAGCTGCTCTGTAATGCAACCAGTATTCATGGCCACTAGCTCTGGCCTATCCTCTTTGCTTTCTCCACCTTACCAATTGCCCCTTGCTGCAGCTTTTAGTCCCCCTAGGCAGCAGTAGGGACTAAGTAGCAGAATGTGGCAGCCAGGGTTTGAGTAGCATTACAGAGCAGCCCAGGATACAAGGACATGCAAGTACTGGGAGGGTTGAACACATTTGTTGTAGAGAATTTTTTTTTTTGGGGGGGGGGGGTGTGATTTGCTGAGACTTCAAACCTAAAGTTGATCCAGAGGAAGGCCTTATTCAATTTGCTCTAGCCCTTCCTGATTACCAAAGGGAATCAGATACCCATTGGATCAACAATCTATATATTTTTTTTATATACGAATTGTAAAATTCATATTTTATGTGCATTAAGAGACCCATAACACAACACAACTGCTATAGTAAAAGCAGAGGTAAGACTATGAAAATGGTGGTTGATTTACCAAAAAAGTCGAGCATACAGTGGTGTGAAAAAGTGTTTGCCCCCTTCTTCATTTCCTGTTCCTTTGCATGTTTGTCACACTTAAGTGTTTCGGAACATCAAACCAATTTAAACAATAGTCAAGGACAACACAAGTAAACACAAAATGCAATTTGTAAATGAAGGTGTTTATTATTAAAGGTGAAAAAAAATCCAAACCATCATGGCCCTGTGTGAAAAAGTGATTGCCCCCCTTGTTAAAACATACTATAACTGTGGTTGTCCACACCTGAGTTCAATTTCTCTAGCCACACCCAGGCCTGATTATTGCCACACCTGTTCACAATCAAGGCATCACTTAAATAGGAGCTGCTTGACACAGTAAGGTCCACCAGAAGATCCTTAAAAGCTACACATCATGCCGAGACCCAAAGAAATTCAGGAACAATTGAGAAAGAAAGTAATTGAGATCTATCAGTCTGGAAAGGGTTATAAAGCCATTTCCAAAGCTTTGGGAATCCAGCGAACCACAGTGAGAGCCATTATCCACAAATGGCGAAGACATGGAACAGTGGTGAACCTTCCCAGGAGTGGCCGGCCGCCCAAAATTACCCCAAGAGCGCAGCGACGACTCATCCAAGAGGTCACAAAAGACCCCACAACAACGTCCAAGGAACTGCAGGCCTCACTTGCCTCAGTTAAGGTCAGCGTTCATGCCTCCACCATCAGGAAAAGACTGGGCAAAAATGGCCTGCATGGCAGAGTTCCAAGGAGAAAACCACTGCTGAGCAAAAAGAACATCAAAGCTCGTCTCAATTTCTCCACAACACATCTTGATGATCCCCAAGACTTTTGGGACAACATTCTGTGGACCGATGAGACAAAAGTGGAACTCTTTGGAAGGTGTGTGTCCAAGTATATCTGGCGTAGAAGGAACACTGCATTTCAGAAAAAGAACATTATACCAACAGTAAAATATGGTGGTGGTAGTGTGATGGTCTGGGGCTGTTTTGCTGCTTCAGGACCTGGAAGACTTGCCGTGATAAAAGGAACTATGAATTCTGCTGTCTACCAAGAGATCCTGAAGGAGAATGTCCGACCATCTGTTCGTGTACTCAAGCTGAAACGAACTTGGGTTCTGCAGCAGGACAATGATCCTAAACACACCAGCAAGTCCACCACCGAATGGCTGAAGAAAAACAAAATGAAGACTTTGGAGTGGCCTAGCCAAAGTCCTGACCTGAATCCTATTGAGATGTTGTGGTATGACCTTAAAAAGGCCGTTCATGCTCGAAAACCCTCTAATGTAACTGAATTAGGACAATTCTGCAAAGATGAGTGGGCCAAAATTCCTCCAGGACGCTGTAAAAGCCTCATTGCACGTTATCGCAAACGCTTGGTTGCAGTTGTTGCTGCTAAGGGTGGCCCAACCAGTTATTAGGTTTAGGGGGCAATCACTTTTTCACACAGGGCCATGATGGTTTGGATTTTTTTTCACCTTTAATAATAAACACCTTCATTTACAAATTGCATTTTGTGTTTACTTGTGTTGTCCTTGACTCTTGTTTTAATTAGTTTGATGTTCCGAAACACTTAAGTGTGACAAACATGCAAAGGAACAGGAAATGAGGAAGGGGGCAAACACTTTTTCACACCACTGTATGTTCACTTTAAATAAATAATTTGTTTAATTTTCAAAGGAATTTTTTTTTCTTTTGCTTAGTAAATAAGATTAAGAGTGAGCATTCACTTTGAAAAAAAAATCCCCACTGTTTCCTATCTTAGGGAACCCCGATTTTCCCCCGGGCCTTGAGCCAGGGGAGTTCAAAAAATTGAAAGATAGAGGCATCTTCCAAGCCTCGCATTTCTTTAATCTTAATAACTGGTCAACAATCAGTGCCGGACTGGCCTACCGGGATACCGGGAAATTTCCCGGTAGGCCGTCTGCTCTCAGTGCCCTGGGGCCGCTTTTATCTATGGGCTTGTCAGCACAGCACAAAAAAAAACAGCAGCGGCGGCCGCCGCACTTTGCAATGCAGCCTGAGTGTGCGCCGCGCGTGCCTGTATTTCCTCTTCTAATCCGGGCTGCCCCCACTGATATGCCTGTCTGCCTCAGTGAGGGGAGGAGCCTGAGAAGATTTCTAGATGCATTCGGCCCGTGCGGCGCCAAGCACGGAGGCACCGCTGATTTCTCCTTCCATTCGGCCCGCCCACTAGTCTGCACGAGGAGAAGTGGACGGCCGCTCAAGGATCAGAAGAGTTAAGGTGCCTCTCTCTCTTCCCCCCTCACTCTCTCCCCCCCTCACTCTCTTCTCTCTTCCCCCCCTCACTCTCCCTCTCCCTCTCCCTCTCCCTCCCCCTCTCTCTCTCTCTCTCTCTCTCTCTCCCCCTCTCTTTCCCTCCCTCTCTCCCCCCTCTCTCCCCCCTCTCTCTCTCTCTCTCTCTCTCTCCCTCCCTCTCTCCCTCTTGTAAAAAAAAAGAGTGCATTTTTTTTGCAGAGCGTTGCAGTTTCTTAGGGGGGGGGGGCACAAACTGAAAATAAATAAATAAAACATCAATTGCATCACTGTGCCCCTCAAACGCATGCCACTGTGCCCCTCAAACGCATACCACTGTGCCCTCAAACGCATACCACTGTGCGCATGAAACGCATACCACCGTGCCCTCAAACGCATACCACTGTGCCCATCAAACGCTGCCACTGTGCCCACCAAACGCAGCCACTGTGCCCACCAAACGCAGCCACTGTGCCCACCAAATGCAGCCACTGTGCCCACCAAACGCAGCCACTGTGCCCACCAAACGCAGCCACTGTGCCCACCAAACGCAGCCACTGTGCCCACCAAACGCAGCCACTGTGCCACCAAATGCAGCCACTGTGCCATCAAATGCAGCCACTGTGCCATCAAATGCAGCCACTGTGCCATCAAATGCAGCCACTGTACCCATAAATTGCCACCACTGTGCCCATTAAACACTGCCACTGTGCCATCAAAAGCATTCACTGTGCCCATCAAACGCAGCCATTGTGCCCATCAAACGCAGCCATTGTGCCCATCAAACGCAGCCATTGTGCCCATCAAACGCAGCCACTGTGCCATCAAATGCAGCCACTGTACCCATAAATTGCCACCACTGTGCCCATCAAACGCAGCCACTGTAACATCAAACGCAGCCACTGTGCCCTCAAATTGCCACCACTGTGCCCTCAAATTGCCACCACTGTGCCCTCAAACGCAGCCACTGTGCCCTCAAACGCAACCACTGTGCCCTCAAATTGCCACCACTGTGCCCATTAAACGCAGCCACTGTGCCCTCAAACGCAGCCACTGTGCCATCAAATGCAGCCACTGTACCCATAAATTGCCACCACTGTGCCCATTAAACACTGCCACTGTGCCATCAAAAACATTCACTGTGCCCATCAAACGCAGCCATTGTGCCCATCAAACGCAGCCATTGTGCCCATCAAACGCAGCCACTGTGCCTTTAAACGCAGCCACTGTACCCATAAATTGCCACCACTGTGCCCATCAAACGCAGCCACTGTAACATCAAATGCAGCCACTGTACCTATAAATTGCCACCACTGTGCCCATCAAAACACAGCCACTGTGCCATCAAACGCAACCACTGTGCCCTCAAATTGCCACCACTGTGCCCATTAAACGCAGCCACTGTGCCCTCAAACGCAGCCACTGTGCCATCAAATGCAGCCACTGTACCCATAAATTGCCACCACTGTGCCCATTAAACACTGCCACTGTGCCATCAAAAACATTCACTGTGCCCATCAAACGCAGCCATTGTGCCCATCAAACGCAGCCACTGTGCCTTTAAACGCAGCCACTGTACCCATAAATTGCCACCACTGTGCCCATCAAACGCAGCCACTGTAACATCAAATGCAGCCACTGTACCTATAAATTGCCACCACTGTGTCCATCAATCGCAGCCACTATGCCATCAAACGCAGCCACTGTACCCATAAATTGCCACCACTGTGCCCATTAAACGCAGCCACTGTGCCATCAAGCGCAGCCACTGCCATCAAACGCAGCCACTGTAACCATCAATTGCCACCAGTTTGCCCCATCAAATGCTCCCAGTGTGCGGCCCCCCCCCCCCCCCCCCCCCCGCGCCCCCCCCCCCCGTCACTTACCTGTCTCGGGTCAGCGCATTCCTCCACGCTCCCTCCAAGTCCTTAATGTCTTCTCCCGTCCACTTCTGCTATGATTGGACGCCCGATAGGCATCCAATCACAGCACCTGATTGGCTGAGAGGCAGGTCAGTGTTAGGGAAGCGATTTATTTGGATTCCCTAATACAGCACTGTGTAAACAGCGAACGCACAGAAGTGCGCCCGCTGTTTACCAATTTGGAAGCCTATTAGAGCCGACGGCTATATATATATAAAGCCCTATGTGCTTTTATATGTGTCTTATCTATATATAATGCACTCTTCAAATATGCTTTAAAATGCATGGTTTTCCCTTTTATGAACAAGAAAATAATGACGTTATGCTGTTGGGCTGGTATAATAATGCTGTGGGGCTGGTATGAAATTTTTTCCAGGGCTGGTTTTCATTCCCAGTCCGGCCCTGTCAACAATAGATCTACTAACAAATATGGGAGGTCAGTTTAAATTACCTTTTTGGCAAGCACGACAGATTGGACACTATCTGGAATCTCTAGGGTCCCAGGAAAGCTATAATCGCCCAAGAACAAACTTCGAGAGATACTGTGAGGAGAAAGGGCCCTTCTCCCACAGTGTTTCTAAGATATACGCTTTGTTGACTGCCCCTCCAGAGCACTTTAAGATGTTAAGTCTGGGAAAGTGGGAGAGAGACTTGGAACAAAGTTTTACAACAGACCAACAACAGAAGATAATACATTTAACCTTAAACTCTTCCAGATGTACCAAGATTCAGGAATTGAATTATAAAATTCTAACGCGATGGTACTATACACCCTCATTAATGAATAAATTCTCTCAAACGGCTTCGGACAGGTGCTGGAGGGGTTGCCAAGAAAGAGGCACTATAGCACATATCTTCTGGACATGTCCAATAATTAAAAACTTTTGGCAGGAAGTCCAGAGAATTACTCAACTATTTACAGAATATCAGATTCCCTGGGACCCGGCATTCTTTCTCTTACAATCCTCACAAATTCCCATGGAGAAATACAAAAACTCACTGCTGAGTCACATGGTGAATGCTGCTAAAAGTTCTATAACTGCATGCTGGAAGAGCTCAAGTGCACCTCGGATCTCCATGTGGCTCAGCAAAGTGAGAAATATAGGGATTATGGAAAATATGATACCTACATCTATGAGTAAAAAAGAACAAATATCCCAAATATGGGCTCCATGGGAGCTCTTTTTGCAAACTGAGGAAGGTAAGAGACAGATTGGAGAGGAAGGTTGTGATTAATCTAAATAGAACTCAGGAGGTATACCTAGAGTGGACTGGACGGGCTGGGAGAGGGGGGGGTGATGGGGGAAATTTATTTTTATTTTTATTTGTTGTGGTTTTATTTTTATTTTTTTGGGGGGGGTAAGGGGGGGGGGGGTGTAGGTTTAAGCATAGCAGATAAAATAGGGGGTAATTAAGAGGGAAATGTAAAGAAAATACAGGTCTACAGATTTAGAATATAGAAAGGCAGAAGCATATAGGTAACATGAAGATAATGTGAAACAATATGAAAATGCTATGCCATATTTTTCTTTTACGCTTAAGTTGTATACTTCTGTTTCCCTGTAAAGAAATAAAGAATTTAAAAAAAAAAAAAAGAAAAAAAAGTCAATCATTTGCAAGGAAAAGAAACATTTAAAAATTATGTACAAGTAAAATAAATGAAAAGTTAATACTTGTCACTTTTTTATTCCTTATTCCTTATCTACATATAATGTATTAGTATAATACAAACCATTCACAGTTTTACACACTTGGAGAAAAACAATAGGCTCATTTGTTTTAAGAGCTGGAATACCATAAAAATATATCTTTCTATATTTCAGCTGTATATAAATACCGCCATACTGATTATTCAGACAGTGGTTGGGGCAATAATTGCATTTTTCAGTAGCTGATGTCAGGCAGCCTGGACTCTAAAACAGTCTTCCATGTGGACAGCCAGAAGCAGTTGTGGCTGAGCTGCTGAGTCTGGAGATGCTGCTGTGTGCCAGTGCTCCCTGTGTTACTGGATCAGGATTAAACTGTTGTATCTGCAAGAAACCACTGAGCCCCCTCAGGTGGTATCTTACCCCGTATAAATTGGCCAAAATGTTTCCCATGAGCTCCTCACTATGTTGGCGAGGATGTGGTTCCCCAGGTAATATTATGCATATCTTATGGTCTTGTAAAATTATCCGTAGTTTTTGGTGAAAAACATTTCAAATAATATCAGAAAATACAGGTATCTGAACCCCTACTGACCCTGTTCTGCCCCTACTTAATTTGGGTATTGACAAGTTCCCGATCATGTTCCGTGGTATAATGGCAACCATCCTACTATCTGCCAAACTATCTATTACCAGGCACTGGAAACAAGACTTGACCCCTAACCCATCCGAAATGATAATACCACCCACCAACACTTCCTATGGGAGAAATCTCTAGCCCTACATACAACACAAAACATTCCGCTCCTTTGACATTATATCGAAACCTTGGTCCCTATGGTACCCCGCATAGGTTCTTAGAACCCTGAACCTAACTGACGTAACCACATGACTTCAACCTATGCCTTAACTGACACAAACACCCTTGAATGAATGATTTGTATAGCGCTGCAAATGCGAACTGAATCGCCTCAAGGCGCTTGGTCTGTCCTTTGTTGTCTTGCTTATTAGAAGAGGTGGGTCTTGAGTTTTTTTTCTGAAGGCCTGATGGTTTTCTTCTAAGTGAATGTTGGTGGGTAGAGCATTCCATAGCCGAGGTCCTTGGACTGTGAATCTTCGTTCTCCCTTAGATTTGTAGCGGGCTTTGGGGATGAGAAGGCGGTTTTGGTTTGTTGATCGGAGGCTGCGATTAGGTATGTATTTTTTTTATTTTCTCACATAGGTATTCTCTGATATAAGATTTGTTAGTGCCATGTACTACCTTCTATATCAATATCTGTATTCTCTATGTATCTGTATTTTCTATATTTGGAATAATTCATAGTACTAGTAAGAATTTACTACTATAATCATTGTTACTATGTTTCCATGCATACCATTACCTATGATCGTAATATTATTATCGAGACAGCTATGTCCGCGTTGCTATTAGTGTACTTGTTTCCCTTTTAAAAAACAAATAAACATATAACAAAAAAAAAGAAAAAAGAAAGAAACCACTGAGCCAGAAGGACTTAAGCATGCAATAGAGACCAAACCCTGGAGCGGAGGGACCCAGCGAGCTGCAGGAGAGATAATCTGCATCTAGAATATCTATAGCTTTTCCTAGGATTGCTCCAACTGTGCTCAGAGCTTCTGCCATCCCGCTCAGAGATCACAAGGGGCAGCCTGTTCATGAGTCCAGTGTACCAGAAGCCCACAAGTAGGAGGAGACTCCACAACAAACTTCAGAGTGGTGAGAGACCACTGGTCACTATTTTTGCTAAACTCCCACTTAAAAAAACAGCAACACATTAATTTAGGATCTCCAAGGATTTACTTTGAGGATTATTTCCCCTTTCCATTGGACTTAAAGAGTCGGTTTAAAAATGCACCAACAAAGTCTTGGGACCCAACAACAACCATCAATGGGTATACTACTGGCTAGTGGGAAGGTGATAAGGTGGGACTGTGACTTATAGCCCCTGAATGTATACATTGCATATTTAGGGCTCCCTCATTAATCAGCAGGTATAAACTTTGCCCCTTGAGCAAGGTTTTGGATACACTGTGTAATCAGTATATGATAAGATCATGTTTGTAAATTGTGATTAATGCAACTGGTATTTGTTTATTGCTGCCATTACTGTTATTTGCTATTGTCACCAAAAATAAAACATCTTTTCCTTCAGCCTTGCTTTGTCAGAGAGTGTGGTACTGCCTGAAGGGTCTTTATCACCAGGGAACCCAATCATCCAGCGGTTCCTTCAGAGGTAATCGACACATATCTATGATGTTTGGCTCTTGGTGTTCGAAAGAATGTCTGTACAAGCAAAGTTTCATCTGAACCTGGGTGTGGACCAAACTGGGAGCTCAGCCCTGAGAGTGATGCTGCTGATAATAAAAGGGCTCGGTAGTAACTTTTAAATAGCACAAGCTCTTATGAAATTTATGAAGATGAAACTGCACTAAAGGAAGAAGGAACATATTTAAAGACTTTTTCCAGTAGTAGAATAACATTTGCAAACAAAAGAGTTAGTAGAAAGTTATTGTTTGATGGTTCTGTTTGACACATGAGTCCCACTACAAAGGTCACAGCAGACCAAACAAAGCATGCTACTGAAACAGAGAGATAAGTGAAGGCTGAGAGGACTTGGATATAGAAATATACCAAGAGAGAGTAACTCCAAAAGGAAAACCACACAGCAGTGTAATAGTCACAAAAACAGAAAATATTGAGATCGTTTCGGCCCCAAGACCTCTAATCATTAGCTTTACCGGATACAATTCGTGCCCAGAGCGCCAGCTAGAATTTCCACAAAAAGGCAACATTCACCACACCACAGTAAAAGCCATTAAAGACAACGTTGTCAATAGTGTTAAAAACAAAGAAAAAACCCAGGCTCACATGCATTACCCACTATCATACAAGCAGTCAACCGTATGCAGGGATGAGGCACTTAGTTGAAAGCACTGATGGCCAAAGAATTGCTGAAACAATTATGAATCTAGCTAGAACAATAGTTTAGACCCATCAAAAATAGTCCTTGAAAACAATGAGGGGAACCAATCCGTCCATATTGTGTGGACTGCTTGTTGATTAAAAAAATGCCTGCAGGAGTTTAATGGAAGATGAAGGATCAGATCAACTAGCATGTACAAAGGCTCACAGAGGAACAGAGGCAGAAGAGACTAAAGGCCCGTACACACGGTCAGAAAATCCGATGAACGATCTGCCGATTTTCTGATCATTAGTATGCTGCTTTTGACAGCTGATTACAAATTTTCAGCAGACAAAAACTAGATGTGCAGTCTTGAAAATTGTTGTCTGATGTGACCACAACGTCCAATTTTTCTTTTCATTAGTACGGTTTTCTGACAAAAAAAATAAAATTTGAAGAGCAAGACTAGGCATGCTCAGAAATGAAAGAACACATACAAAACAATTCAACACATGACAGTCAGAAAATGTTCTGATGGTGAGAACCCTTTTCACTTTTGATTTGAGACTAAAATCAAACAAAAAACTGATGAAAATACATCCAATAATGTGACCGTGTGTACAAGGCTTAACTGTTGACGTTACAGCCTGATATGTGAAGGTGAGGGGACATAACGGGAACTCAGTCCCTGGAACAAGCTCACCCAAGGCCACGCTGATGCTCCTTCCTCACTGACAGATCTGTTTATGTAGGTAGTGGGCCACCAATAAAGTCTCTTTTTTAGAGTTCCACAGACGGACGGGTCAGTGGATCAGCATGAGAGCTGATGCAAACATGGAGGTGTATAAGATGCTGATAGCACTTCTACAATCTTCAAAGCTCAGACAGCTTGGTGCACCCCATGAAAGCAGATGGCTGTACATGCTGAGAATTGATCAGGTGGGGAGGCAGATGAAAGGAGTCATGCAGGTGAGGCTGGGTCAGATGACGTTAAACCACCAATGCATTTTACTCACATGACATGAGTTTCATCAGGGCACTGTGAAAGTCCAGAACTGGAGTTTATAAAGGGTAAACTAGATATCTGGCATTTTAATTGGCTCAATCACTTAGCACAGTCTTAAAGTGGCACGCCAGGAAAAACTTTTCTAGTGGTTCATAAAAATGGTTACAAGTGTAGCAATGCAACTTAAAAACCCATAAATAGCTTGCTTATATAGACAAATAGTACCAGTATAAATCATGATGCTAATTCCCACATGTATAATAACAAAATGGCCAATATGTGGATCTAATTATAGAGGCCACCTAACACAAGCATCCATACTTTATTAGCAATATACAGTTGTGCTCATAAGTTTACATACCCTGGCAGAATTTATGATTTCTTGGCCATTTTTCAGAGAGTATGAATGATAACACAAAAACATTTCTTTCGCTCATGGTTAGTGTTTGGCTGAAGCCATTTATTATCAATCAACTGTGTTTACTTTTTTAAATCATAATGACAACAGAAATTACCCAAATGACCCTGATCAAAAGTTTACATACCCTTTTGATTTTGGCCTGATAAAATGCACACAGTTGACACAAATGGGTTTAAATGGCTATTAAAGGTAACCATCCTCACCTGTGATCTGTTTGCTTGTAATTAGTGTGTGTGTAAAAAATGTCAATGTGTTTCTGGACTCCTGACAGACCCTTGCATCATTCATCCAGTGCTGCACTGACGTTTCTGGATTCCGAGTCATGGGGAAAGCAAAAGAATTGTCAAAGGAAAAGGTAGATGAACTGTATAAAACAGGAAAGGGATATCAAAAGATATTCAAGGAATTGAGAATGCCAATCAGCAGTGTTCAAACTCTAATCAAGAAGTGGAAAATTAGGAATTCTGTTGAAACCAAACCACGGTCAGGTAGACCAACTAAAATTTCAGCCACAACTGCCAGGATAATTGTTCAGGATGCAAATACCCACAAATAACTTCAGGTGAGATACAGGACTCTCTGAAACCATGTGGTGTGGCTGTTTCAAGATGCACAGTAAATGGTTCGATACGCTGTGTTTTGGGAACCATTGCGTATATTAGCAATGTGTTCCCCAACGCGCATAGCCAAAGTTCCGGGAAGTGCGTCCCACGTATTGAAACCCACACTTGCATTTCAGCACATAGGTGACATGCCTGGTGTTGAATGTGATAAAACTTTTTATGGGATATTCTTTGTGGGTCCGGTTTGATTTAAAATGTGTGCGTTTCCTAGGTGCAGTCAAAGTGTTCCTACAAGGTAGATACTTGCCATATCTGTAAAAGCCTTTAAAAACAAACATGATGTTTTTTGGTTGATTAGGGGGATCAGGTATGTTTTTAACTAATTTGGTTCTGAGTCCAGGGGGCCTATGATAAATAAACTTAGGTCTATTTGGTAAAATTTCCCTCAGTGTGGGATTTTTGTAAAATCGGCCAATACTTCTTAAAAATGTTCTCAAGATGTTTATACTGTTTATTGAAACCTGTTATAAACCTGATGTCTCATGTGGTTTCTTGTTTTACTTTGGCTACACAAGTTGGGAAACACATTGCTAATATACGCAACGGTTTCCCAAAACACAGCGTATCGAACATTTTTTTCTAGTTCATGGTCGTGACCCCTCTTATTTGTCGTTTTACGCTATTGATCACGTGAACAGGCATTGGAGGGGTTCAGACATGATAAAACATATTTCCCAAAATGAATCCAATTGCTTCATCACCAATTATTAGATCCCTCTTTCTGTCCCTTGGTTTTCCCCTCGCTTATGTTTTTTTCAGTCTTCTTGGATTTCTTCAGAAGAAAGTAATTTGTAATTTTAATTTTTTTATTTTATTTCATTTATCCCAGACTACCTAATTTTGGACAGTTAATACCTGTGGCCAGCAGGTGGCCACCTAGTGGGCTGTAGCACGAGTGAACAATTCACATTCAGGATGGCTTTCGAGCTGTCTATTAGGTTAATGTGTATAGATTAGCAGTACAAGCCTACGGCCGCATTATCCTGAAAACACCCAATCTCGTCTCATCTCAGAGGCTAATCAGAGTCAGGCCTGGTTAGTACCTGTGATGGGAGACCACCTGGGAATACCAGGTGCAAACTCACCACTAGGAGTCGCTACATTGGTACACTAGCTGAGTTATATATTGTCCACATTGGGTGTCTCTGTTTTATTAATGTTTTAGAATTTGCAATTATTTTACTGTATTTTCATGATCAGTTTTAATTGTATTTTATTAATCATATTTTTCAGATATGTTCTACACTGCCTAAATGCATTTTTAGTTAGATTGTGAGCAGTCCCAAGTTAATAGTAGGTAAATTAATCCTATTGGCTATGCTACAACATATGTGATCTATGTTGAAGGGATTTATGCCCTCAACCAAAATGGCGGAATTGTAACTTCCTGAGGATGGCCAATCTGATAGGCCGAAATGCATAGAGGTTGAGTCACGTGATCATGACAACTTTGGCCCATACTGGAAATCGAGCCCTTCACTGCATGAACTGATCAGGCAGATTTCACAGATGATATTTTTACCTGCTGTTCATTCTGGGTGCCAGGATATCAGGCACTCATACATGTGAGTTGAATATTTTTAAATTCTTTGGAATAAAAGTTATTTTTAAACGGTACTGCGCAATGAGGTTTTCTCTATTCTATCCATCTATATGAGGAACATTCATCATAGTTAACTAACGGTCCAGAGGATATCTACAGGGGTCGCCCCACACACGCATTTGACCTAACTAGCAATAGTTGGTCCAATCTCAAGGGTGAGTGCACATCTACTAGGGGGGCACCCTATTTTAAGCACATAAGGAGCATGGAACTACTTATCAAGTCACAGCACTGTATATGAGTTTTTCATCATTGTTCCACAAGCACCAGCACTTTTCACTAGGGACTGTTTTATTTATTTATTTATTGATTGTTTTCAGTATTTTACAATTACTTGTTTGTATGTAGCAATGTATTGCATATAGCATTTAGCGTGGTATATTTATTAGATAGAAATGGATAGATCTAAAAACAATAACGTTTCAGTATGGAAGGTAAACTAAACTTTATTGTTTTTTTCATTTACATTAAGTTCTGAAATTAACTGATGCAGTTCTTCTTTGTTCCCACCCTAGATGAACAGAACATCATCGATGTATCTTATCCAGAGCTGTACATGACGTAAATACAGCGATGACACATAGACCTCACTTTGCTCTCACCTGCCAAGATGAAGGCAGGTGCCCCCATGGAGGTACCTCCAAGTTGATGGTAGTACATCCCTGCAAATTGAATTGTGGGTGAGAGCAAAGTTTTGGGAGCCCATGGTGGGATATTTTTCGTCTAGGAAATGGGCTACAGCAGAGATGCCATATTCGCGGGGATGGAGGTGTAGAGGGACTCAAGGGATAAGAAAAAAAGTAGGGATGAGGGAACCAAGCAAAGCTCAGTTTACTGGATGTTCGCCAAACCCAGCGGGAAGTTTGTTAAACCAAACTACAAACCCCATTGAACTCCATGGGTGGTGAATCTTGTTATTTTTTTCTGGCTTTATTCACAGCTAATTTGCAAACATTTGTTTAAAAATGAATATGGCTCAGATAACATGCACCAATGAAAAAAAATCGTTTTAAACAATATTGTTCAGCAGGGAGAGGGCCTTTAAATGTGGAATAAAATGGCAACATAAAGAAAATATAATTTAAACACCATGCTTTTGGGATGCCTTAAAGTGATTGTAAGGGTTCATTTTTTTTTTTTAAATAACAAACATGTCATACTTACCTCCACTGTGCAGCTCGTTTTGCACAGAGTGGCCCCGAACCTCATCTTCTGGGGTCCCTCTGTGGCTCTTGCGGCTCCTCCCCACATTAGATAACCCCCTAGGAGAAGCGCTCTCCCAAGGGGGTTACCTTGCGGGCGCCCAACAGCAAATAGGCCAAGCTTGGCTGGAGACTTGGCCGGAGGATGTTCAGCCCAGACTCAAAGCTCATCCTTAGAAAAAAGTAAATGTAATGTGTGTAACATGTATCTAAAATACAGTTCCCAGTGTTCATATACTTGTAGCGATGGCCCGCAAGGTTGCTACGTGTTACAGCATCCACACATTTTACAGTGCTGTCAGAAATCCATTAAACACACTTCTCAGTCAATGAACAGCCTCTTGCTTGTTTTTGTTGTTTTTATTAGGGGTTTGAACTTGGTTGGGGAAAGGGACATGGGATGCTCATAGGATAAATTAGTACTTTGTAGAATACAAGTAACTGCATCACACCTCTCAGCAGAACAAGATGGCTGACCCTAAACTTGACAGTCTTTTACCTCAGCACACTTCCTCCAGCACATTACTTCACCGTCCAACATTAGTACTGCTGTCACACCATCAGCACATGACTAGGCCTAACTCTGAATAAGTCCCAGTGTCTTTATTTGACAGCCCTTTGTAGGCTGGGGCCTGTAGTACCCCTTTGTGGTAGCAACCGATTCACTTGAGAAGAATAAATGTAGATGGACTACTGATCCCAGCAAGTCCGACTTGCAAATCCTGCCCGCCCTCCTGGCTGCAGCAACTTGACACAAAACTCCCACAGTCTCTCCCTCTGGCTCTACATCCAGCTCCCCTGGCATGTCTCTTCCAGAGCTTTCCATTGTGCTTTCCACTCACCGACACCTGTCCTGGATCCTTCCTGAATGACTTTACTCCGGACGTGCTGACCAACTGTCTCCTCCAGCTCCTGTTCCAGGACACCTCTCCATGACCGTGTAAGGAGAGGCTCCCTCCCAGCTCTTGAGCTCCCCACCTGAGGTACACCCCCCCCTAGAAAAGGGGTTCCCTCAAACACGGCAGTCTAACACTCCATCATCCAGTTCACCCAGCTGACAACTCCTTCTCCAGCAGGCTGACCATAGGTATATGTAGGAGGCCTGGCCCTGCCAATCCTAGTTGGGGATTGGTCAGAGCTCCTCACATGCACCCAATGTCACTCCAGCTCTCTGCCCTGCCCCTTTTCCAGAACCTTCTCCCTGGAAACAGAAGAGGCACCCAAGAGCTGAAGCACATGTCAGTCACCTACTGCTATACTAAACCACTCCCCTGCCACCAGATCAAAACAAACAGGCCTAGCTCACAGCATAGGCCTGCTTAAATTTACCTGCACTGGCAGCTAACCCAAAAACCTACACTAGCACCTATCTACCCAAGGTAGAGGGTGCTACATACCGTGTATGTAAAGCTATACTTAAACAAGAGTTTTATGTACAAAAATACCTATGTACAAAACATGTACAAAAATATACTCGAGTACCTGGAAAAAATGTACCGTAACTCTTTCTTGGTAAAGATCTCTAAAATTTTGATCTAGCTAAAATAGTAAAAATGCCCATAACTCCTAAACTTAACTAAATCACTTGCTGCATCACCTCCAAAAATCACCTAACTGGATATAAAACAGAAAAAAAATCCCTTCAGGAAAAGTATATGCAATTTAAAGCGTTACCTACTTCTGTTCTGTAGATACAGAGGTAGGTCTTATCAATGCCTTTGCTCAAACTCATTTGTTAAGTGGAGGTGTCCTCGTTCACTTGAATGAGAACAGACTGTGGGCTCTATGTTTAAAGAAAATCTCCACCTCAAATCATTACCGTAATTTGCTTAATATCTTTATATCCTACGATCACCTGTGTCATCTTGTGGCAATACTGTAATGTAGTTTTTTTTCCTGAAATACCTCAATCTGAACAATATTGCCACTAGATGGCAACGACAATCCCAAAAAATAAACATATTAGGAAAATTACAGCGAACATTTATACAGCAAACGTTTTATATATAGACCCTTTAAGTATTTTAATAAGAAAACCTGTGGTCTAGCATACTTTTATACAAGCCCAGGCTGTAAAGTAAGATGAGAATCATTTTGCAGAGGATGGCTAACATTTGACCTGAAGCTTTGTGCAGACTTAAGACAAAGGCAATGCCGCTCTAGGTGAGAAATCAGGATTAGACCTGCTGCAGATTTATCATGAAGGCGCTTTTATAGAAAATTGGAGGTGCAGCAAATTCTAAGGGGGAAGGGGGTGCCATCATGCTCCCCGGGCTCACAGTACTGCTTTCCTAAATTGACAATTACATGAGCACCAGTACAGTACATCCGTGTTTGTTGGCTGACAATTCCTTGCCATTTGTATGCAAGACAAAATCCAGGCACATGTCTTCGGACAAAAGAGGTTTTGTCTGCGGAAAATCCAATCGTGTGTACAAGGCTTAAGCTTTGTTCCAAACCTGGACTTGGCCTTTAATTCAAAGACCAAAACCACAAATGCAGTATTCAAGTATGACAAAATTAATTGGTTCAAATGAGTTTTCTTATTTATATATATTGCAGCTAACCAATTGGCTGCTTTTTTTTTTGATTTTTAGTTTTTCTTTTTATTTCTTCTCCCTCTTCATTTTCATCTGGTGATCTGGCCATTAACACACTTCTTGTTTTGGGATGTCCCCACTCTGTCGGAGGAGTAACAGAGATGCCTTTGGACAGCAGTATTGTCAGTCTGGGAAGAAGGTCGTGTTAGCTGCACTAGCATATCTAGATGGAGTTGACTAACAAATTCAAACACTGCTACCGCTATCACTTTTTAAACAGTTACAGCAACATTTTTTTCCTTCTGGGATTAAGATATAGATAAACTAATAAAAGCTGATCATTTTAAGCACCTGTCAGTGTTAAATAGTTTGTCTCAACCCACTAACTGACACTTTTGCTGGACAGCCTGGTCTGTTAAAGGAAGTTGAAAAATAACAGACTTACTGGCCGGATCACCAGGTGAAAGTACAAGAAAAAAAACTTTAAAAAAAAAAATACTAATGCACTCAACTCATCAAAGAATTGACAAGCTCCGATATATTCAAATTATGTTTTTGGGTTTTATACCACTTTACGGCTCTGCATTTTCTTTTTGAACTAAAGCTATTATGTTTTCAGCTTCTAGTCTTGTACAGTTTTCTATAAGCATTTTAAATGCTCCTTGGCGTCCTTTGGCATTATACCAATTTATTAGTAGTTGACGTCTTTCTTCACGAGCATTATTTGGATTATTCCTTTTACTGTCTTCTAGGTCTACTGGTTTTAAATGTCTTGCCACCAATTTCTGAACGGACTCATGTCCCATTAGTCTAGAAATTTCAATCAGGTGACTGTCCAGGTCAATGCCTGAAATGAAAATAAAATATAGTAGGAGGTGAATGTGTGTACAAACATCAACTTGCAAAAAGGTTTACATTTTTATTAAATTAGATATGAAACAGAAGGCACAAATAATGATTGTAAATGCCAGGACAAATGATCGGTGGTGTAGGAATGCGTGTATCTTCCACATTTAGGCAAAATGTGTGCACAAATTGTTCCTTTTTTTGCCGATTCTTTACACAATTGACATTCTGATATTTCTGTACTTCATTTATTCGTAGTCTCAAATTGCTTTGTTAAGTTTAAGGAACCACGGCTAAAATCAATTTACTTTTTTTAACTGGACTATTAACATTTATTTGAAAATTATGATACGCCAAATACATTTTTTGTAAATAACATTATTGGATTAAAAAATAATTTATTTATAGAATCACCTGAACAGGAATTGAAAATTGGGGCTCACTATCCTCTACTTGTTTTTCGAAATATGTACATTATAGACACATAAGAAACTGACAGAAAACCAGTAATGCCCCATACACACGGTCGGATATTCCGATGGAAAAAGTTCCGATCGGATTATGTTGTCGGAAAATCCAAACGTGTGGGGGCTCTAGCGGACTTTTTCCGTCTGAATTTCCAACGGAAAAAATTTGAGAGAAGGATCTAAAATTTTCCGTCAACAAAATCCGATCAGACTTTTTCTGATCGTGTATTGAGAATTCCAACGCACAAAGTGCCACACATGCTCAGAAGAAATTTGAAAACGAAAGCTATTGGCTACTGGCCTCTACGTAGTCCCGTCGTACATTTTCGGATTTTCCGACAACTTTGTCCGACCGTATGTATGCAACACAAGTTTCGGCCAAAATTTGTGGTCTGAATGTTTGACCGTGTGTACAAGGCATTAGGGATCTTGGATGTACAAAACAGGTCCCATGGAACTGAATACTAAGGACATACCTTTTATGCCCTGCATCCCCACTCATATGACGCCCTCCCGCCCTGAGAGCTGCGCCGCCTGGCCGTCAATAGACAGCCGGCGGTCAGCTAGTGGTTAACAACTTTTACATCTTCTTTCATTAATGCACTGGGGTTGATTTACTAAAACTGGAGAGTGCAAAAATCTGATGCAGCTGTGCATGGTATCCAATCAGCTTTTAACTTCAGCTTGTTTAACCACTTCCCGCCCGGTCAATAGTAAATTGACGTCCGGGAAGTGGCTTCGTTATCCTGACTGGGCGTCATATGACGTCCTTCAGGATAACAGCCGCCGCGCGCCCGTGGGGGCGCGCATCGCGGCGATCGGTGGAGCGGTGTGTCAGTCTGACACACCGCTACACTGATCTCGGTAAAGAGCCTCCGGCGGAGGCTCTTTACCACGTGATCAGCCGTGTCCAATCACGGCTGATCACGATGTACACAGGAAGAGCCGTTGATCGGCTTTTCCTCACTCGCGTCTGACAGACGCGAGTAGAGGGGAGCCGATCGGCGGCTCTCCTGACAGGGGGGGTCTGCGCTGATTGTTTATCAGCGCAGCCCCCCCTCAGATGCCAACACTAGACCACTAGGGAAGCCCCCAGGACCACCAGGGAAGCCCCCAGGACCACCAGGGAAGCCCCCAGCATGTGGATGGCCAGGTACATCCCCCATGGCCATCCACATGTTAAAAAAAAATCAAAAATATGCCAATCAGTGCCCACAGATGGGCACTGATTGGCACATCATATTTAATAAAAAAAAAAGTAAAAAAAAAGGATTCCCAGCAATGCCACCCATAAGTGTTATCAGTGCCACTCATCAGCGTCCATCAGTGCCACCTATCAGTGCCCATCCGTGCCCACCCATGCCCACCTATCAGTGCCCATCCATGCCACCTATCAGTGCCCATGCATGCCACCTATCAGTGCCCATCCATGCCACCTATCAGTGCCACCTATATGTGTGCATCAGTGCCACCCATAAGTACCCGTCAGTGCCGCCTATGAGTGCCCATCAGTGCCACCTGAGTGCCCATCAGTGCCGCATACCAGTGCCACCTATCAATGCCCATCAGTGCCACCTATCAGTGCCCATCAGTGCCGCCTATCAGTGCCCATCATCAGTGCCACCTCATCGGTGCCCCCTAATTGGTGCCACCTCATCGGTGCCCATCAGTGCCGCCTTATCAGTGCCCATTAGTGCCGCCTTATCAGTGCCCGTCATTGAAGAAGAAAACGCACTTATTTACAAAAAAAATTAACAGTGACAAAGAAAAACTTGTTTTTTTGCAAAATTTTCGGTCTTTTTTTGTTTGTTGCGCAAAAAATAAAAATCGCAGAGGTGATCAAATACCACCAAAAGAAAGCTCTATTTGTTGGAACAAAATGATAAAAAATTTGTTTGGGTACAGTGTAGCATGACCGCGCAATTGTCATTCAAATTGCGACATCGCTGAAAGCTGAAAATTGGCTTGGGCGGGAAGGTGTCTAAGTGTCTGGTATTGAAGTGGTTAATTAAGCTTTGACAAAGAAACCTGGAAGCTGATTGGTTTCTATGCACAGCTGCACCAGATTTTGCACTCTCCAGTTTTAGTAAATGAACCTCAGTGTATCTCCCGGGTTTTTTATGGGTTACATATAGTTACATAGTTGGTAAGGTTGAATAAATACAATAGTCCATCCAGTTCAACCTGTGTGGGTGTGTGTTCGTGTAGATAATCATTTCCCATATCCCTGTATATTGTGTTCACTAAGGCCCCTTTTACACTGGGAAGCTTTGCAGGCACTACAGCACTAAAAAATAGCGCCTGAAAAGCACACTGAAACAGCCTTTCACACTGGAGCAGTGCGCTTGCAGGATGCTAAAAAAAAACTGCAAGCAGCATCTTTGGAGCGGTGAAAGAGAGTGTGTATACCGGTCCTAACCCGCTCCTGCCCATTGAAATCAATGGGGCAGCGCGGCTATAACCGCCAGCAAAGAGCCACTGCAGCGATGCTTTGCCGGCAGTTTTAAGCCTTTTTCTGCTGCGAGTCGGGGTTTAAACCGCACCGCTAGCGGTCGAATAGTGCCGCTAAAACGACAGTAAAGGGCGCTAAAAATTGCGCCATTTTACCACTGGCGCCAGCACCGCCCCAGTGTGAAACCTGGCCTTAGATGCACGTCCAAGAGTCTATTAAAACAATCAGTATTTCCTGCTGACACCACTGATTGTGGAAGAGAGTTCCACATCTTTTACTGCCCTGACAGTAAACACTTTAGACAGTCTTCAGATTTTACTTCATACTTGTAAGGTTTATCATACAATATTAACCGCATATATCTCCTGTCATTCAGAAGTCCCAAGAGGAGGTGATGTTTGATGTCCAAATAACCCCCCCCCCCCCACTTTTTTCTCTTTTCTTATCTCTCCCCTTCTCTACTCTTTACCTTCCTTTTCTTTCCTTTAAAATCTACTCACTCCATACCATCTCTTTTTCATGCTCAAGTTCAGGTCATGTCATCCCTGATATGTTATTCTAGTATTCCCTATTACAAACAGTCCAAATGGCTAATATGGAATATGCCTTCTTTATGTTTCTCCACTCCATTGTTAGAACCTTACAGTTGATACCATATCATCATCCCAATGACAGAACTCTGTTACCTATATATGCAGTACTTCTACTATATATGTGAAATGATAAAATTAACCATGTCAATACCGGGCACTTTTACCCCCTTCCTGCCCAGGCCAATTTTCAGCTTTCAGCTCTGTCACACTTTGAATAACAATTGCGCAGTCATGCTACACTGTACACAAACTACATTTTTATCAGTTTGTTCACACAACTAGAGCTTTGGTGGTATTTAATCACCACTGGGTTTTTTTACTTTTTTCTAAATAAAAAGAAAAAAAGACAGAAAATTTAGAAAAAAATAACATTTTCTGTTGTATAATTTTGCAAATAAATAATTGTTCTTCATAGATTTAGGTCAAAGTGTATTCTGCTACATTTCTATGGTGAAAATAACCCAAATCAGTTTATATTATTTAGCCTGTGTGAAAGTTATAGAGTCCCCAAACTATGGTATATATCTGAAAATGTATCAATCCTGATGTACGGACACCCTATTTAATTTCTTGAGGCTTGAAAGGACAGTACAGACATTATGCACCTGAACGTTTCATACAATAACCACTGGGGGGGGCACACGCGCGCCACGAGAGGCCCAATAGCTCCCCACAGAGATAGAACAGCGGTCTGCTGATGTAAACAAGGCAGACCGCCATTCTACCAGGCATGGATACTGCGATCATGTGTTCCTGCTAATCTAGAACACGGATCACTGTGTTCATGCAGTGAGCCCACCCCCCCCCCCCCCCACAGTAAGAACGCACAAACAGGGAACACACTTAACCCTTTGATCACCCCTGATGTTAAACCCCTTCCCTGCCAGTGTCATTTATACAGTGACAGTGCATATTTTTAGCACTGATTACTGTAATAATGTCTTCCCCCCGAGGAAGATACAAGTTAATCCTGGTATCGACACGCGTAGGGGAGGGGACAGGACGCTGCAGGAGGCAGTGGAGCGTTCTCAGCTAAAGGAAAGGACACATTACTTCAGCAGTATCCCTGAGCTTGTAAAGAGTGGTGCACTCAAGCACCCACAAAATGTGAGTACCCCACAGTAGGGGCTAAGTTTTATTCATACAATAAATTGTTTAAACTATATCACACTATCAAGTTTTTTTTTTCATCATACACATGTGGAACGCGTTACCAGCAACCAGCCCAGGATTTCAACATAAACACTGAACCCAGAGGTGGTTCATATGCGTGTTCTGACCAGGCTTAATTGCAGGGTCACATGCTCTAAGGTGAGCGCCTATACTGAAGGGGGGAGCACCAGAGTAAACACAAGAAGACGTTTTGCCATCACCAGTTGCTTTGGATGTTTTGAACTGTGAATGGACTGTATATATAATGCAAGTCAGCTTGTGAATCAAGCAAAATAGCACTTTTCACATGGCACTTCATGGGAACAGGTTTGTGAATTTTTTGAGCACATATATATTGGGTTTATTTATGACAGATGTTGATATTTGGGTATTAATGTATATATTTTATTGTGTTGCACAGAGTCACTTTAATTAAAGTGGTTGTAAACACGTACAGACCACTTTGACCTACAGGTAAGCCTAGATTAAGGCATACCTGTAGGTCTAAGAAATATCTCCTTAACCTAGGAGATAGGAGATATTTTACAAAAAAAAGGGCACCGCTGTCTACGACGCATGCGCGCCGTAGACAACGGCGCAGGCGCAATGCGCGCGCCGCAAGTGAAGGCAAACATGCCGTCACTTATGGCTCCCGCGCGCATGCGCCGGAGTGACATCATTGCTGCTCTGGCCACTTACAGCGCCGGAGCAGCGATACCTGGAAGGAAGATGGACGCTTCGTGCAACAGGGAACAGCGGTGACATCACTGGCTCCTGTGTCAGGTAAGTGACACATAATGGACTACTATGCGATGCATAGTAGTCCATTATGCTTTACCTTTGCAGGGAAACAAAGAGGAAGTACCGTAAACCCATCATGGTTTACTTCCTCTTTAATGATTAGTTGTGGCACTCATTAGCACTATATGCATGTGATGTTCTATAGGCATTAGTAGAGTGTGGATATAAGGATAAGCAGAGATACTAATCAATTAGTAGTTCACATGCTACAATATAATTGAGCACAGAGTTACACAGAGTGTCATTATATTATTATTTTTTTATGTGGTATTTTATGTGTGTATTAATTATGCATTTTTTAGGGCAGCACTTTTTCCATTATATTTTTTTGCTGAATGCATGGCCTTATGGGACGTGATCAGTGCTAGTAGCTAAATATATTAGAACTGACTAATTGTGTATGGTAGCTCGCAAGATCACCTTTTTTTTGAACACTGTAATAATGTCACTGGTTCCCAAAAAAGTGTCAAAAGTGTCAGTTAGGTGTCCGACCTCTCCGCCGCAATGTCGCAGACCCACTAAAAATTGCTGATCACCACCATTACTAGAAAAAAAATAATAAATAAATATATCCCCTATTTTGTAGATGCTATAACTTTTGCGCAACCTAATCAATATACGTTTATATTTTTTTTACCAAAATTATGTAGCAGAATACATATTAGCCTAATTTTATGAAGACATTTTTTACAATTCAAAATTGTCGCTATTTTTTTGTTTATAGTGCAAAAAATAAAAACTGTAGAGGTGATCAAATACCACCAAAAGAGTGCCCTATAGCAAAAAATGGCCTGGTCAAGAAGGGGTAAAACCTTCCGGGGCTGAAGTGGTTAAAAAAAAAAAAAAAAAAGATTTATTTTTTAACATACTGTCACCAGTGCAGTACAGCGTTATCATATAACAGGTGTGGCGGTGATCAGGGATACTGACTGGTGACCGTATGAAATAAATAAATAAATGTGATACATTTTTTTCAATTCTTTTATTTATTATTCTTTTATTTTTTATTATTTTTATTTTTTATTTTTTTTAACACACTGTGACCAGTGCAATATAATATTACCATAGTAACATTATACTATTCTGGGTAAGTGATCAGGATTTTTTTTTTTTTTTTTTTTTACACATGCTTATAGCAGTACTACATTGCTATAAGCAAGCATTTTACTAAATGAAACTGATTCATTGAGTTGGTTTTGTTTTGATTAGCTGCGATTGGCCAGAGATAATCACATGGTACAGATGGGCTGTGATTGGCCCTGTCTGTACCACGTGATCACACTGACCAATCACAGCTAGCAACACAATTGCATCCAATGGATGACAAGAATCGGCTATAAAGAGTTTATATGGTCATAGATTCTCACATACCCTGTAGTGATGGGAAGTCCGGATCTTTTAACTGAATCGGTTCATTTCGAACTACTCACTGAAATGAACCGATTCAATGAATCGATTCTTCGGTTCTTTGGTTCACTTGCTGAGTCTACTGACAAGCAAGTGAACCACAGCTCTGACTCAACCTTCTTAAATGATTAGAATCAGAAGAATGATTCTTCACAGAAGGTTGGCAGGTCCTGGGGAGGTTTTTTTCTTGTATTTTCCTTTCTCAGAGCCCAATCCTATTGTTGTTGTGTCAGACTGACCCACAAAAAGCTGTGTAAATGAAAAGCGGATTTTTGTGCATGTGAACCTCATTCTGATGGGGCAACTTCACAGGTAACATTGCTAGCCATCAGATTTTTCCGTTGTCTTTACAGTGCATGCACAGGAAAAATTTGGATTTTACTACCGCGGGCGAAGTACCCACGATAGTAAAATCCAATCGTTAGGCCCGGTTCACACTGCTGCGGTGCGGGAACACTGCGAATCTACTGCGGGTTCCCGCACCGCATGGTCTCCCGCCGGCAGTTCACACTGCCCTATGCGAGCTGCTGGGAGTGTCAGTGACATTTTAATGACACCCCCATATCAGCTTGCATATCGCAGTGCGATCTGCAAAGTCAGACAGAAATCGGATCGCATGGTGAGAACACCATGCGATCCGATTCTGCTGCGGACCGAAAAAAGGGTCCTGTGCGATTTTGGGCCGAATGCGATGCGAATTCAGCCATACTATCTGTATGGCTGAATTTGCATCGCACAGAGATCGCATATGATTTGAACTGCAGTGCGGTGCGAATCATATGCGATCTCCCGCACCGCAGCAGTGTGAACCGGGCCTTAGGCTCCTTTCACACTAAAGCAACTTGAAAGTCATGCAATTTTTGCCACAATTTTTACTGTGACTTTGATGAGATTTTGATGCGACTTGAAGAAATACTTATGTAATCTTGATGTCTCTGCCTCAAGTCGCATCAAAATCAGACCAAAGTAGTGCAGTGACTACTTTGAAGTCGCTGTGACTGGAAGACGCACAGATATGAATGGTACTCATTGGAAATCGTGGGGTACCACTTGTCATGCGACTTTGTAGTCCCAAGTCGCAGGACAAGTCACACAAGTGTAAAAGGGGCCTCATTATGCACTGTAAAGACTATGGACAAATCTGATGGCTATCAAGCTTAACTGTGAAGTTGGCCCATCAGAATGCAATTCACACGCACAAAAACAGGCTTAGCGTTTACACAACTGTTTGTGCGTCAGCATAAGTGACAATATTGGCTGCTCCTATAGATTGCTTTATCTGACAGAACACCTGCTACCCAGGTTACTGAGCACAATCCTATACTCATATGATCATATAACACACCCCAGATGCAATAAAGAGAACCTGTCACTTCAACAAACTATCACATAGGGGATTGTTAAGTGAAAAAATAAATAAAATAAAAACTAAAACCATCCCCACTGACCCTGATATCTGCATGTGAATAAATGTGCGTAGGGCATGCACATAAACAATGATTTATTCACACGTTAGCTATCACCACACCAAAAAAAAAAAATCCAAGGGCATGGAAATCTCAGGACCAGAACGCAGAACAATATTACGCAGACGGCAGAAAAATATACTATAAAGCAGGATAAAATTTATTTTTGTGTTATAAAAATGAGACTGCTCTCTCATTCAGTTATATAGCTACTAAATTAGACACATGTCCCAGAAGGGATATTTTTCCCTTTTAAAATGCATATTTCCTTTAGGATAAACCAACTAAATACTAAAGGGTTAAATAATTAATCTGAATGAGGATATCTTCTTATCATGACTCTGTCCTCTCTGTCTTGAAAGCAGTCTGTAGTGTACTACTGCTCCCTGATCACTGATTCAGTGTATTGTTCTACATCTTGTTCTGGTGGGGACTCACGGTTCTTTCAGTGTACTGAGTTCTAATAACTCATATGATTCTTTAACTCGGTAAATCGTATGATTCTTTAACTCGGTTTAGTGTGTACTCCTGACTCTTGTCGCTGATTGGTTGCAGGGAGGGGCCGAGCTCTCTCACTCTAGGATCATATTACCATTTAGCAGGCCTGCTCTGCTATGCTATGTATTGAGTGCACAGTGAACTGTTTCAAACGGATCAGTTCACTCAGATGAATCGACTCACCCAGTTCACTGAAAAGAATCGATTCAAAAGAACGATTCGTTCATGAACTGGACATCACTAATACCCTGGTTGCACCACCTAATTTGCCTACACACAAAGCGCTTGGAGCACTGGCCAACTTTGAAGACACCGATACCCTGATCACTGCAAGCAGTACACATTGACTGCCTTGTTTATCCTAATTAGGTTCTTTACGCGGCATTAGACGACAAAGTAGAAACCTATTCTGATATATTAACCACTTCAGCCCCGGACCAATTGGCAGCCAAAGGACCAGGCCCCTTTTTGCAATTCGGCACTGCGTCGCTTTAACTAACAATTGCGCGGTCATGCGACGTGGCTCCAAAACAAAATTGGCGTCCTTTTTTTCCCACAAATAGAGCTTTCTTTTGGTGGTATTTGATCGCCCCTGCGGTTTTTATTTTTTGCGCTATAAACAAAAATAGAGCGACAATTTTGAAAAAAATGCAATATTTTTTACTTTTTGCTATAATAAATATCCCCAAAAAATATATAAAAAAACATTTTTTTTCCTCAGTTTAGGCCGATATGTATTCTTCTACATATTTTTGGTAAAAAAAATCGCAATTAGCGATTATTGATTAGTTTGCGCAAAAGTTATAGCGTTTACAAAATAGGGGATAGTTTTTTTATAGCATTTTTATTAATATTTTTTTTTTTATTAGTAATGGCGGCGATCAGCGATTTTTATTGTGACTGCGACATTTTGGCGGACACATCGGACATTTTTGACACATTTTTGGGACATTTGTCATTTATATAGAATTCAGTGCTATTTAAATAGCACTGATTCCTATGTAAATGACAGTTGTAGTGAAGGGGTTAACCACTAGGGGGCGGGGATGAGTCAGTGTGACGTGTTGTGTTTATTTTACTGTAGGGGGGCGTGGCTGTACGTGTGACGTCATTGATCGGCGTTCCCGATGACAGGGAACCGCCGATCACTGACAGTCAGTGTAGGAAGCGCGGGGAGAGGTTTGTTTACATAGACCTCTCCCCGTTCTTCAGCTCCGTAACCCGATCGCGGGATACCAGCGGCGATCGGGTCCGCTGGTCCCACGGGCAGGCACATGCACGATCACGTACAGGTACGTGATTCTGCCTGCCCGTGCCATTCTGCTGACGTATATATGCAGTGGCCGGTCGGGAAGCGGTTAAGATGCCAGAAATCTTAATGATGCACTGAAACCTAACTCTGAACATTCCTGAATCCTCTGCACTTTACTTAAAGAGGTTTTAAACCTCCATGGGGATGTTGTACCTATAGGTAAGCCTAGAATAAGGCTTACTTATATGTACTGTAAATATCTCCTTAACGTGCGCCGTTCAGGAGATCTTTATTGTTTACTGCGCTGATGATGTGCATATGCTCTGAAGGAACGGGCCGCCTGTGCCATTTCTTCAGGTGAGTGTGTGGTGACCGGCGCCTCCTGCATTCATTCATGGGAGTGACATGTTGGGTATCAATTTACTCGGCATAACATTATCTTTCACAATATAAAAAAGAATATTGGGTTAACTTCACTGTTGTCTTATCTTTTAATTCAAAAAAGTCGATTTTTTCCAAAAAAAAGTGCGCTTGTAAGACCGCTGCGCAGATACGGTGTGACAGAAAGTATTGCAACGACTGCCATTTTTATTCTCTAGGGTGTTAGAAAAAATATATATATAATGTTTTGGGGTTCTAAGTAATTTTCTACCAAAAAAAAAATGTTTTAAACTTGTAAACAACACATCTCAGAAAGAGGCTCGGTCCTTAAAGAGGAAGTAAACCCTGGTGAGCTTTACTTCCTCTTTATTTCCCTGCAAAGGTAAAGCATAATGGACTACTATGCATCGCATAGTAGTCCATTATGTGTCACCTACCTGACACAGAAGCCCTCGCTGTCGCCGTTGTCCCTGCTGGCTGGAAACGTCCATCTTCGCCCCTCTTCTTTCTGGGGCCGCGAACTCCAGCTCTGTAACTCATGCGAGTGGGAGCCGCCGGTCGCGGCATGACTCCTAATGGAAATGGCACGATGTGCCCTTTCTAAAGGGCGCATGCGCTGTAGTCGTCGGCGATTGTCTTTTTAGTAAATATCTCCTAAAACGTGGAGGTTTAGGAGATATTTCAAGCACCTACAGGTAAGCCTTAATATAGGCTTACCTGTAGGTAAAAGTGGTTGTACAGGGTGTACAACCACTTTAAGTGCAATGCATATGAGCACATTATGACATTACCTTGCAGGTTAGCAAAAATGAAACAGCAGTTTACTACCACTTTAAACTACTGCCACAACCCTATTCCATGACTTTCATCATCCAATCCATGTAAATACAAAAATACAGTTTTTTTTTTTTCCTTGCACATGATTGGGTATTTTTTGCAAAGAGAGTTTCCCCCGTATTCACTAAGCTAAAGAAAAATTCCCCTGCAATGTGAACACCCTATTTTCCTTTTGTAAATCAACCCTATAGGCAGTATCCACTGAATTGTTTTGGAAATTAAAAGAGTACAATAGTCAGAGTTTACAAATCACAACTCCTGGTGTTAGAATCCCTGCCCCCTATGATGCTATTGGCCTAATAAAAAGTTAGCATGCTTCCTGGTGCACTTTACTAATTTACTAGGCAAATCTTCACAGAGCGCTAATTGGCCTTTTCACCCAAACTTGTAGCCGACATTACAGAAAAAAGTGGAATGGAAATCCTGCCTGAGCTCTAAGGCCTAATGCACACAAGAGAAAAAATGCCACCCAACATTATGAGATGGGAATGAGGGACTCCTACTAGCAAATGTATGTAGGCATAGAACACGCCCCCTGCCACAGCCTTTAAAGGAGAATTAACCAAAAAAAAAAGGTTAATTAAATCCACAAGGGATTTTTTTTTTTTTTTACACTACTATTCCTTTATATTGGCTTTTAAAATTTACAAATGCAGCAATTTATAATTTGGATGATAGGTTTCGTACTGGGAAACACTTTTTGAAAGATAAAAAGTCCATTTTACATACAACTATATAGATCAGACCAAAATGAGGGACAAATGAGGGGGAAAGAGGGACAGAGGAACATTGTTCCAAATCAGGGACAGTCCCTCGAAATCAGGGACAGTCCCTCGAAATCAGGACAGTTGGGAGCTATGGATCAGTAATACAGCGATTGAGTACAGAGCAATAAAATAATAATAGGACCTTTTACATTTCAGTGCAGTAATTTACGTAGGTACATGTGTATACATATGTGCATAAAAGCAACACTGGCAACTAGAAGAGGAGTAATCTTCTGAGGAGCTGGCTGTAGGATTTCACCATAATGAACACGTCCCACTAGATAAGACCTTCTTCCCTATGTAACATTTATACTGACAGTGACACCCGATGATTATACTATGTAAGAGACATTTTATTTCTGCCTCACTTAAAGGAACTCATGCAGCATCTGATTGTACCGAATCACATGGACAGCCAGTGTGTGAACCATGTACCGAAGGGGTGGATTTCATGGATAAAGAAAATGGTTACACAGAGTGCCAAAAATGCCGGAATTGTGATAGAGACGCAGGTGCGTAGTATTAGTAAAAGATCTTCTATAGCCGTAAATGCATCTACATTAACAAAATGAAAATAGTATAGCTTCTCTCTTTGGCCTTATGCCAGGCAATGAGTTATACTCCTCAATAAAGCCACCAGCACCAGCCACCAGGAAGAAGAAACCGGAGCAATGCTGGAGGCAATGTACAGCCCACACTAATTTTGTAACATAATTATTAATGTGGAATACCGTATATACTCGAGTATAAGCCGAGTTTTTCAGCACATTTTTTTGTGCTGAAAGTGCCCCCTCGGCTTATACTTGAGTCAAGCACTTTTCTGTAGCAGAGAATGACATTTTCCGAACCGACTTTGGGGCCCTGTATCTCGGGGGCCACTTGATGCTAAGAACCCCATGTTGTAAATACGTTTTCCCAGGTTTTTGTGGTAAAATTAGGTGCCTCGGCTTATATTGGGGTCAGCTTATACTCAAGTATATACGGTATGTGTCCCATACTAGCAAACATTATTTTGTTATCAAGTTTTTCTGGGTAAAGTTCTGCTTTAACTGACAGCTAACACTTTGTGAGTGCTGGTGTACATGTGCGCAGTGGGTTTTCCCGTCATGTACAGCTTGGGTTCTTTTTTTTTTTTGCAGTATGTTTTGTAGTATGTTAAAAAAAGTCCTAAAGGACTGCATCTTGCCATTAAAAATAAAAGGTCAAGGCAGTGTAAACATTCGAACAGTATTAACTGGACATCAATACAAAATGTGGTAATGCGGGTATTCTGGTGTAAATGCAACATCCATAGTGGAATATTTACTGAAACTGTACACAGAATTTGGTGCAGTTCTGCATAGTAACCAATCAGATTCTAGGTTTTATTGTTAAAGCTCAATTGAACAAGCTAAAGTTAGCTGATTGGTTACCAGTGATGTAAGTAACTGAGTTAAAATAAACTGAGTTACCTAACGCAGTTACTTTAGAGGGTAACTAGTAATCTAACTGATTACTTTTCCCCTCATGGTAACTCAGTTCCCATTACTTTGGCTTAGTTACCCCAATTACATCTACCGCCACTAGATGGCAGTAGTGTAATTCCGGTGTCCTGCCGAAAAAGTTCCCCCGCCGGATAAGGACCCCCTGTACTGCGCAGGCGCAGGGCTTGCGCAGTACGAAGGACTACAGAGCTTCCGAAAATTGCCGAACCTAAACAGCTCTGAGTGAACTCTACACCGCGCAGGCGCAGTTAACATGTAATTGTACGAGGCGATGCCGCACGCTCCTGATGCTCGTGCTACTCTGCAAGGGGCGTCTATCTTGTAAGTAAGGGGCGGGTCTAGTATAACTGTAACCAAGGGGCGCATTTATTATTGTTATATATCGAGCTCTGCCCATTAATTTAACATTCGCCCTCTTCTGTAGCCATCCGCCCCTTACACGATATAATAATAATAGACCCGCCACTTGCTTACATGCTATAACAGATCTGCCCCTTGGTTAGAGTAATAATAGAGCAGGCCCTTGGTTACACGATATATAACAATAATAATAAATGCGCCCCTTGGTTACAGTAATACTAGACCCGCCCCTTAGTTACACGTATAGAATATTTGAAAAAAAATTCAGTTACTTTGCTGCTTAACTAATTACTTTTCCAATGCAGAGCTGCACCCGGTGTTATAGTAAATCTCCCTCATAGATTCTAATATTGTTTAATTTTATTTCTGTTGATCTATCTTTGTTCTTTGATCTATTTGCAGGTCAAGAACAGCTACATCCATGTACAATAACCCAAAATACAGTTTGCAAATGTAGAGAAGGATTCTTCTGTTCTGACGAGAACTGCAACCGATGTCAACGGTGTACACCGTCAGTGGAAAATATCAATTTTTTTTATACTGTATGTAAATTTGCCATTGGGGGTGCAGAACCATTTGTCCCGGTCAATGTCGGGCACCATTGCTTTAAGAAGGATATTATTTACTTTGGGGATCCCTCTCAAAGCACTCCCCGAATGAAGGGTTGGTATCAGGGTGGCAGGGGGAATCACCCCTTATTCTCCCTTTCGGGGTATACTGGGATGGTTGGGCTAGGGAATTTTTAAAATTTAACATTTAAATAACAAGTAAACACTCAAATCAAAATGAACACACTTCATCCTTCAAATTAAGTGTAAAAACACTCTGTAGCATGATATCAACACCCTCACATTCTGCTAATGTTTACCTATCACCTGGCACATTGCTGGGTTTAATATGAATATGACAATTGTGCAGCCAATCCAAGCATTCATTGACAGCTGTATAATTATGTCATTAGCTTTGTTAGTCTTCTGTTTTCTTGCTCAGTCAGCCGCAGCTGATATGTGAACATCAGCATTATGCTGCAGTCATTTTTTAATAGTAAACGTCATTGGTGAAAATGTGCAATTGAATTAATATGTTAGCTATTTCTAAATCCATATGTTCGTTTTCTTGTACTTTATATTGTATATACTTTATATTGTAAATTGATGCTTATATATTTATTTTAGATGTGACAATGGAATTGCTGAGGAATGTACATCCACAAAAGACACTGTTTGCAAAAGTAAGTTCCTCTGTTACTATCTATAATACATAAATGTCAAAAGAAATTGATGTCACACATAGGGCAGTATAGAGCAGTATACACATTGGATTAGTGTGAAGTACTTATTGCACAATACAGCGTGCCATGGTCTAGAGCACATGTATCAAACACAACGTCCATGGGCCGAATCCGGCCCACCAGACCATTTCATGTGGCCCTCACACCTGTCCTGCAACTGCAGCACTGCACCTCATCTCCACCCCACCTTTTCAGCAGTTGGTAACAGAGAGGAGAACAGAACTCCTCTGCCAGATCCCGTACTTCTCTATGCAGCAGGGAGAGGCTTGTCTCTACCCCTCCCTCCTCAGTAGTCGACAACAGAGAGGAGGACAGAACACCTCCTACAGATCCTGCACCTCTCTGTGTGGCTGAAGCACCCCTTGTCTCCAGCTCCCCTGGTACTGCATTCAATAGACTCTGGCAGCTGACTCCTCTACTCGTCTGGTCCTCCTCCAGACCCTGCAATTTCTGCTTCCCAGCCCCACCCCAAGCTTTTTTCTGGCAGCAGCACAAGGTAAGGGGGTAATGTGTAATGTAAGGGAGTGTGGGGGACTCTTGACTTCTGATGGTAGGTGTACTCTTGACATGTGCCGTAAGGGGGGGGGGGGTGCACTGGACATCTAAAAACCAGCCCTTTGTGGACAACCATAATGCTGATGTGGGCCACGATTAAATTGAGTTTGACACCCCTGGTCTAGAGTATGTGATGTTCAGCATAGTGTATAGAGTGTAGCAGTCCACAATATAAATTAATAAATAACACAGAGTAGAGCAGTCAGAAGTACAGTATGTGAACTCACAGTATAGTGAACAAAGTGAAGCAATCATTAGTATGTGTCATACTGCTTAGTGTACATTGTTGGCCAATCAGAAGCATGGGATATAACCTACAGCATAGTGTACAGAGTGGGAAGTCAGTAAAAGTGGTAGTAAAGTCCCTGTTGTATACTTGTACCTACAGGTATTCCTAAAATAAGGCATTGTTTAAGAGATATTTACTATAGTAGCAGTAGGTGACACCACTGGCGCATGCACGCTGTGATCTCAGTGGACAGCATACCGTCCATTGAGAGAACCAATGCTACGGCCATGACTCCCGCGTGCGTGTGTAGGAGTGACGTCATTGCAGCGTGGCCAGTCAAACAGCTGAAGCCTGTGAACCTGGAAGGAAGACCGGGTGAAGATGGAAGCCTTGTCAGCAGTGACAGCGCGCCGATGGAGGGCTTTGCTCTAAAGTAAGTCTTTCATTATGTGCTGGTATGCAATGCATACTAGCAAATTATCCTGCAGGATAATAGGATAGTTTGCTAGTATGCATTGCATACCAGCATGTTATGAAAGACTTACTTTAGAGCAAAGCCATTTCCTTGTCAGAGAATATTCTTTTCCTTGTCTTTCATTACTAAATTTCAAAATCAACCTGTCCTTTTTCCTCTCCAGTCATCGGTGCTTTTGTCACTTTCTTTTCATTTATTTGAAGATTTCCAAATTGTATTCATAATCAATACACTCTTTTTAGCACCTCCACTTCTATTTTTCAACACGGTAGAGTTGCTATTAGTAACTGTTGCATGGCCTGGGACTTTCCATTCTCAAGCTAGTTGCCATTGATTTTTTTTCTACATTTTTGTTAAACTGTTTGTTAGATAAGTGGTGACTTGAATTGTGATAACCATTTTAGGTTTCTTCTCACACCTTCTATCCTCCTGTCACAAACACACATATTTTTTTGCGCATTTATATCTCAAACTTTAATTTTATCAATATTGTAAAGTTGTGACACATACGACAAATGGCAACATATATTTTTATCTACCTTTTACAGTCGCATCTACATTTATAGATTTTTATCTGCTTTTTACATCTACATTTATATATTTATATTTTTGTCTATAAATAACACATAGGGGTTGACTTATACAAAATCTGCATAGTAATTTGCCCAGTGAAAGTACATTAATTCTGTGCAAATGGGGGAAAAAACTCATGTAAATAGTCTATATCATGTGCTGTTCAAATGTAAATCATTGATTTAAAAAAGAAAATACTGCATTTGGCCACTAGAGGGAGCTAAGTATCATATATATAATGTCTACAATACTTATCTGCATCTGGTGGTGAAATTCTGTATTTGCAGTCATTTACAGTCGAACAGCGCAGGAAATAACCTTTTTTACATTCGCTTTTTGTCTCATTCACACTGAAATATACATGCACTTTCACTGGGCCTATGCAAATTCTTTATAAATCAACCCCATAGATTTGTATATTTTTGCTCCACTTTTTGTATCACAAAAACACAATTGGGTGAAGGATAGTTATTCATTTATATCTTGTATTACTTGTTTATTGTTATTATTTTGTACCCAAAAAATACATTTATTCTTTTAAATCTCTATTCTGTGTTTATATTTCCCTATGCACAAAATTAAAAGAGAAGCGTGGGGTTAGAAAAAAAAAAAAACACTCACCTTGTGGATGCAGCATTGATCTGATGCTGCATCTGTCCCCCGCTGCCTCTACACGAGAGATCAAAGACCATGGATCACTCAGTTCTTGGTCTTCAATAAGAAGAGAGTGGTGACTGTGCCCCTCCAGTGCTCACTGAAGCTCCAGGCTGTGAAAAGGGGGGGGGGGGAGTAACTGGCTCAAGCTCTCAATGGCTCTCGTAGGCTGAGCCAGCCACGGGTCAGAAATCTGGGTGGATCCTGACATTAAAGTTGTGATCTCTCCAGAGACTGGACCAGCTGAGTAATATCAGCGGATATATCTCAGTACCAATGGAACAACATACATGTTTGAGTACAAATTGTAATTTTATTATACACATAGATAAAAAACAGACAGTGGATGCCTGCTCCGGGGGGGGGGGGGGGGGGGGGGGGGCTCTTTGACTATCACTCTCTCAGATTTTCATTGATGGTCTAGTGGCTGTATTTACACACCTTGTGTACACCTGGTGTTGTTTTCAGCCAGTACTTTCTTTCTGTGGACTGTAGATGGGGTCTGCATATTCCCTGAAGTATCTATGCAAGTTTACTCTTTTTTTTTCCCCCGTCTATACTTGTTCATTCCGTCATATCAGCTATGGTGGAGGACTAAATTTTCCACCTCTACACATCCTCCATATTCGCCGTAGGGGAACTTGGTGGTGTCTTGGCTGTGCTCCTGCATTTCTGGACTCTCAACATTATCCTTCTGATGAAGCAGTAATAGCCTGCAAAACATGTAGAGGACCATATGTCCCGTGAGGACCTACTATACCTTCGACTCCACTTTGGAGCATACTGAGTATCAGTACAACTGTATAGACACCCCTATTTTTATACTGTTATATCTTGAACACTGGAATGTGATATTGTTGTTTGGATCACCTGTTTTTTATCTATGTGTATTATAAAATATATTTTTTTACTCAAACATGTATGTTTTTTCGATTTGTACTGAGATAGTCCTTTTCCTTTTTGGAGATGAGTTTGGGGAACTGTCTCCGCCCCCAATTCTCAAGTCTATTAGGATGATGGTACCCCCCAATCCCTTTTCTAATGTTGTATTCTCCAATATAACCTTTTGAGGCCTTCCCCCCCTTTCTGATCTTAGTAAATAAGGTGAAGCTGTGCCGACTTCTGTCATCCAATCATGTGAAAGCAAAAATCTTTTTTTTTTTTTATTTGCTTTGCATGTTAATGATTTTTTTTACCACATTCTCTAAGGTGAGTGAAACATGTTCTGTTCCTTTAGTAAATAAGCCACATTATATTCCCCCACCCATATTACACACACTGTAACTCACACCCAAAAATACCCCAATATTACCTTTACTTTCACCACCCACATTACAATGTTCTAATCTCCAGTAATTCTTTTATTTAATGTCACTCAGAATAAAATCAGCCCACTTATGGGTTTCAACCATAGGTGGTCTCAATCATAGCTGCATTGCTTGTAATAAAGAGCTCTTCCTCTTTCAATCGCTCCACACATATCCAACTGAAAATAAAAACTGAAAAGAAGCAGAGAATAACCAATGCTACTATATACAATACAACATATTCTTTATATAATCAAAAGATATTATGAAAAACCCTTTACCGAATTATAAAAAGTAGAGTAACCAAAGCATATGAAGACGTGTATAACTCACAGGCTGACAGTGCTGTATACAGTTACCCCCATCACTGATGGGAGGATGGAAACCCCATTCTTTCAAACATAGTTTGGCATGGGCGGCCATACCTTTACAATTTATTGATTAAATAAATAACAATAACTTTATTCTAAAGCATACATTACATAAAATATTTATTGATTGATGGCAAAGCGTGTTTTTTTTTTTTTTTCAATGTTTTTGCTTCTTTTTCAGATATTTCAGTTAGAATCCATGCAATAGTGTGGCCAGTAATAGGAGTTATTGTCCTAGGAGGAATAATTACTTTCATTGTCTGTAAGTATAGAAGATAAGTGTACTGTTCAGTAAGATTCAGACAAAGCTGTATCAATATTTCTGGCCTGAAAAGTGGAATTCACTAGATGCATTTATTATTTGCTATTGTACAATGAATACTCTGCAGTTTGATTCACTTCAGGGTGTTCCAGCATCCCAAGTATGATATAGGTTAAAACATCCTTTTCCATATGTATCACATATGTATCTGATTTTTAAACTGAATTATTTTATTAAATACAGAATATAAAAAGCATATTTATTTAAAACAAATCAGACATGGCTGATTACACAGTACATTCTTGGATATTGCCTCACATCCTATATTCAATCATTACTATATTGTCAGTTTATGGAATTCCATTGGTTGTTAGCTATATTCCAGCAGGTGGATGAGGACTTTTCTCAAATGTTATCCATTGGGCAGATAAAAATGTCTAAATGTGTTTTGTGAACCAAAGTCCACTTCTTCAGGAGAGCAAAAGAGTAATGTTGTATATCCAATGGCATTTGCACCATTTAATAAACACTAATGCCGCGTACACACGCTCGGAATTTCCAACAACCAATGTTCGATGGGAGCTTGTTGTCGGAAATTCCGACCGTGTGTATACTCCATCGGACATTTTTTGTCGGAATTTCCAACAACAAAAATTTGAGAGCTGCTTCTCAAATTTTCCGACAACAAAAAACGTTGTCGGAAATTCCGATCGTGTGTACACAATTCCGACGCACAAAATTCCACGCATGCTCGGAATCAAGCAGAAGAGCCACACCGGCTATTGAACTTCATTTTTATTGGCTCGTCGTACATGTTGTACGTCACTGCGTTCTTGACGTTCAGAATTTCTGACAACATTGTGTTTATGCAAGACAAGTTTGAGCCAACATCCGTCGGAAATAAATCCAGGATTTTGTTGTTGGAATGTTTTGCCTCAGTGCAGAGAAAGGACCTTCACAAAGCAGAGGCACAAGAGGGAGCATTCTGTGAAGTTTTCTTATTTTTTTCCCCCATCTTGATGCAAGTTGGATTTAACTAGGGATTGTCTTTAAGTCTAATTGGGAGATTTGGAAAGCACATCTAAAAACCCTTTTTAGTCTGTTGTTCCCTCTCCCCTATGCTTCTCTGGGTCCCCGGGTCAGACTTTCGCCAACGTTCATTATTGGGTGATGTGTGTTTTTAACAAACAATGGCTGTTTTACAAATGCTAATGGATAGATAGATGTGCAACATTCCTCTTTTTCTCTCCTGAAGAAGTAGCGTTTGGTTCATAAAACGCATTGAGAAAAGTTCCCATTTGCCCTGTGGAGTATATTTAACAACCAATGATATATTATTGGCTTAAGTGTGACTTGAGACTACTAATGGTGCCAACATCCCAAAATGTATATACAAAACAAGTTACTGTGTGTGCAGGGGTATAAAGGCACCCAGTCTTACAGACAAACATATGATAAAAAGTTTATAAATCTTTATTGTATTAACATTAAAAAAGATGAATAGAAAACAAATGTAGGCTGAACATTTGTCAAAACCTCTTATACTCTCCTGAATATAGGTACACTAATGTAAACAGTCCGACATGTTTTGAGTTTCTCTCGTCTTCAGGGGCACGGATTGAATCTTAATGTCAGAAACAGGATATATACAAGCATGCATCAAAACATTGTACCGATCAATGGTGTCTACACACAAAAAAGAATTCAGTCAGTATCAGATATATTGAATAAGTTCACCTTTTGTTAAATGTTTCATGTTACACCCATATTCAGGGTATAACATGTGACATTTTACAGATGCACCGGCCCCCGCTCTCCTTGATCCCACATTATGACAGCTAGCAGGGGATCTTCTCCCTCCGGCTACCTGTCACAATCTGCAAAAAACAGTGTTCTGTGAATGGGAAAATATTTATAAAAATTTAAATCACTCCATTGCCACATGCGTAATTTTTGAGGGCAGAAGCAAACAACTAGAGGTTCGGACTTTAAAGGCAATTTGGACCACATATGGGAATGGGAAAACTACAAGGTCCGATAGCCTTTGCAGCTGACGGCTTGTAGTTCTCAATGAGCGTCCATGGCCAGATAGATACACAGACAGTCTGCAGGACCCTGGCATTACAAGCAATGATTTACAGGTCCATTACAAAAAAAATAATAAATGCATATTTTTTTACCTGCAAACAAATTTGCATTTATTATTTTTTTTTTTATAAAGGTGAACTTATTCTTTAAAGGAACCAATAGGTGAAACTTTGTGAGCTGCCACACTAAGCCAAAATAACCTAAATAAACACAAAAGATATAATCAGCTGCCCACACTTCCCACCCCAGACTGTGATAATGCAATATATATAACACACTGTGCAGTGCTAATATGTATAAAAAAAAACATAGTAGCGCTGCACAGTTGTTTAATATATTATTCTTTAAAGGGCTTACAGTGTCAGTGAGAAGTATATGACAGTCAGCCTATAAGGATTTAACAACAACCCAGTCCATGCAGTCCTGTGACGGTCAGGCCCCAAAAAGGGAAAGGACAAGGGTGCATACTGAGACCCCCATGGCAGCATAAACGCTTATAAACACATTTGGTAAAGAAAAGAACCCCAGCTTACTAATAAATCATAAATAAAGATTTATCCAATATTGTAATCCCACCTTATATATTATTATTATTTTTTTTATACCTTTTATACTAACTAAAAAACAATATTTTTCAATCCAATGCAAGAAAAACATATAAAATATTTTTATTTGACAAAAAAATGAAGAAAAAGAAAAACAGTAGAATCAGTCTTGGGGCATGGCCAGCTGCACCAGTCCACCTGGGAAAGAAGCAGCAGCAGCCATGCCCCAGGACAGGTCAAGAAACAAAGGGCAGGTGGGTGCTGCACGGTCATAGACACATGCACCAGGCTAGTCTGTCCCTACTGAAATACAATGCAGCAAGGAGAGATGGGCTACTGTCCTCTTTTGGGTCCCCTGCTGCATATGCGCACAAGGTGTCAACCAGAACAATAGCAGCGATATCACTGCTCATGCATGGCAGCAGCACAGAGCGGCCATCTTGAAACAAGTGTTTGGGTTCCAAAAAGGCTGCGCGACTACCAGACGGACAGGACAAGAGTTTTTGAAAAATGTTCCTCCTATCTTTGTTTTTTATTCAGCTGTTTAATATTATTACAATAGAGATGTATAACTTTTTTAATCATATGGTTGTCTGCGGAGTTGGGTGCCTTTGAATTCCCACACACCCACAACTTGTTTTATAATTAATAACCAATAAAAATGCATATACTGTCAAAAGAGTAATGATTGAATATAGTATGCGAAGCAATATCCAAGAACGTGCAGTGTAATTAGCCATGTCTGATTTTATTTTTTCTTAAATATGCCTTGCTGGCCTGCACATTCATAAAATGAAGGATGTTTTAACTTATAAATACAGCGGAGTTGATTTTCTAAAACTGAAGAGTGTAAAATCTGGTACAGCTTCGAAGAGAAACCAATCAGCTTCCAGGTTTTATTGTCAAAGCTTAATTGAACAAGCTGAAGCTAGAAGCTGATTGGCTACCATGCACAACTGCAGCCATTTTTAGTGGCTCTCCCCTTGTGTACCTAGAAAGTTCAGGAATTTCTTTTTTTTATTTGCATATATTTATTATTTTATTATTAAAAACTGCTGTATAATGTATGCTAAGTCTGTATGTAAGTAGCAAGTAGTGTCATACTGACATCAGCCCAAACTTTTTTCTGTAGGTTTTTGGTGTGGGAAGAGCAGCAGTTGCACTTTAAGCTTACAAAATCCTTTATGCGTTGCTCAGTTTGAGTTTTGGCCCATTCACACCAGTTGCTACATATTAGAGTCTATAAAATGTGCTAGCAGGGGCATGTTGTGCATGCAATGCAGAAATGCAGTACAGTGTTTACTTTGTTATTTTATTTTACTTAAAAAAAAAAAAACATCTGACTCTATGCACAACAGTGCATTGTGGCATGCTGACATGCATTGTAAGGTGTTTTTATGCGTTGTATGAAACTGCAGACACGTTGCATTTTTATGCAGCACACACCAACACACTTGTATTGTACGAACAGGAAACATAACGAACAATTGTTCTCGCTGTCTTTGCCTGCATTGCTCAATGCAGGTGAGTGCAACTCAATGCTTTAGGTGTGAACAAGCCTTTACAATTGGAGGGTAAGCTTACTGCAGGGTGCAGCCCTGACAGAGCAGCTCTATTTTTTTTGTGAGGTTGTATATGCTTTCTTTATTTATTAAGATACTTTTTTGGCTAGATAAAAAAAGGAATATTTTATAACTTGTATAGTTGTTTAATTATTTTGTATTGTATTATTGTTTTACATTATTTTCTATGCTGAGATACAGATGTGAAAGGGAGCTCAGAGCTCCACCTGCTGGCTAAAACTAGGAATGCTAAAACTAATATGCCCATAGTCATGTCTACTGGACAAAAACAGACAGTGACAGTTCGAGGCCCAGTAATTAAGCAGCAGTATCACCTTATCATGGCCACTCAACACCTTTAAAAAGAAAGGCACATTTGTTAAGTACTGCAGTGGGCTTCACAAATGTATACAACACCCCGTTATTCTTATAAATGCAAAAATAAGTGTGCTGGGAGCAGGGGAGCCAGTTAAGTGACATATCAAAATGATGTGACTGGTCGCTCCTCCATTATGCTGGCGATGGATGCTGTGTCCTCTGTGCGTGTCTTCTTCCTGTTTTGCTAGGTGGACAATGAGATCGCCTCTACCTTCAGACAATCAGGTGCCAGGTATTACATCTGGGCCTCCTGATTGGCTGAGAGGTGGTTCTGTGTTAGCAAAGCAAATATTCATTTGCTTTGCAAACAAACCTGGGTGCACTGTGAGCTCAATGGTTTGCGATTGCAGTTCACCCTGCTGTAATTCAGGCACCCGGCACCCAAAAAGGGTCCGGATGCCTGAATAGGGTGACTACAGTGGCCGTGGATAGATTTGTGCAATGCATGAATCTATCCATTTTTCATTTTACATGGACACTGCCACTGGTCCAACGAACGCCGCAGGCTCCACACTACGCTCTGCAGTTTATCAATGGCAGGGAAAATGTAGAGTGCAGTATGGAGTAAACACTGGGGTGTCCAATGGATAGTAGATGGCTGTATTACTTTCCATTATAAACAGGCCCCATTATAAATGGGCTCCTTTCATTTCAAAATACAGAATGCAGATAAATCGATAAAGGGTGGAGAAGTATAAACTCTATACTGAGTTTACATATTGCAATAATTATCCTGAATGAGATTTTTTTTTTTTTTTACTGTGCAAAGTTTTTTCTGATAAAACTATCCACTAGTCTTTTCCTCTCCTTGTAATTTTAGTTTTTTTTTTTTTTTTACATTTTATTTTTCTATATTTCAGTGAAAAAATACTGCAAGAAACAAAATCAAACGGTGAGTCTATAATATACACAATAATCCTTTAAAAAATGTTATTTGTGACATAAGTGGGCAGGCTAATCCTTGCCCACAGTGTGCAGAGTTGTGCAAATATCAATCTGCAACTAAAAGTACACGTGGGCAGTAGATGGCTCTCGACTTATCATGTCATTTTTACTAGCCAGGACGTCTATAGGCTTACTGGTGGTTTACTAAAAAATTTTACTAATTACATAAATTCAATGTAAGCACTGCAGAATAACCTAATGAATTTATATACAGAACAAATCAAGGAACTATAGCTAAACTTCCCTTATTTTGATGCTTTCTTTCTTGACATAGTTGAAGCATTTGGGGTTCCGTTTTAGAATATATTTTTGATATACAAAAAATCCCCATGTTGCTCTATATTTTATACTTTGACAATGGTGATTTTCCTTTTGTCCACAGGAACAGCCTATAGTAACTCCTGATAAGGTAACTGTTATTTTTACGCAAAACCTACTGTAATTTACTTTAATAAAATCTAATTTATGACATACAGTGCATCCGGAAAGTATTCACAGCGCTTCACTTTTTCCCCATTTTGTTAAGTTACAGCCTTATTCCAAAATGGATTAAATTAATTATTTTCCTCAAAATTGAAACTCGTTTGTTTAAAATCTTTGCAGATTTATTAAAAATTAAAAACGAAAAAAAAATCACATGTACATAAGTATTCACAGCCTTTGCCATGGCACTCAAAATTGAGCTCCGGTGCATCCTGTTTCCACTGATCGTCCCCTTGAGATGTTTCTACAACTTGATTGGAGTCCACCTGTGGTAAGTTCAGTTGATTGGACATGATTTGGAAAGGCACACACCTGTCTATAAGGTCCCACAGTTAACGGTGCATGTCAGAGCACAAACCAAGCCATGAAATCCAAGGAATTGTCTGTAGACCTCCGAGACAGGATTGTATCAAGGCACAGATCTGGGGAAGGGTACAAAAACATTTCTGCAGCATTGCAGGTCTCAATGAGCACAGTGGCCTCCATTATCTGTAAATGGAAAAAGTTTGGAACCACCAGGACTCTTCCTAGAGCAGGCCGCTCGGCGAAACTGAGTGATCTGGGGAGAAGGGCCTTAGTCAGGGAGGTCACCAAGAACCTGATGGTCACTCTGATAGATCTCCTGTGTTTCTCTGTGGACAGAGGAGAACCTTCCAGAAGAACAGCCATCTCTGCAGCACTCCACCAATCATGCCTGTATGGTAGAGTGGCCAGACAGAAGCCACTCCTCAGTAAAAGGCGCATGACAGCCCATCTGGAATTTGCTAAAAGGTACCTGAAGGACTCTTAGACCTTGAGAAACAAAATTCTCTGGTCTGATAAAACAAAGATTGAACTCTTTGGCCTGAATGGCAAGCGTCATGTGGGAAGGAAACCAGGCACCGCTCATCACCTGGCCAATACCATCCCTACAGTGAAGCATAGTGGTGGCAGCATCATACTGTGGGAATGTTTTTCAGTGGCAGGAACTGGGAGACTAGTCAGGATCAAGGGAAAGATGAATGCAGCAATATACAGAGAAATCCTTGCTGAAAACCTGCTCCAGAGCACTCTGGGCCTCAGACTGGGGCAAAGTTTCATCTTTCAACAGGACAACAACCCTAAACACACAGCCAAGATAACAAAGGAGTGGCCAGGGGACAACTCTCTGAATGTCCTTGAGTGGCCCAGCCCGAGCCCAGACTTGAGCCCACTTGAACATCTTTGGATAGATCTTAAAATGGCTGTGCAACAACGCTCCCTATCCAACCTGATGGAGCTTGAGAGGTCCTGCAAAGAAGAATGGGAGAAACTGCCCAAAAATAGGTATGCCAAACTTGTAGCATCATACTGAATAAGACTTGAGGCTGTAATTAATGCCAAAGGTACTTCAACAAAGTATTGAGCAAAGGCTGTAAATACTTATGTACAGTATCTCATAAACGTGAGTACACCGCTCACATTTTTGTAAATATTTTATTATATCTTTTCATGTGAAAACACTGAAGAAATTACACTTTGCTACAATGTAAAGTAGTGAGTGTACAGCTAAAAGTGTACATTTGTTGGCCCCTCAAAATAACTCAACACACAGTCATTAATGTCTAAACCGCTGGCAACAAAAGTGAGTACACCCCTAAGTGAAAATGTCCAAATTGGGACCAATTAGACATTTTTCCTCCCCAGTGTCATATGACTCGTTAGTGTTACAAGGTCTCAGGTGTGAATGGGGAGCAGGTGTGTTAAATTTGGTGTTTCCGCTCTCATTCTCGCATACTGGTCACTGGAAGCTCAACATGGCACCTCATGGCAAAGAACGCTCTGAGGATCTGAAAAAAAGACTTGTTGCTCTACATAAAGATAACATAGGCTATAAGAAGATTGCCAAGACCCTGAAACTAAGATGCAGCACGGTGGCCAAGACCATACAGCAGTTTAACAGGACAGGCTCCACTTGGAACAGGCCTCGCCATGGTCGACCAAAGAAGTTGAGGGCACGTGCTCAGCATCATATCCAGAGGTTGTCTTTGGGAAATAGACATATGAATGCTGCCAGCATTGCTGCAGAGGTTGAAGGGGTGGGGGTTCAGCCTGTCAGTGCTCAGACCTATACACCGCACACTGCATCAAATTGGTCTGCATGGCTGTCATCCCAGAAGGAAGCCTCTTCTAAAGATGATGCACAAGAAAGCCCACAAACAGTTTGCTGAAGACAAGCAGACTAAGGACATGGATTACTGGAACCATGTCCTGTGGTCTGATGAGACCAAGATAAACTTATTTGGTTTAGGTGGTGTCAAGAGTGTGTGGCAGCAATCAGGTGAGGAGTACAAAGACAAGTGTGTCTTGCCTACAGTCAAGCATGGTGGTGGGAGTGTCATGGTCTGGGGCTGCATGAGTACTGCCTGCACTGGGGTTCATTGAGGGAACCATGAATATCAACATGTACTGTGACATAGTGAAGTAGAACATGATCTCTTCCCTTCAGAGACTGGGCTGCAGGGCAGTACTCCAACATAACAACCCCAAACACACCTCCAAGATGACCTCTGCCTTGCTAAAGAAGCTGAGGGTAAAGGTGATGGACTGGCCAAGCATGTCTCCAGACCCTATGGAGCATTTGTGGGGCATCCTCAAATGGAAGGCGGAGGAGCGCAAGGTCTCTAACATCCAGCAGCTCCATGAGTGGAAGAGGACTCCATTGGCAACCTGTGAAGCTCTGGTGAACTCCATGCACAAGAGGGTTAAGGCAGTGCTGAAAAATAATGGTGGCCACACAAAATATTGAATATTGACACTTTGGACCCAATTTGGACATTTTCACTTAGGGGTGTACTCACTTTTGTTGGCAGCGGTTTAGAAATGAATGGCTGTGTGTTGAGTTATTTTGAGGGGACAGCAAATTTACACTGTTATACAAGCTGTACACTCACTACTTTACAATGTAGCAAAGTGTAATTTCTTGTCACATGAAAAGGTATAATAAAATATTTACAAGAATGTGAGGGGTGTACTCACTTTTGTGAGATATTGTACATGGTATTTTTTATTTTTTTATTTTTTATAAATTTGCAAAGATTTCAAACAAACTTCTTTCACGTTGTCATTATGGGATATTGTTTGTAGAATTTTGAGGAAAATAATTAATTTAATCCATTTTGGAATAAGGCTGTGGATACTTTAAGCACTGTGAATACTTTTCGGATGCACTGTATGTACAATGTTGCATCAGTGTTGCATCAGCTGAACTGCCCTGATAGATGTGTGATTATGTTTGCATTCAGTCTGCATATAACTTAAAGTGGTTGTAAAGGCTTTAAGCATTATGCATTAACCACTTCAGCCCCGGACCAATTGGCAGCCAAAGGACCAGGCCCCTTTTTGCGATTCGGCACTGCGTCGATTTAACTGACGGTTGTGCGGCGTGGCTCCAAAACAAAATTGGCGTCCTTTTTTTCCCACAAATAGAGCTTTCTTTTGGTGGTATTTGATCGCCCCTCCGGTTTTTATTTTTTGCGCTATAAACAAAAATAGAGCGACAATTTTGAAAACAATGCAATATTTTTTGCTTTTTGCTATAATAAATATCCCCAAAAAATATATAAAAAAATTTTTTTTTTTCCTCAGTTTAGGCCGATACGTATTCTTCTACATATTTTTGGTAAATATTTTTTGGTAGCGATTATTGATTGGTTTGCGCAAAAGTTATAGCGTTTACAAAATAGGGGATAGTTTTATAGCATTTTTATTAATATTTTTTTTTTACTAGTAATTGCGGCGATCAGCGATTTTTATTGTGACTGCGACATTATGGCGGACACATCGGACATTTTTGACACATTTTTGGGACATTTGTCATTTATACAGAAATCAGTGCTATTTAAATAGCACTGATGCCTATGTAAATGACAGTTGTAGTGAAAGAGATAACCACTAGGGGGCGGGGAGGAGTCAGTGTGACGTGTTGTGTTTTTTTTTACAGTAGGGGGCATGGCTGTACGTCTGACGTCATTGATCGGCGTTCCCGATGACAGGGAACAGCCGATCACTGACAGTCAGTGTAGGAAGCGCGGGGAGAGGTTTGTTTACACAAACCTCTCCCCGTTCTTCAGCTCGTAACCCGATCGCGGGACACCAGCGGTGATCGGGTCCGCTGGTCCCGCGGCCGGGGTCACGGAGCTCTCAATCGGGTCACGAGCGCGCCGCTGGCGGCACGCGCGCGACCCACAGGCAGGCACATGCACGATCACGTACAGGTACGTGATTTTGCCTGCCCGTGCCATTTTGCCGACGTATATCGGCGTTAGGCGGTTGGGAAGTGGTTAAGATAAAAAGCCTTCTGTGTGCAGCAGCCTCCCTAATACTTACCTGAGGTCCCTCTCTGTCCAGCAGTGTCCACAAATGTCTCAGCCATCCGAGATTCTCCTTCTTGATTGGCTGAGACACAGCAGCGGTGCCATTGGCTCCCGCTGCTGTCACTAAAAGTAAGCTAGCCAATCAGGGGAGAGAGGGGGTGGGGCCGGGTCGAGGCTGCGTGTCTGAAAGGACACAGGGAGCTGTGACTCAGCTCAGACGGCCCCATAGCAAGCTGCTTGCTGTGGGGGCACTGAATAGGAGGGAGGGGCCAGGATCACAAAAGAGGGACCTGAGAAGAAGAGGATCTGAGCTGCTCTGTGCAAATCCATTGCAACAGAGCAGGTAAGTACTGTATACCATGTTTGTTATTTTTATAGGAAAAAAAGCAGAGAAAGCAAGACTAGCTGGCTAGAATGGCTAGAATGTTTTTGAAGAGCCACAAATCAGTGTTTTGCAGGAGCCATTATTAAATAATTTGTGCCTTATTTCACAATATAAAAATAATGTCATGTCTGTTGAATGATTAAAGCCTTATATGTGAAGCAGTGGTATGGCCTTACTCAACCTTTTAACGCCCAAATTAACCTTTGTATTTATTATTGCAATGCACTCGAGTTGCATATGTAGCACTACCCCCGTAGGCGTTGATGAATTCAGGGTTCCTCCCTGCTGCACAGCCAGTCACACAGCATTTCCTTCTTACATCAAACACAAAAAATCAGTCCTTTGACTTGCTTTTGTTATTTTTATTAGGGGATGATGGGGTAAGGGATTATGGGATGCCTAACTTGAAAATGTCCATAAAACAGAACCAGGGACAACTTCCTCCCTATTTACAGATTACTCTTATTCCTTCCTCCTTCACAAACTTGGTTCCCTTTGTACATAACTGCTGGCTCACTCCTGGGGGAACTAACAGTATTTTTTTTAGCTCAGCAACAGCCCATTACAGGCTAGGAACTCTCCATCCCTTTGTGAAGTAGCATACAGCATCTTGCACCACCTTCTGCTTCTCTGTAGACTCCCCAGGGCAAGATTGGGTGAAGACTTGGCACACCACTGTCTTCAAGAGAGCACTGCTACAGATGGCAGTCTCTCCCCTTGTCTGTCCCTGCACCGTCTCTCCTTGCTGTCTCCGCTGCCTCTCCAGTTAGGGTCCCTCCAACTGCCTCCTGTGGTGGGATCCTTCCAGGCCAGCCTCCCGAGCTCCAGCCCGAGGTAAACTCCACCAGCCTGGCCTAGGCTGACAAGGCCCAGGCCTAGGGCAGCACTTTGCAGTGGGGCAGCATGGAAAGAGTCCCCCCAGTTTATTTTTTTACCATCCCTGTAAAACCATAGCCAAACAGGAAGTGAGAGATAATCTATGCAAATTAGGGGAATCCATTGCCCCCTCCCCCAGGCCCTCAGAACTAGTGTCCCCACTCAAAATTTTCAGGGCAGGTCTTAAACAGCAAGAGGTGTGGCCTTGACAGGAAGGGGTGAGTCATATTTAAATTAGGATGAGTTTAGTCAAGCCTAGGGCAGCACAAAACCTAAATACACTACTGTCCCCCAGTAAGGGGTCCCTCAAGAGCCACCAAAATCCTCCCTCAGCACTGCTTCTCCATCTTCCACCCGACTCCCCTGCTGGCATGGCTCATGTCTATTTAAAGGCTCTTTAGTTCCCTGCCAACCTGGGGATTGGCTAAAGGCCCCTAAATATTTAAGGTGACCCCTCCTAGTTTAGCCAAACTGGGGATTGGCTAAAGGCCCCTAAATATTTAAGGTGACCCCTCCTAGCTTCCGCCTACTATTTTCTAGAACATTCTCCAACATTCTAGAAACAGGGAGAGGCACCAGAGAGCTGCCAGGATGAGTCATCCAGCCCTGAACTCTAATAACCCTGACTCAGATTCAATGACTGGGCCAGACTATAGTTTGCCTACTCTCACTTTTAGTAGCACACACTAGAGGGTGCTACACATATAAAGTAATAAATATGCTACTGTTTTAGGTTTCCGTTCGTTCTGGAGTCCTGTAGCATTGGTTAAAATACTCTGTGCTGTCAGAACCTTGGAGAGCTGGACCACCGCTCTCACACACAAGCAGCTTGGTGGCTCTCCAGTGGTCCAACACACCTTCTACACAATGCTTCAACCACCAGCGCTCAAGCACCCCAAGAAGCAGATCAAGGAGTCAGCACAGGGTATTTTGAACCTTGCAGTAGCAATTAGAAACCATAATAAAGAGGCTTATTTATAACTGTATATGAAGCCTGCTACATTACAGTAATAAATACAGATTACGTTTTTAAAATAAAAACTTTGTAAATGACAGCGGTGTGCTGTCATTATGCCCATTTGCTCGGAGACTCCAAATTAAGCACCCAAGTTGATTGAGAAAAAAAGGCTGTGTGGCCCTTTAAAAAAATCCAGTATGTCCTGCCTCCAGTTTTGGCAGCTTTACCAAAACTTGCTACAGATTCAGGGAGTTCTTAATATTGCCACATTTAGATAGCAGAGTATTTCTTTGTAGCCTGTCTTTGTGGCACTGCTTATGAATTCAGCAGGCAGTGTCTTCATTCATTTAGAAGTAATTAACCCATCAATAACCCAATCACCCAGCAGGAAATGACACTGCTGCCAAATTGCATTGAATTTTCTGACAGTTTTTTTAGAAAGTTCCAGCATGTGAAGGTTGAAATGGAAAGGTAATATTTAAATGCAATAAATTACAAAATGGCTTGTCTGGCAAGTTTATATTATATTATTATTAATTATTTTTTTTTTTAACAAAAGTGAAATTGTCCTTTAATTTATCACTGCAGAAAACGAATTATGACTACCGATGTATAAAATAAAATACAAAGAAATCATTTTTAAAAAATCTCAATTTTGTGTACAGGAAATACCTGAGCCTTCTGAGCCTTTAATACCAATACTTCCTGTAAGTATCAAATGCATATTGTGTGAGACTGCTGTCAGGATAACAGAAAAATATGATTCTTTTTTTCATGTATTTTCTTTTACATTATGGACATACAATATACTTTTTTGCATGATATTACACGTTACATATACAGTGGTGTGAAAAAGTGTTTGCCCCCTTCCTCATTTCCTGTTCCTTTGCATGTTTGTCACACTTAAGTGTTTCGGAACATCAAACCAATTTAAACAATAGTCAAGGACAACACAAGTAAACACAAAATGCAATTTGTAAATGAAGGTGTTTATTTTTTAAAGGTGAAAAAAAATCCAAACTATCATGGCCCTGTGTGAAAAAGTGATTGCCCCCCTTGTTAAAACATACTATAAAGCCCCATACACACGGTCGGACTTTTTCATCAATTTGGTCCGATCGGACAAGGTTGTTGAAAAATCAGACCGTGTGTATGCACCATCGGACAGTGTTCGTCGGTTTGTCCGTCGGACAAAGTCTTATCTCCTGCTGGAAAGATTTCCCGTCAACCCGGTCCGATCACACCAAATCCGAGCGTGTGTACGCTTGTCCGACGGACAAAGTGCTACGCATGCTCAGAAGAAATTCTGTGACGGAAGCGCTCGGTCAGGTAAAACTACCTTTCCTAATCGACACAGCACATTCGTCACGCTGCAATGTTAAAATGTCTTTAATGCAGCGCATTCTCTTTTTCTTTACAATGCAACAAGAATGACATCTTTTAGCTGCTCCTATTCACCCGCACTTCTCACAAACTTACTTCTTTATTACTTTGCAGCATTTATACACTACATGTTTATTTTTACTCAGATCGTAATACAATCTTTCTTATTTTTTTACCCAGATTTTTTTTTTTTGGGGGAATACATATTTGAAGGAGATTTTTTTTTTTTTTGGAGGGGGTTTGTATGTCTCAACTTAGCAAAACCACATTATTAACATTTGTATTTCTTGCTTACATTTACTAGGAGTTTGTTGGTTGTTGGTGCCCCTTGTTAATTCTAGGATTAGTGAAATGTACCTGCCTACTCAAAGAAAAACTGTCATTGTAGAAAAGTAAAACACAATAGTCAATGATTATTTCAAATCAAAAAAACCTTTATTTAGGTCTCAGCAACAGACCAAAGAGGAACGCAGCCATGGTGAAACTTGGGGAATTTGCAAAGCCTTGGACACCCATGGCAACCATCATTTTACAGACTTAAACAATTGGGGGCATGAAGACTACCTATCTAAATAATAAGGGAGCGCAATCTGGTCCTGAAGTCCAAAACATCCGGAACTGCAGCAGATGCCATCTAGGTCCCCAGGCTCTGGTACTACGAGAGGCTCCATCTTCTCTCAGACCAGACTGAGTCCAGGTTGTCACTCTCTTGTCTTCCTTGTACGCTTCCTTCCACGCCGTGGTGCTGGTGCTGGTGGGGTGGCAGAAGGAGGAGGAGGAGGCGGAGCAAGGTCACTCTCGCAAACATGTGTGAGGGGAGTCATCTCCCCAGCCATCCCCTCATTTAGTATTTTGAGGATGACCTCCTCACACATGCTGCGTTGCCCCGCCTCCATACCCGTAAATTTACTTGTAACCAAGGAGGCAAAGGCCTCCTCGTAGGTGGGTGTGGCATAGAGGGAGGCTGAGGCATCTTTTATCAGCTGGAGCGCTGACTCTCCCACCTCCCCCATGTTTTTCGCCCTTCTGTAGGGAAGGCGGAGGGGAGAGACTTGGGAGACAGTCAGGCTCCTACGCCTACCCCCCTGTTGGCTGCCACTACCCCCTGCCTCCTCCTGACTGCCACCTTCCACAGCCACCTCCTGGCTGAGGTCTTCCTGTGTATGAAAAAGGGACATAGTTTCAGTTATTTGTTCATCAAACACACACAATTCTCATCTAGTGACTGTTGCAAAATGTTTTCAAATACAAAACCATACAATTCTCAGCCCTGCAGTTTAGATTCTTCCCAAAAATGTCTCCCACACCACTGTCTGTTGATATGTCAATCACGTTAGGAAATAAGCAATTGGGGATCCTGAATTAACTGAACATCATTCATTATTCAACAAACTGGTTCCAAAACTACTATACCTGGAACAAGCTGGGCACCTGCACATATTCCTGACTGGAAGGCCCAGGTTGGTCCTCGGAATCCTCATCAAGGGTGGCGTGCGTGGAAGGACGCGTGCAAGGAAGAGTCGAGAGTGACTTCCTGACAGTAGCCTGGTCTTTGAGAAAGTGGAGCCTCTCATAGTACCAGAGCGTGGGGACATAGACATCAGCTGCTGCAGCTCCAGATGCTTGTGACTTCAGGACCTTATTGCGCTCCCGGAAATAGGTAGTCTTCATGTTGGTGATCTTCACTTTTAAGTTTGCGACGGTTGCCATGGGCAGGGTAGGCTTTACAAATGCCACCAGTTTCAGCAGGGCTGCGTACCTCTTTGGTCTGTTGCTATAATCCCTGTGTTTTGCCTGCCATAAGAGGGGGAATTGCCGGTATTTATCAATGAAGTGTGGGAGAAAGCTCACGTTGTAGAAGGCATCCATCACCTCTGCAAGACACAACGCCACACCAAACCCTATAAATTATGTCAGGCTAAACTCTCCTAATCTTCTCCATAAAGAAGCCTCAAGTTCTAATCAGTCTAGGCTAGTTATGTACCAACGTTAAATTGTACCTTCGTTTGTAGCGATCGTCTCGTGTGAGTTTTCTCTCCCCTCGTCTCCCAGATCGTGGCTACGACACAGGCGTGTGACGTTTTATATACACTGCGCATGCTTCAAACTCCGCCCGCCCCTGACGATCTTTCTCGTCTATTCCCCACCCCTTCTCTTTACGGCGTAGTGGGGAGAGCACATGGCGGGGACACAGCAGGTGCGCCACAAATATCCCACCAACGAGGAGGAGGACGAGGAAAGTCCGGAGGCAGAAACGTCCCGATCCCGGAACCTGAAATTCAAGGCCTCCAATATGTCATTTGGAGAAATGTTGGAGATGGTGGACATATTAAAGAGGAGCGACTATGATGGGAAGTATGGGCCTTACCTCAACCCCAATGTCCGCAAGGCCAAGATCATGTCTAAAGTTGTGAGAAGGCTGTACAATAATTTTGGGGTACAACGATCCAAGGAGCAACTCAGGAAACGCTGGTCAGACCTGAAACTGAGGGAGGCCGATCAGTACAGAAAGATCAAGAGAATTCTTCAAAAAAGTAAGTAGTTGTGTTTTGTGTTTGATTTCTTGCTTGCATACTGCTCCATTGTGTTTTGATTTTTACCAAGTTGTACATTCCAAAATGGCCACTTTCAGGTTCGTCTGTGCATTCGATCGTACTCAGCCTCGATCTTTCTGCCACTGTCATGGTCGTGTGTGTGTGCATTCGATCGTACGCAACCTCGATCGTTCGGCCACTTATAATACGATGTTTGGTGTTTTTTTGGGGAAAGGAAGTTTGTTCTCACTAGAAATGTCATCAAGAATGTAAAGCCAATTTATTCAATGTAAAGGAGAGGTCACTCAGTAGCTGTTTACCCATCTGGACTCTAGAGCACTAGTGCTGGGACACCCAAACCCCCTTTTTATTATGCTTTTCCACACATGTGCTCCAGTGGATACTAGAGGGGGGTCTCCATCACACAAACTTCTACCAAAAAGCTAGTCAGTTTAGCACCTTTACAAAGTGACTTCATTCATGTAGTTGACATTTGTAACTGGCCAAACTAAAATAGTGTCCGTCACTTTCAAGCAATGTTTGTCATTTCCTATTTCTGCCCTCAATAGCTTGTGTTGCTAAATCTTCCTTTTGGACATTCTCATAGGGGAGCGAAAACTTGGGCCGTCTGAGGAAACCCCCAAACCAACACCTACCAAAAAAGGGGAAAGAGCAGAAGCAGAGGAGGAGGAGGAGGAGGAAGGAGAGATCATCGAACTTGGAGAAATTGTCACCACAACAGGTGAGTGTGGGAGAACACAGCTACTGGTAAGCTAATCCATGTATGGCTGCCTCATTTCCAACACCCCATTTTTGTTTGTTTGTGGTTTTTAGGTGACGTGGATGTTGTGGAAGAAAAATCGCACTTTACCACAGAGAGTGCCCACGTACTCATCGGAGAGATAATGGTCTGCAATAGAGATCTAGATTACATAAAGCAAAACATCAATGATGTTCAACAAAAATTGAAGAACATCATTGATGTTTTAGGAAAAATATGAAAACGCACCAAGTAATTAACACACATTTGTGCCAGCTTCAGAACACATTTGCAACTTAAAAACTGTCTGAAATTTGGAACATGCACACATTGTGTCCACATGTGCTAGCTCCCACCATGGTGGATGAATGGCAACGTTTTTTTGGGGGTGCAAACACTTTACGAACTACGAAAGTGGTTGTGGTGAAGGGGTTGCACCCCCAAAAAACGTCCATTCATCCCCATGATGGAAAATGGCACTTTTGAAGCTTCTAGGCATGTGTTTTACCATCTAATGACCATTTTCAGTCCCAAATTGTGTGCATGTTCCAAATTTCCACTTTTCGGGGGTGACCCCCCCATGTGATGAAGGCAAGATGAAAACACACTTTGAACATATAGTCATGTCTGATCTTGTCTTCACTTTACAAAGTTGAACTTTCCAAGTTCCTAGGTTCTGTTTTGCTCCATGCCTGGTTTTACCAATTGCGAATGTTTGTAAACAATGTTGTAAATAACCAAGATGTTGTCAGTTTTGGCGTGAAGATTGTAAACGCACTTGGGAATGTTTTCCTAGTAAACTTTTATTTTTCTAAATGTGTGGCTTCCTTATTTAAAAAACACAATGCATTATGTATGTAAAATGAAAAGGATATGGGGGGCAATGGGTGTTATTTACTAAAGGCAAATCCACTTTGCACTCCAATTTTCTTTCCCGGGGAACTTTTTCAATGCACTTGTAGAGCATAGCGGATTTGACTTATGTAAATGACACCCACAGTGCTTTGTACGAAAACACGGAGCACAGCATTTTGGAGAATACACACATGTCAGACCTGGTGATGAAAAGGAGTATTTTGGGTGTCAGTTATGCAGTACAAACCTTCTCTAGACCAAAGATTAGGTAGCAAACACACAACATGAGAATAATCTTTTTGGGAAGAAGAGACTGTTACCTCCTTTTGCCCAGAAAGTGCATTCCCACTGTCGAAGGCAAAGGGAAAAAATGTCAAAGTAAAATAAGCTAAAAAGAAGACTGAAATGACATGAAATCATAGGTTGGTTAAAATATCAGATTTATTAAAAAATGCCTCTCACACATCGTCAGGCAGAGCAATGGCCCCCCTACCCACAAAGTACTGCATATATTGGTCCCGGACCACACGGGCATTTAGAGGGGGCAAGCCTGGACGTGCCACTCGAAGGGCTGTGAGTTCGGCATTTGGAGGGCCCTCCACATCTGGGCCAACGGGCACCACATAGTTCCTGTTATGTCTTTTGAGGAAGTTGTGCAATATGCAACAGGCAAGAACTATGTGGTTCAGTTTGTATTCCGCCAAGTTAAATGCCGTCAGGAACAGGCGGAAGCGGCTGGCCAGGATGCCAAAAGCGTTCTCCACAACTCTTCTGGCTCTGGACAGCCTGTAGTTGAAGACCCTCTGGTCCGGGGTGAGGGTCCTCATCGGGAACGGCCTCATCACATGGGGAGTCAACGCAAACGCTTCATCTGCGACAAAGACGAAGGGGAGTCCTTCGGCATTCTCCTCTGGAGGTGGCAAGCACAGACTGCCACTTTGGAGACGCCAGTAGAACTCCGTGTGCGTAATGGCCCCACCATCCGATATCCGGCCGTTCATCCCCACGTCCACATACATAAACTCGTATGTTGCCGACACCACCGCCAACATCACTACACTATTAAACCCTTTATAATTATAATAGTAGGACCCCGAGTTGGGCGGTGGGACGATGCGGACGTGTTTCCCATCAATTGCCCCTCCGCAGTTAGGAAAGTCCCAACGGCTGGCAAAGTGGGAGGCCACAGTCTGCCATTCCTGTGGCGTGGAAGGGAACTGTGGAGTGAAACAAGAAAAAAAAAATTAGTCACTTTGCACCTAAACATTGCAAGCAGATTAGACAATCAACATCTTGGAACAAGAGCATTGTCTAAAATTGGAGGCTGGAAAGTATTTGCACAGAAAAGTAGAGGCTCCCCTTCACAGATTACTCACCCCCCCATCAATCCCCCCACTTCTGATGGGCCATTGGCAATAACTAGGGGTTTTGGGGGGGGGGGTGGTGGACAGCTAACCCTCTGCACTTCATTGATTGGCAAATGGCTCAATAATGTGGGCTAGTTTGGCCAGACCCTCTGTACTTAACACTATTGGCAGGCCACAGGAAAGATCAAATAACATTTCAACCCCCCCCCCCCCCCCAAAAAGGCAGGCACAGTGTGACATTATTAAATTACCAAGCAAGCTAATAGGAGGGAAAGAAGACAAAAAAATAGGAAATGGAATGTATGGAGGCAGTCCCTTGCACTACATGCTTTGCTGAATTCATCCCTAAAGATGCGCACTATAAAGAGGTAGGTATATAGTGTGTATGGACCTTGGGAAAGCCAGCAGATAAAGGATTGGTACCATCTGACAGAGCAGTTGGGGGAGGGGGTTCCTAATGAGTTTGCCCCCCCCCCCCCCACCAAAAGAACAAAAAAAAAGGGGGCTCTACATGAAGTAAACCACACAGCAAACATTTGTGCATATTTTAGGGGGTGTTTTGGGGCAAACAATACTATGCAGCAGACAAAAGACATTGCTTAAGTGACTAGGCCATAGGTGTCTATTGGGGCAGAAGAGCATGCTGGTGAGGTAAGTGAAGGGAAAAATGCATGAAGGAGAAAAGGGGCACAGCATATTAGAACATATTGCAATCATGGTAATTAGGGAAGGAGGTCAAAAATACAAGTCATTAGCAAACAGAGCATACATAGAAGGGAATAGTAAAGTAGAAATGTTACCTTAATATAGTCCTCCTGCAGGACCTGAATGATGGCAGAACAGGTCTCTGGAATAATGATTCCCAGGGCCTGGGGAGAGATACCTGAAGAGAACTTCAAATCCTGAAGACTTCTCCCTGTCGCCAAGTACCTCAACGTGGCAACAAGCCTCTGCTCCGGAGTAATGGCTTGTCTCATGCAGGTATCCTGCCGGCTGATAAAGGGGGTCAGCAAAGCCAAAAGACGGTGAAAATCGGGGTCCGTCATCCTGAGAAAGTTCCTGAAATCATCAGGATTATTCTCCCGGATCTCATGAAGCAAAGGCATGTGCGAGAACTGGTCACGCTGAAGCAACCAATTCTTGGTCCACATACTCCTCGTCACTCTGTTCATGGACGGGTCTTGGGTCAAAGCTAAAAGCCCGACACCAATTCCGCGTACAGCACGAACTCGGCGACGAGTACGCACGGGAAACATTGCTCAGAAGGTCACAAAAGGTCGGCTGGTCAGAACGGACAAACAGAAAGCACCGATAAACAGCAAGGCCTGAAAGAACGAAGTGAATACCAGCAACGAGCAGACAATAAGCAGTGCAAATCAAAGCGTCCTATATCAAGATATAGGCCGCAATGACCATCAAATGCGAACTGACTACACGCACTAATAAACAGATACGCACGACAAGCACAAACTGAAGAGCAGTAACGATCTGAGTCAGAAAACTGAGAAGCGCGAATCTTAAGTCACCAAACTTCCACTAACTCTCGATAAACACGGGATCAGCAGAAGGAGCCCAACGGGTGCCTGACGTGGTGCTGAACTTCCCTTTTGTAATCTCGTGGACGACGACTTACGTCACAACGTTCTTCCGGACCGGATATTCCGACAACGTAGTCCGACCGTGTGTACGCAACGCCAACATCGGACAAAGTACGTCGGACAAAGTCCGACTGACCTGGTCCGCGGATTGTTCGAGCGTGTGTATGGGGCTTAACTGTGGTTGTCCACACCTGAGTTCAATTTCTCTAGCCACACCCAGGCCTGATTATTGCCACACCTGTTCACAATCAAGGCATCACTTAAATAGGAGCTGCTTGACACAGTAAGGTCCACCAGAAGATCCTTAAAAGCTACACATCATGCCGAGACCCAAAGAAATTCAGGAACAATTGAGAAAGAAAGTAATTGAGATCTATCAGTCTGGAAAGGGTTATAAAGCCATTTCCAAAGCTTTGGGAATCCAGCGAACCACAGTGAGAGCCATTATCCACAAATGGCGAAGACATGGAACAGTGGTGAACCTTCCCAGGAGTGGCCGGCCGCCCAAAATTACCCCAAGAGCGCAGCGACGACTCATCCAAGAGGTCACAAAAGACCCCACAACAACGTCCAAGGAACTGCAGGCCTCACTTGCCTCAGTTAAGGTCAGCGTTCATGCCTCCACCATCAGGAAAAGACTGGGCAAAAATGGCCTGCATGGCAGAGTTCCAAGGAGAAAACCACTGCTGAGCAAAAAGAACATCAAAGCTCGTCTCAATTTCTCCACAACACATCTTGATGATCCCCAAGACTTTTGGGACAACATTCTGTGGACCGATGAGACAAAAGTGGAACTCTTTGGAAGGTGTGTGTCCAAGTATATCTGGCGTAGAAGGAACACTGCATTTCAGAAAAAGAACATTATACCAACAGTAAAATATGGTGGTGGTAGTGTGATGGTCTGGGGCTGTTTTGCTGCTTCAGGACCTGGAAGACTTGCCGTGATAAAAGGAACTATGAATTCTGCTGTCTACCAAGAGATCCTGAAGGAGAATGTCCGACCATCTGTTCGTGTACTCAAGCTGAAACGAACTTGGGTTCTGCAGCAGGACAAAGATCCTAAACACAGCAGCAAGTCCACCACCGAATGGCTGAAGAAAAACAAAATGAAGACTTTGGAGTGGCCTAGCCAAAGTCCAGACCTGAATCCTATTGAGATGTTGTGGTATGACCTTAAAAAGGCCGTTCATGCTCGAAAACCCTCTAATGTAACTGAATTAGGACAATTCTGCAAAGATGAGTGGGCCAAAATTCCTCCAGGACGCTGTAAAAGCCTCATTGCACGTTATCGCAAACGCTTGGTTGCAGTTGTTGCTGCTAAGGGTGGCCCAACCAGTTATTAGGTTTAGGGGGCAATCACTTTTTCACACAGGGCCATGATGGTTTGGATTTTTTTTCACCTTAAATAATAAACACCTTCATTTACAAATTGCATTTTGTGTTTACTTGTGTTGTCCTTGACTATTGTTTAAATTGGTTTGATGTTCCGAAACACTTAAGTGTGACAAACATGCAAAGGAACAGGAAATGAGGAAGGGGGCAAACACTTTTTCACACCACTGTATTATATGATATTTAGAGGTTTTGTTGCACAATATTTGCAATGCGAAATTGCACAAAGCACTTTATGATGCATATTTATATATATATATATATATATATATATATATATATATATATATATATATATATATATATATATAGCTTAGATTGTATGTAGTAATTTTTTGTGAATTGTATGAATTGATTTTTTGCACATACTGCACTTACATTATATTGCATACAAGTTCAGAGAGTATGAACACCATTATAATCATGATAGCACTGTCCACTTTAGGAAAATATTACATTCTATGTCCAGTTTAAGAAATATATGATATTTTGGGATGGTATATGCAGGGCCCCTGTTAGAAATCATGGGCCCTGTACAGCATACCGGATGCCCTCCGCGCAAAAATTTCAAAACAAAAATCCCCCCCTCCTAGCACACAGATCACCATCACCCCAAAAAAAATCACCCGCCTAGCACATATCCTCTTTCTTCTCCAACCTTCTATCCTAGCACAAATCTTCTCCCCCCTGCCAGCACAAATCCCCCCCAATCCTTCCCATTAGCCAAAATTCCCCCACCCCCTCCTGGCACAAAATCCCCCCCCCCCCCCCCCCCCAGCACAATTCTTCTTTCTTCAATCCCCCTTCTAGGACAAATTTCCACAAACCCCTCCTCCTAGCACAATTCCCTATAAATTACCCTTCCCAGCACTAATCCCCCACCCCCCCCCTTCCAAACACAAACATCCCCTCTTCTGGCACAGATATCCCCTCTCATGGTTCAACCACCCCGCCCCCCCCCCCCAAACCCTCCTCCTGGCAAATATGCCCCCTATTCTTACTTCTCGCACATATCCACAAATCCCCATTACAGATAGCTGCCCACCCCCTCCCCAATTAACAGGGGGAAGCCACTAACAGCCAGGAGGAGGTGTGCTGTGCTCTCCCCTCCTGTCAGAAGAGCGCTGGTCTATACAGTACTCTTACTGTAGATCGCATTGCACTGTACATACACACACAGCACCCCCTATCCACATTTTCTGCTGCCATGAGGCGAGCAGCCCATTGAGGGGATGGGGGCAGTGTGTGTGTTCAGTGCAATGCGATCTACAGTAAGAGCAATCCAGTCTCATGTACTGTATAGACCAGCGCTCTTCTGACAGGAGGGGAAAACAAAACACAGCACACCTCCTCGTGGCTCTTTATCTCTCACCGCTCCAGCCACTAGGCTGCCATCTCATCGTCTTGGCTGTGAGTGCGGGCGGGCGGCAGAACTGAAATGTGGGTGGGCACAACCCACCCCAGCACCCCCTAAATCCGGGCCCTCTGTGTTTCTCACCTAGCAGCTAAAAAGTAGGCGGGAGGGACAGAGGGAGAAACCGTCTTTGAGTTGCTGGGTGAGAGACGCTGGCATTCTTCATTCTCTGCTCCACCAATCCTCCTGCTGTCTGGGCCCCTTGTGTGACCAGGCCCCCTACAAGAGGGCTGGTGCCCCCCCCCCCCCATCAGCGGCCCTGGTAATGAGCCATTAAACTTGTTTTGTTACATTTCCAGTTTTTGTTTAATGTGTGGTTCCTAAATACATTTTGAACAGACCATTTTTACTTTCTTTTTCTAGAAGCTGACATGTCCTGCTCACCTTGAAAGTAAGATTGCCTTTATATATAAAACACGACATGATTTAGAACGTTCTTCTTATTACATGCCTTGTGATAAAGTATATTATTAGCTAAGCTAGGTCTGAAAGACTTTGTGCACACTAGCAGTATTCAATCTCCTTTTCAATTTTCTTTATAAGAAGTCCAGGAGACAAGGAAAAGCATGCATTGATCTGTGTGCAAAAAAACAAATATTAGGGACAAGGTAGGGTTAAAGTAGTACTTATCCCTACCTTTTTATCCTTCATTGATGGTTTAGGAAAAAAGTTATCTTTTTCCCCAGGATGATTCATAATTTCTGCAAGTTGTATCTTGCATTTCCCTGCTAATTTCCCTGCTTGCTGTGTCAACCAAAACCTATAAAGCAGGGATATGCAATTAGCGGACCTCCAGCTGCTGCAGAACTACAAGTCCCATGAGGCATAGCAAGACTCTGACAGCCAGAGGCATGACGCCCAGAGGCAGAGGCATGATGGGACTTGTAGTTTTGCAACAGCTGGAGGTCCACTAATTGCATATCTCTGCTATAAAGCAATGGGGTCATCTAGCAAAACAGCTGATGGAATCTAGCTTATATTCACATTCCATCAAGTATATTTAAAGTGGTTGTAAACCCACAATAAAAAAAAAAAAACCTGCAAGACAAAGGCATAGCATACTAGCTCATTATGAACACTGTACACTGCTCCGGGCCAGCGACATTGCTCCCAGAGTAATTTACAGGTATTGCAGGCTCCGGAACTGTGATTGGCTGGAGGCGCGATGATGTCACTTCCACGCATGCACGAGGGAGCTGCCAGTAACGGCACACTAATGTGCCGTTGCTTCAGTGCACATGTGCCGATGACTGATACAGGGGATATCTCCTAAACTGTGCATTTTTGGTAACTACAGGTAAGCCTTATTATAGGCTTACCTGTAGCAAAAAGTGGTCTGTAAGGGTTTACAACCACTTTAAACCCAAGAGAAAAATATATAAATATTGCAGTTAACCCATCTGTAGATGTAGTGGCTGCTTTCGTTTTCTTTATTTTACCCTTTTTCCTATAATTTAATGTGGTAATCCTGAAAGTAATGCATTTCTTGTTCTAGGGGAATTACACTCAGTTAATAAACTGTATCCATTAAGAAGCCATAGTTGTAAGCCTAGTACAGGACTACAGAAACCTCCCTCTTTCCTCTTCCACTGAGAGGGTAAGGCTTCTGTAGTTTTCAGAGGTAGCTGAGAACAATGTATCTGATAGAAGTCGGCAAAGGCAGAGAGCACAGGAAGTTATCCGCTTACAAGATTTCTGGCATCTTAATATATCAGAATAGGTTTCTACTTTGTCGTCTAATGCCGCGTAAAGAACCTAATTAGGATAAACAAGGCAGTCAATGTGTACTGCTTGCAGTGATCAGGGTATCGGTGTCTTCAAAGTTGGCCAGTGCTCCAAGCGCTTTGTGTGTAGGCAAATTAGGTGGTGCAACCAGGGTATGTGAGAATCTATGACCATATAAACTCTTTATAGGCGATTCTTGTCATCCATTGGATGCAATTGTGTTGCTAGCTGTGATTGGTCAGTGTGATCACGTGGTACAGACAGGGCCAATCACAACCCATCTGTACCATGTGATTATCTCTGGCCAATCGCAGCTAATCAAAACAAAACCAACTCAATGAATCAGTTTCATTTAGTAAAATGCTTGCTTATAGCAATGTAGTACTGCTATAAGCATGTGTAAAAAAAAAAAAAAAAATCCTGATCACTTACCCAGAATAGTATAATGTTACTATGGTAATATTATATTGCACTGGTCACAGTGTGTTAAAAAAAATAAAAAATAAAAATAATAAAAAATAAAAGAATAATAAATAAAAGAATTGAAAAAAATGTATCACATTTATTTATTTATTTCATACGGTCACCAGTCAGTATCCCTGATCACCGCCACACCTGTTATATGATAACACTGCACTGGTGACAGTATGTTAAAAAATAAATCTTTTTTTTTTTTTTTTTTAACCACTTCAGCCCCGGAAGGTTTTACCCCCTTCTTGACCAGGCCATTTTTTGCTATAGGGCACTCTTTTGGTGGTATTTGATCACCTCTACAGTTTTTATTCTTTGCACTATAAACAAAAAAATAGCGACAATTTTGAATTGTAAAAAATGTCTTCATAAAATTAGGCTAATATGTATTCTGCTACATAATTTTGGTAAAAAAAATATAAACGTATATTGATTAGGTTGCGAAAAAGTTATAGCATCTACAAAATAGGGGATATATTTATTTATTATTTTTTTTCTAGTAATGGTGGTGATCAGCAAATTTTAGTGGGTCTGCGACATTGCGGCGGAGAGGTCGGACACCTAACTGACACTTTTGACACTGTTCAAAAAAAAGGTGATCTTGCGAGTTACCATACACAATTTGTCAGTTCTAATATATTTAGCTACTACGACTGATCACGTCCCATAAGGCCATGCATTCAGCAAAAAAATATAATGGAAAAAGTGCTGCCCTAAAAAATGCATAATTAATACACACATAAAATACCACATAAAAAAATAATAATATAATGACACTCTGTGTAACTCTGTGCTCAATTATATTGTAGCATGTGAACTACTAATTGATTAGTATCTCTGCTTATCCTTATATCCACACTCTACTAATGCCTATAGAACATCACATGCATATAGTGCTAATGAGTGCCACAACTAATCATTAAAGAGGAAGTAAACCATGATTGGTTTACTTCCTCTTTGTTTCCCTGCAAAGGTAAAGCATAATGGACTACTATGCATCTCATAGTAGTCCATTATGTGTCACTTACCTGACACAGGAGCCAGTGATGTCACAGCTGTTCCCTGTTGCACGAAGCGTCCATCTTCCTTCCAAGTATCGCTGCTCCGGCGCTGTAAGTGGCCAGAGCAGCAATGATGTCACTCCGGCGCATGCGCGCGGGAGCCATAGGTGACGGCATGTTTGCCTTCACTTGCGGCGCGCGCAGTGCGCCTGTGCCGTTGTCTACGGCGCGCATCCATCGTAGACAGCGGTGCCCTTTTTTTTTGTAAAATATCTCCTATCTCCTAGGTTAAGGAGATATTTCTTAGACCTACAGGTATGCCTTAATCTAGGCTTACCTGTAGGTCAAAGTGGTCTGTACGTGTTTACAACCACTTTAATTAAAGTGACTCTGTGCAACACAATAAAATATATACATTAATACCCAAATATCAACATCTGTCATAAATAAACCCAATATATATGTGCTCAAAAAATTCACAAACCTGTTCCCATGAAGTGCCATGTGAAAAGTGCTATTTTGCTTGATTCACAAGCTGACTTGCATTATATATACAGTCCATTCACAGTTCAAAACATCCAAAGCAACTGGTGATGGCAAAACGTCTTCTTGTGTTTACTCTGGTGCTCCCCCCTTCAGTATAGGCGCTCACCTTAGAGCATGTGACCCTGCAATTAAGCCTGGTCAGAACACGCATATGAACCACCTCTGGGTTCAGTGTTTATGTTGAAATCCTGGGCTGGTTGCTGGTAACGCGTTCCACATGTGTATGATGAAAAAAAAAACTTGATAGTGTGATATAGTTTAAACAATTTATTGTATGAATAAAACTTAGCCCCTACTGTGGGGTACTCACATTTTGTGGGTGCTTGAGTGCACCACTCTTTACAAGCTCAGGGATACTGCTGAAGTAATGTGTCCTTTCCTTTAGCTGAGAACGCTCCACTGCCTCCTGCAGCGTCCTGTCCCCTCCCCTACGTGTGTCGATACCAGGATTAACTTGTATCTTCCTCGGGGGGAAGACATTATTACAGTAATCAGTGCTAAAAATATGCACTGTCACTGTATAAATGACACTGGCAGGGAAGGGGTTTAACATCAGGGGTGATCAAAGGGTTAAGTGTGTTCCCTGTTTGTGCGTTCTTACTGTGGGGGGGGGGGGTGGGCTCACTGCATGAACACAGTGATCCGCGTTCTAGATTAGCAGGAACACATGATCGCAGTATCCATGCCTGGCAGAATGGCGGTCTGCCTTGTTTACATCAGCAGACCGCTGTTCTATCTCTGTGGGGAGCTATTGGGCCTCTCGTGGCGCGCATGTGCCCCCCCCAGTGGTTATTGTATGAAACGTTCAGGTGCATAATGTCTGTACTGTCCTTTCAAGCCTCAAGAAATTAAATAGGGTGTCCGTACATCAGGATTGATACATTTTCAGATATATACCATAGTTTGGGGACTCTATAACTTTCACACAGGCTAAATAATATAAACTGATTTGGGTTATTTTCACCATAGAAATGTAGCAGAATACACTTTGACCTAAATCTATGAAGAACAATTATTTATTTGCAAAATTATACAACAGAAAATGTTATTTTTTTCTAAATTTTCTGTCTTTGTTTCTTTTTATTTAGAAAAAAGTAAAAAACCCAGTGGTGATTAAATACCACCAAAGCTCTAGTTGTGTGAACAAACTGATAAAAATGTAGTTTGTGTACAGTGTACAGTGTAGCATGACTGCGCAATTGTCATTCAAAGTGTGACAGAGCTGAAAGCTGAAAATTGGCCTGGGCAGGAAGGGGGTAAAAGTGCCCGGTATTGACATGGTTAATTTTATCATTTCACATATATAGTAGAAGTACTGCATATATAGGTAATAGAGTTCTGTCATTGGGATGATGATATGGTATCAACTGTAAGGTTCTAACAATGGAGTGGAGAAACATAAAGAAGGCATATTCCATATTAGCCATTTGGACTGTTTGTAATAGGGAATACTAGAATAACATATCAGGGATGACATCCTATTATGAACTTGAGCATGAGAAAGAGATGGTATGGAGTGAGTAGATTTTAAAGGAAAGAAAAAGAAGGTAAAGAGTAGAGAAGGGGAGAGATAAGAAAAGAGAAAAAAGTGGGGGGGTTATTTGGACATCAAACATCACCTCCTGCTGGGACTTCTGAATGACAGGAGATATATGCGGTTAATATTGTATGATAAACCTTACAAGTATGAAGTAAAATCTGAAGACTGTCTAAAGTGTTTACTGTCAGGGCAGTAAAAGATGTGGAACTCTCTTCCACAATCAGTGGTGTCAGCAGGAAATACTGATTGTTTTAATAGACTCTTGGACGTGCATCTAAGGCCAGGTTTCACACTGGGGCGGTGCTGGCGCCAGTGGTAAAATGGCGCAATTTTTAGCGCCCTTTACTGTCGTTTTAGCGGCACTATTCGACCGCTAGCGGTGCGGTTTAAACCCCGGCTCGCAGCAGAAAAAGGGTTAAAACTGCCGGCAAAGCATCGCTGCAGTGGCTCTTTGCTGGCGGTTATAGCCGCGCTGCCCCATTGATTTCAATGGGCAGGAGCGGGTTAGGACCGGTATACACACTCTCCTTCACCGCTCCAAAGATGCTGCTTGCAGTTTTTTTTTAGCATCCTGCAAGCGCACTGCTCCAGTGTGAAAGGCTGTTTCAGTGTGCTTTGCAGGCGCTATTTTTTTAGTGCTGTAGTGCCTGCAAAGCGTCCCAGTGTAAAAGGGGCCTTAGTGAACACAATATACAGGGATATGGGAAATGATTATCTACACGAACACACACCCACACAGGTTGAACTGGATGGACTATTGTATTTATTCAACCTTACCAACTATGTAACTATATGTAACCCATAAAAAAACCCGGGAGATACACTGAGGTTCATTTACTAAAACTGGAGAGTGCAAAAGCTGTGCATAGAAACCAATCAGCTTCCAGGTTTCTTTGTCAAAGCTTAATTAAACAAGCTGAAGTTAAAAGCTGATTGGATACCATGCACAGCTGCATCAGATTTTTGCACTCTCCAGTTTTAGTAAATCAACCCCAGTGCATTAATGAAAGAAGATGTAAAAGTTGTTAACCACTAGCTGACCGCCGGCTGTCTATTGACGGCCAGGCGGCGCAGCTCTCAGGGCGGGAGGGCGTCATATGAGTGGGGATGCAGGGCATAAAAGGTATGTCCTTAGTATTCAGTTCCATGGGACCTGTTTTGTACATCCAAGATCCCTAATGCCTTTTCAAAGCTCGCTAGACTGGAGTGTTCTCCTAGGATTTTTCATAAGTATTGTACAATCATCCCAGATTAATATTCAGAGAAAAAAAGATATTGGAGATTCGGGACTGTCTATGGTACATGCAAAAAAGAAACAATTTCATAGGAATAAGATAAAAAATGCTTGTTTTATTAACATATAGAAAAAAGAAAAAGAAAAGGAAATATTAGACTCCATGTACAACAGTATATGGGTCATAGGGTTCAAAGGTACTACATACAATTCCTGATAGAACACCTATATGATCATACACTCAAAATACACAGGTCATGATACTTGTCCAATCGCTCGACATGTTTCGCCTAGATAGGCTTCATCAGGAGACAAGGATAAAGTATATTTGCCGGCGGACGGAAATTTTGGAAATATTTTCGTATTCTATGGTATGTATACAAAACAATATATTAGTTGAGATATACAAAGCAGTTTATAATCATTAAACATTGTATATGCTGCATGAATGTGCGGTAGCAGTAACGTCTGTGTGAAGTCAATATACGCATGTATGATCCCCTACCTCCAATGTCATAGGGGTCAAAACATGACCAGACTTCCAAATGTTGGTCCTGATGGTCCCACTGCAGCACCTCCCAAATAGGGATTTGCACAGGGCTGTACCCAACGGTCACCGCCAAAGATAATGGCTGGGGAGTTGTAGGGGGAGAGAGAAGTCCTGTTCCTTATCCAATTTAATGTTTATGGGGCCTGTAAAGTACAGAGGTACTTATTTAACACAATTGTGTTCAAGTAAATAAAATAAAATATAATTACTCGTGAGGTAGAAAGGTAATATGACCATGCCCAGTGTCAGTTGTCAAACTTTACCTACCTCTACGGAAGCTCATAAATATTTGTACATGTGAGAGGCTCGGGTCAGATAGCCCCCCAAAAATAACGATAATGGGGGGAAGAGAAGGGGAACTGCTATATCTTGGTTTTGAGTGATATCCACTAAGCCAAAGAGGTTCTGAAAAATGACAAGAGAAGAAAGGAAAAAGAGACTCCAATAAAGATGCATAGGAATTATATCCAGTACATTTAAAGGATCCCCAAAATGGGTTGCAATTCCCTACCTTATAATGGAATACATATGGCATCAGGTCGTGTCATGTTTAATGGTTGATCAGCCCATATACTACCCCAAACCAGGGGCTAGGTATATCATCCAATGCCTATGAAAAGGGTTTTTGGAATGAGTATAGTCATTTCGTATGCTCAAAGTTTAATTAGACAAAGCACCATAGACAGTCCCGAATCTCCAATATCTTTTTTTATCCCTAATGCCTTGTACACACGGTCAAACATTCAGACCACAAATTTTGGCCGAAACTTGTGTTGCATACACACGGTCGGACAAAGTTGTCAGAAAATCTGAAAATGTACGACGGGACTACGTAGAGGCCAGTAGCCAATAGCTTTAGTTTTCAAATTTCTTCTGAGCATGCGTGGCACTTTGTGCGTTGGAATTCTCTATACACGATCAGAAAAAGTCTGATCGAATTTTGTTGACGGAAAATTTTAGATCCTTCTCTCAAATTTTTTCCGTTGCAAATTCAGACGGAAAAAGTCCGCTAGAGCCCACACACGATCGGATTTTCCGACAACATAATCTGATCGGAACTTTTTCCATCGGAATATCCGACCGTGTGTATGGGGCATTACTGGTTTTCTGTCAGTTTCTTATGTGTCTATAATGTACATATTTCGAAAAACAAGTAGAGGATAGTGAGCCCCAATATTCAATTCCTGTTCAGGTGATTCTATAAATAAATTATTTTTTAATCCAATAATGTTATTTACAAAAAATGTATTTGGGGTATCTTAATTTTCAAATAAATGTTAATAGTCCAGTTAAAAAAAGTAAATTGATTTTAGCCTTGGTTCCTTAAACTTAACAACGCAATTTGAGACTACGAATAAATGAAGTACAGAAATATCAGAATGTCAATTGTGTAAAGAATCGGCAAAAAAAAATTGTGCACACATTTTGCCTAAATGTGGAAGATACACGCATTCCTACACCACCGATCATTTGTCCTGGCATTTACAATCATTATTTGTGCCTTCTGTTTCATATCTAATTTAATAAAAATGTAAACCTTTTTGCAAGTTGATGTTTGTACACACATTCACCTCCTACTATATTTTATTTTCATTTCAGGCATTGACCTGGACAGTCACCTGATTGAAATCTCTAGCCTAATGGGACATGAGTCCGTTCAGAAATTGGTGGCAAGACATTTAAAACCAGTAGACCTAGAAGACAGTAAAAGGAATAATCCAAATAATGCTCGTGAAGAAAGACTTCAACTACTAATAAATTGGTATAATGCCCAAGGACGCCAAGGAGCATTTAAAATGCTTATAGAAAACTGTACAAGACTAGAAGCTGAAAATATAATAGCTTTAGTTCAAAGAGAAAATGCAGAGCCGTAAAGTGGTATAAAACCCAAAAACATAATTTGAATATGTCGGAGCTTGTCAATTCTTTGATGAGTTGCATTAGTATTTTTTTTTAAAGTTTTTTTTTTTTCTTGTACTTTCACCTGGTGATCCGGCCAGTAAGTCTGTTATTTTTCAACTTCCTTTAACAGACCAGGCTGTCCAGCAAAAGTGTCAGGTAGTGGGTTGAGACAAACTATTTAATACTGACAGGTGCTTAAAATGATCAGCTTTTATTAGTTTATCTATATCTTAATCCCAGAAGGAAAAAAATAATGTTGCTGTAACTGTTTAAAAAGTGTTAGCGGTAGCGGTGTTTGAATTTGTTAGTCAACTCCATATAGATATGCTAGTGCAGCTAACACGACCTTCTTCCCAGACTGACAATACTGCTGTCCAAAGGCATCTCTGTTACTCCTCCGACAGAGTGGGGACATCCCAAAACAAGAAGTGTGTTAATGGCCAGATCACCAGATGAAAATGAAGAGAGAGAAGAAATAAAAATAAAAAATAAAAAAAATAAAATAAAAAGCAGCCAATTGGTTAGCTGCAATATATATATATATATATATATATATATATTTAAAAAGAAAACTCATTTGAACCAATTCATTTTGTAACACTTGAATACTGCATTTGTGGTTTTGGTCTTTGAATTAAAGGCCAAGTCCAGGTTTGGAACAAAGCTTAAGCCTTGTACACACGATTGGATTTTCCGCAGACAAAACCTCTTTTGTCCGAAGACATGTGCCTGGATTTTGTCTTGCATACAAACGGCAAGGAATTGTCAGCCAACAAACACGGACGTAGTGGAGATAACGTAGAGGAGATAACGTGTTATTTATTATTGGCCTTGGAGTTATTGCTTTGACCCAAGTCCAGTCCAGGAACAGAAGGAGTTCTTGAACCATAAATTGGTTGCTTTATTAATCGTGACCAATTATGTCATATGCCTTTGCTGCGGGAGCTCCAGGAGAATAATCCGGATGATTATTCAGGGACCCCTGCTTTCACCAACTCTTGTCATTGTTGACCCCCTATATTGAGAAGCCGGACACATGCATGAGGCTTTTATTTTATTTTTTTTGGTTGAATAATAATGATTTGATTTGTTATATTTTCTATATTTTTGGATGCATATCCAATGCTTTTTTGGTTAAGTTCTTCTGGCAGATAGCATGTCTAATTTTATTTGTTTTCTTTTTTTAATGCACAATAAAAAAAATGTGGAGAATAATACTTGGATGTGTTTTACTTCAAAGGACAGTTTGGGAGTAGGCAGTTACATTAAAAAAAATACAATGTAAAATTGACAAGGGACACCAACGTAGTTGTATCTTTGATCTTAAAAACTACGGGATAATGGTGTTGTGGTAACTTGCCCAAAAAAAAAAAAAAAAAAGCATAATAATATTATTCTTGATATCACTAGAAAAAAAAGCCTTTGAAAATTAGTTTGCAATAACTCCATTAGTAACACCAGCAAAGCGGCTTCATTATTATCCCATTAAAGAAGAAGAGATTGTGCGCTGCATTTCGAGATTTCATAATTTGCCACGTAACAAATGTTAATTCTCCATTACGAACGTTAGTTTACAAGACCGACTGCTTCTGGCTCATCCTTGCTTCCGAGCATGCGTGTTTGTACTTTTGTCCAATAGACTTGTGTACACTAGATCGGAAAATCCGACAACAGACATTTGTCTGGGGAAAATTTAAAAACCTGCCATCCAACAATGGATGGAGCGTACAAACAGATGGATTTTCCGCCAACAGCCTGTCATCACAAATTTTCCGTCGGAAAATCCGATCGTGTTCCCATTCCCCCATCACCAAGACCTTGGGTCACACTTTTTTTTTTTTTCATACTACACATGCCTTTTTCTCCAGCTGTCTTCTGTTTGGTCACATGACATGTGGGATCTCCTTGTTCTTCTGCTTCCCTCTGGTGGTGGTCCTTGCTCCTGTACTGAAACTGTACTGTACTGGTGCTCATGTAATTGTCAATTTAGGAAAGCAGTACTGGGAGCCCGGGGAGCATGATGGCACCCCCTTCCCCCTTGGAATTTGCTGCACCTCCAATTTTCTATAAAAGCTGTGCTAGCGCCTTCATGATAAATCTGCAGCAGGTCTAATCCTGATTTCTCACCTAGAGCGGCATTGCCTTTGTCTTAAGTCTGCACAAAGCTTGAGGTCAAATGTTAGGCATCCTCTGCAAAATGATTCTCATCTTACTTTACAGCCTGGACTTGTATAAAAGTATGCTAGACCACAGGTTTTCTTATTAAAATACTTAAAGGGTCTATATATAAAACGTTTGCTGTATGAATGTTCGCTGTAATTTTCCTAATATGTTTATTTCTTGGGATTGTCGTTGCCATCTAGTGGCAATATTGTTCAGATTGAGGTATTTCAGGAAAAAAAAACTACATTACAGTATTGCCACAAGATGACACAGGTGATCGTAGGATATAAAGATATTAAGCAAATTACGGTAATGATTTGAGGTGGAGATTTTCTTTAAACATAGAGCCCACAGTCTGTTCTCATTCAAGTGAACGAGGACACCTCCACTTAACAAATGAGTTTGAGCAAAGGCATTGATAAGACCTACCTCTGTATCTACAGAACAGAAGTAGGTAACGCTTTAAATTGCATATACTTTTCCTGAAGGGATTTTTTTTCTGTTTTATATCCAGTTAGGTGATTTTTGGAGGTGATGCAGCAAGTGATTTAGTTAAGTTTAGGAGTTACGGCATTTTTACTATTTTAGCTAGATCAAAATTTTAGAGATCTTTACCAAGAAAGAGTTACGGTACATTTTTTCCAGGTACTCGAGTATATTTTTGTACATGTTTTGTACATAGGTATTTTTGTACATAAAACTCTTGTTTAAGTATAGCTTTACATACACGGTATGTAGCACCCTCTACCTTGGGTAGATAGGTGCTAGTGTAGGTTTTTGGGTTAGCTGCCAGTGCAGGTAAATTTAAGCAGGCCTATACTGTGAGCTAGGCCTGTTTGTTTTGATCTGGTGGCAGGGGAGTGGTTTAGTATAGCAGTAGGTGACTGACATGTGCTTCAGCTCTTGGGTGCCTCTTCTGTTTCCAGGGAGAAGGTTCTGGAAAAGGGGCAGGGCAGAGAGCTGGAGTGACATTGGGTGCATGTGAGGAGCTCTGACCAATCCCCAACTAGGATTGGCAGGGCCAGGCCTCCTACATATACCTATGGTAAGCCTGCTGGAGGAGGAGTTTTCGGCTGGGTGAACTGGATGATGGAGTGTTAGACTGCCGTGTTTGAGGGAACCCCTTTTCTAGGGGGGGGGGGGGGTGTACCTCAGGTGGGGAGCTCAAGAGCTGGGAGGAAGCCTCTCCTTACACGGTCATGTAGAGGTGTCCTGGAAAAGGAGCTGGAGGAGACAGTTGGTCAGCACGTCCGGAGTAAAGTCATTCAGGAAAGATCCAGGGCAGGTGTCGGTGAGTGGAAAGCACAATGGAAAGCTCTGGAAGAGACATGCCAGGGGAGCTGGATGTAGAGCCAGAGGGAGAGACTGTGGGAGTTTTGTGTCAAGTTGCTGCAGCCAGGAGGGCGGGCAGGATTTGCAAGTCGGACTTGCTGGGATCAGTAGTCCATCTACATTTATTCTTCTCAAGTGAATCGGTTGCTACCACAAAGGGGTACTACAGGCCCCAGCCTACAAAGGGCTGTCAAATAAAGACACTGGGACTTATTCAGAGTGAGGCCTAGTCATGTGCTGATGGTGTGACAGCAGTACTAATGTTGGACGGTGAAGTAATGTGCTGGAGGAAGTGTGCTGAGGTAAAAGACTGTCAAGTTTAGGGTCAGCCATCTTGTTCTGCTGAGAAGTGTGATGCAGTTACTTGTATTCTACAAAGTACTAATTTATCCTATGGGCATCCCATGTCCCTTTCCCCAACCAAGTTCAAACCCCTAATAAAAACAACAAAAACAAGCAAGAGGCTGTTCATTGACTGAGAAGTGTGTCTAAGGGATTTCTGACAGCACTGTGAAATGTGTGGATGCTGTAACACGTAGCAACCTCGCGGGCCATCGCTACAAGTATATGAACACTGGGAACTGTATTTTAGATATACATGTTATACACATTACATTTACTTTTTTCTAAGGATGAGCTTTGAGTCTGGGCTGAACATCCTCCGGCCAAGTCTCCAGCCAAGCTTAGCCTATTTGCTGTTGGGCGCCCGCAAGGTAACCCCCTTGGGAGAGCGCTTCTCCTAGGGGGTTATCTAATGTGGGGAGGAGCCGCGAGAGCCGCAGAAGATGAGGTTCGGGGCCACTCTGTGCAAAACGAGCTGCACAGTGGAGGTAAGTATGACATGTTTGTTATTTAAAAAAAAAAAAAAAAAAAAAAACGAACCCTTACAATCACTTTAAGGCATCCCAAAAGCATGGTGTTTAAATTATATTTTCTTTATGTTGCCCTTTTATTCCATATTTAAAGGCCCTCTCCCTGCTGAACAATATTGTTTTTTTTTCATTGGTGCATGTTATCTGAGCCATATTCATTTTTAAACAAATGTTTGCAAATTAGCTGTGAATAAAGCCAGAAAAAAATAACAAGATTCACCACCCATGGAGTTCAATGGGGTTTGTTGTTTGGTTTAACAAACTTCCCGCTGGGTTTGGCGAACATCCAGTAAACTGAGCTTTGCTTGGTTTCCTCATCCCTACTTTTTTCCTATCCCTTGAGTCCCTCTACACCTCCATCCCCGCGAATGTGGCATCTCTGCTGTAGCCCATTTCCTAGACGAAAAATATCCCACCATGGGCTCCCAAAATTAGTTCATCTTAGACCTACTTGACTTTGCTCTCACCCACAATTCAATTTGCAGGGATGTACTACCATCAACTTAGAAGTACCTCCATGGGGCACCTGCCTTCATCTTGGCAGGTGAGAGCAAAGTGAGGTCTATTTGTCATCGCTGTATTTACGTCATGTACAGCTCTGGTTAAGATACATCGATGATGTTCTGTTCATCTGGGGTGGGACCAAAGAAGAACTGCATCAGTTAATTTCAGAACTTAATGTAAATGAAAAAAACAATAAAGTTTAGTTTACCTTCCATACTGAAACTTTATTGTTTTTAGATCTATCCATTTCTATCTAATAAATATACCACGCTAAATGCTATATGCAATACATTGCTACATACAAACAAATAATTGTAAAATACTGAAAACAATCAATAAATAAATAAATAAAACAGTCCCCAGTGAAAAGTGCTGGTGCTTGTGGAACAATGATGAAAAACTCATATACAGTGCTGTGACTTGATAAGTAGTTCCATGCTCCTTATGTGCTTAAAATAGGGTGCCCCCCTAGTAGATGTGCACTCACCCTTGAGATTGGACCAACTATTGCTAGTTAGGTCAAATGCGTGTGTGGGGCGACCCCTGTAGATATCCTCTGGACCGTTAGTTAACTATGATGAATGTTCCTCATATAGATGAATAGAATAGAGAAAACCTCATTGCGCAGTACCGTTTAAAAATAACTTTTATTCCAAAGAATTAAAAAATATTCAACTCACATGTATGAGTGCCTGATATCCTGGCACCCGGAATGAACAGCAGGTAAAAATATCATCTGTGAAATCTGCCTGATCAGTTCATGCAGTGAAGGGCTCGATTTCCAGTATGGGCCAAATTTGTCATGATCACGTAAATCAACCTCTATGCATTTCGGCCTATCAGATTGGCCAAACCTCAGGAAGTTACAATTCTGCCATTTTGGTTGAGGGCATAAATCCCTTCAACATAGATCACATATGTTATAGCATAGCCAATAGGATTAATTTACCTGCTATTAACTTGGGACTGCTCACAATCTAACTAAAAATGCATTTAGGCAGTGTAGAACATATCTGAAAAATATGATTAATAAAATACAATTAAAACTGATCATGAAAATACAGTAAAATAATTGCAAATTCTAAAACATTAATAAAACAGAGACACCCAATGTGAACAATATATAACTCAGCTAGTGTACCAATGTAGCGACTCCTAGTGGTGAGTTTGCACCTGGTATTCCCAGGCAGTCTCCCATCACAGGTACTAACCAGGCCTGACCCTGCTTAGCCTCTGAGATGAGATGAGATTGGGTGTTTTCAGGATAATGTGGCTGTAGGCTTGTACTGCTAATCTATACACATTAACCTAATAGACAGCTCGAAAGCCATCCTGGATGTGAATTGTTCACTCGTGCTACAGCCCACTAGGTGGCCACCTGCTGGCCACAGGTATTAACTGTCCAAAATTAGGTAGTCTGGGATAAATGCAATAAAATAAAAAATTTAAAATTACAAATTACTTTCTTCTGAAGAAATCCAAGAAGACGGAAAAAAACATAAGCGAGGGGAAAACCAAGGGACAGAAAGAGGGATCTAATAATTGGTGATGAAGCAATTGGATTCATTTTGGGAAATATGTTTTATCATGTCTGAACCCCTCCAATGCCTGTTCACGTGATCAATAGCGTAAAAAGACAAATAAGAGGGGTCACGACCATGAACTAGAAAAAAATGTTCAATACGCTGTGTTTTGGGAAACCGTTGCGTATATTAGCAATGTGTTAGCCAACTTGTATAGCCAAAGTAAAACAAGAAACCACATGAGACATCAGGTTTATAACAGGTTTCAATAAACAGTATAAACATCTTGAGAACATTTTTAAGAAGTATTGGCCGATTTTACAAAAAGAACCCACACTGAGGGAAATTTTACCAAATAGACCTAAGTTTATTTATCATAGGCCCCCTGGACTCAGAACCAAACTAGTTAAAAACATACCTGATCCCCCTAATCAACCAAAAAACACCATGTTTGTTTTTAAAGGATTTTACAGATGTGGCAAGTATCTACCTTGTATGAACACTTTGACTGCACCTAGGAAACGCACACATTTTAAATCAAACCAGACCCACAAAGAATATCCCATAAAAAGTTTTATCACATGCAACACCAGGCATGTCACTTATGTTCTGAAATGCAAGTTTGGGTTTCAATATGTGGGACGCACTTCCCGGACTTTGGCTATGCGCGTTGGGGAACACATTGCTAATATACGCAATGGTTTCCCAAAACACAGCGTATCGAACCATTTACTGTGCATCTTGAAACCGCCACACCACATGTTTTCAGAAAGTCCTGTATCTCACCTGAAGTTATTTGTGGGTCTTTGCATCCTGAACAAATATCCTGGCAGTTGTGGCTGAAATTTTAGTTGGTCTACCTCACCGTGGTTTGGTTTCAACAGAATTCCTAATTTTCCACTTCTTGATTAGAGTTTGAACACTGCTGATTGGCATTCTAAATTCCTTGAATGTCTTTTGATATCCCTTTCCTGTTTTATACCCTTCATCTACCTTTTCCTTTTGACAATACTTTTGCTTTCCCCATGACTCAGAATCCAGAAACGTCAGTGCAGCACTGGATGAAAGATGAAAGGGTCTTTTAGGAGTCCAGAAACGCATTGACATTTTTTACACACAGACTAATTACAAGCAAACAGATCACAGGTGAGGATGGTTACCTTTAATAGCCATTTAAACCCATTTGTGTCAACTTTTGTGCATTTTATCAGGCCAAAATCAAAAGAGTATGTAAACTTTTGATCAGGGTCATTTTGGTAGTTTCTGTTGTCATTATGATTTAAAAAGAGTAAACACAGTTGATTCATAATAAATGGCTTCAGCCAAACACTAACCATGAGCGAAAGAAATGTTTTCGTGTTATCATTCATACTCTCTGAAGAATGGCCAAGAAATCATAAATTCTGCCAGGGTATGTAAACTTATGAGCACAACTGTATATTGCTAATAAAGTATGGATGCTTGTGTTAGGTGGCCTCTATAATTAGATCCACATATTGGCCATTTTGTTATTATACATGTGGGAATTAGCATCATGATTAATACTGGTACTATTTGTCTATAGAAGCAAGCTATTTATGGGTTTGCATTGTTGCATTGCTACACTTGTAACCATTTTTATGAACCACTAGAAAAGTTTTTCCTGGCGTGCCACTTTAAAGCCCCATACACACGGTCGGACAATCCGCGGACCAGGTCGGTCGGATCCTGTCCGTCATATTTTGTCTGATGTTGGTTTTGCGTACACACGGTCGGACAAAGTTGTCGGAAAATCCGATCATTCTGAACGTGGTGACGTTTGTTGCCTACGACGGGACTACGTAGAGGCTAGTAGCCAATAGCTTTGGTCTTGTAATGTGATCTGAGCATGCGTAGCACTTTGTCCGGTCGGACAACCGTACACACGATCGGATTTGGTGTGATCGGACCGTGTTGTCGGCAAATCTTTCCAGCAGGAGATAAGACTTTGTCCGTCGGACAATCCGACGTACACTGTCCGATGGTGCATACACACGGTCTGATTTTTCAACAACATTGTCCGATCGGACAGAATCCATGAAAAAGTCCGACCGTGTGTATGGGGCTTAAGACTGTGCTGACAAGCGATTGAGCCAATTAACATGGGAGGTATCAAGTTTACCCTTTATAAACTCCAGTTCTGGACTTTCACAGTGCCCTGATGAAACTCATGTCATGTAAGTGAAATGCATTGGTGGTTCAACGTCATCTGACCCAGCCTCACCTGCATGACTCTTTTCATCTGCCTCCCCACCTGATCAATTCTCAGCATGTACAGCCATCTGCTTTCATGGGGCGCACCAAGCTGTCTGAGCTTTGAAGATTGGAGAAGTGCTATCAGCATCTTATACACCTCCATGTTTGCATCAGCTCTCATGCTGATCCACTGACCCGTCGGTCTGTGGAACTCTGAAAGAGACTTTACTGGTGGCCCACTACCTACATGAACAGATCTGTCAGTGAGGAAGGAGCATCAGCGTGGCCTTGGGTGAGCTTGTTCCAGGGACTGAGTTCCCGTTATGTCCCCTCACCTTCACATATCAGGCTGTAACATCAACAGTTAAGCCTTGTACACACGGTCACATTATTGGACGTATTTTCATCAGTTTTTTGTTTGATTTTAGTCTCAAATCAAAAGTGAAAAGGGTTCTCACCATCAGAAAATTTTCTGACTGTAATGTGTTGAATTGTTTTGTATGTGTTCTTTCATTTCTGAGCATGCCTAGTCTTGCTTTTCAAATTTATTTATTTTGTCAGAAAACCGTACTAATGAAAAGAAAATCGGACGTTGTGGTCACATCAGACAAAAATTTTCAAGACTGCACATCTAGTTTTTGTCTGCTGAAAATTTGTAATCAGCTGTCAAAAGCAGCATACTAATGATCAGAAAATCGGCAGATCTTTCATCGGATGAAATTTATCTTCAGATTTTCTGACCGTGTGTACGGGCCTTTAGTCTCTTCTGCCTTTGTACATGCTAGTTGATCTGATCCTTCATCTTCCATTAAACTCCTGCAGGCATTTGTTTAATCAACAAGCAGTCCACACAATATGGATGGATTGGTTCCCCTCATTGTTTTTAAGGACTATTTTTGATGGGTCTAAACTATTGTTCTAGCTAGATTCATAATTGTTTCAGCAATTCTTTGGCAAACAGTGCTTTCAACTAAGTGCCTCATCCCTGCATACGGTTGACTGCTGGTATGATAGTGGGTAATGCATGTGAGCCCGGGTTTTTTCTTTGTTTTTAACACTATTGACAACGTTGTCTTTAATGGCTTTTACTGTGGTGTGGTGAATGTTGCCTTTTTGTGGAAATTCTATTAATAAATATTTTCTGTTTTTGTGACTATTACACTGCTGTGTGGTTTCCCTTTGGAGTTACTCTCTCTTGGTATGTTTCCTTTAGTGCAGTTTCATCTTCTTCATAAATTTCATAAGAGCTTGTGCTATTTAAAAGTTACTACCTAGCCCTTTTATTATCAGCAGCATCACTCTCAGGGCTGAGCTCCCAGTTTGGTCCACACCCAGGTTCAGATGAAACTTTGCTTGTACAGACATTCTTTCGAACACCAATCTTTTAGCTATTTGGCAATTTTGCCAAACATCATAGATATGTATTGATTACCTCTGAAGGAACCGCTGGATGATTGGGTTCCCTGGTGATAAAGACCCTTCAGGCAGTACCACACTCTGACAAACCAAGGCTGAAGAAAAAGATATTTTATTTTTGGTGACAATAGCAAATAACAGTGATGGCAGCAATAAACAAATACCAGTTGCATTAATAACAATTTACAAACATGATCTTATCATATACTGATTACACAGTGTATCCAAAACCTTGCTCAAGGGGCAAAGTCCATACCTGCTGATTAATGAGGGAGCCCTAAATATGCAATGTATACATTCAGGGGCTATAAGTCACAGTCCCACCTTATCACCTTCCCACTAGCCAGTAGTATACCTGTTGATGGCTGTTATTGGGTCCCAAGACTTTGTTGGAACATTTTTAAACAGACTCTGTAAGTCCAATGGAAAAGGAAAATAATCCTCAAAGTAAATCCTTGGAGATCCTAAATTAAGGTGTTGCTTTTTCTTTAAGTGGGAGTTTAGCAAAGATAGTGACCAGTGGTCTCTAACCACTCTGAAGTTTGTTGTGGAGTCTCCTCCTACTTGTGGGCTTCTGGTACACTGGACTCATGAACAGGCTGCCCCTTCGTGATCTCTGAGGGGGATGGCAGAAGCTCTGAACACAGTTGCAGCAATCCTAGGAAAAGCTATAGATATTCTAGATGCAGATGATCTCTCCTGCAGCTCGCTGGGTCCCTCCGCTCCAGGGTTTGGTCTCTATTGCATGCTTAAGTCCTTCTGGCTCAGTGGTTTCTTTCTTTTTTTTTTTTTGTTATATATTTATTCTTTTTTTAATGGGAAACAAGTACACTAATAGCAACGCAGACATAGTTGTCTCGATAATAATATTACGATCATAGGTAATGCATGGAAACATAGTAACAATGATTATAGTAGTAAATTCTTACTAATACTATGAATTATTCCAAATATAGAAAATACAGATACATAGAGAATACAGATATTGATATAGAAGGTAATACAAGGCAATAACAAATCTAATATCAGAGAATACCTATGTGAGAAAAAAAAAAAATACATACCCAATCGCAGCCTCCGATCAACAAACCAAAACCGCCTTCTCATCCCCAAATCCCAGTACAAATCTAAGGGAGAACGAAGATTCACAGTCCAAGGACCTCGGCTATGAAACGCTCTACCCACCAACATCCGCTTAGAAGAAAACCATCAGGCCTTCAGAAAAAAACTCAAGACCCACCTCTTCTAATAAGCAAGACAACAAAGGACAGACCAAGCGCCTTGAGGTGATTCAGTTCGCATTTGCAGCGTTATACAAATCATTCATTCATTCATTCATTCAAGGGTGTTTGTCAGTTAAGGCATAGGTTGAAGTCATGTGGTTACGTCAGTTAGGTTCAGGGTTCTAAGAACCTATGCGGGGTACCATAGGGACCAAGGTTTCCATATAATGTCAAAGGAGCAGAATGTTTTGTGTTGTATGTAGGGCTAGAGATTTCTCCCATAGGAAGTGTTGGTGGGTGGTATTATCATTTCGGATGGGTTAGGGGTCAAGTCTTGTTTCCAGTGCCTGGTAATAGATAGTTTGGCAGAAAGTAGGATGGTTGCCATTATACCACGGGAAATGATCGGGAACTTGTCAATACCCAAATTAAGTAGGGGCAGAACAGGGTCAGTAGGGGTTCAGATACCATTTTTTTCTGATATTATTTGAAATGTTTTTCACCAAAAACTACGGATAATTTTACAAGACCATAAGATATGCATAATATTACCTGGGGAACCACATCCTCGCCAACATAGTGAGGAGCTCATGGGAAACATTTTGGCCAATTTATACGGGGTAAGATACCACCTGAGGGGGCTCAGTGGTTTCTTGCAGATACAACAGTTTAGTCCTGATCCAGTAACACAGGGAACACTGGCACACAGCAGCATCTCCAGACTCAGCAGCTCAGCCGCAACTGCTTCTGGCTGTCCACATGGAAGACTGTTTTAGAGTCCAGGCTGCCTGACATCAGCTACTGAAAAATGCAATTATTGCCCCAACCACTGTCTGAATAATCAGTATGGGGGTATTTATATACAGCTGAAATATAGAAAGATATATTTTTATGGTATTCCAGCTCTTAGAACAAATGAGCCTATTGTTTTTCTCCAAGTGTGTAAAACTGTGAATGGTTTGTAGTATCCTAATACATTATATGTAGAAAATTAGTTTTCTTTAAAACAAGGAATAAAAAAGTGACACTGTAAGTATAAACTTATCATTTATTTTACTTGTACATAATTTTTAAATTTTTATTTTCCTTGCAAATGATTGACTTTTTTTTCAAAGTGAATGCTCACTCAGCTTAATCTTATTTACTAAGCAAAAGAAAAAAAAATTCCTTTGAAAATGAAACAAATTATTTATTTAAAGTGAACATATGCTCGACTTTTTTGGTAAATCAACCACCATTTTCATAGTCTTACCTCTGCTTTTACTATAGCAGTTGTGTTGTGTTATGGGTCTCTTAATGCACATAAAATATGAATTTTACAATTCGTATAAAAAAAAAAAATATAGATTGTTGATCCAATTGGTATCTGATTCCCTTTGGTAATCAGGAAGGGCTAGAGCAAATTGAATAAGGCCTTCCTCTGGATCAGCTTTAGGTTTCAAGTCTCAGTAAACCACCCCCAAAATTTCTCTACAACAAATGTGTTCAACCCTCCCAGTACTCGCATGTCCTTGTATCCTGGGCTGCTCTGTAATGCTACTCAAGCCCTGGCTGCCCCATTCTGCTACTTAGTCCCTACTGCTGCCTAGGTGGACTAAATGCTGCAGCAAGGGGCAATTGGTAAGGTGGAGAAAGCAAAGAGGATAGGCCAGAGCTAGTGGCCATGAATACTGGTTGCATTACAGAGCAGCTTGGATTTCGGGAACTCTAATGCCACGTACACACGTTCGGAAATTCCACCAGCAAAAGTCAGATGAGCGCTTTTGGTCGGAAAATGCAACCGTGTGTATGCTCCATCGGACTTTTGCTGGCGGAATTCCAGCAAGCAAAAGATTGAGAGCAGATTCTCAACTTTTCGGTCGGAAAAAGTTTTGATCCGATCGTCTTTTTTTTCCCTGTTTCCCTCCATCTCGGTTCCCAAATTTGTGGCTGTGAGCATGCCTTGTGCATGGCTGTCGTGGCCTGCATGTGCGCTGTAGGGGGCCACAGGTCCTGTCTTGCCAGGGCATGTGAAAGCAAATTCACTATTATAGTGCATTGCATCCGCTGGTCCTCTTAACTGCTGATGTTGCGCCTCATTTTGTGCATGTGACGTGCTTGTTAATACAAAACAATACTGTGCATGCAAACGATATTACACCTGGCAAAGCAATGCCAGTGACCCCCTAATACACAAGTGCTGGTCAAGAGCACACACAGGAGAGCTTCACCCCACTGTGCATGCACTGTCAGGAAGCATTAGTGACCCTAATGTGCATGCATCTGAGAAAATGTAGGAGGCAGCAGGGGCACATGCATCCAGTGATACCCCAGGGAAACACTGGAGCCAAGGGGGCACCCTAAAGGACAGCACACTGCAACATTCAGAGGCTGGTAAGGCTGGAATGACTGCACAAAACAGGGGACAGGAGGCAATGATGTATAAAGGTATGCAGCTACATTTATTATTTTATTATCAGGAGGGTTTAATATCATTTTAAATGAACAGCCAGCAGATGGCGACATAAGCTCAAGCAAATATCCTACAGCATCAATCTTTCCAAGAACTTTGAGCAATTACAGTACTGTATTATAACATTAAAACATTTTGTATTAAATCATTTTAATAATGAACTGGTTTTGTTAGGTCAAACCATTTAATTCATTTAGTAAAAAAAAATCAAGCAGTAACTGAATGATGATGGACCTAAACTATCTTTATAAATACATATTTTTTGTTTTGCATTTTTTTTTTTTTAATATACGTTTTTATAAATTTTTCAAAAATACAGACAGACAGAGAAAATATTTACAGTTATACACACAGTAAACATACAAAACAAGTGACAACAGGAAAAAAATAAAAAAAAACACATACATATATTAGTATTACATGATACTTATGCCAGCTTAATTTGAAAATAGTGCAATCCTATTGTAGATACGCCAACCTAAAATGTTCATTGGTCATGAATATTTGCCTGGTAACTGACAGAAAATGGACCAAGAGTCGCATTCCTCTAAGAAGCTTCTGCGGCTGTGGATGGATCCATCAGCCATTTGGACCAAACCTTTAGGTTTTGCATTTTTACTGCACTTTTCAGCATACACAACTACAAACTAAAACTAAAATATCTCTTGTTTGTAGCTATAGATAACAGCCTTTCTTTACCAAAATTTGGTTCAGAGAACAAAAAATGGGACTTTTAAGGCGCAAAAATACAAGAGAAATTACATTAATAGAAAAAAGTTTTATTAAATTTCACAATATAGCTTGATATTGCATATTTGACATCAAATGTCTATGAAAACGTTTTTTTTAAAACCATACATCGCTAAACAGAGATGAACTTTTCATTTATTGCTCTTTTTCTCAACATGTTTCACCCAAACTTGGGCTTCCTCAGGAGAGTTAGATAATGTCAATTAATATTTACTGGAATAGAAAAAATACAATCAAAACATTGAATACACAACAATTTACACTGCTTTGATAAGATAATGTAGAAATGGACATCACATAATTGAAAAGTGGGTGGAGCTGGTAGGCTCAGAAGCTGACCTGAAAGTCCCGAGAGAGGGCTCTGCAGTCCACAAAAATGCTGAATACATTAATATAGATACTAAATTTGTTAAGATATTGGAAAGAGAAAATATATAAGTGTATGTTATCCCAAGAATGGAAAACCCACCTGGATAATGATTCCTTGGAAAGATAATAGGAGCATATAATGGAGCATACAAACAGGGTGCTCATAACTGCCAAAGGGGAAATCCAAGTTTAAATCTATAAGAAATTTTAAAGGGAAAAAACCTTTATCCATCTGGGAAATATTATACAGATATAGTTACCATCAGCAAACCAAGGACTGATCACAATGTGCCAGGTATATATTTACCTAATGTTGAGGGTCTGCATCAACTCAGGGTGCCAGCCAGGATAGATAACTATCCAAGGAATAGGGAGGCCAGAGTGAGGTACTTAAAACCCCTTTAAATAGAGTAAAGAAAAAGGGGCATTTAGTGATCAGTTCCCAGCAAAAAAACGGATGGCAAATAGTCTGCTAATTCTCTTACCTTAAACAAGTGTTGTTTGGGGAGTGAACCTCCGCTGAGCTGCACAAATGAAGAGCTCAAACAAGTCCCCTTAAATAACCCTCTCCACCGCCGTTTTGGCGCCAAAATCTCGGCGCCAAACGGTCATGTGAGGACAAGTGATGTCACTACAGGAGCGCCAGGCACACAGGAAGTGACAACCGTGAAACAGGAAGTGCCATCCCCAACAGGAAGCCAGAGCAACTGACCTCTGTGCTGATAGCAAATTGAATCACAGGATGTAAGGTCACATCTGAAGGACTGTCAGCAAAGGAGTAAAAGGGAAAAGGACTGACAAATATTGCCAGTACATGTCAGTGAAGGGATATTTAGATATATCCCTGGGCTGAATGTGATCAGTGTGTAAGAATGATTTTGGGTCACAAAACAGATCCATATATACTACCTCTGTTTTCTTGGGACATATATGTAACCAAGATAACGGCCGCAGTTGAGCGCAAGCGTTTAACCCTTAAGTGACTGGAACGGCGCAAATTAGGAGAAAAATAGACGGACGAGGTCTAAAGACTCCAAAGATAAAGCCTCACGTGTCCATATGAGGCACCTGAACCCCATTTCAAAGCATTTTGCTACAAATGTATATAAGGCTGCAAATATTGCTCCTTTTTGGGGACCAGAACTAAGAGTGGCTGATACTAATTAAATACAAATACAATGGAGCAGTGGAACTAGCCAAAGGGCCCCCTACCATGATCGATAGGTCAGCAAGCACCACACCAAGCAGAATATGTGATGAACATCTGGATAATAATAACCAACAGTACAAAGAATAAATAAAGAAAATACACATAATAATATACATATTTAAATGAAAACCAATAATGTTCTCAGAAAGGAGTGACAATGGCGACCTACCCCTATAAGAAGGGTTTGAAGCTCAGAGATTCATTCAAGCCAGGATGCACAGTGGCTCTAAGGTTATGAATCCATTTTGATTCTCTCTGTAGGAGAGTTTTATCAATATCACCTCCGCGGTTGAAGTCTGGTACGTATTCTAGTGCAAAAAACTTCATCTGTGAAATATCGTATGAATGGTAGAGCCCCATATGTCGACTAATGGGGGTCTCCATTTTTTTTCTTTTTGATGAGGGATACATGGTCTCTAATTCTATGAAAGAAGGGTCGTTTAGTTTTCCCTACATAGAAGGCCTGACAGGTACATGTCATGAGGTAAACAACCCCAATAGTCTTACATGTTGCATAAAAGTTGGGCTTAAAGGTTTGACCAGAGGGCAGCATTATTTCAGTCGAATTAATCAGTAAATCACAGAATTCACCTTTTCTATGTGTCTTTGTTCTTAAAGTAAGATGGCTATGAACCAGTCGATCTTTTAAAGAGGTAGATTTGCGGTAAGTAATTTGTGGGTGAGCACCGACATATTTTGAGAGAACATCATCTGTAGAAAGAAGATGCCAGTATTTCTCAAAGATGTGGCGTACTTTTTTGTGTTCACCAACAAAAGTGGTGATTACGCGGACTTTGGATTCAGATTTATATGGCTTCACTTGGTGGATTAATTGATGTCTATCCTTCTGTTTTGCTCTATTGTATGAACGCTTAAGGCAATTTTTACTGTAGCCTCGTTCCAAGAGACGAATTTGCAACGCTTTGGCTTCTAGTTCAAAATCAGCCTCTTTGCTACAATTTCTTTTTAATCTTAGATATTGACTGAATGGTATACTCTGGACAAGGGACGCGGGATGAGAGCTGTCAGCGTGAAGAATAGTGTTGCCTGCCGAGGGCTTTCTGTAAAGGGAGGAGCCAATAGTTTTGTCCTCATTTACATAAATCTTAATATCCAGAAAATTTACAGTAACCTGATCACAGGTCATCGTGAACTTAAGATTATAGGAATTAGTTTCAAGACATGATAAGAATTGCGACAGCTCATCCCGGGTTCCAGTCCAGACAATAAAGATATCATCAATAAATCTTTTCCAGATCAAAATATTCTCAAAAAAACGACTGAACTGAACAGCCGAGAATATCTCCCTCTCCCACCCCCCCAGATACAGGTTGGCGTACGATGGGGCACATTTGGTCCCCATCGCCACCCCCTGTACCTGGAGGTAGTGGGAGCAATCGAAGATAAAAATATTATTGCTCAAAATAAAGAGCAACAGTTCCAAAACGAAATTGTTATATTGCCTGGCTGATGGCCCCCGTTCAGAGAGGAAGCCGTCCACAACTCGAGCCCCCAATTTATGGGGGATCGAGTTGTAAAGGGCCTCCACATCTATGGCCACCAACCAGGCTTCATCAGGTAGGCACAGTCCATCCAGGGATCTCAGCAAATCAGCTGTATCCTGGATGTATGAGCTCAATGACTTGACATGTGGTCTTAAATAATCATCTATGAGTTTACTAGCTGATTCTGTCAGGCATCCATTTCCCGATATAATCGGGCGCCCAGGAGGGAAGGAAGCATTCTTGTGTATTTTAGGTAATGCATACATAGTAGGTAATCTAGGATTTTCAACAAGTAGAAATTCACAGGTTTTTTTGTCAATTAAATTATTCAAAAAGGCCTGAGTGATGAGGCGTTTGTATTTATTTTGAATATATGAAACCTGAAAGACAGGAATGGGACGATACCATTGGCGATTGGATAGCAGATCCAGAACCATAGTTTTATAGCCTTTCTTTACCCTTTAACCTTTGTTTTGCTAACATTAATTGCAGCCAGTATATGAGATTGGAGCAACGCATGTTCCCATTTTCTAAATAGCAATAGACATAGCGACAGAGGCAGTGTAAGCAGATTTGGTGGAATTCATTACCTTGCTGGTAATATTTATTCTGGCTGGATTCCTTCTTTTTGTTCTGCAAAACAATGTAGATTTATTGGAAGGGGAGTTCCTGCTGAGCCATGATTCAGAAAAATATGCTTTAGTTCTCATAGTTTTAGACTTCATATTTAAATTCCTCTTCTCCATTGTTAATGAATTTTTAATAAAGGTCACTTGGTCTCTGATACAATTATAGAAAGTCCATGGTTGTGTGAGCAATTCCTCTGAAAGCTTCTCAGTAAGGGACCTTTTACACTGGAGGCCACTGAAGGGGTGGTGGAGGGTTGAATGAATGAATTCATGATTTGTATTGCGCTGCAAATGCGAACTGAATCGCCTCAAGGCGCTTGTCTGCCCTTGTTGTCCTGCTATATTAGAAGAGGTGGGTCTTGAGTTTTTTCCTGAAGGCCTGATGGTTTTCTTCCAAGCGGATGTTGTTTGGTAGAGCATTCCATAGCCGAGGTCCCTGTACTGCGAATCTTCGTTCTCCCTTCGATTTGTAGCGGGCTTTGGGGTTGTGGTGTAAACAGGCAGCTGAGCCATGGTTTTACCAACCCCTGGTCACCCTCTGGAATTCTAACATTACAGCCTGGCAGGACTGCTGCATTTGTAAAGCAAAGTAACTTTAAAGTGGTTGTAAACCCTTACAGACCTCTTTAACCTACAGGTAAGCCTATATTAAGGCTTACCTGTAGGTGCAAGAAATATCTCCTTAAAGTGGAGTTCCGCCCCAAAAAATTATTAATGTGCTTAAAAAAAAAAAAAACATTTGGAGAAAAAAAAAGTTTTACTCCCCCTCTAAATGCCTGTTGCTAGGGGGTCCCTCATAGTCTGCCTCCTTCAACACCTGGGCTCCTGATGTCACTTCCCTCGGCGCAGGAAGGGAGATCACCTCTCCCCCCCTCCCTCTAGGCGATCATCTGGGACACGTGACAGGTCCCAGATGATTGCACGGCCAGTCACGGCTCGCGCATGCGCAGTGGGTGCCACAGTTAAAACGCCGGTGCCGAGAGATGCAGGACGTGCTGACGTAGACCGCAGCATGGAGGGAGGGGCCTGACACAGCGGGCGGAAGTGAGGACGATGGACGGGAGGAGAGGAGAACGCTGACGCGCCACGGAGGGTGAGAGACTCCGAGGCCGACAGCCCCTCCGGTCCAGACTAAACGACCTCCAGACGGCGACCAGCGGGCCAACAAGCACCAGAGGAGACACAGGATACGCGGATGTCGAGTCCGACCTGTAGCCGCGGGACCGTCCGCCTTCTCCTACAATCCCCTGGTCCTACCCGGGTCCCGCGTCCCCTCTTCCCTCTCCACCTGTGAGCCAGCGGACCAATAACAACCACAAACAGCGGGGTCTGGTGCCGTGAGTATACTCTCCAGTTTGCATACACCGTCAGGAAGAGGTAAGCCAGCAATTGTGCTCTATGTGACCAGATCCCCAGGCGAAACTGTCTCTGTACCTGTGCCCTTGCTGGTGTTGGTGGTTCCCCATGGTGACGGTCGGACGGGATATTTAAGACAACAAACGGACTTTGAGCCAGTTATAATGCTATTGTGGTGAAATATAAAAATACTCTATAACATCTGTCTGAGGGGAGAGCAATAGGTGGTAACGAGAGGCCTAGAGTGGGCTATCATTTGTTTTTTTTTCCCTCTGTGGATCCCAGCCACGCGAAGATTTTGCTATACCAATGACCCCTCAAATGTAAAGCTGGTTCTATTACGTATGCATAGAGTCCCCGACCCCATATGCTCTTGGGTCGGACACTCTAGGTAGCAGCACTAAACAAATGCATTTAAAAATTGCACCTACACTGGTCTCTGCTCCCGCTTCATCTTTAAACTGAAGCTCTACCATTAGAGTTGCTCGGGGGAGGACAGTTTAGGAGTCTGAGGGATCTGTGACGGTGTCTGGAGAGTTGCTATTTGGGATTACAGCAAATTAGATGTAAGACCGGTCCCAATTTGCATACATAAAGTTTCAAACCTTAAAAGCCCTCGGATCAGGCATCCCAAGTAGCAGAATTAAAAACTGCATCTAACAAATGCTCTAATACTGGTTTCTGCTCTGACACGGGACGGTGTCTGGAGAGTTGCTAGTCGGGTTCACAGACAAACCGAAATCTTACCAGAATATCCGACCTCACTTGTCCTCCATTACCGTTAAGGGACTCAACCTATCTAGCAAGCGAGCAAAAATACTCCTAGAACTCAAAAACTACAAGGCGGGCATTGTCTTCCTCCAGGAGACGCATATCTCCCTTGGTGCAAATATAAAACTTAATTCCTACCATTACCCAACCTGGTTTTATGGAGACACCATTATAAATAGATCACGGGGGGTGGCCATAGGCTTCTCAAGAGAGGTAGTCTTCTCCTTGGAAAGTAGGTTGGTAGACCCAGAGGGGAGATATTTGTTTCTTAGAGGCTCTATTGGACAGACAAACTATACATTTGCCAACATTTATGCCCCCAATATCAGGCCCGAACGCTATCTCAGGGGGATTCTCAATAAGTTAAGAGATTTCAAAAAGGGGTACGTGATATTGGCGGGCGATTTAAATCTCCATATGGACCAGGACCTAGATTCTACGTCCCGTGTGCGGGGGACAAGTAATGCAGCGAAGATAATGCTAAAACAAAACCTCCACACCAACCAACTAGTTGACATCTGGAGAATCCACAATCCAAAAACCAAAGATTACACATTCTTCTCCCCCGCTCACGGGACGTATTCGCGAATAGATTACATACTTGTCGACCACGGTCTTTTGGAAAAAGTCTCTGAACCTAGAATAGAGATCTTCACCTTATCCGATCATGCCCCGGTTATGGTGACGATCAATGCCCCTGATATACACGTACCGGATTATAACTGGAGATTAAATGAAGAACTTCTAAGAGACAAAGACATCGTAGCGCAGATCAAGACTGAAATCGAACAATATTTTAGATACAACGATAATGGGGAGGTCCAGGGATCATATGTATGGGATGCACACAAAGCGTTTATAAGAGGGTGTTTTATTTCAAAGGGGGCCTGGAAGAAAAAAGAACAGGGTAAGAAAATGGAGAACCTTAAAGCAGAAATAGGCTTACTGGAAAGAGAACATAAACGATCAAAGGGCCAAAATAAAGAACTTTTTCTGAAATTAATAGCCACGAGAGAGGACTTAAAGGAGTTGCTAGAACAGGAAACGAAGAGAACTTTTAATAGAATAGAAAAAGAAAGATACCTATGGGGGGACAAATCAAGTAAACATTTAGCTAAAACTCTTCAAAAAAAAAAGACAAGAAACTTTATAGAGAAAATACAAAGTAAGACAGGAGAGGTTAAATTCTGCTCTAAGGACATCGCAAACTCCTTCAGAGAATACTATGAGGGGGTCTATTCAGTAGACCGAAACTTTAGGACAAAAGAGGAAAAAATAAACAGAATAAAATCCTTTTTGGATAAGGCAGGACTGTCTAGGCTCCCGCTGGAGGACCAGGAGGATCTTGAGAGGCCATTTTCAGAAGAGGAAGTTAAAAGGGCTTTAAAAAAACTCGCCTTCCGGAAAAAGTCCCGGGCCGGATGGCCTTTCGGTATCATATTACAAAATATTTCAGGAGCTATTAATCCCCAGATTATGCACGTACTATAATGGTTTAGGTGCGAGATACAAAATGAGTAAAGACTCCCTGACGGCCGACATCACGGTCATCCTGAAAGAGGGGAAGGATGGATCAGTGTGCTCAAGCTACAGGCCAATTTCACTACTAAACGTTGACACCAAAATATATGCTAAGATCCTTGCAGAAAGGGTCAAGCTGTGCTTGGGCACACTGATTCACCCTGACCAGGCGGGTTTCATGGCAGGGAGGGAAGGACGCGACAACGCAGTCCGTACGCTGCTGCTAATACAGAGAACTAGAGAGGCTGAGTCCCCAGGTCTATTCCTGTCAGTAGACGCGGAAAAAGCGTTTGACAGGGTAGACTGGGGACTCATGTTTCAAACATTGGCCCAAATGGGCTTCGGTCCAAAAGTTCTACAAAAGATTAGGGTTCTTTATGACGCTCCCGAGGCCAGGGTTAAAGTAAATGGAGCTACATCTGCCCGGTTTCGCATGGCAAACGGGACGAGACAGGGCTGTCCCCTGTCCCCCCTCCTCTTTATTCTCTCTTTAGAACCCCTTCTGGCGACCGTCAGAAACAACATAGAGGTCGAAGGCATCATGGTTGACGGTGACGAACACAAAGCAGCAGCGTTTGCCGATGATATTTTATTCTACATAAATAACCCTCAGAGAACTTTACCCAACCTAATGTTGATCTTGAAGGCATACGGGGAGATATCCAATTTTAAAATTAATAGCTCCAAATCTTTTATTTTGAATATAAATGTATCCAACAAAGAGAAGGAGAAGCTACAGGAACAATTTGTCTTTCCATGGAAAAAACATATTAAATATCTCGGAATCAATCTAGCTGTTTCCGATAAGGAGTTATACAGAATTAACTATATCCCGCTTTTAGATGAGATAGCTAAAAAAAGTAAGGACTACTCCTCAAGACCTCTCTCGTGGCTTGGCCGTATAAACTCCGTAAAAATGACGTTACTACCCATAATTACATACAAATTCCAAATGCTCCCTATCCCCTTACCTCAGGAGTATCTCAAAAAATTAAAATCCATATTAATGAACTATATTTGGAAAAATAAGAAGCACAGAATCTCACTCCACCTATTAAAGAAGGAAAAAAATAGAGGGGGCTTAGCTGTACCAGACTTGGTAAATTATTACTACGCTACAGTTCTCTCGAGAATCCCAGAATGGTGCAACAGTAATAGTAAAAAAAGATGGGTAAACTTGGAAATAACTCTCTGCAACTCACAATTAGGAAATTACATTTGGATTCCTCCAAAGTACAGATCACTGAAAGAAGGCACAAACACTATGACCACAAATACACTAAAAATTTGGGATAAAATTTACAAATCAACTGGAGCCAAATATAATTCTCCACTGATAGCACTAAAAAATAATGCATATTTTGCACCGGGGAAAAATACACTGGGAGGAGGTTGGATAAAAGACAATAGGGTTCAATTGAAAGATATTATACACAAGGGGAAGATTTTCACATTAGCTGAATTAGGAAATAGAAGAGATTTATTTGATATGAATGGATGGAGGTATCTCCAACTGACCCACTTTGTCAGAAGCCTCCCCCAACCAATAAGGGAAGGCAATGATCTGACTCACTGGGAGCGTATCTTTACAGCATCTGAAACAAAAGGATCAATATCCAAGATATATAAGCTTCTACAGGAGGTGGAAGGAAGGGAGATACCTACATACATTCAAAACTGGGAGAGGGAACTGGGCACTCAAATTGACACTTTAACAATGAGAAAAATTTTCAAGTTAACATATAGCTCGGCAGTTGACTCCAGGGCCTATGAAATTAATTTCAAATGCCTTTCTAGGTGGTATTTAACCCCATCTAGAACAAGCCAATACACACAAGGAGGCCCAGCCGAGTGTTGGAGGGGCTGTAGCGAGAAGGGAACGATGGCACACTTATGGTGGTACTGTGACAAGATTAAAAAGTATTGGAGCAGAATATTAGACCATATTAAGGAGGCCACTGGAGTTGCTGTGGAGGGGGATCCTTGGGTGATCCTCTTCCACGGTACCAAAGTACCTATTAAAAATTATCAAAACTCTTTAGTACCGCACCTGCTTAATGCTGCCAAACGTCAGATAGCAAGAAATTGGAGGAAACAAGAGAGCCCTCCAATTTGGGAGTGGATAGATTATGTTGAAAGTACCCGACTCATGGAATCCCTTAGAACAAACCCGGAAGAGTCCACCGGAGATACAGCAGAGAGATGGGACAAATGGACAAAGTTCAAAAGGACGTGGAGCTTCGCAGAAGCCCTTCGCCCACAGAGCTGAAGTCGAAGAACTAGATGAAAACAGCTGAAAATCGAGTTTCATGGGGGGCCAACGGTCACAGAAATCGGAGCTGGGTTTGGATGGGGAGGAGGGGGGGTTACAAAATTATAAAAAAAAAAAAGGGGAAAAAATTCAATAAAGGAATAAAAGTTGACTAATGATCAACCAGCAATCAAGATAAAGCCACTATGATGTAAACACTGAAACGGACGCAATGAATCAGAAAATGTGGAGCATAGTCCGCGTTAATGTTGAACTGAGATGGCTAAAAAAAGAAAAAAAAAAAGAAGAAAAAAAAAAAAAAAAAAAACGCCGGTGCCGCCGAGCGGAGGGGAAGACGAGCGGGGCCTACAATCCCCTGCATCGCTGGACCCTGGGACAGGTAAGTGTCCGATTATTAAAAGTCAGCAGCTGCAGTATTTGTAGCTGCTGACTTAAAAAGAAAAAAATTTGTTGTGGAAACTGCTTTAACCTACAGGCTTAAGGAGCTAGTTTCCCAAAAACGGGCACCGATGTCTACAGCGGATGCGCACCGTAGACAATGGTGCAGACGCACTGAGCGTGCAGTTAATGAAGGCGATCATGCCGTCACTGCCGGCTCCCACGCACATGCGTCGGAGTGACGTCATCGCTGCTCTGGCCAGTCACAGCGCCAGAGCAGCGATACCTGGAAGTCATTTCAAGAGCTATGGCGGCGACGGAGGAGGGGAACGAGGGTCGATGCGGGGGCTTCAATCTCAGGTAAGTAATTCATAATGAGCTAGTATGCTATGCATACTAGCTCATTATGCCTTTGTCCTGTAGGGTGTTCTTTTTTTATTTATTTTTTTTGGAGAGGGTTTACTTCCTCTTTAACTTTGAGAACTAAAGGGGCTGAACTGCAAACGCACAGCAAACGCTTACAGTTCTGGTAATTAAAAAAAAAGTCAACAAAAGAAAACAAACAAAACAATACTCATCAGGAGCAGCAATATTACCTCCTGAATGTCTGCCAACTGCTGCAGACAGCAATCCAGAGTATTTTAAGACTCCTAGAAAAAATAAGGCCCAAATAATAACAACTGGGTGCTCAACATTGTAAAGTAATAGGTGTGCGGCTTAAAGTGGTATTAAACCCAAAACCAAAAGTGTATTATATTGCAACTTGACAATCATTAGATGTGGTGGCCGCATTTGTTTTCTTTTCTTTGGCTTATTTTCCTCTGTTTTCACCTAATGATCTGGCCAAAAACACACCTCCTGTATTACAGTGTCTCCACTCTGGATTTAAATACACCAACAAATTAAAGCCGAACTCCAGCTAATAGTTTATAATCAGTTACAGCAAACAGTTTTTTTTCCTTTTGCATTAAAGGTTTTGCACAAATTATTTAAAAGCGGATCATTGTGACCACTTCAATACTGGGCACTTTTACCCCCTTCCTACCCAAGCCAGTTTTTAGCTTTCAGTGCTGTCGCACTTTGAATGACAATTGCGCGGTCATGCTACGCTGTACCCAAACAAAATTTTTTTATCATTTTGTTTCCACAGATATAGCTTTTTTTGGTGGTATTTATTCACCCCTGTTTTTTTTTAGTTTTTGCTAAATAAATTAAAGACAGATAATTGTGAAAAAAACATGTTTTTATTTGTTTCTGTTATATAATTTTACAAATAAATAAGCTTTCGTCATGAATTTAGGCCAAAATCTATTTTGCTCCATTTCTTTGGTGAAAATAACCCAAGTCGGTGTATAATATTTAGTCTGTAAGAAAGTTATAGAGTCCACAAACTATCTGAAAATTGATAGATCCTGATCAGTGGCAGCTGGTGCTCAAAATTTATGGGGGGGCGCAAACAATTTGACAAATTCTAAAAAAATAAACATCAATTGCAGCCTCACTGTTCCATCAAATGCAGCCACTGTGCCCATCAATTGCAGCCACTGTAACTTTGCCCATCAAATGCTGCCAGTGTGCCTATCCAATGCTGCCACTGTGCCCATCAAATGCTCCCAATGCTGCCACTGTGCCATCCAATGCTTCCACTGTGCCATCCAATGCTCCCAATGCTGCCACTGTGCCATCAAATGCTGCCACTGTGCCATCCAATGCTGCCACTGTGCCATCCAATGCTGCCACTGTGATCCTCACCTGCCCCCGCCCGCTGTGTCTTCCATGCGGCTTCTCCCCTCCCTGCGGCTTCTCCCCTCCATGTGTGTTCTCCTGTCCTCCTCTCCTCCCATCCTCTCCTATGATTGGACGCCTGATTGGCTGAAACATCAGGCGCTGTGATTGGATGCCTATCAGGCGACTGGTAACAGCCTCGACAACCTGATTGGCTGAGAGGCGGTTCAATGTTAGCAAAGCCAATTCCTTTGGCTTTGCTAACATTGAGTGACAAGGAACGCACAGCATGGCGCCCACTTCTCAATTTTTTTGGACGTCCATTAGAGCCTATGGCTCTGATCAGGTGCTTCCAAAAAGCACCCCCACCACTAATTCAGCTGCCTGGTGACCGAGAAGGGGCCAGACACCTGAAATGCATGAATCTATCTATGGTGATTAGAGAGTTACAGGAGGGGGGGGGGGGGGGGGGTGGCGCTCCTGCGCCCTTAGGTACGCACCGCCACTGATCCTGATGAACTCTCATTTCCTGAGGCCCACAAAAATGTTCAGGACAGTATAGCTATCCCCAAATGACCCCTTTTTGAAATGAAGACAGTTCAAGGTATTTAGTAAGAGGCATGGCAAGCTTTTTTAAGTTGTAATTTTTTTGTCATTATTTTTTGGAAAATTAAGAAATTATTATTCATTTTTTTTATAAATTGTCAGCAGTGCAGTACAGTGTCATCATATAATTGGTGTGGCGGTGATCAGGGACACTGACTGGTGACAGTACAAAAAAAAATAAAATAATAATTTTTTCCATTTCTTTATCATATTTTTTTATGATTTTTTATTTTAACACACTTTGACCAGAGCAATATAACCAAAGTAACATTTTACTACTCTGGGGAAGTGATCAGTATTTATTTATTTTTTACACATTACGCAAAGAATTGCATTACTATATGCAAACATTTTACTGAATGAAATGAATTCATTCAGTTCGTTTTGTTGTTTTTGTTGTGATAAGCTGTGTTTGGCCACAGCTGATCACATTGCACAGATAGGCCGTGATTGGCCCAATCTGTACCATTTGGTTACTGTGACCAATCGCAGCTTGAAATGAAGCCATCCATTGTTTACAACCTTAATGTAAACTGCTGTGATTGGTTACAGCGGTTACATGGTGTAAGTAAAATTCCTTTCTCATTGATCAGTCAACTCCGGTCATGTTGATTAGAAGACAGATTTATTACAGATGTACCAGTACAAACGGGTGATAGAACCCTTACAGCAAGGAGTTCCACAGCAAAATAACACACGGAAATTTGTACGCAATCACTTTTATAACAGTATTTGGCAACTTCCCATTGGCTAAGGCACACTGGTGACTCATGGTGAATTGTCAGCTTTATTGCCAAATCCAGAGTGCCTTTACAAGGTTTCCTATTATGGTAACATCTGCTAGTTCTTGCAGTTCAAGTATTGTTTTAGGCTTGGTCGAGAACTTAAAGTTGCATAAACAATAAGTCAGCGCCATCTTAGCTACAAAAAGTACATATAAGGAACAAGACAAATGTCGATATCACCTGTAATTCTTTGCATATTTCTTATCACATGGTACCGGCAGCAGATAGATTGCACCACAGTGTGGCCCGGGGCCACACGCAGGGCATGATCTGGGAGGATGTCATATGACGTCCACTCGGATCGACGAGAGGTCGGCCCCAGCGTCATCTGCCCATAGGCCGTGCGGGAACAGGTTGAGCACCCTTGCCAGTGTTAAATGATTTGTCCTTTCTACGAAAACTGATACATTCTGCTGGAGAGCTGGTTCTTTTGAAAAAACAGACTTGCTGACTGGATCACCAAGTGAAAATTGAAGAAAGGAAGCCTAGAAAAGAAAATCATTGCAGCAATCAAATCTAAGAATTGGTAAGCTGCAATATAATAAATGTTTGCTTTTGGGTTTAATACTGCTACTTTAAATTTTAACTTTTACCATCAATACTGAACCACCATTATTTTCCAGCACTGCCTTAACCCTCTTGGGCATGGAGTTCACCAGAGCTTCACAGGTTGCCACTGGAGTCCTCTTCCACTTCTCCATGATGACATCACAGATCTGGTGGATGTTAGAGACCTTGTGCTCCTCCACCTTCCGTTTGAAGATGCCCCACAGATGCTCAATAGGGTTTAGGTCTGGAGACATGCTTGGCCAGTCCATCACCTTTACTCTCAGCTTCTTTAGCAAGGTAGTGGTCATCTTGGAGGTGTGTTTGGGGTCGTTATCATGTTGGCATAGTGCCCTGTAGCCCAGTCTACAAAGGGAGGGGATCATGCTCTGCTTCAGTATGTCACACTACATGTTGGCATTCATGTTTCCCTCAATGAACTGTAGCTCCCCAGTGCTGGCAGCACTCATGCAGCCCCAGACCATGACACTCCCACCACCATGCTTGACTGTAGGCAAGACACACTTGTCTTTGTACTCCTCATCTGGATGCCGCAACACACGCTTGACACCATCTGAACCAAATAAGTTTATCTTGGTCACATCAGACCACAGGACATGGTTCCAGTAATCCATGTCCTTAGTCTACTTGTCTTCAGCAAACCAAAATCTGACATCACCGCTGGGAAGCAGACGTGAAGTGAAGATGCCGTGCGCATGCACCAGGTCTACAAAAGCAGCGTGCAAAGTGTGACGCTATTGGCGTCACAAGCATCCACACCATTTTTGTTAAGGGAATCCTTACAGCAAAAGTTTAACATTGCCAGACGTTGAATACATTAAATATAAAGAGAAAACTAATATGAAAAAAAAATTGGATAAAGAGAGGGAAAACGGAAAAGGATTCCCTTAACAAAAATGGTGTGGATGCTTGTGACGCCAACAGTGTCACACTTCGCACGCCGATTTTGTAGACCTGGCGCATGCACACGGGCATCTTCACAATTCACGTCCGTGTCCTGGCAGTGACGTCAGATGCCGCTGGGATGGGAGGAACACATGAATGCGCCCATCCGCCACAACTATCTGTCAGAGGCGCTTTGTGAGTGGGAGAGTGAACATCTCTCCTACCTCTCTCTCTCTCGACACATTTGCTCTCTCAATGCAGATACGTTATTGCTCTGCATCTGTCCTGCTAATAGCAGATTTAGCTATTGATTCATCAAGATATTTAGTCTTGGCCTTTTTCTTTTTGGTTCTATGACCCCCCTAGACTTCCTCTCTGAGTACTACTTGAACAGTGCCATCTACCCTAAGTGGGTCCAGTCGCATATGCTCCTTCCATATTCTAGCTGGATACTCCTTATGCCGCGTACACACGAAGGGACTTTGTCTGCCGGACCTAGTCTAGCGGACAATCCGCCGGACTTTCCAGCTGGGCTTCGGTGGACTTGAAAGCGAACGGACTTGACCACACACGATCACGCTAAAAGTCCGGCGGTTTACGCGATGACGTACAGCACGTACGACGGGACTAGAAAAAGAAAAATACTAGAAAAATACTTGCTACTGAGCATGCGTCCTTTTTGGTCCGCTGGACCATACTACAGACGACCGTATTGTTGGCTGTCCAGCGGATAATTTTAAAACAAAACTTAAAACCTAGTCCGCCGGACTTTTGGGAAAAAAAGTCAGTCGAAGGCCCACACACGAGGGGATTGTCCGGCGGACTCGAGTCCAGCGGACAATCCCGCGGGATAGTCCCTTCGAGTGTACGCGGCATTAGACGCATACTCCATGCTGGACTTGATTTCTGACCAGCAGGACATTAACATTGATTCAATCCCTCTAGAACTTATTTGAGGTAACCTTTATGCTATTACTTTAGTTTCCATTTGGTTTTTGATATCCTCTGATATCAATAATTGATACCTAATCCTTTTTCAACGTACCTCCTTGTTCCCCCTTCCTAGGGATATGTGTATTTAAATTCACTTCTTCCTGCAACCACATGAGAACAAACCCCTGGGTGGGGCGCTCTGAATATGTATGGGATGTATCATTTTCCATTTTGAATCAAGTTTTTTTCTCTCCAAGCAGCCTGGGTAAGATTCATCCATTCCCACATTTACATACACTTTTTTACATTTGTTTCATCTGACCATTATTGTATTTATGTTATGCCAATATTATAGTATTGATTTGTTTGTTTTTTTCATTTGATCAAAACCATCAACATGAGGTCTCATTCCTGTCTCCTTTGTTATCCTTATCATATTATACATCCCACCAGAATCTCCTGAAGAAGCTCAAAAAAAGCGAAACATGTTGAATGGTAGTGTCTGTATATATGCTTCTTAATGGAACATACAATTATTGATATGGATGGTTTAATTTCCTCATGTCTTTTATCTTTGTAATAAAATATTCAATTTTATTGATTTTGTAACTGTGTCTTCACACTTTTTCTATCTTAAACACCTTAAAAGTCCTGGGGTTTGTTACCCCCCCCCCCCCTACTTCTTGTTTTATAAAAAAATTGGGATGTGGTGTTCAATCTGATTTCTCTGCCTTAATTTCCAAGTACCTGAGCAGTGTTCTCACCAGCCAGGGAAGGTGAAGAATTGGGAAAACCTTAGCAGGTGCCAAGACAGGGATCCAGCCAGTGGAGGTGACACTTGTGGAGCATTACTGTGTGTCAGGCCAAGGACCAAGCAGGCCAGTGGGCTGATGCTTGAGGAGTATCTGTGAGTGCCAAGCTAGGGACCCAGCAGGGACCCGGGGGTGACGCTTGAGGAAGATACTGAGTGAGAAGATCGGAGGAGCTTAGGAGTTCCAGTGGCGAGTGGATCTGTTATGCCGCGTACACACGGTCGGAATTTCTGATGGAAACAGTCCGATGGGAGCTTTTCATCTGATTTTCCGACCGTGTGTATGCCCATTGGTCTTTTTCTGTCGGAATTTCCGACTGACTTTGGATTGAGAACCTGTTCTTAATTTTACCGACGGAAAACATTTCTATCGGATTTTCCAATCGTATGTATGCAATTCCGACAGGCAAAATTCCGACGCATGCTCGGAAACAATTTGACGCATGCTCAGAAGTATAAGCTTCCCTTTTATAGTGCAGTCGAACTTGTTGTATGTCGTGGTGTTATTGACCGTCGGAATTTGATGTGACCGTGTGTAGGCAAGACAGTTTGAGTGAAATTCCGTCGGAATTTCGACGGGAAAACCATCAGAGCTTTTTCCGACGAGAATTCCGACCGTGTGTACGTGGCATAAGTCTAGTGAAAGACTGGGAGCTCAGCTGAATGAAGTTCTACAATAGGAGATTGTAGAAGAAGTGAAGGAGTTTGTTGCAACCATTGTTAGAAACTGTTACAAGATTGTTGTCATAGGAGACAGCGGTCCTACTCCTACCTGCAGATGTGGTGTCTAGCTTGATGCCTTTCCCTGCATAGCTGTATGCCTATAGAGGTCTCAGAGTCTGCCAATTAATTGCATCTACTAAAGGGTGTCCTGGCCCTAACCCCCTCTCCCACAGTTCTGTTTAAGAGAGACAATAAATCTCTTTGCATTCAAGAAGTGTCTGGCGCCCATCAATCTACCTTGTATTACACCCACCATGCCTTGCAACCCACTTTACACAGAAGGATGTCGGCTGTCCCAAACTCTGGAGGTCACCATTAGGACTCAAGGGGTTCGGAACTTGGCTACATTGAGTTTTGGAAGAATGTTCTACACCAGGTCAATAGAATTAAGCAATGATAAAAAAAAAATGATTATAGCTTTTTCTTTTACGTGTTTCCAAGTGTCGCTGTTACAGCGTGCAGCTGTGTAATGACTACTCCTGACAATGATTGCACTGTTTATTTTGGATGCATATAACATTTCCTCCTACGTGTTTTCACTCAATATTGGTTTTTGATTGGTACTTAGATTATGTTTATATAAAAGTATTCTTTCCTTTAGGCTTCTGGAGAAGCAAGAGTCATACAGTAACAATGATAAAAAGTTAGATATTAGTGCGGAAACACTGTGAATGTCATAGTGTTTCCGCACCAGGGTGAGGGCTGATCAACCGGAAGATCTTAATTGTTTTATTTTTAATTTTTTGTGGAGTGCTGAAAAGATGTAATGTTATAGGTTGCATGGAATTTAAAACAGGAAGTCATTTAGAGTGAATTACCAACCATGAAATGATATGAAGTACAAAAGCTATTTAACCCTTTTGTTGCTGTGGGTAGGGTCCTCTCTCTTCGCACCTTGGCAAATAATTTTTCAATTTCACAAGCATCATTCATACCTCCCAACTCATTGAGATGGGAATGAGGGACACCTGTTAGCAAAAGTATGTAGGCATAGGACACACCCCCTGCCACACCCCCTAGAGGAGAATTATACAAAAAAATGATTAGTGAAACCCTCCAGTGCTTTTTTTTTTTTTTAACCACTACTATTCCTTTATACTGGCTTTTGAAATATACAAATGCAGCAATTCAGAAATAGGATGAAAAGCACTGGGAAACACTTTTTGAAAGATAAAAAGTGCATTTTATATACAACTTTATAGATCAGATCAAAATGAGGGACAAATGAGGGGGAAAGAGGGACTTTTGTTTCAAATCAGGGACAGTCCCTCGAAATTAAGGACAGTTGGGAGCTATGATCATTGGAGCACACAGCAATATTGTGTGGCACCCCCCTGACCTCCAGAGGCGTGGGGGCGACCCCCAGAGACAGCGAGGGCTGAAATATCACCCTCAGGGTGTGGGTTGCTAGGCATGGTGGGTGCTGTACAAGGTAGAAAAGATGAGCGCCAGTCACTTTTATGCTGAATAAAGGTGAGTTTATTGCTCACGATAACAAACAATTAAGGGAGAGAGGGGTAGGACACAGGACACCCTCAGTCAAATAAAACAACAGATTAGCAGAACAGCAAAATCCTTAGACAAAAAGTAGAAAGGTAGACAGCAGTACAGAAAAAGTAGCCTTTAAGCTGTAACCAGCAATCTGTACTTTTGTAGCAACAGCTGTCTCCTATAGCAACTGAAAAAGGAACTGACAAAAAGGAAGGCAGGATTCTCTGGATGATTCCCATCTTGACGCTTTCCCAGGCTCTCCACGGTTCCCAGGTCCATGGCAGAGTAACGTCTGGTACTTCATCTAAGCTCTCAATCCTTTCCTTCATGCCTCCAGCCCATAAAGAGGCAGTAAACCACTGTCTGTTTTTTTTTTTTTCTGACCTGAAAGGTAAAGGCATAATGTGCTAGTATGCATCACATACTAGCACATTATGTGAAACTTACTTGCAAACAAAGCCCTCGTCACCGCTGAAGGCCACATCTATCTTTTCCCATCTCCCTTCTGGGTCCATGGACTCTGGCTGCATGACTGGCCGGAGCCACGTGACGTCACTCTCGCGCATGCGGGCGGGAACCGCCGGCCATGGTGCAGGGCTCTGAAGAAAGGGGGTTTCCAGATTCCGATAAGCCCCCTGCCTGCAGACTCTGACAACCACCGGCCAGGGTTGCACCCTAAAGCACCTTCCCAATGTTGAGGGCAAGCGGCCTGATATTCAGGAGGTAGGGTGCACTCGCTCGTCCCCACCCTTTCCTGGCCTGCCAGGCTGCATGCTCAGATAAGGGTCTGGAATTTTCACTTAGGGGTGTACTCACTTTTGTTGCCAGCGGTTTAGACATTAATGGCTGTGTTTGAGTTATTTTGATAGGACAACAAATTTACACTGTTATATAAGCTGTACACTCACTACTTTACAATGTAGCTAAGTGTAATGTTGTCACATTAAAAAAAAAAATATATAATAAAAAATTTACAAAAATGTGAGGGGTCTACTCACTTTTGTGAGATTATGTATGTATATATGTATATATGTGTGTATATATGTATATGTGTGTATATATTACACTGACTGCACTATATACTTGGAACTGTATTATATATACTACACTGACTGACTGCACACTACACTACACTAACTGGAAAATGGTGGAAAAAAAACGCGCTATCTTTATGCACCAACAGATGTATAGCAGCCAGCACAAACAAAATATGTTTAAATAAAGCAAGTGAATATTAAAAGAGTGCAGCGCTCATAAAGTGTCCGTTATATAATCAATGGACAATCATACAAAAAATTGTGAACTAAATAAATAGAAAACAATACAATACCAATATGCGTGAGTGATTCACTCTCAAAAGAATAAATGTGAAAATAAGTGTTTTGTCCATAAACACACTATACAATGTAACCATGTGGGATCTCTATCAAAGAGATGTGAAATAAACTATAATATATATATATATATATATATATATATATATATATATATATATATATATATATATATATATATATATATATATACACTATGTTTGACCATAGAAAATACAAAATGCTTCTAAACAATGCAATAATACACCTTAACCACTACACGCCCGTGCTATATGGACGTCCTCCTGTTTACTTCCCTAATGCGCGCTCCTGAGAGCACGCATCGGGGAAGTTCTGTGCTGGCCGTGTCCGTCGGACACAGCCGGTCACAGATTGCTGTAAACGGCCAATCACAGCGGCTGTTTACAGCGAGATCGGGCTGTCCAATGAGAGATGATCTCATATGTTTGCATATGCAAACATATGAGATCATCTGTCAGCGCCGCACAGACAGCGTGTGAGGAGGGAGAGAGGAACGGCGCCGGAAGTTTAAAAAAATAAAAAAATAAATAAAGTGATCTGTCCCGCTGCCACCTGTCATCAGTACTACCTGTCCCCAGAGTGCCATCCGTGCCACCTGTCCCCAGTACCACCTGTTCCCAGAGTGCCATCTGCCATTGCCACCTGTCCCCAGTACCACCTGTCCCCAGTGCCATCCGTGCCATCTGCCAGTGCCACCTGTCCCCAGTGCCACATCAGTGCCACGTCAGTGCCATCTGTTATCAGTGCCACATCAGTGCCACGTCAGTGCCATCTATCATCAGTGCCATGTCAGTGCCATCTGTCATCAGTGCCATATCAGTGCCACGTGTCATCAGTGCCATCTGTCATCAGTGCCAGGTATCAGTGCCATCTGTCAAAAGTGCCACCTGTCAGTGTCACGTGCCATCTGTTATCAGTAGCATGTGTCATCAATGCCACGTATCAGTGCCATCTGTCATCAGTGTCACGTGTCATCAGTGCCACGTATCGGTGCCATCTGTCATCAGTGCCACGTATTAGTGCCATCTCTCATCAGTGCCACGTATTAGTGCCACATGATATCAGTGCCACGTATAAGTTCTATCTGTCAGCAGTGCCACATATTAGTGCCATCTGTCAGTGTCACGTGTCATCAGTGCCCCCGTATTAGTGCCATCTGTCATCAGTGTCACATCAGTGTCATGTGTCATCAGTGCCACCTGTCATCAGTGTCACGTGTCATTGTCCTGGTGCTCCAGGGCCTTCAAAAGTGTACTAGGTAGTCAACAATTTAGATGTGTAATTTATGCTCATAGAACACGTGATGGCGCTCCCTGCATGTTGGGCCTCTCTAAGTGGCCAGGCTGTGTAAAAGTCCCACATATGTGGTATCATAATACTCAGGAGGAGTAGCAGAATTAATTTTGGGGTGTCATTTGTGGTATACGGATGCCATGTGAGAGAAATAACATATTACAATGACAATTTTGTGGAAAAAAATAAAAAATTAAAAAATAATTCATTTTGCAAAGAATTGTGGGAAAAAAATGACAACATCAAAAAGCTCACCATGCCTCTTACTAAATACCTTGGAATGTCTACTTTCAAAAAAGGGGTCATTTGGGGGGTATTTGTACTTTCCTGGCTTGTTCGAGTCACAAGAAATGAGATAGGCCACCAGTACATCAGATGTGATCAATTTTGTATAATTCGCACCACAGTTTGTAGAGTGTGTAACTTTCACAAAGACCAAATAATATCCACTAATTTTGGTTATTTTTACCAAAGATATGTAGCAGTATAAATTGTGGCCAAAATTTATGAAGAAAAATTAATAATTTGCTAAATTTTATCACAGAAACAAAGAAAAATGCGTTTTTTTTTTTTTTTTCAAAATTTTCAGTATTTTTTTCATTTATAGCGCAAAAAATAAAAAAACCCAGAGGTGATCAAATACCACCAAAAGAAATCTCTATTTGTGGGAAAAAGGACAAAAAATTCATTTGGGTTCAGTGTTGCATGACTGAGTAATTGTCATTCAAAGTGTGAGAGCACCGAAAGCTGAAAATTGGTCTGGGCAGGAAGGGTGTTTAAGTGGCCAGTAAGCAAGTGGTTAATTGTGATACTAAAGTGTAAAAAACTAAATAAACATGACTTTTGTGCGGCTTATCTGAAGAGGTCCGTCACCACTAGGACTGAGGCTTACCGGAATTTGTGGACTCAAATAGGTGTGTACCATGTGAGTCACAAAGGCTTGATGGTGTCAGCCACACCAATGGAAAGAAGTCCCAGCCCAGGTATGTAGTAACGGCAAACCAAGTCTTTGTAAAGTCTTCCAAAGGGACTCAGGAACAAGATGGTAGGCAATGTATGGTACAGTATATCTCCCCAGGTATGACCGGTAATAAAGAAAAGGGGACTATATAGTTTAATACCGTCAGGCGGAAAAAATTTATTAAAATCTGACAAAGTGGGTAATCACATTGACATAAGGATTAAAAGCATGGATATAGTACTGATAGCAGTGACATCAGCGAATCATCTCCCTCTGGGAGATGATTCGCTGCCCCACTTTGTCAGATTTTAATAAATTTTTTCCGCTTGACGGTATTACACTATATAGTTCCCTTTTCTTTATTACCGGTCATACCTGGGGAGATATACCGTACCATACATTGCCTACCATCTTGTTCCTGAGTCCCTTTGGAAGACTTTACAAAGACTTGGTTTGCCGTTACTACATACCTGCGCTGGGAGTTGTTTCCATTGGTGTGGCTGACACCATCAAGCCTTTGTGACTCACATGACACACCTATTTAAGTCCACAAATGCCGGTAAGCCTCAGTCCTAGTGGTGATGGACCTCTTCAGATAAGCCGCACAAAAATCACGTTTATTTTGTTTTTTACACTTTAGTATCACAATTAAGGTGTATTATTACATTGTTTAGAAGCATCTTGTATTATTTTCTATGGTCAAACATAATATATATATATATATATATATATATATATAGTTTATTTCACGTCTCTTTGATAGAGATCCCACATGGTTACATTGTATAGTGTGTTTATGGACAAAACACTTATTTTCACATTTATTCTTTTGAGAGTGAATCACTCACGCATATTGGTATTGTATTGTTTTCTATTTATTTAGTTCACAATTTTTTGTATGATTGTCCATTGATTATATAACGGACACTTTATGAGCGCTGCACTCTTTTGATATTCACTTACACTACACTAACTACCCAGCCTAATCTCATTATATTCATTCACTATATATGGCCGCCGTGTAAGCAGCAGCCTTATATAGTGTGGGGTGTGGACATGCGTGGCCTGCCTTTGGCCAATCAGGGCTCTCACAGCACATCGTGCTGTGATTGGCCAAAGCATACAGGTCAGGTGAATGCGTTGGCCAATCAGCAGCTGTCAATGCACCCACTTCCGTGACGAATTATCCGGGGCTGCCCCGCCCCTATCTGGAGATGCCCCGTTGTGTCTTGGGAAACCCAGTTCCCAGGACACAGTGGGGACCAATAGAGGCGCGCAGCGCGACTCGCGCACGCGCAGTAGGGAACCGGGCAGTGAGGACGTTGCATCTTCACTTCCTGATTCCCTGACAGAGGATGGCGGCGGGGCAGCGAGAGACAAGCGGTCTCTCGTCACATTCTGCCTACACCGCTGGAACCAGGAACAGGTAAGTGTCCATTTATTAAAAGTCAGCAGTAGTAGTAGTAGCTGCAGTATTTGTAGCTGATGACTTTTAATATTTTTTGTGCGGGTGCAGCTCCGCTTTAATAGAATTGAGCAATGACAAAACATGATTATACGTAGTTTTTTTTTTTTTGTACATACTTTACTTTTGAGTGTTTCCAAGTGTAAAGAACTTGTTCGGTAACCACATCTGACATTGATCACACGATTTATTCTGGACACAACACATTTCCTTCCTTTATATTATTCCACAGAACATCAGCCTTGTATTGCTCTAGGATATATGTATAATCCCTTTAGAAATTCTGGGGAAGTGTGAGTCATGCAGTAAAAACTGACTGTTATCTGAACAGAAAAAGAACGTTAAAACGAGAAAACGTTTTAACGAGAAAAAGTTGGGACTTTAAATGAGGCTGTGACCTGGTAAGGTCGATTGCCTCCATCCCTATCTAATGAATGCAATTGGGCGACTGGGGGGGGTTGGGACTTTAAATGAAGCAGGCAGGTGTAAAACATTTAGATTTATTAAAAAAAGCAAAACAAGCAAACAATCAATGGTAAGTTGCATGAGGGTAGTCATGAGTGCACCAAGGAAAGCAATGTTTTCCATTCAATGGATAAATATACAAAGATGACAATTGACCACAATAGTACAAATCACAGTTGCAAGTGATCATAGAAAAAAATAAAACAGTAGTTGGCATAAGACATGGCATATAATAGCTCTATGCATTTCGTGGATTCATCCACTCTTCAGGAGCATGCACGTGGAAAACTGAATGCTGTGATATGGTAGCGATATCTGTAAGGTCTGACCCTCCCCTCCTTATTAAAAAAGGGGGGGGGTGGATCACCCTGTACTACGCATCGGCGTCACGCTCTATGCGATGGAACCGCTGCGCCATGTCTTTGGCGGCGCCGTTTCAATATCGCCCTCTTTACATCTAGCAGCCAGATGGAGGAACTTTCTGGCACTGTCTTTGGTTGGGGCGGTTCCGCCCTCTTGCAGTAGCCTATCCTTCCACAGTGCACGCCTACGTGACGTTGGTGGGTGTGGCAGACCAGCCCTTATAAGTCATTCTGGGGCAGACTGACTCACATGGTGGTTCCAACCTGTTTATCTGCACACTTTGTGGATCACTCAACATTGAAATGTTTTAGGTAAATTGATTCTAATTTTTTTTTCACTATTTTCACTTTGGACTTTGCATTTTACTCAATTTTCCTTGGTTTTTCAACACTTTCTACTTTTCACCTTGCTTTCCAATCATCTAATACTTTACTTTCACCATACTTTGCTCTCACTAACTTAACCCACCTTCACACTCATTAGCATCTTATTATCCTATCCTTTACCAAGTTTAGGACACAACTATATATTGTACCACACAATGAGTTCCCAACCTACTTTATATCTTATGTTTTGTCCTTAGCACACATGGTTATTTTTGACCATCCCTTCTTTTGGAATTTTTCTTTCTTGGAAATCATCTTTGCTCAGCCCTGGTCTGCCTTCACCACCTCAGTTCCCTCCAGTGATACCCCTCATGGGGTTAATCTGATCCATGTTGGCCCATTGCTGTTACTGCACAAAGATTATGTAAGTATATTTTTTGAGAGTGGTTTCAGGGGGTTTATCCTAGACATTATTATCTATAATTACCTTATTTTAAACCTCCTTCCCGTGACAGGGTCAGACCTTACAGATATCGCTACTAGGGATGAGCCGAACACCCCCCCGTTCGGCTCGCACCAGAACCCGCGAACGGACCTAAAGTCCGTGCGAGCTTTAGAACCCTATTAGTTATAATGGATGCGAACGTTCGAAATTAAAAGTGCTCATTTTAAAGGCTAATATGCATGTTAATGTCATAAAAAGTGTTTGGGGACCTGGGTCCTGCCCCAGGGGACATGTATCAATGCAAAAAATTTTTTTAAAAACGGCCGTTTTTTCAGGAGCAGTGATTTTAATAATGCTTAAATTGAAACAATAAAAGTGTAATATTCCTTTAAATTTCGTACCTGGGGGGTGTCTATAGTATGCCTGTAAAGGGGCGCATGTTTCCCGTGTTTAGAACTGTCTCTGCGCAAAGTGTCATTTTTGAAAGTAAAAAAGCTATTTAAAATCACTCGCGGCTAATGTTAATTCACGGCTCCCGTAACACAGAGAACAGTGATTCATTGAAACTCATTCATAAAAAAAAGTCATTGATAAAAAAAAAAAAAAAAATGAAAAAAAAAAAAAGCGTAGGGGTCCCCCCAAATTCAATAACCAGGCCCTTCAGGTCTGGGATGGATATTAAGGGGGATCCCAGCCAAAAAAAAAAAAAAAAAATGGCGTAGGGTCCCCCTCAAAATCCATACCAGACCCTTGAGGTCTGGTATGGATTTTAAGGGGAACCCTAGCCAAAAAAAATGGCGTGGGGTCCCCCTCAAAATCCATACCAGACCCTTATCCGAGCACGCAACCTGGCAGGCCGCAGGAAAAGAGGGGGGGACGAGAGCGGCCCCCCTCTCGCCTGAACCGTACCAGGCCACATGCCCTCAACATTGGGAGGATGCTTTGGGGGTCTAAGACCCCTAAAGCACCTTGTCCCCATGTTGATTAGGACAAGGGCCTCTTCCCCACAACCCTGGCCGGTGGTTGTGGGGGTCTGCGGGCGGGGGGCTTATCGGAATCTGGAAGCCCCCTTTAACAAGGGGACCCCCAGATCCCGGCCCCCCCCCTGTGTGAAATGGTAAGGGGGTACAAAAGTACCCCTACCATTTCACCAAAAAAGTGGCAAAAATGGTAAAAAGGACAGGAGACAGTCTTTGACAATTCCTTTATTAAAATCTTCTTTCTTCTTTCTTCATCCTTCGGATTCTTCATCTTCTCCTTCCTTCATCTTCTTCCATCTTCTTCTTCCATTTTCTTCTTCCTCCGATCCGCTTCTTCTTGCGCTGGTCTTCTCGTCCTTCTCGTCCGGCATCTTCTTCCGTCGGCGTCGGCGTCGGTGTCGGTGTCTTCTTGGGCCGCTCCGCGCAATGGGAGGCTCCCGCTGTGTGAGGCTCCGCTCCATCTGACAGGTCTTTTAAAACGGAGGGCACCTGGTGACCCCGCCCCCCTCTGACATCATGGGGAAAGCCATCATGGAATTCCCCATGACGTCCCTGTGCGTCAGAGGGGGCGGGGTCACCAGGTGCCCTCCATTATAAAAGACCTGTCAGACGGAGCGGAGCCTCACACAGCGGGAGCCTCCCATTGCGCGGAGCGGCCCAAGAAGAGACAGAGACACCGACGCCGACGCCGACGGAAGAAGATGCCGGACGAGAAGGACGAGAAGACCAGCGCAAGAAGAAGCGGATCGGAGGAAGAAGAAAATGGAAGAAGAAGATGGAAGAAGATGAAGGAAGGAGAAGATGAAGAAACCGAAGGATGAAGAAAGAAGAAAGAAGATTTTAATAAAGGAATTGTCAAAGACTGTCTCCTGTCCTTTTTACCATTTTTGCCACTTTTTTGGTGAAATGGTAGGGGTACTTTTGTACCCCCTTACCATTTCACACAGGGGGGGGGCCGGGATCTGGGGGTCCCCTTGTTAAAGGGGGCTTCCAGATTCCGATAAGCCCCCCGCCCGCAGACCCCCACAACCACCGGCCAGGGTTGTGGGGAAGAGGCCCTTGTCCTAATCAACATGGGGACAAGGTGCTTTAGGGGTCTTAGACCCCCAAAGCATCCTCCCAATGTTGAGGGCATGTGGCCTGGTACGGTTCAGGCGAGAGGGGGGGCCGCTCTCGTCCCCCCTCTTTTCCTGCGGCCTGCCAGGTTGCGTGCTCGGATAAGGGTCTGGTATGGATTTTGAGGGGGACCCCACGCCATTTTTTTTGGCTAGGGTTCCCCTTAAAATCCATACCAGACCTCAAGGGTCTGGTATGGATTTTGAGGGGGACCCTACGCCATTTTTTTTTTTTTTTTTTGGCTGGGATCCCCCTTAATATCCATCCCAGACCTGAAGGGCCTGGTTATTGAATTTGGGGGGACCCCTACGCTTTTTTTTTTGTTTTTTATTAATGAATGACAGCTCTCTGTGTTACAGGAGCCATCAATTCATTAGCCGCGAGTGATTTAAATAGCTTTCTTCCTGCAAAAATGACACTTTTTTGCAGGGAAAGTTCTAAGCACAGGAAACCTGCCCTCCTTCACAGGCTACCTATAGACACCCCCCAGATGTGATACTGCAATGCTGTTCTAACAGCATGCACACACATATCCCCAGAAATAAAGAACATATTGTTGTCAGCAGTCAGCAGCACACTGACACGCTGACACTGTGAGTGAAACATAATATGCGAGGCCGCCGCCGCGGCGGCCTCTTATACCGTGGGGCGTGTATTAAAGCCCCTGAGCTATAATTGGCTACAGGCATCCTGCCTGTAGCCAATTATGGCTCTCCTCGCTGCCGGCGCTGTGATTGGCCAAGCATGCGGGGTCACAGTGCATGCTTGGCCAATCATCAGCCAGCATTGCACTGCGCGGGCCGCAATGCATTGCGGGGCCGCTCGCATCACACGAATTTGATGCGAGCGGTCCCAATAGTTCTGGGCTCGCCGAGCGAGCGAACACCCGGTGCTCGATTCGAACATGGGTTCGAATCGAACACCGGGCTCATCCTTAATCGCTACCATATCACAGCATTCAGTTTTCCACGTGCATGCTCCTGAAGAGTGGATGAATCCACGAAATGCATAGAGCTATTATATGCCATGTCTTATGCCAACTACTGTTTTATTTTTTTCTATGATCACTTGCAACTGTGATTTGTACTATTGTGGTCAATTGTCATCTTTGTATATTTATCCATTGAATGGAAAACATTGCTTTCCTTGGTGCACTCATGACTACCCTCATGCAACTTACCATTGATTGTTTGCTTGTTTTGCTTTTTTTAATAAATCTAAATGTTTTTACACCTGCCTGCTTCATTTAAAGTCCCAACCCCCCCAGTCGCCCAATTGCATCTGTTATCTGAACAGGGTGAGCATTTCTCAGCTGGAATACCTTAAAGATTTAATTACGGTATTATCAGAGTGCTGAATAAATATAATGTTTTACGTTATAATACAACAAACAACTCCGCGCTTAGGAGCAAGTAGTATAGGTGTGCAGCCTTTCCAAAAAATGGCCCCCTAGAGGGCAATTTAAATATTAGATACAGGATAAAGGAAAAATTGGCGCTACCTCTAATACAAAATACAGGGTAATCAAGGGTTATTAAACAGGGGGGGGGGGGGGGTTGAGAGTATGCGTTTGTATGCCGGGCGACACCACCCATTATCCTCCCCTCCTATAAGTGTAAGAAACTGTGAGAAAATGGGGGGGGTTTAGGGAAAGGGGGCACACCCTTAAAAATGGGGTAACCACCCCTATTTTTCCAATCCCCAATATCAGTGAGTAATAAATATAAATATATACGTGTGAAAAAGGAATCAAATAAGGAATCAAATGTACATTAAAAGTCCCAATATAAAGTGACAAATAAGGCTCCATGCACACTGGAGCTCAAAAAAGCTGTTTCTGGACGCCAGATTGCTGGCAGAAAAACGTTGGTTGAAAAACAAGCTTTTTACAGCGTTTTGTACTAGCGTTTATGAGCGTTTTATAGCGTTAGCGTTTATCAGCGTTTTAATAAAAATACACAGAGGACACTCCAAAAATCCCACAATGTATTCTAAACTCCCACAATGCATTGAAAAAATAGAACGCTGAAGGCTAATTAACGCGCGTTCATGAGCGTTTATCAGCGTTTGGCTTTTTTTGGCGGTGAAAAACGGCACTTTGAACGCAAAGTGCCCCTGGACGACGCAACTCTATTGCGAAACCGGTAGGGCGGAGCGACGCGCTGACGTCACCTCGACTTTGAATATCGGATGTTTGGGAGGACGGGTCTGTGTCTTGGTGTGTCCGGCCGGCGCACCACACTTAAAGGCCTGAACTGCTTGTTTTTATGTAAGTGCAACCAGTTTTTTTATTCAATAAACACCTTGGTTTTTACACTATGCGAGCCCCCCCTTCATTTTTTCCATGTGCTGATCTAAATCACTAACACTCTTTGGGAAGTTGAGCTGAGAATTGGGTCAATTGGCGTTTGGCATTCGTCACATCCCCAGGTGGATCCAAGGAGGGATATCTCCATACAGGCCTGTTTGTTACTCACTTCTGGTAAGAAGTAATTCTCAACTTTACCTTGGTGGTGGAGCACCTTTTTTGAACAGTTTGGAGGATCCAATCACTCACATCACTGGATTGTTTTATTTATTTATTCACTTTATATGTTACTATATATAAAAAATACTTTTTCACGGAATGGGTGAAAATCCTTTATGAAGATTCAGTTCTCATGAGGACTTTATGGACTTGAAAAAGTTAATTTTTTATTTTTTTTCTACACATTGTTCACGTTTATATACTTTTTTCGTTTTTTCTTTTTCCTTTTGTGCAACTATAATGGGAGATTGTCGCATTTGATTGCATTTGTTTGTTTGAATTTGCATTCACAATCTTTTAGGTATTTATATTTGCAGGTTCATTCCAATCACATTTCTTTTGATCATATTATGGGTTATTAAGTATTTATGCACTGTAATATTGATGCACCATTGGTTTAGCGCTACTCATTTTTCTTTTTATTCCATAAACTCCACTGCTCATTAACCACTTGGCGACCGCCGGCTGTCAAATGACGGCCAGGCGGCGCAGCTCTCGTTCCGGGAGGGCGTCATATGACGTCCTCCCCTTCTTTGCACTGCAGGGAGCGCGCGCGCGCTCTCGCCGTGTCACTGGGCACCCGATGCGCGTGCCCAGCGGCCGCGATGTCCGCTGGGCACCCGCGATTGCCCGGGAACACAGCGGGACCGTGGATCTGTGTGTGTAAACACACAGATCAACAGTCCTGTCAGAGGAGAGGAGCCGATGGTGTTCTCTGTACAGAGAAACACCGATCGGTCTCCTCCCCTTGTGAGTCCCCTCCCCCCACAGTAAGAATCACTCTTAGGGAACATAATTAACCCCTCCCCGCCCCTAGTGGTTAACCCCTTTACTGCCAGTGTCATTTATACATGAATCAATGCATTTAAATAGCATTGATTGCTGTATAAATGACAATGGTCCCAAAAATGTGTCAAAAATGTCCGATGTGTCCGCCATAATGTCGCAGTCACAATAAAAATCGCTGATCGCCGCCATTACTAGTAAAAAAAAAAATATTAATAAAAATGCTATAAAACTATCCCCTATTTTGTAAACGCTATAACTTTTGCGCAAACTAATCAATGATCGCTAATTGCGTTTTTTTTTTTAACCAAAAATATGTAGAATATGTCGCTCTTCTTTTGTTTATTGCGCAAAAAAATAAAAAAAACGCAGAGGTGATCAAATACCACCAAAAGAAAGCTCTATTTGTGGGGAAAAAATGATAACAATTTCATTTGGGTACAGTGTCGTATGACATTGCAATTGTCATTCAAAGTGCGTCAGCGCTGAAAGCTGAAAAATGGCTTGGTCAGGAAGGGGGTGAAAATGCACTGAAGTGAGGTGGTTAAAGATAAAAAACGTCAATGTGTGCATGGACACATAGGCTAACAGAGTGGAGTTTATGGGCTTTTAAAAAAAACGCCCAAACTCCAATAAACTGCAGTTTATGAGCTTCAGTGTGCATGGAGCCTAAGATGAAAAAACACAAAAATGTGACAAATCAATATGGAGTTGATTAAATAACAGTCCCAGTGAAAAATGAATTGAAAGTGATTAATTAATAAATCAAATGAAAATCCTGGATATGACACAAAAACAAGTCCAGTTTCAAGTGAAAAAGAAAAAGTAAAAAAGTAAAAATAGGAACAACACTGTGTCAAAAAAACGCTTTCTTGCAGTAGTGGTTCAAAGGTGACTTTTGTGCTCCAGCAGTGATGGTGACTTTGGTGTTGCCCCCTCTGGCTCCCTCACTCACCAGATTGATGTACCCCTGCAGGGGTGAACAGCTTTTTCAGATATCTTTATCTCATCCCGCTCTGGAAGGTATCCTGGCCAATTGCTCCCTCCGATGGATTCACCCAGGGTCCCTTGAAAGATGTTGAAGGGCCTCAGAAAATGAAGGGGAATAGCGTCCAGCGTACCCCACTTGATGTGGGGGGTAAGGCTCCCGGAAAAAAGGAAAGAGGAAGATCCCTTGTGTGATATCACGTGGCAACATTTTTTTATTTAAAATAAAAGATAAAAACAAATATATAAATATAAGGCCAGGGTATCTCGCAGGATACTACTGGTCCACCTCACACAGTAAAAAATGTAAAGGGAATAGGGTCGGTGTGCAGCTTGTGCTCCAGCTGCGTACCAAACCTCTAGTTCCCGCACCGGAAGTGACGTCAGCATGCTACATTTTTTACTGTGTGAGGCGGACCAGAAGTATCCTGCGAGATACCCTGGCCTTATATTTATATATTTGTTTTTATCTTTTATTTTAAATAAAAAAATGTGGCCACCTGATATCACACAAGGGATCTTCCTCTTTCCTTTTTTCCGGGAGCCTTACCCCCCACATCAAGTGGGGTACGCTGGACGCTATTCCCCTTCATTTTCTGAGGCCCTTCAACATCTTTCAATGGACCCTGGGTGAATCCATCGGAGGGAGCAATTGGCCAGGATACCTTCCAGAGCGGGATGAGATAAAGATATCTGAAAAAGCTGTTCACCCCTGCAGGGGTACATCAATCTGGTGAGTGAGGGGGCAACACCAAAGTCCCCATCACTGCTGGAGCACAAAAGTCACCTTTGAACCACTACTGCAAGAAAGCGTTTTTTGACACAGTGTTGTTCCTATTTTTACTTTTTATCATTACTTTTTCTTTTTCTTTTTCACTTGAAACTGGACTTGTTTTTGTGTCATATCCAGGATTTTCATTTGATTTATTAATCACTTTCAATTCATTTTTCACTGGGACTTTTATTTAATCATACAAATGCATACTCTCAACCCCCCCCCCCCCTGTTTATTAACCCTTGATTACCCTGTATTTTGTATTAGAGGTAGCGCCAATTTTTCCTTTATCCTGTATCTAATAATGTTTTACGTTGTATGCAATTTATTACATGGGAAATCATTTAAAGTGAACCAACCATGAAATTTAAACGGTTTACAGCGTTTTTCACCTTAATGCATAGAACGCATTAAGGTGAAAAACCTTCTTTACTCGGGCCCCCCTTATACTTATCTGAGCCCCATAATTCCTGCATCAGGAACGAGCACACCAGCTCCAGCCGGTGTCTCGTGTCCTGATTGAATAGATTGATAGCAGCGCAGCCATTGGCTCCCACTGCTGTCCATCAAATCCAATGACTTGGGAGCCGGGAGGGCGGAGCCGAGTCCTGCTGTCTGTGTCAACAGACGCAGCAGCAGGACACGGGAGAGTGACCGCACGGGTGTCCCATAGGAGAGCGCTTCTCCGATGGGACACTCGAGAAGAGGAGGAGCCAGGAGCGCCGCAGAGGGACCCCAGAAGAGGAGGATCGGAGCCACTCTGTGCATAAACAACTGCACAGCGGAGGTAAGTATGACAGGTTTGTTTGTTTTATAAACTTAAAACTTTACAACCCATTTAAGTACAAATGAAATATAAAACTTTTGCTTCTATGGACAGGGCTAGCTTTGCACCTTATTTCAACAATTCTTCTGTTTCACATTCACCAATAAAATGCTCAGTGGTATTTACTAAAATAATTTTTGCAAAAAAAAAAATGGTTTTCATAGCACACAGATACAATACAGTCACCAAAACTGGCAATCAGTGCCCATTTACATCTTTGCAGTGCTTAAAAATGCGTTATGCTGTGAGTTAATGTGTGTTTTTATGTGTACTTTAACCACCTAAAGTACCTTATGTGTACTTTAACCACCAATATTTTCCTCCACATCCTCAAACTCACCAGAGCAGTATTTTTTCCTTTAAAAGCACTATTTGGGGTTCAAGCGCTGCATTAACATACATACAAAATATTAACAGCGCCCACACTGCAAAGTAAATACAAAAGGAAACCAAAACCAAAAAGAAGGAAAAAACAATTATATCAAAAAATAACAACTCTTGTTGTCAATGCAAACAGTATCGCCATCCCGTTGCTGATGGGCGGGACGACGTTTGATGACGCAGCCGACCTCTTTTTTGATTGGTCAGTATCGTCCTCCTCTGCTATTTAGCACAAGTCTTCATACAGCGTGGCCACGCCCTCTGAAGACGTATCCACAAGACGCGTCAGTGGGTGGCCACGCAATCTACACACTCCACAGACCAGCAGGCTCATCCCGGGTCTCATCCTAGTCGGCTTTACCGTCACGGCGCTGAGCGGGGTTGAGGTAGAGTCCTAGCAGATCTGCTTGGAGTACTTTGCTGACATGCTTATTGTAAATGGTTTTAATGCAAGTGCGATCTATAGAGGCAGGGCCGCTGATAGGCCAGTACAACTGACCCTGCTGTACCGGGCCCGACCAGCAGGGGGGCCCGGGCAACCTACTGCAATGTAATGTAAAGAAAAAAAAAAAAGAAAAATCTCCCATCCGACCACCAATCAACACGATCAGCATTGTCCATCACCACGACTCCCACCATACCCCCAAATCCCAGTCCCCACACCCCACACGAGAGCGGCGGCATCCCGGAAACAGGAGCTGGGGACAGGAGAAGCCGAGCTGGACGGAGAGCTTAGTGTGGTGACGAGCGCCGCCTCTACGTCACTGACACGGACGCCTGCTACGCTGGAGAGGCTGGCTGTGGAGGTTAGCGTGGGCACTGAGGGAGGGGAGCAGATCCATTGGATACAGGCGGGGGAAGCAACGCTGCAAATGGTGGGAGAGGATGCAGACCTCAGGGTGCTCTTACGGGCACTTCCAACACGGGCGGACTTACAGGCTCTACCAACGCAAGCAGACCTGGAGGGATGGATGACACGTATGGAAGAGATCCACCGGAGAGAGATCTGGAAGAGGTGAGATCTGAGGTACACCAGTTAGCCGAAAGGTTGTCCGCTGGAGAAAGCATACAAGTGAATATGGCAGAGCGAATTTTGCGACTGGAACAGGTACAGTCTGAGTAACTCTTATGCCCCCTCTATGCAGCTCTGCTTAGAGGAGTCGAAGACCGCAACAGACAGAAAAATCTGAGATTCAGGGGGATACCTGAGGCAGTGGGGGTAGGGGCATTACAACCCACTATAGTTGCAGTATGCCAACAACTGGGCATTCAGGTTCCCCCAGAGGACTTAGAGTTTGAAAGGCTACATAGAGCGACAGGCCACCCTTCTACCAACCTTGATAGACCTAGAGATGTGATTTGCTGTTTTCACCGGTATGCACATAGGGAACTAAGTCGCAAGGCATGGGAAGTAAAAGAGGTGGATTTTACCAGACCTATCTAGAGCTACCCTGCAGAGGAGAGCCATGTTACGCCCCTTACTGGATAGAATTCGGAGGTCGGGGGGCTCGTACCGTTGGGGGTACCCGATTTCGTTAATAGCAAAGAAGGACTCCAAGTCATTTGTTTTGCGGCAACCTGCGGACTTGCCACAGTTGTTTTCCTTTTTGGGAGAAGAGGTGGTAGAGATACCAAATTGGCTACAATATTGGGGCCGACAAAAGGAACAGGGGGGGCAGAGGAGATAAATTCTCAAATTTTCAGGAATGAAGACAGAGGTGACCCCAAACCATGTCCTAAGGAAACAAGATAATTTTCTCTCTCCTTTAATTTTTTGTTTTTTGAAATATCTGACTCTACCCCCCCTTTTTTTGGGGGGGGGGGGGGGAGGGTAAATCCTCCTTTTTTTTTTTTTTTTTTTCAAGGTGATCTTAACCAGGAAATCTCATGGACCTTATATACACAACATAGGTGTTTTTCCCTTTTTTGTTTTTGTTTCTTTAGGGGAAGGGGATTGGTTTGGACGGGGTGATTGTTATAGAATTGTTTATTATTTTAAGAGCAGTGTGCGGGTATATTTATTATGGATTGTATGGAATTTTTTGTCACGGCACTGTATAATGGTATATACGGACACATAGATATGTATACACATGAATATTTTTTTTTTTTTTTTATAGAAGGGGTATAAAATATATGATATTTGACACGAAATGCACTAGGGGGGGGGGGGGGGTTGTCCCTTTCCTCCCTTTCTTTATTGTAGGTAGAGAGAAGGTGAAAGTGGGGGGGAACTATACATCACATATCACAAAATGGTATATAATGTCACATATTACACTATTATTACATATTATGTACATATTATTAGTCACTACAATTAGTAGATATAGGCCCATGAGAGGAAAATGGGAGAATGAGAAGGGGAGGAAAGGGAGTCCCCTCCTTCCCTTTTTTTTTGGGTTCCCTCCTGTGATTATGAATTGAGAAAGAGGTATAAGATATAGACCTATGCCGAACCCCGAACACGTGACTTCAGCATCTTAAATACCCCTTCCCAGACCACACAGCGGGGCCAGACACGCCCACTGATTGTCTCCGGGAAAGATTGGTACCTAACACGTCCAACCGGGCTTGGTTCTCAGCCTGTCACAGGAGCCTCACTGCACCTATGACCAGGCAGAACTTCAGTACAGCCCAGCCAAACTGACGCCAAAGTAAAAGACCTGTACAATTAACCCCCAGAACTCTGTTACAGTTCTGGAAAACGAAATTTACATATATAGCGCACACTTTAGACAAATGTTGGCGCTACATAAAAATGAAAAATTCCTTTCAATATAGTGCCTGGGTGGTCTCCTTATTCCACCTGTAAAGTGGCACATCTGTACTGTGTGTAGAAGCTGCTGCAGCAATAATTGCATTTATAAAGCCCAACAAAATAAAATTTTCCCTGCAAACTTTCTTTATTTTGTAAGCAACGGCTTGGGGAGCCAGTCTGTATGATAAGGCCACAATGTAGTGCACTGGGAACAAGATTACAGATATTTTGGATAAATTCTGATGTCTCTACCACAGACTTTAGATTTCTACTTCTGTAACGGGTGCGGAAAAAATTGTTCTTTGGGTATCAACACCTTCATGCCGTAAACCTACAGTATAGAGGTTCTCTTAACCACTTTCCGACCGGCGCACGACGATGTACGTCCTGATTTTGAAGAGGGATATCTCGGTAACGGCAGCAGCTGCTGCCACAACCAAGATATCCATCTCTTCAGGCGCCGGTCGGCATTCCGATAATGGTGGTCATTGCGGCGGATTCGCCGCGAGATTTCCGTTATCGGCGGCGGGAGAGGTGCCCCCCCCTCCCGCGCCTTCCGCCGCTTACCGGAACTGTCGGCAGCGGCGGAGGCGATCGGGTCCTTTCTCCTGCTGGGCATAGAGATGAGTGATGGTAAGATGGCCGCCACTCATCTCTATACCATAGGAGGGCGGAAGCGACGTCAAAAACGTCACTTCCGCCCATACCTCTTAAAGAGGAATTTTCAAATGTCATTTTTTAAATGACATTTTTTTTTTTTTTTTTTTCCATTGAAGTCCAAATATGAGATCTGAGGACTTTTTGACCCCAGATCTCATATTTAAGAGGACCTGTCATGCTTTTTTCTATTACAAGGAAGGTTTACATTCCTTGTAATAGGAATAAAAGTGAGCCAATTAAATTTTTTTTAAAAAACTATGTAAAAATAAATAAAATCAAGAAAAATAAATAAGAAAAACAAAAAAAAAAATTTTTTTAAAGCGCCCCGTCCCGACGAGCTTGTGCGCAGAAGCGAACGCATACGTGAGTAGCGCCCGCATATGAAAACGGTGGTCAAACCACACATGTGAGGTATCGCCGCGATCGGTAGAGCGAGAGCAATAATTTATAGCCATAGACCTCCTCTGTAACGCAAAATATGCAAGCTGTAGAATTTTTTAAACGTCGCCTATGGAGATTTTTGAGGGTAAAAGTTTGATGCCATTCCACGAGCGGGCGCAATTTTGAAGCGTGACATGTTAGGTATCAATTTACTCGGCGTAACATTATCTTTCACAATATATAAAAAAATTGGACTAACTTTACTGTTGTCTTATTTTTTTATTCAAAAAAGTGAATTTTTTCCAAAAAAAGTGCGCTTGCAAGACCGCTGCGCAAATACGGTGTGAAAAAAAGTATTGCAATGACCGCCGTTTTATTCTCTAGGGTGTTAGAAAAAAAACAATATATAATGTTTGGGGGTTCTAAGTTTTTTTCTAGCAAAAAAAACTGTTTTAAACATGTAAACACCTAAAATCCAAAACGAGGCTGGTCTTAAAGTGGTTAATGAAAGCAAGAATTAGCCTTTTCTGTCAAAAATTGCAATGATATGCACCTGTCAAACACATCTCGTCTCGTGGGGACGGGATGAGTTCTGAGACTTTCCCCTTAAAAACGGTGGTCAAGGAGGGTTGCCAACCAATAGTGATCCTTTTCTTGGGTCCTTCCGCAGGCTTTGAAACATGAGGGAGCCCATGCACCGCAAATTTGCGGAGGCATGAGAAGCAGACTCCTCTGGGTCACTGTAGATTACAGTATCTGGAACTGCCTCCTCCCAGCCACGTACTACTCCCAAGGGTTCTGGGGATTGAAAACCATCTCTTACTGTTTGACGTATGTCTTCCTTTGCTTCAATGCCTTTGAAACTACCAGAATCCTCCTCCTCTTTCTCATCTTGTGTGTTCTGTGGCATAGGAACAATGGTGTCTGCATAAAGTGGGCCTTGAGAGGAAATTAAGTCCTCCTCTTAGTCCCGCTGCTCTGCCTCGAGTGCCCTGTCCATAATGCCACGCAGAGTCTGCTCCAGCAGGAACACAACAGGGATTGTCATGGATCTCCATCCTTGTGGCCTCCTCAAATGGTGACAGTACAGTGCATGCATGCTTTATGAGCAGTCATTGGCGTGGGGAAAAAAACCCGAGCCTGCTGAGCCTGTCGTTGTGCCATACTCACACAGGTACTCATTGATGGCCCTCTGCTGCATGTGTAGCCACTGCAGCATTGCCAAAGTCGAGTTTGACCTGGTGGACATGTCACAAATCAGGCAGTTTACGGGCAGGTGGAATTCATGCTGAATTTCAGCCAACCGAGCACTGGCTGTGTATGACCACCTAAAATGGCTACAGACTCTTCTGCCTGCTTTAGTAGATCTTCACACCCTGGATACCTATTTAGGAAATGCTGCACCACCAAATTGAGGGCATGTGCCAAGCATGGCACATGTGTTAACTTTCCCTGTCTAAGGGCGGACAGAAGGTTTGAGCCATTATCACACACCACCATTCCTGGCTCCAGCTGGCGTTCCGTGAACCACCTCTGGGCCTGTACCTGCAGAGCTGCAAGAATCTCTGCACCGGTGTGGTTCCTGTCCCCTAGACACACCAGCTGAAGCACTTAATGGCACCTTTTAGTCTGACTCATTGAATAGCCCTTTTGCTGCTCTCTACTCTTCCATGATGGCTGCCTCGTTGGGCTTGTGCCTCACCCTAACTTTCCTCCTCTGCTCTATCCGGCCCCCAAGTCGAGTCAGTGACATCATCATCATCCCCTCCATCCTCATTACCACTGGAGACAGCTTGGCAATACGCTGCGGCTTGGGGAACAAGAATGTCAATTTGTGTACCACTGTTCTCACCTTTCTGTAGGCTCATGTTCCTGCGTTCCTCAACCTCAGAACCAACATCTGAATCGAGTAATGGCTGTGCATCCCCAATGAACAAGTGGCTGATGCCTTCATGCCTGATGCTGAGGCTATGGCAGGAATAGCTGTGAACAAGGAGGCAGATTTTGCCACTCTGGCAGCTGCATGGGACTGCGCACCAGTCTCTGCTTGGATGACAGAGAATGAGGACGGTTTAGTAAGCCAGTCCCTTACCTCCTCTGCATGCTGTGGATGGATAGCACGGGCAACATCACTAAACAGAGAAAATTATGCCCTGTATGAGGACTGACAATGTCCACCTTTGCCTGTGGATACATATGCTGCTGGCGCCCTTACAGTACCATGGGAACATCTGCCTCTCCTTGCTGTCCTGCCAGACATGATGGGGGGAGTGGGGTTGCTTATTAACAAAATGTAATAAAGATGTGTAAATGTGTATGTGGGTGCACTTTAAACATTGGAAAGTGGTGTTTGTTGCACCTTAATTTGAGTATTCACGACACAGACACACTTCACGGATACACTACAATATACTGCAAAATACTGCGTCAAACTTGCAATTAGTAGGGATAAGCCGAACACCCCCGGGTTCGGTTCGTACCAGAACCTGCGAACGGACCGAAAGTTTGTGCGAACGTTAGAACCCTATTAGTTACAATGGACGCAAACGTTCGAAATCTAAAGTGCTAATTATAACGGCCAATATGCATGTTATTGTCATAAAACAGGTTTGGGGACCCGGGTCATAAAGTGAAAAAAAACAATGAAATATTTCTTTACATATGGTACCTGGGGGGTGTCTAAAGTATGCCTGTGAAGTGGCATGTGTTTCCCGTGTTCCCTGCAAAAAATGACATTTGTAAAGGAAAAAAAGAAGCCGTTTAAAACTGCTTGCGGCTTTAATGTCATGTCTTGTCCTGGCAATATGGATGAAAATCTTTGAGAAAAATGGCATGGCTACCCCATCACCACCCCAGCCCATTACCAGCCCCTTTGGGTCTTGTATGGATATTAAGGGGAACCCCGCACCCAAAATAAAGCCCTATACCTACAACCCTATATACTCTGAACAGCAGTATACAGGCGGGCAAACAAGACAGGGACTGTAGGTTTGTTCTTAAGTAGAATCTGTTTGTAATTTTGAACAGGTAAATTTGCCCCTGTAATATTTGTTTTGCTGTCTGTGCACCTGTTCAGAACATTTCACCTCACTTTCCATCCCAATGACAAATGTTTTTGGAAAAGTGTGGTTTTTATTGAAACAAGGATTGGTGATAAAGCATCAGTAGAGAGGAGATACCTTTTTCCAAAATGCTGAAAAATTGTGCCTTAGGCACTGGTGCCACAACACTGCAACCCCTCACAGATACTGTACTTGGAGCACAGCAATCAGACATGTTGCAAAGCATTGCATAAAAAATTGTAATTACACCCCCCTGTTAAACAGGGGCTGAAAAATTGGGCCTTAGGCACTGGTGCTGGTGCCACAACACTGCAACCCTTCACAGATACTGTACTTGGAGCACAGAAATCAGACCTGTTGCAAAGCATTGCATAAAAAAAATTGTAATTACACGCCCCTGTTAAACTGGGGCTGAAAAATTGGGCCTTAGCCACTGGTGGTGGCACCCAGAAACAAAAATGTTCTTCCAAGCTATCATCGGGATCATTGAGGAGGAAGAGGATAGTCAACATAACAGGACAGTTACTCAGCATCAGCATAGGCAGTCTTGAAGGGATGTGACATTTCAAAATAAATGATTCTGTTATATCAGCTTCAGGTGCCTGGTAGCTGGTGGTGATCCAAGACCGATTCATCTTTATGAAGGTCAGTCGATCAACCGAGTCGGTGGACAGGCACACCCTGTGATCGGTGACAAAGCCTCCAGCAGCACTGAATGTGCGTTCGGAAAGAACGCTGGATGCAGGACAGGCCAGTAGCTCAATTGCATACTGTGCAAGCTCTGGCCAGTGATCCATCCTCAAGACCCAGTAAGCCAGAGGATTTTTGGTGGGAAATGTGTCCAAGTCTGACCTTGCCCCTAGGTATTCCTGCACCATGTATATCAGATGCTGGCGATGGTTGCTGGAACCGATCGTACCTTGGGGCTGCGGACTAAAAAATTGTCTGAACGCATCGGTCAGACGTCCACCTTCCCCACCGCTCCTTCTGCTACTGACCGAAGCCTCAGCAACTCTTCGTCCAGGACCAGGAGTTTGTAACCTCCCCGTCTCTGGGAACGCGTTGCAAAGACCTTTCTGCAAGGCCTCCCGGAGATGTCTCATTCTCTGCTCCCTCTGCGACGGCAAGATAAGGTCCGCGACCTTACCCTTGTACCGTGGATCAAGGAGAGTGGCCAGCCAGTAATGGTCCCTCTCCTTGATCCGAAGAATATGAGGATCCTTCCGCAGGCTTTGCAGGATCAGGGAGGCCATACAACGTAGGTTAGCTGGGGCATTCGGTCCGGAGTCTTCTGGGTCACTGAGGATGACATGATCCGCAGCCACCTCCTCCCAGCCACGTACAAGTCCACTGGTTTCTTGGGACTGTAAATCATCCCTAAAAGACTGCTGCTGCTGAGTGCCAGGCTCCACCTCCATGCTGACACAATCCTCCTCCTCCTCATCCTCTTCCTGTGTGATGGGTGGGAGAGAAGGAACACTGTCTGGATAAAGGGGGCCTTGAGAGGCAAGGAAGTCCTCCTCTTCCTGCCTCTGTTCTGCCTCAAGTGCCCTGTCCATTATTCCACGCAGTGTATGCTCCAAAAGGTGGACCAGAGGTACAGTGTCACTGATGCATGCACTGTCACTGCTCACCATCCTTGTGGCCTCCTCAAATGGTGACAGAACAGTGCATGCATCCCTGATCATGCTCCACTGGCGTGGGGAAAAAAATTCGAGCTCCCCTGACCCTGTCCTGGTGCCATAGTCGCACAGGTACTCATTGATGGCCATCTGCTGCGTGTGCAGTCGATGCAGCATGGCCAACGTTGAGTTCTACCTGGTGGGCATGTCGCATATAAGGCGGTTCTTGGGCAGGTTCAACTCCTTTTGCAGCTCAGCCAGCCGAGCACTGGCATTATATGATCGGCGGAAATGCACACAGACTTTCCTGGTCTGCCTCAGGACATCCTGTAAGCCTGGGTACCTGTCCAAGAACCGCTGCACCACCAGGTTAAGGACGTTTTATGTGCTGAGAATCCCTGACCTTTTTAATTTTGAGATTCTCTAGGTCACTACAGACCATGTTTTTAAATACTTCTAAATGTCTATTGTCATTAGAAGGAGGGTTAAAAACAGACTTATTCCTGGAGGTTGGAGTGTGTATTAGCTACCTGGGAAGAATTTCTCTGAATGGGATCAGACAAAAAATATTTCTTCATGTTTAACGTACGTATAAACTTCTGAACATTCACATAGGTCTGAAATGTATTCAAATTGCGAATGGGAGCAAATTTAAGACCTTTGTCTAGAACTTTTGTCTCATCATCAGTTAATACTACTCCACTTAAATTAAATATCCCTGCTCCTAGCGGGGTCTTTGCCTTTTGGGCTCATCGCCCCCCCCCCCACATCCTCTCTGTTTTTTCTTTTGAGACTAGACTGGATGTTTTCTACTGGTCCCTGGGGGGGCTGATGTTCCCTCCACTCTCCCACCCATGTGGGAGTGTGTAGGGGAGGACCCCTCCAAGGGATCCTCTCCTGTCCTAAAAAAAATGATCAATATTGAATTGTTGGCTTTCCCAGTGATCTTGCAGGGGGGCATGATTATTATGAGTGGGTATCTGGGGACCCCTAATTTGGTAATTCCCTCTACCTCTCTGTTGTCCTCTCCCCCTTGTTGATGCAGGTCTCCATGTGGTATCTACATGGTTGGCAGAATTATACACATAACTACCTTGAGTAGGGGTTTGGTTCTGTCTCTGTTGACCCCTACCTTTGCCCCTTCCTCTAGTTTTGGGGGCACCATGACCTCTAGATTTGGGAGTGACATTTCTATTCTGTGTGTTATATAATTGGTTCCCATTAGCCCATGATATTTCCTGAGTGTGTGTGGGTTGGGAAGAGATACTGGGTCCCACTTCCGTGGTGTCCATAGACGTCAGGTCAGGATTTGGTTGCATCATATTGGACGTTTGCCATTTAAAAACCTGCTCACCACCAAAGTCATTAATATCTCTTAAAAACTTTTTCCTCTTTTTGTCTTGCATCTCCTTATCCCATTTAATTAATTTAACCTTCAAATCTCCAGATAATTGTATAAATTTGGGAGTATCTTTGAAGGTTTCTATACGGTCAGTGATTTCTTTGATCTGGCTTTCCAGCCATTTCTTTTTTCGTTGCTTACGTAAAAGTAACAATCTTAGGAGTTCAAAACCTTTACTCACTACTTGAGAGGAAACATGACCAAGTACCACATAGCTAAATTTCTGAGCTGCCCAGCTATACACTCCCACCCCCTTACCTTACCCAGTAATGGAGACCACACCGTGCTGGAGTGTAAAATAGGCCGTAGCAGACCCTTTATTAAATAAAATATATAAATAACTTTATAAATAACTTTTATAAACAAATAAACAATCCAATAAACAAAATCAAGAACACGTGACATAGGCCTATAGCTGACATTACCCCCCCCCCCCCCCACCCAAATTACCATAATCAACAACTCGTGCACTGCGGTCATCTCAACTGTAAATAGGCCTCAAGCTGACATACTAGCTCAGAGACAAAACTATTCCCGCAGTGCAGTCATCCACCATATTCCCTACATCACTTATAAGGAATATACCAAACGGGCCCATATCTCCAATGGGTCCCGCATCAAGTTTTCTGTGGGGAGGGGGTTTCTTCTCTATGCCTACGTCAGCCAACATCCGCCACCGCAAACAAGGTTAACACCTTAACCTTGAGCGCACCTCCACACCCTAAGCGCTCGCTCGATACCATCCTGAATACCGATGGCCCACATATCTGTGCCAACTGGGTTCAGGTGAACTCCATCAGCCCTCAGATAACGGCAAGTGTCGACCTCTAATTCCCTGTGCCTGATGGCCAACCCCCCATGTTTAATCAAAAACCTACTGACCTCCTGGTTGACCTTTTTCCGAGCTTTGTTAATTAACTCCACTGACCTGGCAAAACGCCATGAAGTCCTGGCAATCATGTCTGACCAAACCAGGACTGTGTTGGGGAAAGCCGCCTGAAGTCGGCAAAAATCATATTTTATATCCCTAGTGACGTCTAGTTTAGTCCTAAGCCCCAAATCGTTGCCCCCAACGTGAATAACTAAAACTTCAGGAGGCCTATCCCATCTCGCAAACTTGAGCGCTTCCGGGATAAGACGGCTCCAGAGCATACCCGGGAAACCCAACCACTTTATATAAGCTTCCCTCCTAGAGAACCCCAGCTGTCTACCGTCTGGTCTGTCATCACCCCTTCTGGCTCCCCAGCAAACATATGAATGTCCCATAATCCATACGAGACTTGGTGTTGAATCTGGAAGAAAAACAACAAAGTTCCGGTAAACCTCACATTAATGTACCACACGAAACCATGTCGGCACTACACACCTTTTATGTCAACAACCCTCATTCCACTAAATCCGTCCTAACGTATGACCTGAAACGTCTGGATTCCCACCTCCCGATCTGCTTCACCGCCTCCTCTGTCAAACCCCACCTGACCGCTTCCGTTGCCGCCCCAATCCTAAATGAATGGGAGGAAAATCTCAGATCCCCCATATTCAGCTCCCGCAAACATTTTCGGAAGACTCCTATGAATTGAAAGCGCGACAGCGCCTCGCCATTGTAGTGTACCAACAGGGGGCCGTCCCCCTCCGGCCTACCTTGCAAAAACACCCTCGTGACCAAGACGGGGCAGAATTTGGCGTCCGGAATGGCGAAAACCACCACATCCTTGCCTCGGCCCTGCTGATCCGTCTTTGACTTCCGAAGGTGCAATACCAACCTGTCCCCCAAGCACCGCACATCCCCCACTGCCAAGCCATCCCTTCTGTTCTTTGAGGAACTAACCAGCTCCCCTATCCGGAAAGCCCCAAAGAAAGCCAGCACGAAGGCCGTGCGGAAAAGCCCCACCTCGTAACCAGACGAGCAAACCACACGCAGAGTGTCCACCACTCTGCCCAATAGTTCAAACGTTACCGGCCGTCGCTCGTCCCGTTGCGACTTCCCTTTCTTATAACCCTTCACTGCCTGACGTGCCCAGAACTCCTTTGTCCAATCGCACCCTCCACCAAGCTTGCACCAAAAAGCCATGGCCGCCATAACTTTCCCCAGCCTCGACACGGAAATACCACTCTCCATGTGCCTGGCGATAAAATAAATGAAAAGCAGCCTCGGTTCACCCTCTCCCCCTGCGGCCTGACCCTGGAAAGCAGCCCATTCATCCCATACTCTCCTGTATGCTCTCCATGTCCCCTCGCTCACTGACCGCTGGATCCATCCCGTTATTCTTCCAGGGCAATCTTCCACATCTCTGACGGACACGGCACTCCCTGATGCTCCGCCTCCGGTTCCAACTCTCAAAACTTTTCCCACTGAAACCGAGAGAGCATCAGCGACCACGTTGTCCAATCCCGGCAGGTGCACTGCATGAATGAAAATGTTCAACTGCATGCACCGAAGCACTAGATGTCTCAGCAAACGTATCACCGGCGGCGATGCCGCTGACACCTTGTTGATGACTTGCACTACCCCCAAGTTATCAATGTGGAAGCGAACTTTCCGATCCCGGAAAAATTCACCCCACAGCTCGACCACCAGTACCACTGGAAATAACTCGAGCAGCAGCATGTTCCTGATCAACCCTGCTTGTTTCCAGCTCTCCGGCCAAGGGCCCGCACTCCAACGCCCCTTGAAAAAGGCCCCATAACCCGCTGACCCCGCGGCGTCCGTGAACAACTCAAGGTCGAAGTTACTAACCGGCCCCGTCATTCACAGCGCTCTGCCATTGAAGTTGTCCAGGAATACGTGCCACATCCGCAGGTCACTCTTATGTTCCCTCGGAAGTGTCACGTAGTGCCTGGGCGACTCAACCCCCCCAGTGCTGGCTGCCAACCTCCTGCTGAAAATGCGACCCATCGGGATGATTCTGCACGCAAAGTTCAGCTTCCCCAACACTGATTGTAGAGCTCTAAGCTGAACTTTGCGCCGCCCCACCAATGCCCGTACTTCCGCTTTCAACGCTACTAATTTTGATTCTGGCAACCTGCATTCCATGGCTACCGAATCAAGGACGATCCCCAAAAAGCTAATCTCTGTTTTGGGCCCTTCCGTCTTGTCCGGTGCAAGGGGAATGCCAAAGTCCTTTGCCACCCTTTCTATCGTTGACAGCAACACCGCGCAAACATTGGATGCGGGAGGGCCGACACACAAAAAATCGTCCAGATAGTGGATCACTGAGTTCAAACCAGACACATCCCTCACCACCCATTCCACAAATGAGCTAAAACATTCGAAGAATGTGCAGGAGACAGAGCAACCCATAGGTAAACACTTATCCACGTAGTACTCTTCCTGTCACCTGCAACCCAATAGGTAAAAACTATCGGGATGAACAGGTAACAAACGAAAAGCCGCCTCAATATCTGTCTTTGCCATCAGTGCCCCCCTACCACACTTACGTACCCAAACAACCGCAGCATCAAAGGATGTGTAATGAACCGCGCAAACCTGGGGATCAATGGCATCATTCACCGACCCCCCTTTCGGGTAAGACAGGTGGTGAATAAGCCTGAACTTATTTGGTTCCTTCTTGGGGACCACTCCCAAAGGAGAAACCACTAGCTCGGGAATGGGCATGTCAGGGAAGGGACCCGCCATTCTACCCAGGGCTACTTCTTTTTGCAATTTCTCCGTTACTACTGCTCGGTGATTGTGAGCCGACCTCAAGTTATCCTCTCCAGGTGGAACCGAGCCCAATACCGCAGGAATCACAAAGCCCTCCCCAAAACCCGCTGCTAACAATTGTGCCACCGCCTTATCCGGATACCTACCTAGAAAAGGCAGCATTCTTTCCACTCTCACCGGCGTCTTCCCCTTTGTTGCTAGACTCGCTGACCTTACCCTTCCCTTGTTTAAAGCACCGCGAGCTGGGGTGTGATCCCCCACATCCTGAGCACTCGTGCTTATACTTACATCCAGTTCCGAATTTGCAGGTGCCCTCGTTATATTGCCAGCAGACTCCCTTCTTTTTTGCGGCCGATTGACCTGAAGCCCCAGATCCACTGGCCCCCCCCTGAAAAAACTGCCCCGCCGGCTTCGCCGATGACATCAAGCGCATCCACAAGCTGATGTCCTTGTGGTCCCAGCGAAGGGCCGGCCTGACTGCCCTTCTCTGGCGAAATTGTTCGTCATAGCGCAGCCATGACAACCCCCCATATGTCCGATGAGCTTCCCCAATGGCATCCAGGTAACAGAAAAGGGCCGAGCAGTGCTCCGGCTCCTTCTCCCCTATCACGCTTGCCAGAATTGCAAACGCCTGAAGCCAATTCTGGAAGGTCCTAGGAATCAACCTATATCTCCTCTTCTCTTCGTCCTCCTTCTTACTATCATCGGGTTTTACCCTATCTAAATTGAACTTCTCTAGGGGAAGTAGTGAAAATATCTCCACGTACTCCCCTTTCCAGATTTTTTCCCTCACCTCCTGCTTTAAGTGGGCCCCCAGGGGCCCCTCAAAACACACGTAGACTTCGCAGCGTGCGGAGTCCGCCAAACGTACGATGTCTTGTTTTTTAGGTTTGTCACCCCCTTTTTCGCCCTCCCCTGTCACCGGAGCCGTGGGCGGACTCGCCACCACCGCGCTCCCCGACCCTGCCTCATTCCCCCCCAGGGCCAACGCGGGCGGAATCGCCACCGCCGTTTCCCCTACCTGCTCGCACGCCCCTAACCCCTCTACCACTGCCCCCCCTGACCCCCCCCCTCCCCCGATTCCTTCCCCCCCCCGAGCGGGACCCACGCTCGCACCGGCCCCGGTGGAGCCGTCGGAGATCCCTGAGCCCTGCCAGGAGAACCCTGAAGCCATCTGAGGAGGGCTCATGAACCCCGCTGCCCGTGGAAAGTGACCCCCGCGCTGCTCTGGCACCGTAATGCCCCCCCCCCAACGCGTGGTTCCCAAACTGAAAACACATTCCCCCCTGTACCCGAAAATGAAGATGACTTACCAGGCAGCCTGGAAACGCTCCCACCAGCCATAGCTGCCGTATCCACTGCCGCCGACCGTCCATCCGGGACCTCGCCTCGTCCTCCGACCTGGTCAATTCTCCCTCGGACAACTCCGGCTCCTCCTCCATCGACTCCAACAACTCCGCAGCCTGCCCCCCAGGGGATTCACCCCCGGAGGTGGACGAGCTCCGCTCCCTCATGCTCCTCTTCCGCCCTTCTGCCGACTTCCTGGCGCATTTTTTCGGGCTCTGCGCACGTGTTCCCGGTGCTGGTTCCACTTCCGCGGGGTTAGGCGGCGCGCCTCTGTGCCCCCGTAGTGGATTTTCAGGCCTGGGCAGTACGCCCCCAGCCCCTGCCGACCATGCTCCCCGGCTGCTGCTTGCGTTGCTCCTCCCCCTTGACCGTGCCCGCGTAGGCGGACCGCCTTCACCCCGCGTGACTGTCAGGTGGCTGCCGTGCCGACTTGTACTGGCCCCCCCGGCTGCTGACTGCAGTCTAGGCGGAACGCCACCCTGCTGTGTCATCCGTCTGATTTCCCTGGGCGGAACGCCCCCTTGGTCCTCCGCCCAGTCCCCCGTCAACCCCAAGCCCGCTTGCGGTGGCCCCCCCTGGCTCCTCCTCGTGCCCCCCATTTGCGGACCGCTGGCCATGGCGGACGCCCGGTCCGCCGCTGTCCCGTTAGACTGTCTGCTGGGTACCGCCGTGTGGCTGCTCCCCTCCCCCTGCTGGCCCCCCGGGCGCTGCTCCGGCGTTTGCCACAAGCAAGATGGCCGCCGCCCCCCCCCCCACCGATGGCGCCATGCGGCCTGCAATCTGAGCATGCGGCCTGGTGCCTGGGGCTGGATTCCCACTGGAGCCGGGCCCCCCCCAGGTGCTGTTCCCCCCAGCTGGCTTGTGGGTGGTCGCCTCTGCCCCCCTCGCCGACCGCTTGGCCGGCGGTTCAGTGACTATAATGGCCACGCTGTCCCCCGGCCTAACAGCGGCCCTGCGGCCCTCAGGAGAGTACCGCTCTGGCGGACGGATCTGTCTGGCCCGGGACCCCTGCGCCATCCCCCCGACCCCCCTCCTGCCCGAGGGCTCTCTCTACCTGAGCCCTCATCCATTCTGGGCCGTTCGCCGCTGCCGCCGCCCTGATGTTGGAGAGGAGCTCTTCCATGCTTCCTCCCTGTAACTTTCCAACTCTCAGAATGACCCTGGGGAGGACTGTCCCTCCCCTTCCTGTTGCCCAGCTCCACCCCACTGAAATCCTTAAACGGCCATACCCACAAATGGCATGTTGACTTTATTCATGCCAGCCCTGCGCTGATCACTTTGTTCATAGCTGCGGGCTGTTCTTCAGTGAGAATGATTTCTCTATTCTCTACATAGGAAAAAACATCCATTTGACTGCCGCTAAGTATAATTGAATTAAGTGACAATTAATAATATAAATGAAGTACTCAGCGCTGTCATAAAACAAAATAAAAAAGATAAAATAGGATGCTAGCTGACACTCAAGGTTAATTCAAAATACCTGATAAGAACATTAAAATAGAATAGTGCAGCGCAAGAAATAAAAATATAAATAGATAAAAATCGCAAACAGTCCCAGAAACTAAGTCAATTAAAAGTTCCAAGAAAGTGCATGTGCAGACAGAAACACTAAAAATCCTTCCAGTGGGGTGATTGCAAATACAGGCAACACAGTAATCAGTGCCAGTGGTCCCTTCACCATGAATAGGATGGCCTCTCACCTCCCTGCTTCGACCTACAATAGGTCACAAAGCAGTAACATCCAGTCCAGTCTCCAAAAAAAAAAAACAGAGAGGATGGGGGGGGGGGGGGGGGGGGGGGGATGGGCGACGAGCCCAAAAGGCAAAGACCCCGCTAGGAGCAGGTATATTTAAGTTAAGTGGAGTAGTATTAACTGATGATGAGACAAAAGTTCTAGACAAAGGTCTTAAATTTGCTCCCATTCGCAATTTGAATACATTTCAGACCTATGTGAATGTTCAGAAGTTTATACGTATGTTAAACATGAAGAAATATTTTTTGTCTGATCCCATTCAGAAAAATTCTTCCCAGGTAGCTAATACACACTCCGACCTCAGGAATAAGTCTGTTTTTAACCCTCCTTCTAATGACAATAGACATTTAGAAGTATTTAAAAACATGGTCTGTAGTGACCTAGAGAATCTCAAAATTAAAAAGGTCAGGGATTCTCAGCACATAAAAAGAGGCATTTCATCCCTAGAACAGAGGAACGATATAGTGATTCGTCCGGCTGATAAGGATGGGGGGTTGGTAGTAATGAGTAAAGTGTATTATCAAGCAGAAATGATGAGGTTATTGAATGATCAAGATACATATCAAGCACTTTATGGTGATCCTATGTTCAGGTTTAAAAATAAATTACATTTACTGATTGAAAAAGGCAAAAATATAGGGATCTTGAATAATGGAATGGAAGGAAGCATCATATCTCGACCCTCTATACTGTAGGTGTAAGGGCTTACCTTTGTTGGAGTCCATATTGCAGAGATGTATGCTCACCCTTGCAAATACACACAGCACTCGGTAGCAAGGTAAGAAGCTACCTGAGCTGTGAATCTGTGCACAGGGGCTTTAACAGGAAATTGCCAAGGAATAGTCAAGGTAAAGCCGTAGTCAAGGATTCCGGAAGACAGGATAAACGATAAACAGAGCCAGGGTCAGGGTCAGAAGCTGGGGTCAGTCTTGAAACACTGCAACAGAAACCAGGAACACTTGGCAAACATGAGACAATGAACTGACAAGGCCCTCAGAGTGAGGCAGTCTTTTATACCCAGCAGATTAGGCAACCTGTCTCAGCTGATCCAAGAGTGACAGGTGCAATCAGAGTATCACCCTCAATACTTCATGCTGAACTAGGCATGGTTGGAAAGCAGGCTGAAAGGAACTGAGGTGTGGCTCAGAGGTAGGAAATAGGAGCATTAAACAGAAGGCCATGAGTTCAAGACCAGCCAGGGCCACCTGGGATGCGACCTCGCCTGGCCATCTGCTTGGCACGGTAGGGGCCGTGACAGTTCCCCCCCCTTAAGAATGCCCCCCGGGAGCGAACAGACAGTTCGTCAAAAACATCCATACCACAAGAGTCCATAGAAGTGTTATAGAACTTCTCCTTAATCCCTTTGGGCTTTTTCTTTGCTGGGGAAACTTTTGTTGCTAGATCCAGATCCAGATTTGGACCACGATTTGTTCCAGATCCTGCTTACGGACCACGGTCCCAATCGAGGCATACGTGCAGTCAGGAGACAGAACACAGGAACTTCAAGCGGAGATGGAACCTCCACTGGGGACGCAGGAACCTCCACTGGGGACACAGGAACTTCAACTGGGGACACAGGAACCTCAACTGGGGACACAGGAACCTCAACTGGGGACACAGGAACCTCAACTGGAGACACAGGAACCTCAACTGGAGACACAGGAACCTCAACTGGAGACACAGGAACCTCAACTGGAGACACAGGAACTTCAACTGGAGACACAGGAACTTCAACTGGAGACACAGGAACTTCAACTGGAGACACAGGAACTTCAACTGGAGACACTGGCACCGGAACTTCAAGCTGGATAGCAGGCAGAGATTCATGGGTAGCAGGAAGGATCCTAATAGTACCCACTTGGAGAATCTTTGGCCGAGGTGGGCGAATTGGGCAGAGAGAGATAAGGTGCCCTCTCCCCCCACAGTAGAAACAAAGACCGCAGTCTCTTCTCCGCTCTCTTTCACCTTGAGATAGCTTGGGCCGGATGGCCCCGATCTCCATGGGTTCCACATCTCCCAGGGAAGGTGTGCGTGTAACCACAGGAGCATCTAGGCTTTGCTGGGAAGGGCTTAGAGCTTCATAACTTGGCACAGACTGGGATGGCTTGGATTCATATCTGTACAGGGTATTCCTGTCCCTGGGTACCCATAGGCCACGTGAACTAGGAGCAGACTTGGGAACACTGGTTTTCTTTAAAGCAGGAATGTAAGAGTCCAGAGCAAACATGAAAGCTTCCCAGCTGTCCAATACTGGGCTCCCCTCCTGTAAACGCTGATGAGCCCAAGTTTTGCATTGTCCAGAGAGCAGGTTGATGGAAGCACGAATCTTAATATAGTCGGTGGCATAGGTCCTAGGCTTAAGGGCAAACAACAGCTCACAATCCATCTTAAAACAAAGGAAGGATGCACTATTACCATCAAACTTCTCAGGCATCAAAACAAATGGTTCCGGAGATGCAGCTTCCAGGGTTGGGCGTACTGTGCCTTTAAACAAGCGGACTTCCGAAGACCATGTCCAATTTTTATTGGAAAGTTTTGATTTTTGTTTACTTAATAATTTTTGGTTTGACCGTGAGTATTTTTTACAAATATGCGGTGTAGCGATGGGTGCTCGTTTTGCTCCCAGTGTGGCCAATTTATTTATGGACCACTGGGAGGAAGGAGCAGTTTTTCATGACCACCCACCTCAGCTATTATGCTATAAATGGTATATTGATGACCTGACTATGATATGGGATGGAGACATGCTGTGTTTACAGTCATTTATGGACAAATTAAACAATAATGATAAAAATATTAAACTCACTTGGACCTTCGATCAACAACAGATCACTTTTTTAGATCTGGAAATTAAAAAAAAAAAAAATCCATTTCAGAAGAGGAACCATTTTAAATTAACTGATCGAAATGCTTACATCCCCCTAATAGCTGCCATCACGGTTTATGGCTTTGTAATATTCCTAGGGGACAATTCATTCGTCTCCAAAGGAATTGTACTGAGGAAGATGAATTTTTAATCCAGTTCCAGATTTTATCTAAACGTTTTAAGCAAAAGGGTTATACCCAATCAGTGATTGACTCAGAGATAGAAAGGGCCAGGAACAATTGATAGAACCCTTATTGTGGCTGATAAGACTATTAGTCTAGATACTAAACACAATACTCAAGGGTTAAAAATGATTATGGATTATAGCATACAACATAGAAAATTTGAAAAAATAGTTGCTAAGCACTGGCCTATCCTAAGTATGATCGAGTACTTGGACATTCTCTTCCGGATCGTCCAGAATTCATTTATCGCAAGGCCCCCTCTTTAAGAGATAGCTTAGCACCAGGTGTTATTGATCCCCCCAAAAAATAAGCAAGTAAGTTATTTAGTTTTTTATCTGTTTTTTATGCATGTGGTAGATGTGCGACTTGCAAACACGCTAAAAACAATATTAAAAAAACGGAAAGAGTTCATTTCTAACACCACTGAGAAACAGTACCCTATTAAAGATCTCATTACATGCACCTCAGTAGGAGTCGTCTACATGTTGGAATGTGACTACAGCCTACAATATGTGGGTCGCACATCAAGAGCATTGCATGTGCGTGTTGGAGAGCACATAAGCAACATCAAACGAGGTATCAAAACGCATAGTGTATCCAGACACTTTAGGAATTGTCACCAAAGGGATCCTAAATGTCTCAAGTTCTGGGGAATAGAAAAGGTTCCAAAACATTGGAGAGGAGGACACTATATACGCCAACTTAGTCGCAGAGAATCCTTTTGGATCTATGAGACAAAAGTAATTGCACCTGCGGGGTTAAACGCAGATTTTGATCTTAGTTGTTTTTTTTTTTTTTTCTAATAGATAATTTTTAAATTAATTCCTATACTTGTCTGCCATTTTTATATTCATTATTCTGAGTCTCTTATTTTGAATGTAATGTTTTTATATATAGTTTTTATATATCATTCTCTCTATTTTTGTGGGTAATATATATATATATATATATATATATATATATATATACAGTGGTGTGAAAAAGTGTTTGCCCCCTTCCTCATTTCCTGTTCCTTTGCATGTTTGTCACACTTAAGTGTTTCGGAACATCAAACCAATTTAAACAATAGTCAAGGACAACACAAGTAAACACAAAATGCAATTTGTAAATGAAGGTGTTTATTATTAAAGGTGAAAAAAAATCCAAACCATCATGGCCCTGTGTGAAAAAGTGATTGCCCCCCTTGTTAAAACATACTATAACTGTGGTTGTCCACACCTGAGTTCAATTTCTCTAGCCACACCCAGGCCTGATTATTGCCACACCTGTTCACAATCAAGGCATTACTTAAATAGGAGCTGCTTGACACAGTAAGGTCCACCAGAAGATCCTTAAAAGCTACACATCATGCCGAGACCCAAAGAAATTCAGGAACAATTGAGAAACAAAGTAATTGAGATCTATCAGTCTGGAAAGGGTTTATAAAGCCATTTCCAAAGCTTTGGGAATCCAGCGAACCACAGTGAGAGCCATTATCCACAAATGGCGAAGACATGGAACAGTGGTGAACCTTCCCAGGAGTGGCCGGCCGCCCAAAATTACCCCAAGAGCGCAGCGACGACTCATCCAAGAGGTCACAAAAGACCCCACAACAACATCCAAGGAACTGCAGGCCTCACTTGCCTCAGTTAAGGTCAGCGTTCATGCCTCCACCATCAGGAAAAGAACATCAAAGCTCGTCTCAATTTCTCCACAACACATCTTGATGATCCCCAAGACTTTTGGGACAACATTCTGTGGACCGATGAGACAAAAGTGGAACTCTTTGGAAGGTGTGTGTCCAAGTATATCTGGCGTAGAAGGAACACTGCATTTCAGAAAAAGAACATTATACCAACAGTAAAATATGGTGGTGGTAGTGTGATGGTCTGGGGCTGTTTTGCTGCTTCAGGACCTGGAAGACTTGCCGTGATAAAAGGAACTATGAATTCTGCTGTCTACCAAGAGATCCTGAAGGAGAATGTCCGACCATCTGTTCGTGTACTCAAGCTGAAACGAACTTGGGTTCTGCAGCAGGACAATGATCCTAAACACACCAGCAAGTCCACCACCGAATGGCTGAAGAAAAACAAAATGAAGACTTTGGAGTGGCCTAGCCAAAGTCCTGACCTGAATCCTATTGAGATGTTGTGGTATGACCTTAAAAAGGCCGTTCATGCTCGAAAACCCTCTAATGTAACTGAATTAGGACAATTCTGCAAATATGAGTGGGCCAAAATTCCTCCAGGACGCTGTAAAAGCCTCATTGCACGTTATCGCAAACGCTTGGTTGCAGTTGTTGCTGCTAAGGGTGGCCCAACCAGTTATTAGGTTTAGGGGCAATCACTTTTTCACACAGGGCCATGATGGTTTGGATTTTTTTTCACCTTTAATAATAAACACCTTCATTTACAAATTGCATTTTGTGTTTACTTGTGTTGTCCTTGACTATTGTTTAAATTGGTTTGATGTTCCGAAACACTTAAGTGTGACAAACATGCAAAGGAACAGGAAATGAGGAAGGGGGCAAACACTTTTTCACACCACTGTATATGTAATTTCCCTACATGTATTATTGAATGGTTCAATTGTATGTATTTTTTTTTTGGTTGAGGTATCCAATCCTAAGATGTACGTGGGATGATGTCATTTATTTATTTTAAGGAATTTTTTCCTAATGAATATTTTATTTTAAGCGATTTGTTCAAATGACATTTAATATTAGTAGTGTGGAGTGACCCTTTAAACAGTATATGTCTCACAGATCGTTTATAACCAAATTCAAATTGCTTAGTGTAACAAATAGTTTTTTCAAGTATTCAGGAGGTATTTGCCCCGAATATTTGTGTTATAATTATTGGGTATTGATTTGGTACTGCTTATTGTAATCTCCGCACTTTATGCTGTATGTTTACAGTGTTTACTGCATTGACCTCAGGGAACAATAGAGCGATGTGCGCTGTGATTGGGCGGCAGCGTCGCAGGACCTGATTGGTCCCTGGGCGGTCTCCATGACAGCATTTAGGGAGAGCCGGCCGTCTTCGCGCTACCATGCCCCACGCTGAAGAAGTCCTGCCTTGGACGTAACGCGTACGGGGGTCAGGGAGCATGAGTGACGTCACCTGCGGCCATCTTGGATTTGGATATACTCACAGCGTCAGCACTCGGGACTGAGTACTTTTAAATGTGAGTGTCCCCTTCTTTTTACTTTGTGCAAATAAAATTATATTTTAAGCAGAGAGCACTAAAATATAGTCTCCTTTATCTTTTATATGCTGGCTACTTGTGGACATGGTTGTTCCTGCGCTGAGATGAGACCTTGACTGCTGGACTGTAGATTACCATTGTCATCATTGCTGCATACTGCTTTGTGACCTATTGTAGGTCGAAGCAGGGAGGTGAAAGGCCATCCTATTCATGGTGAAGGGACCACTGGCACTGATTACTGTGTTACCTGGATTTGCAATCACCCCACTGGAAGGATTTTTAGTGTTTCTGTCTGCACATGCACTTTCTTTGAACTTTTAATTCACTTAGTTTCTGGGACTGTTTGCAATTTCTAGCGATTTTTATCTATTTACATTTTATATTTTTATTTCTTGTGCTGCACTATTCTATTTTAATGTTCTTATGAGGTATTTTGAATTAACCTTGAGTGTCAGCTAGCATCCTATTTTATCTGTTTTATTTTGTTTTATGACAGCGCTGAGTACTTCATTTATATTATTAATTCCTCAGATATTAAACTCATTAATCATCATCTCCATTGGATAATCATAGGCATAAAACAGAAAGATTTGCAGTGTAAAAACCTTTAAAGTGGGATTCCACAATAAAGTGGAACTCCCGATTTTCGGAACCCTCCCCCCCTCCGGTGTCACATTTGGCACCTTTCAGGGGGGAGGGGGGTCCAGATACCTGTCTAAGACAGGTATCTGCACCCACTTCCGGCATAAACTCCCACGGGAGTTTACGCAGCTTCCTGTCACAGGGGGCTGTCTGCCGGGACACACGCGTGTCCCGGCAGACAGCGCTGAAGATTCTCATTGTGCCGCGCGACTCGCGCATGCGCAGTAGGGAATCGGGAAGTGAAGCCACTTCCTGATTCCCTCACCGAGAATGCCGCCGGCTACAGCAGAGAGCCGAGCGATCGATCGGCCTCTGCTGCCGACAACGCTGGACCCTGGAACAGGTAAGTGTCCATTTTTTAAAAGTCAGCAGCTGCAGTATTTGTAGCTGCGGGCTTTTAAAAAAAAAAAAAAATTCAGTACAGTCCCGCTTTAAGTGGTAGTAAAGGTGTCTTCGTGACTTATACTGTACCTACAGGTAAGCTTATAGGGCTTACCTGTAGGTACAGTAAATATCTCCTAAACGTGTACTGTTTAGGACATATTTGCTTAAGCAGCACTGGTGAGGTCACCAGCGCATGCGCACTGTGCTCTCAATGGATGGTTTGTAATCTATTGAGAGAGCTGTGCCACGGCTGTCACTCCCCCATGCATGGAGTCACGACATCGTGGCTCGACCAATCAGATGCGCACAGCCCGCGAACCCGAAAAGAAGACTAGGTGAAGATAGAAGCCCTGTCAGCAGCCGCTGGAGGGCTTCCTTTTCAGTTAAATCTTTCATAATGTGCTAGCATGCAATGCATACTAGTAGCACGCACTATGCCATTAACTTTCAGGGAGATTTTTTTTTTGCGGTTTACTACCACTATAAGCTAAGACCAGTAGGCCTAGCATTGCTTGGAAAGGGTCAACAACTTCCTCAGCAAGTCTCCAATGTAGCAGCATACATTAAAATAGGGATTAATAACCTCCAGGGCAGCATTTAAATGTAACAGCACAGCACTCCATACAGCTAAGGGTAAATCTCAGAACGTTCCCACTGTTATGTAAATGTGAAAAGATGAGATAGCACACACACGGGGGAAAGAGGGCCTGTTCATTTGTGCCAATCTTTGCCTTCAAATAATAGATAACACATTTTCTGAAAATTAGAGATCTGAGAACATTTTTATTAAAACTGTGTTGTTAAAATATGAAACAGAGCTTTGCATGCGCATTGTTGGTCTTATGAAAAACTGGAGTACAGACGCCTCTACTTTTATTTTGTTAAAACTACTAGAATTAAAGCTTCATACTGCACACAGTGAACACTGTAGGACCTAAGTGATTTTATAAAGTCATTGCATACACAAAATATTGTCAACTCTGGAGGGAAGCGTGAATCCATTATAGGTTCTATTACAGTTTAATTTTAGGACAGCAAGAGCAAAAAAAATAAAAAAAGTCCAACCCGCCCACTGTGCTTATATTTAGAATGGCAGGATTGGCTTTTGTAAGAGATCATAAACCTTACACCTATTTTACACTCTGGTGGTATGCAAGCATCATGCATGAAAGCATCACATGAGATAATATGAAAGAGTTTAGTGGGACTCCAGAACAAAAAGAAAATAAAAACTGAACTCCCAACTGTTCTGGCGGCTCTGAACTTGGTCCTTGGTTGAATGTCAGGTCTAGAATAGAACACAGAGGCACACATGGAGAGAGACACAAACATAGACAGACACACAGACACCTGGTGGTTGGTGACCTGACCTGTGGAAGTCTGGAACTGCCAGCACAGCAGCACTTCACTATTCAGATGATCCACAACGACGACCACAGGGCTGGGTTGGGAGACAGGCCAACAGCTTAGCAGCAGCATTCAGGCTCAGCTCCTTCCCCCACGCAGCCAAAGATCAGACCACTCCCTCCCGCTCTGCTCTCATTGGTGGAGAGATGTGGAGGCAGAGCAGAGAGATGTAACTAGAACACTGTCAGCCAGATTTGTCTCCCTTATCCCAAGCCTACAGTGCACCAAGACGGAGTAACAGCAGGAAGCAGTATTAACATAACAGTGTATTAGTGCCAAGTGCATGTGGCCAGCCGCCGGTGCAACAAATTAAGCGCAGCAATTTAAAGCTACACTGATGCTCTGAGGGTTTCAACCCCCTTATCTATGTCCTTGCCAGTTATATTATATAAATGTTATATATTATATACAGGGCTTTTTTTCAGCTCAAACTCAGGTTAACTCAGTTCCACCACCTCCAGTTTAGGACCTCTGCTCCCCGCTCACCACTATCACTCTGTGGCAGCCAAGCCGTCACTTGTAAACACAGAAGCCGAATTTCTGTGTTTACAAGTGACAGCTTGGCTCCCTCCGATCTGATCTCCTGGGTGGCTTCCATTGAGTGCAGGATGGGGAGAAGGGGAATGCAGGTGCCCAGGGTGTATGCAGGGCATGGTTGAGTTCCTGCACCTATTATCTGAGAAAAAAAGCCCTGATTTTATATATATATATATATATATATATATATATATATATATATATATATATATATATATATATATATATATATATATATATATATATATATATATCATATAAATGTTGATATCCAGTTATATTTTCTGCATTTAAGAATGCATCCAGACCTTTTTTTATTTACTGAGCTGGCCAGAACTAGTTCTTGAGGGAGACTTTTCCAAATTTTCACAGCTCTTACTGCGAAGAAGCTTTTTTTAAGTGGGGGTTAATAGTGCACCTTGTCTTCTGTAATGACCTGAAAGTGAATAACTCTACACCAAGTTCACTCTATTGACTACTTATGTATTTATAAAGGGTAAACACGTTTCCCCCTAATCTCCTCTTCTCAAGTGAGAAAAAATTCAGTTCTGCTAATCTTTCCTCATAGCTGAGCTCCTCCATGCTTTTTATCAATTTGGTTGCCCTTCTCTACACTTTCTTCAGTTGCCCGATATTCTTTTTGTGAACTGGTGCTCAAAACTGACCTATATATTCCAGATGAGGTCTTACTAATGATTTGTACGAGGCAAAATTATGTCTCTCTCTGCAGTTTATAATTCTTCTTTTAGTAATTTTAAGAAAGTATGTCGCTAGCTTTAGAAACTACAGCTTGGCATTTCATGCTATTATTTAAGTGGTTCTAAAGGCTGAAGGTTTTTTACCTTCATGCATTCTATGCATAAAGGTAAAAAACCTTCTGTGTGCAGCAGTCCCCCCTAATGCTCACATGAACTCCATCATGATCCAGCGATGTGCACACGCGTCTCAGCACGTCTCAGCTCTCTGGGGACTCTCCCTCTTCATTGGCTGAAACAGCAGAGGGAGCCATTGGCTCTTGTTGCTGTCAATTACAGCCAGTGAACCAATGAGGAGACAGAGCGGGTGGGGCTGAGCCACGGCTCTGTGTGTGAATGGATACGCAGAGCAGTGGCTTGGGAGTGCGCCTGCTTGGGTACCCCATTGCAAACTGCTTGCTCTGGGGGCACTCGACACGAGGGAGGGGCCTGGGAAGAGGAGGATCGGGACTTCTCTGTGAAAACCTGCTGCACAAGGCAGGTAAGTATATCATGTTTGTTGTTTATTTTCCTAAAATATCACTTTAAGTCTATGATCTACCAGAACACCCAGAACCTCTTTCCACCATTGACTCCCCCAGTTGTTCTTGGAGGAGAACATTAAACCTCATTTGCAACATAGTTGCCCAATGGAATAATGCAGCAGTGGTCCTCCCAAACAAATAACCCAAACAAGTACTTTCCAGTTAAAGAGTTGCAACCCTTATTATGAGAAAGCCAATCTTTTGTTTAAGAAAAAGAAAGGAACTTTTCACTAGTATTTAATAAAGATACTGGCACTCACATTTACTGCATTTGTTCCTGTAACTAATTAAAAAGGTTTAGTAAAAAAATGTCAGTAAAGAATTTACATGGTTGAGAGATTACATACGGTATATATTAAAATAATGTAGGGAGGAAACAACAATATAACTGTTTGAAGTTGTAGGATTAGGCAGTCTGATGGTTACTTATTTTCATTTAAGACTTTGACATAAAGTATAGGATAAAGGGAGAACTGGCCACGTGCCCAGTGATCTGTCTTTATATCTTTAAAGCACAGTATACTGTACATAGTACAGCGTACCTTGCTTACTAATAAGAAACAAAAGGGTTTCCGGATGGCTGCACTCCTGAAAAACCCACTTCATTGAAGACAAAAAAGCCAAATAACAGGTGGTTAACAGTTGGAGCAGGGGACAAACGGGTAGAGGTGTTTCACACTTTTAGCAGCACTTAGTCATTACCCCTGTGGTTATGACAACATAACTGTTGTTGTATACCTGTATGCAATTGTGCTGTAATCTTTAATGTACTCTATCATTGTATTATATTTGCTAATCTTCCTAACTGAAAAGGTTTTTCATTAACCACTTGCCCACTGGGCACTTAAACCCCCTTCCTAACCAGACCAATTTTCAGCTTTCAGTGCCCTCACATTTTGAATGGCAATTACTCCTTTCTTCTTTTTCACAAAAATATAGCTTTCTTTTGGTGGTATTTAATCACCGCTGGTTTTTTAAATTAAAAAATTCTGTAAAAAAAAAACATTTTCTTTTTTTTCTGTTATAAAATTTAGCAAATTAGTATTTTTTTTTTTTTACACAGTGTGGCCACATAGAGAGGCCCAACATGCAAGGAGCACCATCAGGCGTTCTAGGGACATAAATTACACATATCATTTCTTAAAGCGGAAGCGAACCCATCGATTTAACAGTTTAAAAAAAAAAAGGCATGCCGGGAATGCTAACTGCACATTGGCTGTGCTCTCAACCAAACAGTCAAACCATCCAATGGCTGGTGCCATAACGGATCACATGTGCAGCACTGTGGCAGTTGAAGATTAAACAGAGGCAAAGATGGCAGCTTCCTTGGCTGAAAACGATATGGGGGTTTACTTCCACTTTAACTACCGAAGGCCCTGGAGCATCATGTCAATTAAAAAGGCCCAAAAAATTACCCCATTTTGGAAAGAAAACACCCCAATGTATATTCTATGAGGCATAATGAGTCTTTTGAACATGTCATTTTTTTTCCACACGTTTTTGGAAAATGTGGAAAGAAAATGAAAATGCATAGCATGTACATAGCAAAAAATACACCCCAAAATATATTCTGCTACTCCTCCTGAGTATAGCGATACCACATGTGGGAGACTGCAAGGAGGACCATCTGGTGTTCTAGGGGGCGCGATACTGGGAGGATGTCATAGTTTGCCCTCCCAGAGGTTATCGTGTCACACTGTAGCCGTCATTCGGCTATGGCACGGTTGTTAAGTAGTTAAAGTGTAAGTTCACTAGGGCAAATAATGTTAAAATCTGATCATATGCAGGTATGCATTTGCGCTCTGTATCTGATCACGTGGATATAGAGTACAAAAGCACTAAAATATAGGGGGTATTTTGCTTCCCCTCCTCCCCCCCTTCCTAGATCTCCCGTCGTCCCTTTGCCTCTCTTGTTGTATTAATGGGGAACTATCAGTATAAATAAACAAGCCTGGGCCAGGCATGTCCTCACTAAGGGAGGTCACTCTATTACCCCCTAATTTAGGGACCTTACCTTTAAGGGTAGACTCAAAGGAGTCAAGTAGGTAGTGAGAGGTTGACAAGTGTGGTTGGTTTGAGTGGTATTGTATGTGGTGTGTCTGTGTGTTTGCGGGTGTGTTAATAGTTATTTAATTAAACCTTTTTTTCCCCCTCCTTTTCCCCCCCTTCCTCTCTTGGGTGATCCTATGGGCCTGGTAAAAATATGTTCTTATAAAATTAAAGGGTTAAATTCAGCGTCAAAAAGATCACAGGTCCTATACTCTCTTCACAAACAATATGTTGGTATCATCTTCCTTCAGGAGACCCATTTTCGCTCAGACCATATACCCAACATACAAAATAGATATTACGCAACCTGGTATCATGATTCCTTTGCCTATTCAAAATCCAGTGGAGTCTCTATAGCAATACATACGTCAATACCTTATCAGGTACTGGAGAGATGGAGGAGTAGAGATGGAAGAGCAATACTATTAAAACTGGCCATATATGGCAAAAAATATACTTTTGTTAATATATATTTGCCCAATCAAGACCAAATTAAAGTGGGAACACAACTTCTAATAGATCTCATGGAAAAAGCAGCAGGGGTGACACTAATAGGCAGAGATTTTAACTTCGTTTTTGACTGTTATATAGACACTACAGCACCCTCAATGTCACAGATGTGTAACGATAGAAGGAAATTTAGGGATATGTTGGATAAATACCAACTGGTTGATATATGGAGGGCCTCTCATCCAGTAGAGAAGGACTATACGTTCCACTCTAAAGTCCATGGTACATATCATAGACTTGATTATTTTTTGTTAAATCAACCAGGGATTGCTGTGGCTTCCTCTCCCAAGATAGGCAGTTCGATATGGTCTGAGATATTTCTGATGATGGCCATGTCTAGTGGGAATATCTCAAGAGGCTCCTAGAAATTAAATGATAATCTACTATACGATGAGGTATGCATATCAGAGATTGGTATAGCAATAACAAATTTTACGAAGGATCATGCGAAGCACAATACCTCCCTATCTATCCAATGGGAAACACTGAAGTTCATAATATGGGGTCTGTTTATAAAACATGGAACGAGATTAAAAAAAGCAAAAGGGAACCGAATAGCTCAGCTATCAAGAGAAATAGCCAAACTGGAAAAGCAACATAAACAAAGTCCAATACGGGAGACATTAGTAGTATTAACAGCAAAAAGAACAGAATTACAAACTTTACTAAATGAACAAACGTTATGGATTAGAGATAAAAAAACGCTCCTTATATTACCAACAAGGAAATAAACCTGGTAAACTGCTAGCTAGAGCATTACGCCAACGAATAAATGTAACATCAATTGTTAAGGTTAAAAATGAAACAGGCAACATGGTACGTGACCCAAATGGGATCTTGAAAACATTCCATACCTTTTACTCTAGACTATATAATATACCAAACCCACTGGCAGAGAAAGATTCTGAAATATTTCAACAAAATATACATCAATATATAAAGGATACTCCCATATCGACACTAACAACAATAGAAGTATAGCACTTGGAACAGGAATTTTCGTAGGGTTGAAATACTAAAAGTAATTGATTCATTGGTGCCAGGGAAAAGCCCTGACCCAGACAGCTTTACTCCTTGGTTTTACAAGATATTCAAAGACCTGCTAATCCCATTTATGAAACGTGCCTTTAATGCAGTATCTGCTTCTCAACCCTTTGTCCCACAAGGAATGCAGGCATATATCTCCCTCATACCGAAACCTGAAAAAGACCATACTATTTGTGGAAACTATCGACCAATCTCTCTGACAAACATCCACCTCAACCACCAGAACAAGATCATTGCTAATAGACTCACTCCGATATTTCCAACATATATACACCTAGATCAAGTAGGATTTATAATAGGACGAGAGGCAAGAGATAATACCTTGAAGACAGTGACACTTGTGGAATACGCCCGGAAACACACCATCCCCTCCTGCTTGCTGGCAATTGATGCCAAGAAGGCTTTTGACAGGGTGGGATGGTGTTTTTTTGAGGAAACATTAAAACAATGGGGATTGGGCCCAGTGCTTCTGGAGAAGATAATAGTTCTTTATCATAGTCCCACCGCTAGAATACGTGCTAATGGAGATGTATCTGATTTAATTACCATAGCTAACGGAACCCGGCAGGGATGCCCGCTGTCCCCATTGCTCTATGTATTAGCTATGGAACATCTAGCGATAGCTATTTGGAACAATAAAGATATACAAGGAATAAAAGTGGGGGAGGCGGAATATAAACTGTCCGTATATGTCCGACGATCTGCTGATATATATATTACGAACCCACTGGTGAGGTTACCTAATTTATTACAGGCATTCAAACGCTTTGCTAATTTGAACAACTTTAAAGTGAATTATAATAAATCTGAAGCGTTGAACATTACACTACCAAATAGTACTGTGGAACTCCTTAAAAATAACTTCTCCTTTAAATGACAGGCAAATGCAATTAAATATTTGGGAACATTTATCCCTAGAGAAATAGAGAAGCTTCAGGAATGTAATTATCTTCCGATAATGCAAAAAATAGTAAAGACACTCCAACGATATGATAGGGGGATCTTCTCATGTATGGGCATGATAAACATTATAAAAATGGACATATTGCCCAAGATTTTATATATATTTCAGACTATTCCGATATTTCCTTCAACAAATATCTTGAATCAACTACGTAAGGCTATAGGGAACTTCAACTGGGTGGGAAAGCCCACAAGAATCAGCAGAGATACACTAAATCGGCCGTCCCTGACTTATCAGCGTATCTTAGAGCAGTGTTCGTAACTAGGATTGTGGACTGGCTTCACAATGCAGAGTGTAAGCAGTGGGTAAAACTCGAGGAGGAGGTCACAGCTATTAAATTGAAATCATTACCTTGGATAAGGAGGGAAAGTCGCCCCCTCGATGGGGATATGCCCCTCCTGGTGGTGTCAACTAGGGATGGGCCCGGTGCTCGATGCGAACCCACGTTCGCATCGAGCACCGGGCGTTCGCTCGGCAAGCCCAGAACTATTTGGGCCGTTCGCATCACATTCGTGTGATGCGAGTGGCCCCGCAATGCATTGCGGCCGGCGCGGCCGGCGCAGTGCATTGCTGGCTGATGATTGGCCAAGCATGCACTGTGACCCCGCATGCTTGGCCAATCACAGCGCCGGAAACTCGGAGAGCAATAATTGGCTACAGGCAGGACGCCTGTAGCCAATTAAAGCTCAGGGGCTTTAGTACACGCCCCACCATTTAAAAGGCCGCCACGCCGTCGGCGCCGGTCACATGAGTTCCGGCTTTAGGAGAGATCAGTCTGCTGATTCTGTGTCTTAGCTTGATTCATTGCTACAGAAAGATTTGCTCTTCTTTGCTAAACCATTGGCTATTTCTTTGCTAAACCATTGCTACCTAAGTCATTGATCGTTCATTGCTGCTGATTGCACAGTTAGTGTGTTATTAGCTGCTGCTGGGGATTAGTCTGGTGCGTGTTTTACTGTTAGTACAGTATTTCAGTAGTACCAACCGCAGTGCTGTTAGCACAGCATTGCACCCCAACAGCACCCATAGGACTTCTAGTGAGTTAGTGGCAGCAAACTGCTATTACCGCTGACTCATGGTCCAGCAGGCATGGACAGGGACGTTATCTTTCTTTCACGGCCCATTGGGTCACTCTATTGGCAGCTGGGAGGGATGCAGGACAAGGTGCAGTAGTGTTGGAGGTTGTTCCGCCACCACGCCTCCAAAATGCTACTACTGGTTGTGACACACCTCTCTCCTCCACCCCCTCCTCTTCTTCTTCCTCCAGTGCTCTGTCCTCGGAACCAGCGGTGCTCCGTAGGCGTACAAGGGGCTACGCAAGTACGCAGGCAAAAAGATGCCATGCCGTGCTTGTGCTGGTGTGTTTGGGGGACAGGAGCCACACTGGGCCAGAGGTTCTGGCAGCTCTGCAGGGGCAGGCCGAGAGGTGGTTGACGCCACGCCAGCTTAAGCCAGGAATGGTCGTTTCTGACAATGGCACCAACCTCCTCTCCGCCCTGCGACAGGGGCAGCTCACCCATGTGCCCTGTATGGCTCACGTCCTCAACCTGGTGGTGCAGCGGTTCTTGGGCAGGTTCCCAGGCTTACAGGATGTCCTGAGGCAGGCCAGGAAAGTCTGTGTACATTTCCGCCGATCTTATAATGCCAGTGCTCGGCTGACTGAGCTGCAAAAGGAGCTGAACCTGCCCAAGAACCGCCTAATATGTGACATGCCCACCAGGTGGAACTCAACGTTGGCCATGCTGCAGCGACTGCACACGCAGCAGAGGGCCATCAATGAGTACCTTTGCGACTACGGCACCAGGACAGGGTCAGGGAGCTTGGCTTTTTTTCCCCCACGCCAGTGGAGCATGATCAGGGATGCATGCACTGTCCTCTCACCATTTGAGGAGGCCACGAGGATGGTGAGCAGTGACAGTGCATGCATCAGTGACACTGTACCACTTGTCCACCTGTTGGAGCATACGCTGCGTGGGATAATGGACAGGGCACTTGAGGCAGAACAGAGGCAGGAAGAGGAGGACTTCCTTGCCTCTCAAGGACCCCTCTATCCAGACAGTGTTCCTTCTGTCCCACCCATCACACAGGAAGAGGATGAGGATGAGGATGAGGATGAGGAGGAGGAGGAGGAGGAGGAGGAGGAGGAGGAGGAGGATTGTGTGAGCATGGAGGTGGAGCCTGGCACTCAGCAGCAGCAGTCTTTTAGGGATGATGTACAGTCCCAACAAACCAGTGGACTTGTACGTGGCTGGGAGGAGGTGGCTGGCGATCATGTCATCCTCAGTGACCCAGAAGACTCCGGACCGAATGCCTCAGCTAACCTACGCTGCATGGCCTCCCTGATCCTGCAAAGCCTGCGGAAGGATCCTCATGTTCTTCGGATCAAGGAGAGGGACCATTACTGGCTGGCCACTCTCCTTGATCCACGGTACAAGGGTAAGGTTGCGGACCTTATCTTGCCGTCGCAGAGGGGGCAGAGGATGAGACATCTCAGGGAGGCCTTGCAGAAAGGTCTGTGCAACGCGTTCCCAGAAACTGGGAGGTTACAAACTCCTGGTCCTGGACGACGAGTTGCTGAGGCTTCGGTCAGTAGCAGAAGGAGCGGTGGGGAAGGTGGACGTCTGACCGATGCGTTCAGACAATTTTTTAGTCCGCAGCCCCAAGGTATGATCGGTTCCAGCAACCATCGCCAGCGTCTGATATACATGGTGCAGGAATACCTAGGGGCAAGGTCAGACTTGGACACCTTTCCCACCGAAAATCCTCTGGCTTACTGGGTCCTGAGGATGGATCACTGGCCAGAGCTTGCACAGTATGCAATTGAGCTACTGGCCTGTCCTGCATCCAGCGTTCTTTCCGAACGCACATTCAGTGCTGCTGGAGGATTTGTCACCGATCATAGGGTGCGCCTGTCCACCGACTTGGTTGATCGACTGACCTTCATAAAAATGAATCAGTCTTGGATCACCACCAGCTACCAGGCACCGGAAGAGGATATAACGGAATAATTTATAATGTCACATCCCTTCAAGACTGCCTATGTTGATGCTGAGTGACTGTCCTGTTATGTTCACTGACTATCCTCTTCCTCCTCCTCAATGATCCATGCCACCACACCAGTGCCTAAGGCACAATTTTTCACCCCCTGTATAACAGGGGCGTGTACTTACAATTTTTAAAAAAAATGCTTCGCAACAGGTGTGACTGCTGTGTTCCAAGTACAGTATCTGTGAGGAGTTGCAGTGTTGTTGCACCAGCACCAGTGCCTAAGGCACAATTTTTCAGCCCCTGTTGGGGCGTGTAATTACAATTTTTAGGCAATGCTTTGCAACAGGTCTCATTGCTGTGCTAAGAGTACAGTATCTGTGAGGGGTTGCAGTGTTGTGGCACCAGCACCAGTGCCTAAGTCACAATTTTTCAGCCCCTGTATAACAGGGGCGTGTAATTACAATTTTTTAAAAAGATGCTTCACAACAGGTGTGACTGCTGTGCTCCAAGTACAGTATCTGTGAGGGGTTGCAGTGTTGTGGCACCAGTGCCTAAGGCACAGTTTTTCAGCCCCCGTTGGGGCGTGTAATTACAATTTTTAGGCAATGCTTTGCAACAGGTCTCATTGCTGTGCTAAGAGTACAGTATCTGTGAGGGGTTGCAGTGTTGTGGCACCAGCACCAATGCCTAAGGCACAATTTTTCAGCCCCTGTTTAACAGGGGCGTGTAATTACAAATCTTGATCTAATAGTTCACAGCAGGGCCCATTCCTGCGCCCACCAAGACTAACTATGAGGGCCTACAGTCTTGTGGCAACACCGTCCACCACCACCACCACCACCACCGCCAAAGGCCCAATTTTTCTGCCCTGTTCAACAGGTGCATGCAATTCCAAATCTTGATCTAATAACTCACAGCAGGGCCCATTCCTGCACCCACCAAGAGTAACTGTGAGGGCTTACAGTCTTGTGGCAACACCGTCCACCACCACCAAAGGCCCAATTTTTCTGCCCTGTTCAACAGGTGCATGCAAGTACAAATCTTGATCTATTAACTCACAGCAGGGCCCATTCCTGTGCCCACCAGTCTTGTGGCTACACCAACATCTAATAGGGCAAATTTCTGCAGAGTATATACGGCAGGCCCCTACTTTCAAACATCCAACTTACAAACGACTCCTACTTGCAAACGGAAAGAGAAAACAGGAAGTGAGAGGAAATCTACCCCTAGGAAGGGAAATTCTATCCTGTTAGATTTAATTTGGGAAAAAGGTATCTCCTCTCTACTGATGCTTTATCACCAATCCTTGTTTCAATTAAAACCCCACTTTTCCAAAAACATTTGTCATTGGGACGGAAAGTGAGGTGACATGTTCTGAACAGATGTGCAAAGACAGCAAATGTTACAGGGGTGATAACCCCTCCCTATGTTCTCCAAAAAGCTTAAAAATAGATTTTTTTTGGGATGGAGCTACACTTCATAATGTACCTGTTCAGATTCTACTTAAGAACAAACCTACAGTCCGTGTCTTGTTTGCACCACCTATATAGTGCTGTTCAGAGTATATAGGGTTGTAGGTATAGGGTTTTATTTTGGGTGCGGGGTCCCCCTTAATATCCATACAAGACCCAAAGGGGCCGGGGTGGGGGGGGGGGGTGATGGGGTAGCCATGCCATTTTTTTCTCAAGGATTTTCAGCCATATGGCGGCCAGGACAAGACATGACATTAAAGCCGCAAGTGGTTTTAAATGGCTTCTTTTTTTCCTTTACAAATGTCATTTTGTGCAAGGACAGTTCTAAACACGGGAAACACATGCCACTTCACAGGCATACTTTAGACACCCCCCAGGTACCATATTTAAAGGAAAATTTCACTTTTTTTTTTTCACTTTATGCATCATTAAAATGACTGCTCCTGAAAAAACTTTAGTTTTTAAAAGTTCTTTTTGCATTGATATATGTTCCCTGGGGCAGGACCCAAAAAAATCCAGACAATGAAGATATATGCTGGAGATGTCATGGGGCAAGAGGTACAATGTAGCATATCTGGTACTATTGCTTAGGGGTCCAGATATTTTGGGAAAAAATATATAAAATATATCTGGCTGTGACAGGAATACAGTTACAGCCGGATATACTAATATCAGTACTGTCAATGATCCCAGGATCGATAAAAATATAAATAAGGGTATCCTAAAACATATATCCTACTCTTCTATTTTATATTCTATTTTAATTCATACTTATCTTTATTATCCTTTCTTATTTTCTTTGCTCCTTTTATTTTTATTTCTATTTTTATTTACATCCTATTTTTCAACCTCGTATTCTATTTTAATTCACTCTGCTGGATTGATGGTCATAAATGGAGTTAACTAATATAGATTAGATTATCTTCTCCTCTTTGGAATTTTTCCCTACCAATTGCAATGCGACACAGCCCTTATGGAAGCTGATTTAACAGGTCTATCTGGTATTTGTATGCACTATTACTAATGTCCACTTGCTGAGTCTTTGAAACTGACCAACACTTGCCTAGACGGGCCAACCCCTCAGCTCCAGCTGATTCAAATGACACTCAAACTAATTTCCGCCCTGATTTCGGCAGGAAAATAGGCTATTTAAGCAGTACTCGCTCAGTAGTCTGCAGAGAAGGCACTGGGAAGGCTGCTTATGCTCTAGCTCCATCTCCTAGGTAAGTTTTTAATCTGTATGGCGTACCCAGACTCTATAGACATGATACTATATAATTACCAGCCCCAACTCTCTTAACGATTTACCTACCAAACTTTTTGCTTGCTACTTTACCAGACTCAGCGTTGGATTATCCAACCCCTGGGGGCTGCCCTCCAATAGGGCTCTAAGGCCGCCCTTCCCATATGACCTACACCGGACATTAACAGGTATAGGCTTTCATTTTTTACTATCTAGAAGTAGCAATTCGAGGATTGGGCTTTTTTAAAATGGTCATCATTATTTATAATTACCCTTACCCTGTTCATTAGGTTCTTCTAATATTGGGGGACGCAGATACGGTCTCTCTATAATGTACCGGGACTTTTTCTGACCCTCTTGAACCCAGGTAGAATTCAACCTTCCTAATATAAGCTTTAATTCCCATAATATGGATATAACATTCTAAATAATGATAAATTATAAAATAGATATAAATCTCCCCTCCTCTTCTCCCCTGTCTTTTCCCCTTTTTATTTTATTTTTTTCTCATTGTTCTTGTTTTTCTGTTGCCCTCTTGGCTTCTCTTCTACCATCTGCAGGTGTAAGGAAATTCCTTCCGAAACTGACGTTCACTTCTACCTTCCAGGAAATTGCTTTTAAAAATGAAAATGTGAATTGCCACAAATTGAGTATCTTATAATCAATAGGGTATACCTAGAAAGTAGGCAATCTACTTACTAATTAGATCGCGGGCTAGACTGGTGATGATCATGTTACTGATGGGACATATTGGAGCAACTATTTGCCCATTGATGAATAATTCTCAATTTTTCTTGTTTTACAACTATATTTAGATATAAAAATTGCTGTACTACGTTTCTGATGAAGCTAAAAGCGAAACGCGTCAACCGTCAACTGACCAGCAAGTAAAACATAATTATGGAATCTTTTAGGTCCTAATGTATATCCGATTCTCGATGGCCAAACTGTTGTAAATAATTTATTTTTGTTCTTCACTTTTTGTGATGTATATTTGTATATTGTTTTGTATGTTTTCTAAATAAACCAATGAAATATTGATTACGGAATATCCGTGTTTGTTCAGGTGCCGAGATAGTCCGTCAGGTTGGCTAAACCCCCTCTTGTTCCTTTTTTTCTTTGGGTATCCTAAAACACTTTCTAACAGCAGCATGAACCATCATAGCTAGGAAATGGAAAACCAGAGTAAAACCTTCTATAGAGGAATGGGAGTGCGAGATGGGCGTGATGTGTTCCCTGGAGGATAGGATGGTGATCGAAAAAGGATTAAAAAAACAGATAGCAACAACATGGCAGATTTGGAAAGAATTTACTTCCTCACAGTTTTTGTGGAGGGAGATATAGGACTAAGGCCCCTTTCACACTGACAGACCGTTCAGGTCCGCCTGTCAGTTTTGATGGCGGACCTGAACGGGCGCTCCATGCTGGTCTATGGAGCGACGGATGTCAGCGGTGACATGTCCGCTGACATCCGACCCGGTCCGATCTGCCAAAAGCAGACGGATGGCCCGGATTCGTCGCTGGTGGATCGGGTGAGATCTGATGAAAACGGACATGCTGTCCGTTTTTATCCGATCTCTCCATAGAAACTAGCGGTGCTGGACAAGCCCCTCCCCACTCAGTGAGCAGAGAGGGACCTGTCATCCGCCGGCTCAGTGGAGATCAACGGAGAGATCTCCTGCTGAACCGGCAGACAGAGGCGGACTCCATGCAAGCGGATCTGCCTTGTGTGAAAGGGGCCTTAGGTCCAACTAGAGAAATAGGAAGGAGGGGAGATGGGGGTGTACATGTATGGGGGTGTACATATATGAAAGGTGAGTGTATCAGTGTGATTTGGGTGAGTAGGCGTGAGATGTTAGATGAATATGGGTAAATGGATATAAGTTATAAAAAAGAGATCTAGATTTAGTAAGAGAACAAATTCGATAATAGGCAAACAGGTTAATGCAGTATAGGAATTGACCAATGATTTGAATATGTTAATAGAATGTAATCCAAATACATTAATAGTCAATATACGGACTTGTAAATGTTGTATAAAAATTATAAAAAATGTTTTGTTAAATAAAGATTATAAAAAAAGTGTAACTTCACCTTTACAGAAAAAATCTGTAAGGTGAACTTTCACAGGACCCCCTCCTCACCCCCCCCAGTCCCGCTGACCTGCACCACGGCGATCTCCCATTCTGAGCCCCGGTATAGCCCTATCAGAGGTCCGGGGCTTAGAAATCCTGCAGTTTTCACTCTTCTTCTTCCCCGCCGAGAAGACAATCTACGCGGGTTCTGATGGTTGGTGCCGTTACATGACAATTAGAATGCTCCTAAACGCCCCTCCTGATATGTTTAGGAGATTAAGCTCCGGGCATTTCTAAGCCCCGGAGCCGCGAGACGGCTATACCGGGGCTCAGAACAGGAGTTTGCTGCAGGTCAGCGGGACTGGGGGAGTGAGAAGGGGGTCCCGTGTAAGTTCACCTTATGGGTTTTTCTATAAAGGTGAACTTACACTTTAAATAAAGTAAATTAATATTGTTCAGTTGTGCCAGTGTTCTTGGGTCCAGGGGTGGTTCATTACTTGAAGACTGGTAGAGGGACCCAATAAATCCATAACATTATCCAGGTTTAGTGCTACACCAGAAAAAGTGTTGCAAACTTTTACTGAATGGCCTCCACTGTGTGTTCACAGAGGTAATTATTAGTAAACCACTAATTGTTTGATTTACCATATAAATACTGTATGATAATATATCATGATTCGTCATTAATCTATGGTAGTCAATTATGTAAAAGAAGCACAGTCCATAATTTCTAGGTCACAATAATAAAACTTTAAACCTCTCTCGCAAATTCTTCCTCTCTCCAATTCCACCAATTTAGCAGTTATTTAAACAATGAATACCTTGTGAAAATGTGCCAAATTCTCCTAACTCTGCTGTTCGTGTCTCCTGCTGCTAGCGCTTTCTTGAGCAACAACCAGGGAATTCAGCAGTCACCTTCTTGTGATGTCATCTGCAGTCTTCTGAAAACTGAAAGAATCCCACTCCAGTGTAGCCAATGGGAAATGTCTATCTCACCCAGGCAGTGACGTGGACAAAGAAGGACCCTCCTCCTCTGCTTGGAAGGAAATGGAAGACTCAGGACTTAGTATGTCACATGACCATTTATTTACGGAAATATTTGGGGCATTTAGCTAAGGGATTTTAAAAACGAACTAACCTAACCTTGGGGAATTTAGCTTAGGGATTTTAAAAAAAGAACCTTGTAATAAAGCTTACCTGTAGGTAAAATTAATATTCTAGTGAGAAGCAGCTGGTGACATCACCCTCTCTGAAGGAATAGCATACCCATGCTGTTTCTTCAGAACTCTGTGCCGCAGCCATGACTCCCGCGCAGCTCAATCATTCAAGCGGCCACAGCCCGCAAACCCAGAAGGAACACCGAGTGACGATTAAAGCCTTTGCAGCAGTGACAGTACGCCACTGGAGGGCTTAGTTTCAAGGTAAGTCTTTCATAATGTGCTGTTATGCAATGCCTACTAGAACATTTTGCCTTTACCTTGCAGGGAGTTTTTATTTTATTATTTGTCAATCTTTACAACTGCTTTTAATTCATTCTTTACATTAAGGTAAAAAAAAACTTTTAGTTTACACACACAGCTCCACGGTCCCGCACGGTCCCGTTGTTTTTAACGGGCAATCGCGGGTGCCCGGCGGACATCGCGGCCGCCGGGCACTCGCACCGTGTCCCGAGTGATGCCGCGGGCACGCGCGCCCCCCAGGCGGCCGGGAATGCGAGGACGTCATATGACGCCCACCCAGGATGGTAGATCCACCTTGTGGGCGTCATATGACTATAGGCCGGTATTGAAGTGGTTAAAGAGCAATAATCATGCACACTTCCTAGATATCGGTAATTAGGAAAAGTTAGAAAGCATTCGTTTACCGAAAGAGCAGTTGAGTAAGTCAACAGTAAGTGGATTCAAATATGCTTACATACATAGATCTATACTCAGACAAAAGAGTTAACAAGAATAAAAAAAAAAAATACAAAAAAACATGTATTAAAGAGATAAATTAATTAAAAGGGGGTATGCTTGATGGACCGCTTTGTCTTTTTTCTGCTTTTTCTATGTTTCTAATTGCATGTTACTAGGAAGATGTACTAGCAGGGTGTGAAGTTCTTGGAAGAAAGCACTGAAATAATGATGACGGTTTATGTCATTGTTTTAAACCACAAGTAACGTTTTGTGTAACATTTTATACACATCTGTATGCCAAAATATTTATTGCTACAGAACACATGCTGCTGACTCTTTTTGAGCAGCTGTGTAATATACATTTGACTTCATGATTACCACATCTGTGAATGCAATCATGCATTAATCCATATCCCCCTCCTTTTTTTAATTAAAGAATCATTTTTTTACTTCCCACCATCCCCCATATCCAAAATATGTTTATCTGCATTTTTAACATTATATCACACAGTGATATCTTGAATACTTTTGCTTTTTGTCATTCAAGTGGTGGGACACCCTGAAAACAAAAAAAACTTTAAAAAAAATGTTAGTAACCATTTAAAATGGAAAAAAAAAAAAAATTTTTTTTTTTACTTACCAGAAATGGCTGTTGCTAGGCAGATCGTCCTAATCTGCCTCCTCCAGAGCCGCGGTGATCTTCTCTACTTCCGTCTTCTAGTGAATGGGGCGCGGTGTGTTATGTCTCACAACACATCGCATTCCCCATTCACAAATTAGACTCGCGCATGCGCAGTAGGGCGCGCGCCGACTCGCGCATGCGCAGTAGGAAACGGGAAGCCGTTTCCCTTACTGAGGATGGCGGCGCTGGAAACGGATCGCCGAGGGACAGCTCGTCCTCCACGACCAACATCGCGGGCGTCCTGGGAGGGTAAGTGTAAGTTACGAAAGGCAAATCCACTTTGCACTGCAAGTGCACTTGGAAGTGCAGTCACTCTAATGCCGCGTACACACGTGCAGACTTTTCCCGGCGGACCTAGTCCAGCGGACAATCCGCTGGACTTTCCAGCTGGCTTCGCCGGACTTTCCGAGCGTGTGGACTTACCCTTCTTCCATCTTGGGGGGTCTTCTCGCCGGACTCCTCCGCCATTTACCAAGCCATTTACCAGCATCCTCCGGGACTGTGACATCACAAGGGGCGGGGTCACCATGTGACATGAGCATGTGACCCTGTCCCCTTGTCCCTATATAAGTCCCAGCACAGCGCGGCTCTGGCATTCCAGCCAGAGCGAGCGACGTGTCAACATCGGAAGAAGAAGAACAAGAAGAAGAAGGCGGAAGAAGAAGGCGGCGCAGAAAGCGACGACAGCGGCAAGAACAGAAGAGACCCCGGAAGACACCGGAAGACCCCCGAAGACCCCCGAAGGCGGATCGAGACCCCCAGACGACGGCGGCGACGACGAAGAAGGTAGCCGGACTTCTCCGCTCTGTAAAAGAGCTTGGTAAATGGCGGAGGAGTCCGGCGAGAAGACCCCCCAAGACGGAAGAAGACCCCCGGAGCAGTGCAATAAAATATTTTTTCAAAAGTGTGTGTGTTTTTTTTACTTTACATTTTACACCTTAGGTGAATGGGTAGGGGTACATCGTACCCCATACTCATTCACATAGGGTGGGGGGCCGGGATCTGAGGGCCCCCTTATAAAAGGGGGCTCCCAGATTCCGATAAGCCCCCGCCCGCAGACCCCGACAACCAACGGCCAGGGTTGTCGGGAAGAGGCCCTTGTCCTCATCAACATGGGGACAAGGTGCTTTGGGTGGGGGGGCCGCACGGCCCCCCTTTCCCCAGGGCACCCCCCATGTTGAGGGCACGCGGCCTGGTACGGCTCAGGGGGGGGGGGCACTCGTTTGTCCCCACCCCTTTCCTGGCCGGCCGGGCTGCGTGCTCGGATGAGGGTCTGAGATGGATTTGGGGGGAACCCCCACGCCGTTTTTTGGCGTGGGGAGTCCCTTTAAATCCATGAAGTCACGTGCTAAATGAACGGACTTGCCGATGAGCGGCAAGTCCGTTCATTTCCAAAAGTCCGGCGGACTAGCCTACTAACGGCGGGATTGTCCGCCGGACTGCCAAGTCCAGCGGATAATTTTAAAACCAAACTTAAAACTTTGGTCCGCCGGACTTTGGCGCCAAAAAGTCCGCCGACGCCCACACACGAGGGGATTGTCCGCTGGACTTGAGTCCAGAGGATAATCCCGCGGGATTGTCCCTTCGTGTGTACGCCGCATAAATCTAAGGGGTAGATCTGAAATCAGTGGAGCTCTGCTGATTTTATCATCCAATCATGTGCAAGCTAAAATGCTGTTTTTTATTTTCCTTGCATGTCCCCCTCGGATCTACAGCGACTTTACTTCCAAGTGCACTTGCAGTGCAAAGTGGATTTTCCTTTACTAAATAACCCCCATAGAGTTACACAGAAATAACTTTTCCTGCATACTAATCATTCATATTATCTTTTTCATTGCAGAGAAAGAAACAGCGCACCATGACAGAGTTTGTGCAGCAAAAAAATCTGTGTACACCCCAACAATCAGTAGTTATAACAATTCTATCATGAAAATGCTAGTCAGTTGTTTTATTTCGTAAAAAAAAAAAAATCGTAATTTCGTGTACGAAATTTTATTCGAATTCGTACGAAATACGTCATTTTTTTTGTTTTTAAATTTGAAGCGGTGTTCCCCTTAAAATCCATAGCAGACCTGAAGGGCCTGGTTATTGAATTTGGGGGGACCCCCACGCTTTTTTTTTTTATCAATGACTTTCAATGAATGACTGTTCTCTGTGTTACGGAGCCGCCTATTCATTAGCCGCAAGTGATTTTAAATGGCTTTTTTTCCTGTAAAAATTACACTTTGTGCAGGGACAGTTTTCAATATTAGATATACTGAATCTCGAATTCATTCGAAATATTCAAATCATTCGTTATATCCGCTATAATAATTTCTTTCGTATTAGTTGAAATTCGATATTTGGTAGTTGGATTCGAATAATTTGGAGCCGAAATTCGTAAACGGAATTTCGTATTCCGTACAGAATTCGTATTCGAAAAAATTCGTACTACGGATTCGTACGAATGTACGAATTTCGAAAAATTTGTACGAATTTTCGATTCGTACGAAACGAATCGCACATGTCACAAGATGCGAAGTGGTTAATGAGTTAAAAAAAAAAATAGGAAAGTTAGCCTTATTTTTTTGTATAATGTGAAAGATACGTCATGCTTTAAATTTGCACACACTTGTGGAATGGTGACAAAGTACGGTACTTAAAAATCTCAATAGGCAACGTTTTAAAAATGTTTACAGGTTACCCTTTTCAGAATTATAGAGGAGGTCTTGAACTAGAATTAATGCTCTTGCTCTACCGATCGCGGCAATACCTCACATGTGTGGTTTGAACACCGTTTACATATGCAAACACGACTTACATATCTGCAAACATATTGCAGGTTGTATGTTTAATGCTGATTTTCGCCTTGATACTCTAGTTGTAACTTAATATGAAACGTGCCAAGAGCGTCCTGTGGTGATTGTCATTGCTTGTTGTCACTGGAATGTGCCCGAAGGATGAGAATTATTCATTTAGACCACTTTCACACTGAGGCGCTTTTCAGACGCTTTCACGCTAAAAACAGCGCCTAAAAAGCTCACGAAAACGTATTTCTATTAAAATCAATGAACGCTTTCACACTGGGGCAGTGTTGCTGGCAGGGCTGTGAAAAACTCCCCTCCCCATTGAAATGAATGGAAAGCTCTTCAAAAGCGCTTGAAAAGCTCTTCAAAAGCGCTCAGTGTTTTTACTGGCAGTTTAGAAGCGCTTCAGTGTGAAAGTGGCCTTAAAGCAGGTCAAATGTTCCTTTTTGGATCCTGTGAACTTGAAGCCGCACCTAAATCTGATTACACAAGAGTACTGTATGACGTGGATTGGATATCAGTGGAACCAGGAAGAGTCGCAGCTGTGTGCCTTTTGTGTTGTAGCAGAGCTTATTTACCTCTGCTTTCTGGTAAGCAGTTAGTGTTTGAGGGTGTCGGCACTGTGTTCACCACTGCTTGTGTTACAAGTCACCAAGGTGTTTTCTTCCAACTCACATCTGGATGTCAGGATCACCTCCCTTTACTACTGCTTCAACCTGAAGATTTCCATGACTATTATTTGAACATTTTAAACAGCTTATTTTGTTCATAATACTGTTATGGGGATTGGTCATTGTGCTGACAGGGACTGCTACCTTCTAGTGCCGTCAAGGGTTCTTAGGTGTGGTTAAGGTCCTCACTGCTGGGGACATTCTATGTAGTGGGGCACATTTAGCTTCCTCGTTATTATCTATTGTCATCTTTTTTTTTTATTTATTTGTACAATTTGTTTTTATTGGCGCAGTTCCTTTTCTATTTCACATATGATTACGTTTCAGCTCAGAGGGATGGAGTGCTTTAAATGTATTTATTTTTTTTTACTTTTTTTTTTGGTCCCTTTAATTTTTTTTATCACTTTTATTACTATTACAAGGAATGTAAACATCCCCTGTAATAGAAATAAGCGTGATAGGTCCTTTATTGAGAGATCTGGAGTCACAAAGACTTAATTTACCTTTAACCATTGACATACGCGCTATGGCTGAATGACGGCCACAGCGCGGATCTGAATTCCCGGACCAGGAAGTGGCGGGAAGGGGGAGGCACCTCTCCCACTGCCTATAATAGTGATTTTGTGGTGAATCCGATGCTGGGACCACTTTTATGTGAAAACTGACCACCTGACTGAAAAAAAGTTACTGGGGTTACGGCAGCTAGCTGCTGCCATAGCCTTGGAATTTAATGTCAAAGTAATGACGTACATTTGCAGTTAGTCGGTCAACAAGTAGCCTTAGGAAGAGAAAGTGAGAGCGATAACACCAAATTTAACACACCTGTTCCCCATTCACACCTGAGACCTTGTAACACTAATAAGTCACATGATACCAGTGTTGGTCATCTTACTTTAAAAAAGTAATTAGTTAAGTTACAAATTACTTCTCCCAAAAAGTAATTGCGTTAGTAACTCAGTTACTCCATTGGAAAAGTAATTAGTTACGCAGCAAAGTAACTGACTTTTTTTAAAATATTCTATATGTGTAACTAAGGGGCGGGTCTAGTATTACTGTAAGCAAGGGGCGCATTTATTATTATTGTTATATATCGTGTAACCAAGGGGCTGCTCTAAAATTACTCTAACCAAGGGGCAGATCTGTTATAGCGTGTAAGCAAGGGGCGGGTCTATTATTATTATATTGTGTAAGGGGTGGATGGCTACAGAAGAGGGCGAATGTTAAATTAATGGGCAGAGCTTGATATTTACCAATAATAATAAATGCGCCCCTTGGTTACAGTAATACTAGACCCGTCCCTTAGTTACACGATAGACGCCCCTTGCAGAGTAGCACGAGCATCGGGAGCGTGTGGCATCGCCTCATACAATTACATGTTAACTGCGCCTGCGTGGTGTAGAGTTCAGTCAGAGCTGTTTAGGTTCGGCAATTTTCGTAAGCTCTGTAGTCCTTCGTACTGCGCAAGTGCCTGTGCAGTACAAGGGGGTCCTTATCCGTCGGGGGAACTTTTTCGGCAGGACACCGGAATTACACTACTGCCATCTAGTGGCGGTAGAAGTAATTGAGGTAACGCCGCCCAAGTAATGGGAACTGAGTTACCATGAGGGGAGGGAGAATGGCTAATTGGGCCCAATTTGGACATTTTCACTTAGGGGTGTACTCACTTTTGTTGCAGCGGTTTAGACATGAATGGCTGTGTTGAGTTATTTTGAGGGGACAGCCAATTTACACTGTTATACACGCTGTACACTCACTACTTTACATTGTAGCAAAGTGTAATTTCTTCAGTGTTGTCACATGAAAAGATATAATAAAAATATTTACAAAAATGTGAGGGGTGTACTCACTTTTGTGAGATACTATATTTATATAGTCAATTTCTAAACAACTTCTTGAAAACTTAAAATAAAGTTGATCAAAAATCATTACAGATTAGTTTAAAAAAAAAAAGAAATAGCATGGGAATATTTGGACTAAGGACTTTCCATGGCTGTTTCAGTGGTTAGTTCAAACGAATTTGAATAGAGAAGTAGAATTACCCTTGGTGCTTCCCCCTCCCCGAATTCACCATTGCTTAATTAAATATTAATGATTTATTAACTGCAACAGCTTGCTGTGTTTTAATACCAACCATGATTTAGCCTGCTCTTCATTCTAATGTTGACTGTAAACGACCCTGTAAAGCAGAATACAAAGCAGTCTGATACGTCTGGAACCTATTTGTTAAAGCGGGACTGTACTGAAAAATTTTTTTTTAAAGCCAGCAGCTACAAATACTGCAGCTGCTGACTTTTAAAAAAGGACACTTACCTGTTCCAGGGTCCAGCGTTGTTGGCAGCAGAGGCCGATCGATCGCTCGGCTCTCTGCTGTAGCCGGCGCCATTCTCGGTGAGGGAATCAGGAAGTTGCTTCACTTCCCGATTCCCTACTGTCGCGCGGCGCAATGAGAATGTTCAGCGCTGTCTGCCGGGACACGTGTGTGTGTCCCGGCAGATAGCGCGCTGGGACAGGAAGTGACGTAAACTCCCGTGGGAGTTTTTGCCCGGAAGTGGGTGCAGATACCTGTCTTAGACAGGTATCTGCACTCCCCTCCCCCCTGAAAGGTGCCAAATGTGACACCGGAGGGGGGGAGGGTTCCGAAAAGCGGGAGTTCCACTTTAGGGTGGAATCCCCCTTTAAGCCCAGGATCACACTGAGCTGCGGGAATGAAGCCATGCGAGTTCAGCTGAACTCACACGATTTCACTCCCGCATGTCAGTCATAATTTTGGCTGTGATTTCACAGACATCTGTGCGGGTTTCTGCACAGATGTTAATGGAAATCGCACCCCTAAATCGCAAAAAGTAGTACAGAAACTACTTTTTTATATCAGTGTTGCGCTGATTAGGATGCATATCAAATCACATGTCAAATCGCACCAATTTGAACCATGGCTCAATGTAATAAGTAAAATGTAATGGCAAGTGCTGCACATTTTACCTATAGCAGCCATCGTTTGGAGTACACTTTATGCATGTGGCCTCCCAGCTTATGTACCAGACCATAGTGTATACAGTGCCTTGAAAAACTATTCATTCCCCTTGAAATTTTCAACATTTTGTCATGTTACAACCAAAAACGTGAATTTATTTTATAGGGATTTCATGTGATAGACTAACACAGTGGCAAATAATTGTGAAGTGGAAGGAAAATAAATGGTTTTCCAAATTTTTTAGAAATAAATATCTGAAAAGTGTGGCGTGCATTTGTATCAGTTTCAGTTTCAGCCCTCTACCTCTAGTAGAACCAATTGCCTTCAGAAGCCATCTAATTAGTAAATAGAGTCTACCTGAGTGTAATTTAATCTCAGTATAAATACAGCTGTTCTGTGAAGCCCTTGGAAGTTTGTTAGAGAACCTTAGTCAACAAACAGCATCATGAAGGCCAAGGAACACACCAGACAGGTCAGGGATAAACATGTGGAGAAGTTTAAAGTAGAGTTAGGTTATAAAAAAATATCCTAACCTTTGAACATGTCATGGAATGGAAAGAGTATGGCACAATTGCAAACCTACTAAGACATGGCTGTCCACCTAAACTGAAAGGCCGGGTAAGGGGAGCATTATTAAGAGTAGCAGACAAGAGGCCCATAGTAACTCTGGAGGAGCTGCAGAGATCCACAGCTCAGGTGGAAGAATCCGTCCACAGGACAACTATTAGTCATGCACTCCACAAATCTGGCCTTTATGGAAGTGTGGCAAGAAGAAAACCATTGTTGAAAAAAATCCATAAGAACTCCCTTTTGCAGTTTGTGAGATGCCATGTGGGGGACGCAGAAAACATGTGGAAGAAGATGCTTTGGTCAGATAAGACCAAAATGTAACTTTTTTGCCTAAAAGCAAAACGCTACGTGTGGTGTAAACAAAAGGCTGCAAAAGACTCCAGCAAGGCAACGACCCTAAACATACGGCCAGAGCTACAATGGAATGGTTTAGATCAAAGCATATTCATGTGTTAGAATGGCCCAGTCAAAGTTCAGACATAAATCTAATTGAGAATCTGTGGCAAGACTTGAAAAATGTTCACAGACGCTATTCATTCAATCTGACAGAGCTTGAGCTTTTTTGCAAAGAAGAATGGGCAAAAATGTCACTGTCTAGATGTGCAAAGCTGGTAGAGACATCCCCAAAAAGACTTGCAGCTGTAATTGCAGGGAAAGGAGGTTCTACAAAGTATTGACTCCGGGGGGCTGAATACAAACGCACACCACACTTTTCAGATATTTATTTGCAAAAAATTTTGAAAACCATTTATCATTTTCCTTCCACTTCACAATTGTGCGCCACTTTGTGTTGGTCTATCACATAAAACACATTTACATTTTTGGTTGTAACATGACAAAATGTGGAAAATTCTAAGCGGTATGAATACTTTTTCAAGACAATGTAGGTTAGGTGGACATTCCGTAAATAGGGGGAGTGCTCATTTACCTGCCATGTTCAGATGCAAGTGCAGGCTCCTTTAACTTTTTCCACAATTCCCTAGGTCCTGGATATATCCAGGAAGTGAAATGTCGCTTCCCTCCCTGATCTGCTCTGAGAGGCCACACCTGTTGAGGCAGTGATCTGCAACAAGGTGATTGGCCCTCTACTGTCAGAAGTGGCATGCAGCTGGGCAATAGCCTAATAGCATCCAGCTTCTCCAGAAGATCCAGCCACTGTGGAGAGCACTTCCATATTTGCTATCGGAGTACTCCTATTCCAAGGGGATGCCCCTCCTGTGTGCACGGGACTGGAATTTATCCAACTGTTCACATGTGTTACCATGGACTTCAGAAGCATGCTGTTTATGGAGATAAGTGCAAGTAATCAAAGGAAAGTCGTGGGTGCGTGTTATACGCCGACCCCCCCCCCCCCCCCCCCAGAAAAATGACAAAAATAGCGAGCAGCGACGAAAAAGACCGAATCGCCGCCGAAAAAAACAGAGCCGACTGTTCGGCTCCGCTCGTAGTCCCGCCTCCCTGCGCTCGCTCCCGAAACAGCAGGGAGGCGGGACTCCGAGCGGAGCCAAACAGTCGTCTCGGTCTTTTTCGGCGGGGCTTCGGTCTTTTTCGGCAGGGCTTCGGTCTTTTTCGGCGGCGCTTCGGTCTCTTTCGGCGGCGCTCGCGCGGTCTGTCTCGGTGGCGGGAAATTTAAACGTGGGCAAGGCTGCAAATGACACTGGGAAAGCTACAAATGACGCTGGCAAGCTGCAAATGACACTGGGCACGCTGCAAATGACACTGGGCACGCTGCAAATGACGCTGGGCAAGGCTGCAAATGACGCTGGGCAGGCTGCAAATGACGCTGGGCAAGCTGCAAATGACGCTGGGCAAGCTGCAAATGACGCTTAAATGTAAGTTTTTTTTTTCCCTAAACATCCCTCCTAAAACATTTTTTCCTTATAATGCCCTCCTAAACTTGGGGTGCGTGTTATACGCCGGTGCGTGTTATACGCCGATAAATACGGTAACTGTATTCTGAACTGTTTTTACTGAAGTAGTGATTCTCAGCTAGAATCTTTGTTGTCGTAGAACCTGTTTCATATTCTCCAGTGGTGTTTGCAGGTTTTTGCCATCCGCAACCAATTTGGCATTGTTGTTTCTAACTTTGCACCTGTTTAGTAAATTGCAAGTTGTACTTACCAAACAAAAGGAACAAGAAGTGCAGCAACATGGCAACAATTAAACACTTTATAAGATAGAAGCAAAGACAAATGTTTGTTGAACTCACTCCTTCCTAAGGAGTATAGAATGGTAATCACAGCCACCTTGGTCTAAAAGTGCAATATCACAGGGGTCAGTGGTACAGTAATAAAGACTGCTGAATCCTCCTGAGACACCTCCAGTTAGCTATTTGGCTGGAGATAGATGGTGTACTCTGGCTTCTGTACAGGACTCCCCTCCAGAGCTTCTGCCCCCTGCCTCTGGTGCATGAGAATGGAAACCTTAGGCGATGCATTTAAGGGGTGGGTGCCACTTTCTCAAGCCTGACAGCACCCAGAGATGGAACATCCTTATATTTGATCTGTTAATTCATGGCACATGTCTGCCCCAGTGGAAGTGCTGACAATTAACTTTCTTATACCTCACACATCAGAAGTTGGATAACCTCACATTCTAGTCATGGTGGACCACTTTACCAAGTTTGCACTGGCAGTACTGACTTGTGACCAGAGTGTCAAGAACGCCACTCAGATGGTGTGGAACCACTTTTGCATAATACATTCAGATGAGGGACCCTGTATCAAAATTGAGTTCTTTCAAGAAGGGTGCCACTCCTTAAAGTGGTTGTAAAGCCTAAACATTTTTTACCTAAATGTATTCCTTGCATTAAAGTAAAAATGTTTAGGCATCTCTTTCGCCCCCTCACTTCCCCTTATACTTACCGGAGCCCTCATTCAATCCAACACTTCCTGGTCTCACAGGCTTTGCTGAGGCAGCAGGAGCCATGGAGGCACTCGACAGAGCAGGGGAGCCAGGAGCACTGGAAGAGGACCCGAGAAGAGGCAGTTTGGGGCCGCTATGTGCAATTCCAATACACAGAGCAGGTAAGTATAAACCTGTTTGTTATTTTGCTTGTTTTTTAATTATTTACAATCATTTTAAGCATTAAAAAGTCGCACACTCCCCTGTACCATACAAAAGCAATGGAACATGTGAAAGGTACAATCACACCCTGCTATAACTGCTAAGAGGCCTGGCTCATGAGAAACAAAGAAAATGGGCCCATTACCTAGCCAAAGTGGTATGGAAATACAGCCATAAAGTACATATTTCCAGAGGCCACTCACCCTACCATGCTATCTTATGCTGTACTCTCAGAGGACTAACAGTGTCCAGAGAAGAACACATTTCGACTTCCTGAACCCAGGAGTGGAAACAACGCCCGTCTGAAGTTTAGCAGTCCAATAAAGACGTTGTGTGTGGAACAAGGCCAGTAGGAAGTGTTTGGCCTTCAAACACAGTGGGAAGAAACTCTCGGGTGCTGCCGCCGCCATCTTCAGTATAGGAAACAGGAAGTGAAGCCTTGCGGGTTCACTTCCTGGTTCCTTACTGTGCATGCGCGAGTCGCGCTGCGCATTAAGGACGGTCCCTGCTGTCTCTGGGATCCGTGTGTTTTCCAGCAGACAGTGGGGGGGGGGGACAGGACGTGGCATAAATACCCGCAGATTCTGCGGCTATCTATGCCCAGAAGGTATATGCACCCCCTCCCCCTGAAAGGTGCCAATTGTGACACAGATGAGCGGAAATCCCACTTTAGGGTGGAGCTCCGCTTTAAAGCACCCTGTTTCACATGGTATCCAGAGAGAAGGAACTCAAGAAAAATCAAGACAACTTCACCCTAAACACCTGAAACCCATTGAAACCCACAGAGCAGCCAATAAGGTTTTATTTTTCAGAATCTGTCCAAGTGTGTGAGTGTATTGCCTAACCAACAGGATATGAAACAAAGTAACTCAGAAACAATTGTTTGACTTTATTTACCTATACCTAACAGTTAATCTCATCTACATGCAATCAATTAAGCAGTATTACATATGGTTAATAAAGCAATACTACATACTGTATGATCAGCAAGGCAATACACAAGTTAGAAAACAATGTATCACTGAAAGAGTTGCAAAAAAAACCTCCATGCCCTCACTTCAACTGGAGAGCCCTGTTACAGCCAAGCCAAAGTCTCAATCATGAACAAATGGGTCCTGCGCAGTGTGTCCACTCACAGGTGAAGCTTCAATCTGCCTGAACCAAGCTACCACTTTTTTTTTTTTTTTTATATATATATTTTATTTATACCTGGAAATGATTTTTCCATGTCAAGACAACAGTGTACAAATTAGATTATACATCACAATCATAATGTAGTATGTAAGAGCCATTTACAAAAGGGAATCAACTGAAGATAGAGATTGGAAATGTAATAAGCAATTCGCACATTTCAAGCAGGTGATTGTAAAAAACACTGTAGGTCCAAAACTATGAGACAAAAAGAAGAAAACCATCTATCCGTTTGTTTAACTTTGGAAAGCTAGAAGAATAGAGGAAAGTAGAGAAGACAATAAGCAAGGGGGTAAGGGCGGGGGGTAAGTTTTAGTCAGTGATCTAAGTGGTGAAAAGGGCTGTCCCCCTCATCAAAGGGGTAGACAAATACAGTATGTTCCACAGTTTTGGACTACTGTTCCCGTTTGTGTTGAGCTGTAAACATGAGGTCTTCCATTCTATTTATGTCTTCCACCCTGTTAATCATTGGTGGCTGTGGGCTCTTCCACATGAGAGGGATACAGGACTTGACGGTGTTGAGAAGGTGGCGAATGATAGATCTTTTGTAAATTTTTTGCTGGGATAGTGGACACATGAAGGAGAAAAAACACCGGAAATTCATAATCTGTAAATTTATGGACAATCCTCCTAACTTCCTCCCAGAAGCGATCCAAGCTACCACCTTTTATACTTTGGTGCAATGACAGCCTGGTGTCTATTTATCAAATACAATATGTTGACAATTACCTAGATCAGGATAGCTAGCTCAGTTGCATAAACTGAACACTGGCCAGGTGCCCAAGAATGCTCAAGAAAGCCATCCTGTCTATTATAATGAGGCAAATGACTGGCATATCCTTTAAACTAAAACAGATGAGACACGTGAGCGCCACGCCTTACACGGTGCTTTCCATTGTTAATTATGCAAGGTTAATTATGCGAGATATTGCTCACTGGGGTTTGGGAGAACATCTATCTTGCAACATGCAACTTACAATTTATATTTAATTAACCCCTAAATCACTGTTAACATGTAATCAGTAGTCAATTTTAACCCATTTATACTACATTCTGCCCTTTGTCCACTGATTATTTGTGTAGGATACTGGTAGCACAATAAGGAATCTGAATGAGGAAAACATAGTAATAAGACTAGGTATACGCTGAATAAAACAATACAGTATAAACTGCAATAATTAAGAACATAAAAACTATTGCTAAGTGTGTTGTAAATCAATAACTTTTAAAAACCTATATTACACTACATTCTACCCCTTGGATATTTTTGGGATTTAGACCATATGAAAAATAAAAAAGGTTTTCCATCCTTCCTCCCCTCACTAAAATTGATCTCAGATGGGAAATAGGGAAACTGTTTTCTTATCTATCTAAAGTTCTATCTACCTTCTTTCCCTGTCTGATTTACCTGTACAGAAAATCGAATTTGTCTGTGTTAGGGCTGAAAATATAATAAACATGATGGACTAGCAAGATGTGAAAACCAAACTTTCCTTTTCAATAGTTCAGAAGCATAGAGCATGGAGCAGAGTGACGCCCCTAGCTGCCAGGGGAATAACTCCTCCAGTGAGGGTGGGAAAAAAACAAGGGAAAGGAAAGACAGATTCTGGTGGTAGGGGACCTGTCACAAAGACCTGAAGTGCCAAACTGTATGTTGTCTACCGGGCGATTGGGTTCGGCACATCACTAATCTGGTGGACAGATTACTGGGAGGGCGGGGGAAGGCCCGGCTGTCATGGTTCACATTGGCACCAATGACAAAGTCCGAGAAAGATGGGGTGTCCTAAAAAATTATTTTAGGGACCTAGGAGCTAAATTAAGGAATAGGACCTCCAAGATTCTCAAAAATACTACTGGTACCTCGAGCCACACCAGAAAGGCAGCAGGAGATTAGGAAAGTAAACAAGTGGCTGAGGAGCTGGTGTAGAAAGGAGGGGTTTGGTTTCCTGGAGAACTGGGCAGTCTTCTCAGTCGGTTACTGGCTCTTTAGCAGGGACCTAAATGAGGAGGGTGCAGCTTGGCTGGGAGAGAAGATAGCCGAAAAACTAGAGAAGCTTTTAAACTGGGCGACGGGGGGAGGGTCCAGAGTTAGAGATAGCCAGCGCGTAACAAATTCCAGGTAGTATTGGGGGCATTAGTGATAGATTGACTATAGCACCTAAACCCAAGGTTAGTACAGTAACAAGTCCTATTTGCAACCTCAGGACACCCAATAAGGAGATAGTATGTGTCCGAACTAGACATGTGCAATTCATTTAGTTCTGAATTCTTTTTTTAACGAATTTTGACAAATGCATAAATTCAGAAATATCCAAATTAACGCAAACCCGTTCAACAAATTATTTGAAAATGAGAATAGTAGAAAATTAGAAAATTCGTAAATTTGAATATTTGAAAATTCGTAAATTTGAATATTCGAAAATTCTGAAATTCTGAAATATAAAATTTGAAAATCGGAAATTCGGAAATCCGAAATTTAGAAAATCCTAAAATAAGAACGAAAATTCAAAAGAACAAAAATCCGAAAATAAGAACGATAATCCGAAAACAAGAAAATCGAAAATCTGAAATAATAACTAACTAATAATAATAACTTAACTATTAAATTATAAGTGTTGGAATTTCCTTAAAAAATTGGCTGTTAGTGAACGTAACGTTTACGAATTATCTGAAATAACGAATGTCGTATCTAAATGAATGGAATGTAACAAATTAATAATAATAAATAATAATAATGATTTATTATTATTATTATTATTATTATTATTATTATTATTGATAATTCATTCCGTTCCATTTGTTTAGATGTGACATTCGTTATTTCAGATAAATTTGTATTCGTTATGTTCACTAACAGCCAAATTTGAAAGGAAATTCCAATACCTATAATTTAATAGTTACTAATTATTAGTTAGTTAGTTATTATTTAGAATTTTTTGGATTTTTGTTCTTGCGAATTTTCGAATTTCTGAATTTTCAGATTTCAGAATTTTTGGATTTTCGAATTTACGAATTTCGATCATAACGAATGACCCAAAAAAAACAAAAAAAAAAAACAAATGAAACGAAAACAAAAACAGACAAATGTTTCCGCAGTGCACATGCCTTGTCCGGACTAAACTATGTTGCATGTTCACCAATGCCAGGAGTCTGGCGGACAAGATGGGAGAACTAGAGCTGCTATTGTACAAGGAGGAGTAAGATTTTGTGCAAAATTTCAGAGAATTGGTTCAACAGCTCTCATGATTGGCTGGCAACCATTCAAGTGTATTCCCTATATCACAGAGATAGGGAGGGTAAAAACCCTCCCTAGATAGGGAGGGGTATGCCTGTATATCAAAAATGATGTACAAGGGAATGTGAGAGACGACATCACTAATGGAGCAAGGGAGGAGCTGAAATCCTTATGGGTAGAGCTACAAAGGGAGAAAACCAAGGGGACAGTAATACTGGGAGTATGCTATAGGCCCCCTAACTAGAGGGAGGAGGGGTAGGCCGACCTCCCATCACAGTTTGAAATGGCGGCAAGGATGGGAAGTGTTATTGTAATGGGGGATTTTAATTATCCAGACATAGACTGGACAGAAGGAACCACGCATTAGTCTAAAACTCGCCATTTCCTAAATGTCTTGCAGTAAAATTTAATGGGACAGATGTTAAATGCTCCAGCAAGAAGCAAAACGTTACTAGACCTACTGATTACCAACAATACAGACCTATGCAGGCATATGCGGGAATTGTGGAAGTCAATGGGGCTCGAACCTGTAAAATCTAAAGTCCTTATTGAAGGCTTGTATGCAAGTTATTGCCATAAAAAAGTGTATGGGGACCCGAGTACTGCCCTAGGGGACATATATCAATTGAAAAAAAGTTTTTAAAACAATAGTTTTTTTTAGGAGCAGTGATTTTAATGATGCCTAAGTGAAAGAATAAAAATGAAACATTTCTTTAAATATCGTGCCTGGGGGTCCCCTTAGTCTGCCTGTAAAGTGGCGTATCTTTGCAATGTATAGAACAGTGCCGCAGCAAAATTACATATCTAAAGGAAAAATGTAATTAAAACTTGCTCACGGCTGTAATGTATTGCCGGCTTTTGGCAATATAGATGAAAAATCAATGAAAAAAAATGCGTAGGGTCCCCCCAGTCCATACCAGACCCTGTCAGGCCCTGACAGCTGAATGTAAAAAAAAAAAAAAATGGCGTGGTGTCCCCCCAAAATCCATACCAGACCCCATACGCATGCAGCCTGAAGGTCAGGAAAGGGAGGGGACCAGAGAGCGCACTCCCTCCTGAACCATACCAGGCCGCATGCCTTCAACATGGGGGGTTGGATGCTTTGGGGCAGGGGAGGCTCTGGCGGTGGGAGTGACAGTGACAGAAGATGGTGGCAAGAGAGGCAGCACCAGGAGAAAATGGCGGCGGAAGGCATGGCTCTGGGAAGAAGACAGCTCAGAGCTATTGTACAATAAAGGACTTGTCAAAAACTGTGTCTTGTATTTTTTTTACATTTCACTGCTTTTTTTGGTGAATGGGTAGGGGTACAATATACCCGATACCCGTTCAAATGGGGGGGGGGGGCAGGATCTGGGGGCCCTATGGTCTAGTATGGATTTTGGGGGGACCCTACGCCAATTTTTTTTTATTTGGCGTTGAGTTCCGCTTAAAATTCATACCAGACCCAAGGGGCGAGGTATGGGTTTTGGGGGGGACACATGCCAATTTTTTTTATTATTTGGCGACTAGTTCCCCATAAAATCAATACCAGACCGAAGGGGCCTGGTATGGATTTTGGGGGAACCCCACGCCAAATTTTTTGTAAACAAGTTTTTAGGGTAATTCTTTCTTAATTTGGTTCTTAGAGTGAATTCTCATTTAGTTGACATGTTTCATGGCTTGTAAGTATAAATATGATAGAGGTAAAAAGTAGCTCTTAGGAATGATGAAATCACTCAAAAAAAGTCCCCTCAGTGGAAGAGTACAAAGGAATGCATAAAAGTATTGTTAGTCCATTAATAGTCCATAAGCAACTTCACTTTCAGACTCATGATATCGAGTTTCCAACTGTCACCAAACCATGTGAACATACGTGGTCCCACTTCCCCAGTCAGATGTACGCTTGTCCTATGACCGGCTCAGACAGATAAATACCACCACACTAGCACTATCCCTTTAGGCCTGTAGAAGGAGCTGATGCTCTGAGCGGGTAGCCTCGTTTACCCAGCCGTTCTTCCCTTGGTGTTTCTCTGTTCCTGGTGACGTCATCTCCTTGCATTCCACGGCGGCCCAGGCCAACTTCCTGATGGCCACAGGACGGGTTATGGCTCCCCTACACATCTGCCAGACCTGTGGACGCTCGTTTTGGATGGCGGTCTACACCTGCAACACCACCATATACAGATGAGCCTGTTTTAAGTTGTTTTTTTGTAAGTGCATTACTTACCTTGCTAATAAATTCCATTCAATATACTACACTCAGGTGGCATTTCCTGTGTCTCCCCCTTCTCAGATGTACACTCACCAGCTAATTTTGCCTAACACTCTCGTATTTTGGCAAAAAGAGCAGTCAGCAAACCAAATTACAGCAAACTCCAAATAGTGTGATACCGTTTAAAACGTTTATTAAACTAACATTTCTTACGTCACCAGCCTAATGGTCGTGCACTTACCAGAAGGTGATAAAATAATTGCATTGGTATAGGATGCCAGAGATATCAAAAAATAGCGGGGAGCATAAGAAGATTCAAATTCCGCTATTTTTTTCTCATCCAAACACTCAGAACGTCACTTCCGGTGCTACGTGATTGTCACTTCCGGTTGCCGTACAGCCACGTTACACCGCGTTTCATCCTGGGATTGGCTGTACGGCACGCCAACCTCATTTAAATACACCCACTTATGCAAATGACAGATAAACGACCCCCGCCCAGCTTGGTATCCCCGCAGAGATGATATGTCTAGCATCCACCACGTATACACTCTTAAGCCCCATACACACGGTCGGATTTTCCGATGGATTCTGTCCTATCGGACAATGTTGTCGGAAATTCCGACCGTGTGTAGGCACCATCGGACATTTTCCATCGGATTGTCTGACGGACAAAGTTGTATCTCCTGCTCTAAAGATTTTCCGACAACAAAGTCCGATCACACCAATTCCGATCGTGTGTAGCGAATTCCGACGGACAAAGTGCCACGCATGCTCAGATCACATTACAAGACCAAAGCTATTGGCTACTAGCCTCTACGTAGTCCCGTTGTAGGCAACAAACGTCACCATGTTCAGAATGATCGGATTTTCCGACAACTTTGTCCGACCGTGTGTATGCAACACCACTGTTGGACTAAATCCGTCAGACCAAATCCGATGGATTTGGTGGTCGGATTTTCCGACCGCGTGTATGGGGCTTTATACACTACAAAAATAACATTAGGTTTACATTAAAAGCATTGACCCACACAAATCAGGTTATAAAATCATTCCAACAATACATGGCTAATCCTATCATAAACTATCAATTAATATACATTCATAAATTAAAATTAAAATAATTCATATAGTGATCATAATAGCATACAACCAATTGCAGTAATACACCTAATGACATCAATCAATATGAATATAAATGAGTTAAGTACAGAATTATAAAAAAATATATATAATAAAATTAAATATTATAAATCCACTACTCTACTCTGATTAGAAGTTGTTTATAAAGCAGTTTAGATCTAGCTTTCTGTTCAAGCCAAACAGTGTGAGACATTTCATTAGGAATATCCATTTCGTCTCCCTCTGGGACAAATCTCTCACTCTGTTAGAGCCCCTCCATGATGAAAACACAGTCTATCCCACAAAACTGCAGTAAAGATGGATCCCTATCATGCTTTTTTTCTAAAATGCAGAGACACACTATGTGAGATGTTCAGCAATACGAATCCTAAGCATTCTTTTTGTTCTTCCTATATAAAACAGACCACACAGACACCATAGCAGGTATACCACATGTGTTGTATTACACGTGATAAACTTATCTATTGCGAATTACTTGCCTTCCCGATTAGTAAAATGTGTGCGATCTGTCTGTTCTCCCCTCAGAGAACCGGAAACTGTGTTTACACACACAGATCCCAGTTCTCCGTGTGCCCCGAGCGATCACAGGAGCCCGGCGGTGATCTTGCATTGGCTCCCTGGGCGAGCAGGGTGCGTGCGCTCCTCCGGCGGTGCGCACGTGCCCCCTAGTGGCCACAGGGCGAATCGACGTTACATAACATAGTTTCGCCCAGCGGTGCCATTCTGCCGCAGTACAACTGCGGTAGATGGTTGGCAAGTGGCTTCTCGATACCCAAAATTAGGTGCTTTCCAATATATCAACTTGGGTCGATCAGGCAATAAAAGGCCCAAATGTCTGTCCATACATAGGATATGCCAGTGTCTTTTAACTGCTTGCTGACCATTCGCTGCAGTTGTACTGCGGCAGAATGGCACAGGCAGGCGAATTGCTGTTATGCTACATCGGGCGCCCGCCGGCAGCGACGATCGGATTCAATCAGGAACCGATCAATCCCCAGGCCAATGAAATCTGGCCTGGACCTGGTGATCGCTCCTGGCGAATGAGATCCTTTCCCTGTCGTGTAAGTGTAAACACTGACAGTGGAAGTGATGTCATCTCCCCTCGTGTTGGTTTTTCGTTCCAGACCGGGAGGAGAGAGCATCAAAAAGTGAGTTGCACCAACACTGATTTTTATTCGCTGTTTTTCACCGAAGATCTCTATAGATCTATTGTGGACCAAAGCAATTTATATACTGGTCAGTTCATCGCTGCTAATCCCCAGCTGACCCTTGCCAGAGATTATAGACCAATTACGGTCTCCGAATTTAAGACCTTCCTGGGCCTACCCCTCCTCATGGGCTTAACTAAAAAGAGTGAGTTGCGGCCATATTGGTCCACTGACCCAATTCACCATACGCCCGTGTTCTCTGCCTCCATGACCAGGGCACGATAGGAGCAGATCTTGCGGTTCATGCATTTCAATGATAATGAACTCTGTCGTCCTGGGGGGGGGGGGGGGGGCTCGTAAACCACTTCAACCAACGTTTTGCAGCCTTGTTTACTCCCCATCAAGTTGTTTGCATTGATGAGTCCCTAAATACGTTTTCTGGCCGCTTGTCATTCAAACAGTATCTTCTTAGCAAGCGTGCCTGATACGGGGTCAAGATGTATAAGCTCTGTGACAGGGCCACAGGCTATACATATAGTTTTATGGTTTACGAGGGAAGAGATAGTTACGTAGAGCCAGAGCACTGCCCTGACTACATAGGAAACGCTGGTAAGATTGTGTTGGACTTGGTGTCACCCCTTTATTCAGAAAGGGGTACCACTTGTATGTGGACAATTAGTTCACAAGTCATTTGTTCATCAAATTGGCGCATGTGGCACTGTGCGATCTTATCGCCGGGGCTTACCCCAGTGGCTTGTAGATTCCCATCTTAGCCTGGGGCAGAGAGCCTGCTTGAGATGTAATAATTTGCTCACTGTGAAGTGGAGGGATAAGAATGTTTTCATTCTGTCTTCCCTCCATGCAGACACGACTGTCCAAATTCCTACGGCGACTGGTGTTGTGGAGAAACCCCACTGTGTCCAAGAATATAACCTTAATATGGGAGAGGTGGACCTCAACGACCAGTTGTTTGCTTTTGTGCTCTACAAAGCTTCAGGACGAACTGGATCCTTCCTTAAATTCCAGGAAGAGATCATCAGAGCCCTTCTGTTTCCAGACGGTGCTCTGGCCCAACTTCCCAACGCAAATGCAGTAAGCTGGCTGCATGAGAGGCATTTTCCGCATGTCCTCTCTGGTACCCCTACCCAAAGAATCCCCCAAAGAAGATGTCGTCTCTGTAGAAAGCGTGGATTTAGGCATGACACCCGCTTTTATTGTCCCTCCTGTCCTGACCAACCTGGTCTTTGCATTGGTTTTGAATGCTATCACACACTAGTTGAGTATTAGCGTAGGGTAAAAATAGTTTTGGTTGTATTTTTCTTCTCTCTCTCTTTATTGTTCTATCTCTTTATTGTTCTCTCTCTTGTGTTCGCTCTCTACTGTCCGCTCTACTGTTCGCTCACTATTGTTCTATATCTATCGTTCTCTCTATGTTTTATTTTTTCTATGTTTTATTGTATTTGCTTTGCAGGTATGGTATGTTATACTGTAATGTTTGTTTGTTTTATTGTTAACCATCATTTGCTTAGCAAGTATGCCATTCAACACGGGTTTATTTATCTTGACAGCAACAGCGTTTTCAGGAATGGGCCCTGCCATGATTGTAATTGCCATGGGCAGAAAAAGCCATGACTCTACAGCGCTGTGCCACAACACGCATCCCCTCACAGAGCCTTGTACTTGGCCACAGCATGGACATGTTTGCGAAGCCTTTTTTTCATGTAAGCAAACGCCACTGTAATTGGGCCAAAGACTTAAAGGGTGCGATTAATAGAACAAGATTTGGTGTGGTGGTGGACGGTGTTTTGCCAAACAAGGTGTTATTGGGCGCAGAATGGGGCCCTGCAAGATTTGTACCTGATGAACAGGGCCCCCCTGTTAAACTCTTGGTGGGCGCAGGAATGGGCCCTGCTGTGAACTATTAGATCAAGATTTGTAATTACCCGCCCCTGTTAAACAGGGGCTGAAAAATTGTGCCTTAGGCACTGGTGCTGGTGCCACAACACTGCAACCCCTCACAGAGACTGTACTTGGAGCACAGCAGTCACACGTGTTGCGAAGCATTTTTTTAAAAAATTGTAAGTACACGCCCCTGTTAAACAGGGGCTGAAAAATTGTGCCTTAGGCACTGGTGCTGGTGCCACAACACTGCAACACGGCCCTCACAGAGACTGTACTTGGAGCACAGCAGTCACACGTGTTGCGAAGCATTTTTTTAAAAAATTGTAAGTACACGCCCCTGTTAAACAGGGGCTGAAAAATTGTGCCTTAGGCACTGGTGCTGGTGCCACAACACTGCAACACGGCCCTCACAGAGACTGTACTTGGAGCACAGCAGTCACACGTGTTGCGAAGCATTTTTTTTAAAAAATTGTAAGTACACGCCCCTGTTAAACAGGGGCTGAAAAATTGTGCCTTAGGCACTGGTGCTGGTGCCACAACACTGCAACACGGCCCTCACAGAGACTGTACTTGGAGCACAGCAGTCACACGTGTTGCGAAGCATTTTTTTAAAAAATTGTAAGTACACGCCCCTGTTAAACAGGGGCTGAAAAATTGTGCCTTAGGCACTGGTGCTGTGGCATGGATCATTGAGGAGGAGGAAGAGGATAGTCAGTGAACATAAGAGGACAGTCACTCAGCATCAGCATAGGCAGTCTTGAAGGGATGTGACATTAAAAATTATTCGGTTATATCCGCCTCAGGTGCCTGGTAGCTGGTGGTGATCCAAGACTGATTCATTTTGATGAATGTCAGTCGATCAACCGAGGCGGTGGACAGGCGCACCCTATGATCAGTCACAAATCCTCCAGCAGCACTGAATGTGCGTTCGGAAAGAACGCTGGAGGCAGGACAGGCCAGTAGCTCAATTGCATACTGTGCAAGCTCTGGCCAGTGATCCATCCTCAGGACCCAGTAAGCCAGAGGATTTTCGGTGGGAAAGGTGTCCAAGTCTGACCTTGCCCCAAGGTATTCCTGCACCATGTATATCAGACGCTGGCGATGGTTGCTGGAACCGATCATACCTTGGGGCTGCGGACTAAAAAATTGTCTGAACGCATCGGTCAGACGTCCACCTTCCCCACCGCTCCTTCTGCCACTGACCGAAGCCTCAGCAAACTCGTCGCCCAGGACCAGGAGTTTGTAGCCTCCCAGTTTCTGGGAACGCGTTGCACAGACCTTTCTGCAAGGCCTCCCTGAGATGTCTCATCCTCTGCTCCTCTGCGACGGCAAGATAAGGTCCGCAACCTTACCCTTGTACCGCGGATCAAGGAGAGTGGCCAGCCAGTAATGGTCCCTCTCCTTGATCCGAAGAACACGAGGATCCTTCCGCAGGCTTTGCAGGATCAGGGAGGCCATGCAGCGTAGGTTAGCTGAGGCATTCGGTCCGGAGTCTTCTGGGTCACTGAGGATGACATGATCGCCAGCCACCTCCTCCCAGCCACGTACAAGTCCACTGGCTTGTTGGGACTGTACATCATCCCTAAAAGACTGCTGCTGCTGATGCTGAGTGCCAGGCTCCACCTCCATGCTCACACAATCCTCCTCCTCCTCCTCCTCCTCCTCCTCCTCATCCTCTTCCTGTGTGATGGGTGGGACAGAAGGAACACTGTCCGGATAAAGGGGGCCTTGAGAGGCAAGGAAGTCCTCCTCTTCCTGCCTCTGTTCTGCCTCAAGTGCCCTGTCCATTATCCCACGCAGCGTATGCTCCAACAGGTGGACAGAGGGACAGTGTCACTGATGCATGCACTGTCACTGCTCACCATCCTCGTGGCCTCCTCAAATGGTGAGAGGACAGTGCATGCATCCCTGATCATGCTCCACTGACGTGGGGAAAAAAACCCAAGCTCCCCTGACCCTGTCCTGGTGCCGTAGTCGCAAAGGTACTCATTGATGGCCCTCTGCTGCGTGTGCAGTCGCTGCAGCATGGCCAACGTTGAGTTCCACCTGGTGGGCATGTCAGATATTAGGCGGTTCTTGGGCAGGTTCAGCTCCTTTTGCAGCTCAGTCAGCCGAGCACTGGCATTATAAGATCGGCGGAAATGCACACAGACTTTCCTGGCCTGCCTCAGGACATCCTGTAAGCCTGGGAACCTGCCCAAGAACCGCTGCACCACCAGGTTGAGGACGTGAGCCATGCAGGGCACATGGGTGAGCTGCCCCTGTCGCAGGGCGGAGAGGAGGTTGGTGCCATTGTCAGAAACGACCATTCCTGGCTTAAGCTGACGTGGCGTCAACCACCTCTCGGCCTGCCCCTGCAGAGCTGCCAGAACCTCTGGCCCAGTGTGGCTCCTGTCCCCCCAAACACACCAGCGCAAGCACGGCATGGCATCTTTTTGCCTGCGTACTTGCGTAGCCCCTTGTACGCCTACGGAGCACCGCTGGTTCCAAGGACAGAGCACTGGAGGAAGAAGAAGAGGAGGGGGTGGAGGAGAGAGGTGTGTCACAACCAGTAGCAGTAGTCGCGTTTTGGAGGCGTGGTGGCGGAACAACCTCCAACACTACTGCACCTTGTCCTGCATCCCTCCCAGCTACCAATAGAGTGACCCAATGGGCCGTGAAAGAAAGGTACCGTCCCTGTCCATGCCTGCTGGACCATGAGTCAGCGGTAATATGCACCTTACCGCTGACCGCCCTGTCCAGCGAGGCATGGACATTGCCCTCCACATGCCGGTAGAGAGACGGAATCGCCTTCCGCGAGAAAAAGTGGCGTTTGGGAACCTGCCACTGAGGAACCGCACATTGAACAAACTCACGGAAGGGGGCCGAGTCTACCAACTGAAAAGGCAGCAGTTGAAGTGCTAGCAATTTAGCAAGGCTAGCATTCAACCGCTGGGCATGTGGATGGCTGGGAGTGTACTTCTTTCTACGGTCCAGCAGCTGGGGCAGGGAAATTTGCCTGCTGCATTCGGACGTCGGTGTACTGCAAGTACTTGGTTGTGACACACCGAATTCTACACCTTCAGTCCTCTCAGAGCAGCTTTCAGAGAGGACTGAAGGTGTAGTGGGGATGGAGATCCCAGCTGAGGAGGAGCAAGGAGAGGTCCGCTTAGTTCTTTGGTGTGGGTCTTTTATGTGTGCCTGCCAACGAGCTGCATGGCAGGTCGCCATATGTCTGGTCATGCTTGTCGTGCCCAAGCGGCTGATGTTTTGGCCACGCGAGATACGCTTGAGACAAATATTGCAAATAGCAGTGGTGCGATCTGCTGCACTCGTCTCAAAAAAGGCCCACACCAAAGAACTTTTCTGATAACGTGCAGAGGCAGCGCCCTGCACAGGCGGAGCTCTGCGGTGTTGTACAGTTGCTGTGCTGGCCTCTACCTGGCCTCCAGGGGGCATCCTGCCTCGTTGGACATGTGACGCCGCATCCTCCTCCTCCTCGTCCTCCTCCTCATCCTCTCTCCCTTGAGGCACCCACGTGGAGTCAGTGACCTCATCATCCCCTCCCTCTTCACCACTAGAGCAAACCTGGCAGTAAGCTGCAGCTGGTGGAACTGTACTGCCAGATTCCTCAAGCTGGGTATCGTCATCCGAGCCTTCGAATCGTTGGGCATCCTCCTGGAGCATGTACCCAACACTGTGCTCAAAGAGTTCGGGGGACTCCTCAGGAGGACATGGTGGGTCTAGGGAAGGGGTGGCTGATGATGCTCTGTCAGTACCCTGAGCCTGGGTGAGAGAGGATGAGGAGGATGAGGAGGGCTTGGTCATCCATTCTACCAAGCCTTCAGCATGATGCGGCTCCACATGTCCAGCTGCCGAAAACAAAGACGCGCGTGTCCCATGGCCACGTGCTGATGACGATGCACGACCACGTCCACGTCCACGGCCACGTCCACTAGAAACAGAGACTGTCTGCCCTGTGTTCTTGGCTCTGCACGCTCTGCCTCCCCTTGGCGGTCTTCCAGCCATTGTAGTCGGTAGTCCTGTGGGTGCTGCTGAGAAGAAAATATAGGAGCTCTGTGTGATGCCACTAACACACTAGAAGTCCTATAGGTGCTTCTGCAAAGAAAATATAGGAGCTCTGTGTGATGCCACTAACACACTAGAAGTCCTGTGGGTGCTGCTGAGAAGAAAATATAGGAGCTCTGTGTGATGCCACTAACACACTAGAAGTCCTATAGGTGCTTCTGCAAAGAAAATATAGGAGCTCTGTGTGATGCCACTAACACACTAGAAGTCCTGTGGGTGCTGCTGAGAAGAAAATATAGGAGCTCTGTGTGATGCCACTAACACACTAGAAGTCCTATGGGTGCTTCTGCAAAGAAAATATAGGAGCTCTGTGTGATGCCACTAACACACTAGAAGTCCTGTGGGTGCTGCTGAGAAGAAAATATAGGAGCTCTGTGTGATGCCACTAACACACTAGAAGTCCTATGGGTGCTTCTGCAAAGAAAATATAGGAGCTCTGTGTGATGCCACTAACACACTAGAAGTCCTATAGGTGCTTCTGCAAAGAAAATATAGGAGCTCTGTGTGATGCCACTAACACACTAGAAGTCCTGTGGGTGCTGCTGAGAAGAAAATATAGGAGCTCTGTGTGATGCCACTAACACACTAGAAGTCCTATGGGTGCTTCTGCAAAGAAAATAGAGGAGCTCTGTGTGATGCCACTAACACACTAGAAGTCCTGTGGGTGCTGCTGAGAAGAATATATAGGAGCTCTGTGTGATGCCACTAACACACTAGAAGTCCTGTGGGTGCTGCTGAGAAGAAAATATAGGAGCTCTGTGTGATGCCACTAACACACTAGAAGTCCTATGGGTGCTTCTGCAAAGAAAATATAGGAGCTCTGTGTGATGCCACTAACACACTAGAAGTCCTGTGGGTGCTGCTGAGAAGAAAATATAGGAGCTCTGTGTGATGCCACTAACACACTAGAAGTCCTATGGGTGCTTCTGCAAAGAAAATATAGGAGCTCTGTGTGATGCCACTAACACACTAGAAGTCCTGTGGGTGCTGCTGAGAAGAAAATATAGGAGCTCTGTGTGATGCCACTAACACACTAGAAGTCCTATGGGTGCTTCTGCAAAGAAAATATAGGAGCTCTGTGTGATGCCACTAACACACTAGAAGTCCTATAGGTGCTTCTGCAAAGAAAATATAGGAGCTCTGTGTGATGCCACTAACACACTAGAAGTCCTGTGGGTGCTGCTGAGAAGAAAATATAGGAGCTCTGTGTGATGCCACTAACACACTAGAAGTCCTATGGGTGCTTCTGCAAAGAAAATAGAGGAGCTCTGTGTGATGCCACTAACACACTAGAAGTCCTGTGGGTGCTGCTGAGAAGAATATATAGGAGCTCTGTGTGATGCCACTAACACACTAGAAGTCCTGTGGGTGCTGCTGAGAAGAAAATATAGGAGCTCTGTGTGATGCCACTCACACACTAGAAGTCCTATGGGGTGCTTCTGCAAAGAAAATATAGGAGCTCTGTGTGATGCCACTAACACACTAGAAGTCCTGTGGGTGCTGCTGAGAAGAAAATATAGGAGCTCTGTGTGATGCCACTAACACACTAGAAGTCCTATGGGTGCTTCTGCAAAGAAAATATAGGAGCTCTGTGTGATGCCACTAACACACTAGAAGTCCTGTGGGTGCTGCTGAGAAGAATATATAGGAGCTCTGTGTGATGCCACTAACACACTAGAAGTCCTGTGGGTGCTGCTGAGAAGAAAATATAGGAGCTCTGTGTGATGCCACTAACACACTAGAAGTCCTATGGGTGCTTCTGCAAAGAAAATATAGGAGCTCTGTGTGATGCCACTAACACACTAGAAGTCCTGTGGGTGCTGCTGAGAAGAATATATAGGAGCTCTGTGTGATGCCACTAACACACTAGAAGTCCTGTGGGTGCTTATGCAAAGAAAATAGAGGAGCTCTGTGTGATGGGACTAACACACTTCAAGTCCTATAGGTGCTTCTGGGAAGAAAATATTGCTCTGTGTGTGTAATGGGACTAACACACTTCAAGTCCTATAGGTGCTTCTGGGAAGAAAATATAGCTCTGTGTGTGTAATGGGACTAACACACTTCAAGTCCTATAGGTGCTTCTGGGAAGAAAATATAGCTCTGTGTGTGTAATGGGACTAACACACTTCAAGTCCTATAGGTGCTTCTGGGAAGAAAATATAGCTCTGTGTGTGTAATGGGACTAACACACTTCAAGTCCTATAGGTGCTTCTGGGAACAAAATATAGCTCTGTGTGTGTAATGGGACTAACACACTTCAAGTCCTATAGGTGCCTCTGGGAACAAAATATAGGAGCTCTGCCTGCCTGCCACGAACACACTACAAGTCCTATAGGTGCTTCTGGTAACAAAATATAGGAGCTCTGCCTGCCTGCCACTAACACACTACAAGTCCTATAGGTGCTTCTGGGAAGAAAATATAGCTCTGTGTGTGTAATGGGACTAACACACTTCAAGTCCTATAAGTGCTTCTGGGAACAAAATATAGGAGCTCTGCCTGCCTGCCACGAACACACTACAAGTCCTATAGGTGCTTCTGGGAAGAAAATATAGCTCTGTGTGTGTAATGGGACTAACACACTTCAAGTCCTATAGGTGCTTCTGGGAAGAAAATATAGCTCTGTGTGTGTAATGGGACTAACACACTTCAAGTCCTATAGGTGCTTCTGGGAAGAAAATATAGCTCTGTGTGTGTAATGGGACTAACACACTTCAAGTCCTATAGGTGCTTCTGGGAACAAAATATAGCTCTGTGTGTGTAATGGGACTAACACACTTCAAGTCCTATAGGTGCTTCTGGGAACAAAATATAGCTCTGTGTGTGTGATGGGACTAACACACTTCAAGTCCTATAGGTGCTTCTGGGAAGAAAATATAGCTCTGTGTGTGTGATGGGACTAACACACTTCAAGTCCTATAGGTGCTTCTGGGAAGAAAATATAGCTCTGTGTGTGTAATGGGACTAACACACTTCAAGTCCTATAGGTGCTTCTGGGAAGAAAATATAGCTCTGTGTGTGTAATGGGACTAACACACTTCAAGTCCTATAGGTGCTTCTGGGAAGAATATAGCTCTGTGTGTGTAATGGGACTAACACACTTCAAGTCCTATAGGTGCTTCTGGGAACAAAATATAGCTCTGTGTGTGTAATGGGACTAACACACTTCAAGTCCTATAGGTGCTTCTGGGAACAAAATATAGCTCTGTGTGTGTGATGGGACTAACACACTTCAAGTCCTATAGGTGCTTCTGGGAAGAAAATATAGCTCTGTGTGTGTAATGGGACTAACACACTTCAAGTCCTATAGGTGCTTCTGGGAAGAAAATATAGCTCTGTGTGTGTAATGGGACTAACACACTTCAAGTCCTATAGGTGCTTCTGGGAAGAAAATATAGCTCTGTGTGTGTAATGGGACTAACACACTTCAAGTCCTATAGGTGCTTCTGGGAAGAAAATATAGCTCTGTGTGTGTAATGGGACTAACACACTTCAAGTCCTATAGGTGCTTCTGGGAACAAAGTATAGCTCTTTGTGTGTAATGGGACTAACACACTTCAAGTCCTATAGGTGCTTCTGGGAAGAAAATATAGCTCTGTGTGTGTAATGGGACTAACACACTTCAAGTCCTATAGGTGCTTCTGGGAAGAAAATATAGCTCTGTGTGTGTAATGGGACTAACACACTTCAAGTCCTATAGGTGCTTCTGGGAAGAAAATATAGCTCTGTGTGTGTAATGGGACTAACACACTTCAAGTCCTATAGGTGCTTCTGGGAAGAAAATATAGCTCTGTGTGTGTAATGGGACTAACACACTTCAAGTCCTATAGGTGCTTCTGGGAAGAAAATATAGCTCTGTGTGTGTAATGGGACTAACACACTTCAAGTCCTATAGGTGCTTCTGGGAAGAAAATATAGCTCTGTGTGTGTAATGGGACTAACACACTTCAAGTCCTATAGGTGCTTCTGGGAAGAAAATATAGCTCTGTGTGTGTAATGGGACTAACACACTTCAAGTCCTATAGGTGCTTCTGGGAACAAAGTATAGCTCTTTGTGTGTAATGGGACTAACACACTTCAAGTCCTATAGGTGCTTCTGGGAAGAAAATATAGCTCTGTGTGTGTGATGGGACTAACACACTTCAAGTCCTATAGGTGCTTCTGGGAACAAAATATAGGAGCTCTGCCTGCCTGCCACGAACACACTACAAGTCCTATAGGTGCTTCTGGTAACAAAATATAGGAGCTCTGCCTGCCTGCCACTAACACACTACAAGTCCTATAGGTGCTTCTGGTAACAAAATATAGGAGCTCTGCCTGCCTGTCACTAACACACTACAAGTCCTATAGGTGCTTCTGGTAACAAAATATAGGAGCTCTGCCTGCCTGCCACTAACACACTACAAGTCCTATAGGTGCTTCTGGTAACAAAATATAGGAGCTCTGCCTGCCTGCCACTAACACACTACAAGTCCTATAGGTGCTTCTGGTAACAAAATATAGGAGCTCTGCCTGCCTGTCACTAACACACTACAAGTCCTATAGGTGCTTCTGGTAACAAAATATAGGAGCTCTGCCTGCCTGCCACTAACACACTACAAGTCCTATAGGTGCTTCTGGTAACAAAATATAGGAGCTCTGCCTGCCTGCCACGAACACACTACAAGTCCTATAGGTGCTTCTGGTAACAAAATATAGGAGCTCTGCCTGCCTGCCACGAGCACACTACAAGCCCCTCTTTGTCAATCAATCTTTGTAACTGAATCTATCTAACTCAATCTCTGCAAGTGAATCTCTCTCTCTATCTATCTAAATGCAGCAGAGTGTCACAGGAACAGCCTGCTCAATCTGCGCCGGAACAGCATGTGACCGGCGCAGACGGCGTGGCGGCGTTTTATAGGGGGGGGCGTGTACTACAGCCCCTGAGCTGTAATTGGCTACAGGCGTCCTGCCTGTAGCCAATTATGGCTCTTCGAGTTTCCGGGGCTGTGATTGGCCAAGCATGCGGGGTCACAGTGCATGCTTGGCCAATCATCAGCCAGCAATGCACTGCGTCGGCCGCGCCGGCCGCAATGCATTGCGGGGCCGCTCGCATCACACGAACGTGATGCGAGCGGCCAAAATAGTTCTGGGCTCGCCGAGCGAGCGGGTTTATTTATCTTGACAGCAACAGCGTTTTCTCCCATGATACATAAAGCCATGACTACAGCGCTGTCAGAGGTGATTTCACCACCACAGTTAAAAAAAAGAGCATATATGCCAAAGCATGGGGGCAGGAGTGGAGGAGCGATTTGGTCCTAACATTAGGGGCGGATGCCCCCATGCTTCGGCATATATTTTTTAGGCACAGATTGCGTTAAAAGTTTTTTTATTTTTACTATGTTTTATTGTATTTGCTTTGCAGGTATGGTAATTCTTACTGTTATACTGTAATGTTACTTTGTTTTATTGTTAACCATCAGTGAGGAGTGAAATCAAAAATGTACGCCCTTAGAAAGCTTGAAGGCGGTGATTTGTTTTCGGGGTCCTGTATGCGGTTAGACTGCCAAAAATGTCCACACATGTGGTATCCCGGAACTCAGAAGAAGCAGCAGAATGTATTTTGGGGTATAATTTCACATATAACCATGCCATGTTTGAACAATATATAATTTAGTGAAGATGTTGTGTAAAAAAAAAAAAAAAACTAATTGTAATGTTTCCAAAACTTGTGGCAAAATATAAAATATTACATGGACTCAACATGCCTCTCAGCAAATAGCTTGACGTGTCTACTTTCCAAAATGGGGTCATTTGGGGGGCTTTTGTGCTATATTGTCATTTCATGGCCTCCGAAACTGTGATAGGTAGTGAGGAATTGAAATCACCATTTGACGCCCTTAGAAAGCCTGAAGGCGGTGATTGGTTTTCTGGGTCCTGTACACGGCTAGGCTCCCAAAAAGTCTCACACATGCCTGTACTCAGGAGAAGCAGCAGGATGTATTTTGGGGTGTCATTCCCCATATACCCATGGCATGTTTGAGCAATATATCAATATATCATTTAGTGACAACTTTGTGCAAAAATCTTTTTTTTTTTCCCTGCAACTTTTGGCAAAATATAAAATATTCCATGGACTTAACATGCCTATCAGCAAATAGCTTGGGGTATCTACTTTCCAAAATGGGTTCCTTTGGGGGGGGGGGGTGATTTCTTGGCATTTTATGGCCTTCAAAACTGTGATAGGTAGTGAGGATTGAAATCAAATATTAGGCCCTTAGAAAGCCTGAAGGCGGTGCTTAGTTTTCGGGGTCCTGTAAGCGGCTAGGCTCCCAAAAAGTCTCACACATGTGGTATCCCCATACTCAAGAAAAGCAGCAGAATGCATTTTGGTGTGTAATTCCACATATAACCATGGCATGTGTGAGCAATATATCATTTAGTGACAACTTTGTGTAATTTTTATTTTTTTTTGTCATTTTTCAATCACTTGTGACAAAAAAATTAAATATTGAATGGGCTCAACATGCCTCTCAGCAATTTCCTTGGGGTGTCTACTTTCCTTAATGGGGTCATTGGGGGGGGGGGGGGGGTTGTACTGCCCTGCCATTTTAGCACCTCAAGAAGATAGGTAGTCATAAACTAAAAACTGCGTAAATTCCAGAAAATGTAACCTAGTTTGTAGACACTATAACTTTTGCGCAAACCAATATATATAGCTTATTGACATTTTTTTTACCAAAGGCATGTGGCTGAATACATTTTGGCCTAAATGTATGACTAAAATTGAGTTTATTACATTTTTTTTTTAATAACAAAAATTAGAAAATATATTTTTTTTTCAAAATTTTCAGTCTTTTTACATTTATATAGCAAAAAAATTAAAAACGCAGAGGCAATCAAATACCTTTAAAAAAAAGCTCTATTTGTGGGAAAAAAAGGACGCAAAGTTAAAGCAGCACAGTGCCAAATTGTAAAAAGCATCTCCTCAACATCCCTATATTGGCAATTGAAATCTGAAATAAAACCCCCTTGTTGTTGTGTTATTATCAGTCTTAAAGACCTTGTCTGCAAGGCATTGGCTCCTAGGGATAGCTCCTATTTCACAAATAGTATTTTCTAGTGTATTACCATTGTAGCCTTTTTGTACAAATTTCTATTTCAAAGTACCAGATTGTAAAACAAAATCTTCATATTTACTGCAATTCGACTGCAGTTTGACTCTCATTATTTGTCCCTTAGGAACATTTTTGATCCATATTGGATGATGGCCACCATTCACAGACAAGTAACTATTTCGGTCTGTAGGCTTGAAATAGACTTTTGTGTCCAACCTTGATCCGGACCTTTCAATAGTAATATCTAAGAAATGAATAGTGGTGTGACTAATCTGAAAGTCTAATTTGATGTTACTATTATTCTGATTTAGATAGAAAAGAAATTCCTCTAGGTATCCTTAGGACCTACCCAGATGAATATTAGGTCATCTATATACCTAAGATAAAATAATAGTCTCGGTCTATGGGTATTAAAAATATATTTATCCTCCCATTCAGCCATAAACAGGCTGGCAATGCTGGGAGCAAATTTTGCTCCCATAGCAACACCAACCTGCTGAGTGAAAAAAACACCATGATACCAAAAATAATTGTGTGAGATACAGTAGTCGAAAGCTTTACCTAAAAAAAAAATTCTGGTTATGCAGAATATCATCTTGTTTACTTAACGCCCAATTTAGGGCTAACAATGCGTCTTCATGTTGAATGAAAGTATAAAGCAATGCTACATCCGCAGCTTTTCAGCCTTGTGCTTTTCCGATCATTACTGCTCTTCAGTTTGTGCTTGTGGGTTCGTATTTATATTACGTATTTGATTTGCAGTGCAGTCTTGTCCACTCGTTTCTGATTTTCAGCTCCAGCCTTTCTGTTTTTTCAGTGCTTTCTGTTAGTTTGTTCTGACCAGCCGACCATTAACTAGATGTTATTATTGATCAGTAAGTTCTGATTTTACAAAGGGTTTTACATATCAATAGACAGTAGTGGCCACACATGATTGGGACATGAATGAAAAATGCTGGGGTCAGAATGATAGTCTTTTCTATTTAATAGCATTCAATTTGCAACAGTCATGAGCTGAAAATTGTGTGTGATTGATGAACCAAAAAATAAAACTATGTCCCTTTTTCATACACAGGAAAGTCTCAGCCAGGAGGAGGCTGTGGAAAGTGGCAGTCAGGAGGTGGCAGAGGTAAGTGGCAGCCAGGAGGTGGCCGGGCCCAGTAGCCTGCCCAAATCCCAGGTCCCTCCCCTCTGCCTTCTACAAAAAAGTGCCAGGAAGAGAAGTAACCTGGAGGAGGCAGCACCTGGCCTATTTCTGAAGGCTACTGCGGCCCTCAGAAACCCCTGCAGTCTTCAAGAGGACTATGCCTACATGGCAGCCTGCAAAATGTTGGAAATGGAGTCTCTTCTGTGAGGAAGTGATCTTACAAGCCTTAAATAATGGGTAGAGGGGCAAACTCACAAGCCAAAGCAACGTTTGTGAGTTCAACCATGGGCCTCCTCCTCCACCTCCTGCCACAACTACAACGTTGTATGACCACACCCTGGGGACAGATATGTCACCTGCTGCTGTTCCTGATCTCTTGTAGTCCTGGACCAGATTGTGCTATTATAAGGACTCCTCAGGCCACCAATTTTGACTGTTAAATAATTGATGTGTGCCCTGGGGTACAAAGACTTCGCAAATTTCACCAGTTTCTCCAGCGTTGCCTTCCCCTTTATTCTGTTATGACCCAGAATAAATGGCTAGTTATTTTTCACAAATACTTGCCCATGTGTTTTACTTCAAAAAGGACAGTTTGTTTGTGAGTAGGCACATTATTATGGAGATCTGACGAAAAAAAAATACAATATTCATGAGATCACGAGAAATAATAAAGAAATCAGTTAGTGAGAAATTTGCAGAGTGACTAATGTGCTATCTCCATTACGACCGGTAGTTTTACCAGACCGAACGCTTCCGTCTCATACTTGATTCTGAGCATGTGTGGAACTTTGTGCATCGGAATTGTATACACACGATCGGAATTTTCAAGAACGGATTTTGTTGTCGGAAAATTTGAGATCCAGATCTGTGATGGAAATTTCAATGGAAAAAAACATTTTCCATCGAAAAATCCGATTGTGTGTACGGGGCATAAGGGTTTGGGCAATATCTGTTTTCTGGGAGATATAGTAAATTCGATTTTGGGAGTATTTTTTCACCAGCGCTATAATGAATTTTGTTTTAGCGCTAATTAACGTGATTGCGGGTAATTGAATGCTAATTAGCACTAATTAGTGTGCGGCGCTATACTAAATGACCCCCTGATTTTCAAAAGAGCCAACTTCCATAAACTACGCTCCTTGATAGAAGATATTGAATGGGCCAAAATCCTAGGAACAAAGAACACGTAGGAAACATGGGTGTGCTTTAAGAGCATATTAAATAAGTATTAACCAGTCCACCCCAATGGGAAATAAATTTAAAAGAGCTAATAACAGTCCTGGGTGGCTTAACGCCAAAGTAAAAATGCATATAAAAGCAAAGGAGAAGGCCTTCAAAAAATACAAGGCTGAGGGGTTATCATCAACATTCCAAATTTACAAAGTATACAATAGGAACGTAAGGGTGCAATCAGGGCGGCTAATATAGAACAAGAAAGGCACATAGCGGAGGAGAGTAAAAAAAATCCCAAGAAATTCTTTAAGTAGAAAAACAGTAAAAGAGGGAGGTCAGAATATATTGGCCCCATAAAGAATGATGAAGGGAATCTGGTTACAAAGGACGGAGAAAGGTATTGAATTTATTATTTTCCTCAGTCTTCACAAGGGTAATGGGGGCTTCAGTAACCAAAACTGCAAAGTTTATCCTCATGACACATCACAGGAAGCACCCTCATGGCTAACAGAGGATAGAATTAGGAATAGACTTGAAAAACGTAACATTAATAAGTCACCGGGATCAGATGGCTTGCACCCGAAGGTCCTTAGGAACTCAGTCAAGTAATTGCCAGACCATTGTGTCCTAATTTTTACGAACAGTCGACTGACTGGAATGGTATTAGCTGATTGGATATAAGCCAATGTAGCACCAGTATTTAAAAACGGACTAAGATATATCCCTGGGAACTACAGACCAGTTAGCCTAACGTCAATACTTTGCAAGCTCTTGGAGGAGATGATAAGGGACTATATACAAGATTTTAGTAATAAAAACGGTATCATTAGCAGTACAGGAGGAGGGTTTTAACACCTGTAAGGTTTATTTTTGACCTTCTTTGTCCCATTGGCTAGATTTACCTCCACTTCCTGTCCCATAGCCAAACAGGAAGTGAGAAGTAATCCCTGCAAATTAAGGGAATCTCTTAGGGACCCCCAGCTCACCAGAACTAATGTCCCCATTGGAAGATTTCCCCTCTGTTTCTTTTCTAGGAACAACACAAAAAATTGGATTTTCTTTTACTTTCACCTTCAATGACAATGGCAAACAGGACAAATAGAGAGGGTGAATCTCCCAAATGGGGGCACAGACAGCAATAAAGACTGACGTGTTCTAACCCATCTCTCCTTTATCCAAAACTAAAAAAATCTTTGCCCTTAGTTATGCTTTAATGAGCAATATGTTTGGCTTACATTCAAAATAAGGAATGTGTTTGATAAACTCAGATATTATAAATACATATACTGTATATAAAGCAATAAAATCACCAAAATTAGAATTGTGTATGTGTACCTTTATTATCTCTACAGTTCAAAAAATAAAGCATCAGCTTATATAATAACATGCATCTATAAACCAAAAATTCTGATCCAGTTGAAAATAAAGTGACAAGTCCGTGACAGTCAAAATGTGATGTCAAACACCTTATTTTTTTTTTAACAAGAAAACAAACACCTTATTAGTTATGTAAATCTTGTTCCATAAAATAACCAACACCCAATATCTCAAAAACCCAGTGCCTTTGGAGTTCACATGGTATGTGTCACCTCCAGGTTGATGTCATATAGCCTGTATATTATAATCCTCCTAGATTGAGACAGTAATCACCTCTTCTTCCTCCTCTGTACCCGAACGCTCCAATAATAGGTGGAGTGCATTTTAACCACCAGCCCCGGAAGAATTTACCCCCTTCCTTATCAGAGCACTTTTTGCGATTCCACACTGCGTTGTTTTAACTGACAATTGCGCGGTCATGCAACGTTGCACCCAAACAAAATTGACGTCCTTTTTTTCCCACAAATAGAGCTTTCTTTTGGTGGTATTTGATCACCTGTGCGGTTTTTATTTTTTGCGCTATAAACAAAAGAATAGCGACAATTTTGAAAAAAACACAATATTTTTTACTTTTTGCTATAATAAATATTCCATTTAAAAAATAAAATAAAAATTGCAATAAGCGTATATTGATTGGTTTGCACAAAAGTTATAGCGTCTACAAAATAGGGGATAGATTTATGCCATTTTTTTTTTTTACTAGTAATGGCGGCGATCTGCAATTTTTTTCGTGACTGCGACATTGTGATGGACATATCGGACACTTTTGACACATTTTTGGGACCATTCACATTTACACAGCGATCGATGCTATAAAAATTGCACTGATTACTATGGGCGGGTAGGAAAGTGGTTAATATATATATATCTGTGATAGCTGCACTCACAGTATGTCCACATGAGTAATATATAAACAATAAAGACAAATAATGTGTTGCACTATCATTAGAAAGTGTATAAGATCCCTGTAAAAATCATACAATCAAATGAAAAAGAAGAAATATGTAATTTAAAACATATGTGCAAGTAATAAAAAAATCCATAAACAATCCAATCCAGAAAATAAAGTGCTTCAGTGCAAAAAAGCTACTACTTGTGATGAAACTCAATCACATCTTCCACCTTTAAATGAAATTGGGATCTGCTTGCTGTTTCTGTGTATGTGTCTTTATTATGTGGCCTTCTCAATCTATTGCCCTGTGTGCATAACCATGATGTTGTTTTTTTGTTGCTCTGGACTATCTTACCTAAGTTTTATATGTTGATCTTATCTTGGCCTCTGGCCTCTTGCTATTCTGACTTTAGAAGCGAAAGGTCCACTTTGATTTATTAGGCATTCAATGATTAATTAACGAACTTCCGCCCCACCCTCATAACAGTATAAATTTGAGCATCCTTAAGGCCCCTTTCACACTGGGGCGGGGAGCCGCGGTGACGGTAAAGCAGCGCTATATTTAGCGCTGCTTTACCGTTGTTTTAACCGCGGTTTTCGGCCGCTCGCGGTGCGGTTTTACCCCCCGCGAGCGGCCGAAAAAGGGTTAAACACCCCCGCAGAGCGCCGCCGTAGCAGCGCTTTGCGGCGGTATTGCCGCGGTTTTACTGCGGTGTCCCATTCTAATCAATGGGAAGGAGCGGTATAGGAGCGGTGAACACACCGCTCCTATACCGCTCCTAAGATGCTGCTAGCAGGACTTTTTTTGTCATCCTGTTAGCGCACCGCTCCAGTGTGAAAGCCCGCCGGCTTTCACACTGGAGTTAAAGGGGCCGGATTTTTTCATGCGGTGAACAGGCGCTATTTTTAGCGCTGCACCGCATGAAAAACACCCGGTGTGAAAGGGGCCTAAGGGTTCAGCACATTGTTGAGGGAGCACATTGCAGGGGCTTCTTTCTCTAAGTAATTCTTTCTACAAGTGATATGCACTTCAATCTCTGCACTTCAGCGATTGCATGAAGCAAACAAATATAGCAAACTGCACTGGAAAGCACCTAACAGACTGCAGGTGACCCTGTCTCTCTATTAAGCTCTCCTTCTACTCTGTAACATGCACTCTCTACCACTGCTTCTGACACTCGTGTCCTCTCTCCTCAAACTCGCTTACCTTCACCCCTCTTCTCCACCCCCCTGCTTATACATATCACCCTGCCTTCTGTCCTCTCCCTACTATTGCTCCTGCCAACTCTTGCTCATCCTACATCCATATACTGATAAAACCTCCAGTACTCTGAGACATGCCCCTTCATACAAATCACATTCCCACATTAGCTCCCTCACCCTCCTGCTTCTCCTAACCTCTGGTGACATATCCCCAAACCCTGGGCCACCATCACCTGTCTTTGCCCAACGCTCCCATCCCCCTACACCCTCTGGCAGCAGCCACAACCCACAGAACTTGGTCTCTATTCCTCTTCTTTCCAAAACCAGCCCCCCCCCCCCTTTTCCTGTGCCCTTTGGAATGCACGCTCTGTCAGTAACAAACTCACCGCCCTCCACGACATCTTTATCACAAATTCCTTTAATCTACTTGCCATTACTGAAACCTGGCTTCATGAATCAGATACTACTTCTCCTGCTTCTCTCTCCCATGGTGGCCTTCTCTGGACTCACTCCCCCAGACCAAGTGGACGGAAGGGAGGTAGAGTAGGAATCCTTCTAGCCCCATGTAGCACCTATCATGTACTTCATCCACCTCCCTCTCTGACATTCTCCTCTTTTGAGGCACATTGCATTTGTTTATTCTCTCCCATTTCTCTAAGAATTGCTGTCATCTACCGGCCCCCTGGACCAGTATCAGCCTTCCTTGATGACTTCTCTGCCTGGCTACCCTACTTTCTCTCTTCTGAAATCCCCACAATTATTCTCGGTGATTTCAACATCCCTGTTAACACTAACACTACAATTACTTCTAAACTTCTCAGTCTAACCTCATCGATTGACCTGAAGCAATAGATACAGGCTCCTACTCACTCACCCTTTGACTTTGTCTTCTCCTATCTGTGCACTCCGTGCAACCTTTCCAACAATCCTCTCCTCGCTGCGGCCGGCCAAGCATGCGGGTCACAGTGCATGGTTGGCCAATCATCAGCCAGCAATGCACTGCAATAGTGCAGTGCATTGTGGGCCGTTCGCGCCACACGAATATGGCGCGAATGGCCCACAAAGTTCTGGCTACGCCAAACGGGCGAACAGCCGATGTTCGAGTCAAACATGCATTCGACTCGAACACCCAGCCCATCCCTACTCACTGCCCAGGAGATCGCCACTCACTTCAAAACTAAGATTCATACAATTCATGAGGAGATCTTCAATGCACAAAAACCTCCCCCATGCAACACCCCATGTCCACAGATACAATCACTACTTCCCTTATTCAACCCTGCTACTATTAAGGAGGTTGCTAAACTTTTATCTAACACTCATCTAACCACCTGCCCCCCTGGATCCTGCTCCCTCGCAAATGCTACGCTCACCCTCTGACTCAATTCTACACTCCCTAACTCACAATTTCAACCTCTCCCTCTCTTGTGGCATCTTCCCAAATGCTCTAAAACATGCGCTAGTCACCCCCATACTTAAAAAGCACTCAATGGACCCCACCGATCTTAACAACCTACGTCCCATCTCCTTACTCGCCTTCTCCTCCAAACTTCTTGAAAGACTGGTCTACAACCGATTAAGCGACCATCTGACCATGAATAAACTTCTTGATCCCCTTTAGTCCAGATTTCGTCCTCAACACTCCATGGAAACTGCTCTCCTTAAACTCTCAAATCACCTACTAACAGCTAAAACCAGTGGACACTATTCTGTATTACTTCTCCTGGATCTCTCTGCTGCCTTTGACACAGTGGACCACCCCCTCCTCCTCAACTCCTTTGGTCTCCGTGACTGTACTCTTCGCTGGTTCTCATCCTACCTATCCCACCGCTACTTCAGTGTCACTTACAACTTTACTTCCTCCTCTCCTCTTCCTTTCTCCGTTGGGGTCCCCAAGGTTCTGTTCTTGGACCTCTCCTTTTCTTAATCTACACCACCTCCCTGGGTCAGTTGATTGCCTCCCATGGCTTTAATGATGACACCCAAATCTATCTCTCCACCCCCCAACTCTCTCCATCTGTCTCCTCACGCCTTACCAACTTACTAGCAGTCATATCAGCCTGGATGTTACATCACTTCCTCAAACTCAACCTATCCAAATCCGATCTCATGATATTTCCTCCCTCAGGTGCTGCTTCCCCTGATTTCTCTGTCGATATCAATGGCTCAACTATCAACCTGTCCCCCCACGCCAAGGTCCTAGGTGTAATCCTGGATTCTAAACTAACCTTTCGGCCCCACATCCTATATCCTATCGCTATCCAAAATTTGCTGCCTCAACCTCCGCAACATCTCCAAGATACGCCCCTTCCTAACCAATGTCACCACAAAGCTTCTAATCCACTCCCTGGTCATCTCCCGCCTCGACTACTGCAACTCCCTCCTCATTGGCTTACCTCTAAATAGGCTATCCCCACTTCAGTCCATCATGAACACTGCTGCCAGGCTTATCCTCCTCACAAACCGCTCAGCGTCTACTATACCCCTCTGCCAATCCCTCCATTGGCTGCCACTCAGTCACCAAATTTAATTCAAGATACTAACTATAACTTACAAAGCCATCCACAACCTGGCCCCAGCTACATCTCTAACCTAGTCTCAAAATACCAACCTAATCGTTCTCTTCGCTCCTCCCAAGACCTCCTGCTCTCAAACTCCCTTGTCACCTCATCCCATGCTCACCTTCAGGACTTATCCAGAGCCTCTCCATCCTCTGGAATGCTCTACCCCAATCTGTCAGATTTTCTCCTACTTTATCCACTTTCAGACGATCCCTGAAAACTCATCTCTTCAGAGAAGCCTATCTGGCCCCAACCTAACAACTGTACATTTATCTTCTCAATCAGCACATCGCCCACAGTTATTACCTCTTGTATCTCTTGACCTTCCCTCTTAGATTGTAAGCTCTAAGGAGTATTAAAGTGTATTGTATTTGTACTGTCTACCCTCAAGTTGTAAAGCGCTACATAAACTGTTGGCGCTATATAAATCCTGTATAATAATAGTAATGAAATAGTCCTATTCCTCCTTTGGACAATGGACTCCATTAATATGGCTGCCGCTTCATCACTAGTGAGCTTGGTTATCTGGCGGACAGTCTTCGGCATTATGGCTTCAGTCATTTTCCCTATGCGAGTTACTTAATTGGCCTCTAGTGCCTGTACCATGGCAACATTATTCTGGTCAATGTACACCATCTGAAGGTAATTAATGGCCTGGATTTGTGTATAAAAAAGATTACATTACACACACTGTATATTCCTTTACCCCTTGATAATGTTCCTTCAAATGAAACGCATTGGGAGGAGCTACAGCGTTGATGCCATCACGCCCGCCAGAGTGCTGAATGTGTTTGATTGTATTTTATGCAAGTTTACACCAGCTTGTTTGCACTGCTGGACCATTTTGACTGCATAGTCTATCCATCTTGGAACCCTTGCTCTTGGCATCCATCCCATAGGGATATTAGGTTTAGGCACAGTTATACTTCCTGTTTGCTTGGTTTTGTCCTTTTTAGAATCCCGGCTCCTGGCATCCATCCATCCCATAGGGATATTGGGATAAGGTGCAGCCTGGCCTTCATCCTAGGGTCTTAATAGCTGGTAAATGGCTAGTGAGTGGGGTGTGCACTGTCTGGGTGTGAAGAATCTTTCTTCATTAACTTTTGGAGCACTGGATTTTGTTAACACTTAAATGTTTATATTCATTTCTTTTTTTTTTAACTGAAGCTATTTATTTCCTGGAATTTATGGATTGTTTATGGATTTTTTTATTACTTGCACATATGTTTTAAATTTACATACTAAACTATGAGTTCCTCCTCTGTTTTCCCTTCTCATTTCTCACTTAAATATTTATATGAACTTTTTTTGCACTTTATTTCCTTAATGGATTGTTTATGTTTTTTTTTTTTTATTACTTGCGCATATGTTTTAAATCACATATTTTTATTTTTCACTTGATTGTATGATTATTACAATCATCTTATGCACTTTTTAATAATAGTGCAACACATTAGTTGTCTATATCATGAATACATGTTTATTTTATTTTAAATGAAAATGTATTGTTTCATCTTTCTTTTAATTGTTCTGTGTTTGCGGAACCATCAGGTATGGAAGTTACTATGTTTTTCTGTTCAGGTACTCTGCTGTATGTTTTCAGGCTGTTTGTTGTGGCCATAGGTGTGCAGGTTGAGAAGGAAGTACGCAGCCACAGACATTTATACAAATTATACAGAATATTTGTAACTCTAAAGCCCCATACACACGGTAGGATTTTCGCATGGATTCTGTCCGATCGGACAATGTTGTTGAAAAATCAGACCGTGTGTATGCACCATCGGACAGTGTACGTCGGATTGTCCGACGGACAAAGTCCTATCTCCTGCTGGATAGATTTTCCGACAACACGGTCCGATCACACCAAATCCGATCATGTGTACCGTTGTCCGACGGCTCAGATCACATTACAAGACCAAAGCTATTGGCTACTAGCCTCTACGTAGTCCCGTCGTAGGCAACAAACGTCACCACGTTCAGAATGATCGGATTTTCCGACAACTTTGTCCGACCGTGTGTACGCAAAACCAACATCGGACAAAGTATGACGGACATGATCCGACGGACCTGGTCCTCGGATAATCCGAGCGTGTGTATGGGGCTTTACACACTTTATAAAAACATTTCATATTTCATTTTTGTAGTAACTTACTGTGGCAATACTTATTCTCAGAAAAAGCATAATACGGTAGCTGCAAAACATCCGATCAGCAGCATTGCTGTTGTATTAAGTACCGGTAATATGTTTGGTGCATTCAGTACAAATGAAAGGCTTGCATGTAAACTACCTTAATTAGGGTGCACAGAAGAGGAAGTAATGGACATAGAGTGTATTTATGAAGATTTAAAACGAACCATATTTTTGAAAGATCAGTCAAAGAAAGAAAAACACAGTAATTTATGTTTTTTTTTTCCTTTTATGTTTTTTTTCCTTTTATACAAATGTAAAGAAAAAGCTCCACAGTTTGCATTACTGCCCTTTGTAGAAAATATTAGCCATGATAAAAAAAAAAGAGAGAAAAGAAAAATACAAACAACAAAATTTATCTATGACCAGTATTTAGGTTACTCGAAAGAAGAAGCCACATACAGTGAAAGTGCACACTACACTCCACTCAGGGCTGGTGCAAGGATTTTTGACACCCTAGGCGAAACACCATTTTGCCGCCCCCTTGGCTCTACCCCTTACTCGACCCCCTTTGCCCTGCCCATGTATACCCTACCTTTTTATAGACTGCTAACATTTTGGGGGTGGAGTCAGTGACTGGCCCGGCGCATGATACGCATGCAGCGTATGTAGGAGCCTGGAGGTGGTGGTTGGGGGGCACTGGCGTGACGCCCCTGACTGATGTGCACTCTAGGCTGGTGCCTACCTTGTCTATAGGTATCGCTGGCCCTGTACACGGAAAATGTACACAGATAATCAAGGCACTGATGATCAGTGCAGGCCCATCAGTGCTGTCTATCAGTGCCCATTAGAGCTATCAGTGCCGCCCATCAGTGGGCACTGAGTGCCACCTATAAGTCTCCATCAGTGCCACTTATTAGTACATCCTATCAGTGCCCATCAGTACAGACTAATCAGTGGGGAACCCCTCATAATGGGCACAGCAGGAGTACAGACCCAGGAACTCAGCACAGAGATGGTGGGAACCTCTCATAATGGGCACAGCGGGTGTACAGACCTGGGAACTCAGCACAGGGATGGTGGGAACCTCTCATAATGGGCACAGCGGATGTAAAGACCGGGGAACTCAGCACAGAGATGGTGGGAACCTCTCATAATGGGCACAGCGGGTGTATAGACCCGGGAACTAAGCACAGGGATGATGGGAACCCTCATAATGGGCATATTGGGTGTACAGACCCGGTAACTCAGCACAGGGATGGTGGGAACCTCTCAATGGGCACAGTGGGTGTACAGACCCGGGAACTCAGCACAGGGATGGTGGGAACCCCTCAATGGGCACAGCGGGTGTACAGACCCTGGAACTCAGCACAGGGATGGTGGGAACCCCTCAATGGGCACAGTGGGTGTACAGACCCAAGAATTTGGCACAGGGATGGTGGGAACCCCTCATAATGGGCTTATCGGGTGTACAGACCTGGGAACTCAGCACAGGGATGGTGGGAACCCCTCAATGGGCACAGCGGGTGTACAGACCCGGGAACTAAGCACAGGGATGGTGGGAACCCCTCATAATGGGCACAGCGGGTGTACACTCAGACCCGGGAACTCAGCACAGAGATGGTGGGAACCCCTCATAATGGGCACAGCGGGTGTACAGACCCGGGAACTAAGCACAGGGATGGTGGGAACCCCTCATAATGGGCACAGTGGGTGTACAGACCCGGAAACTCAGCACAGAGATGGTGGGAACCCCTCATAATGGGCACAGCGGGTGTACAGACCCGGGAACTAAGCACAGGGATGGTGGGAACCCCTCATAATGGGCACAGTGGGTGTACAGACCCGGAAACTCAGCACAGGGATGGTGGGAACCTCTCATAATGGGCACAGCGGGTGTACAGACCCGGGAACTCAGCACAGGGATGGTGGGAACCCCTCATAATGGGCACAGCGGGTGTACAGACCCGGGAACTCAGCACAGGGATGGTGGGAACCCCTCATAATGGGCACAGCGGGAGTACAGACCCGGGAATTTGGCACAGGGATGGTGGGAACCCCTCAATGGGCACAGCGGGTGTACAGACTCCTGGATAGGAGGGGGGCAGCATTTACTTGAATGTATTGGCTGTATTTTCTTTTTGCAATCACTGACTGCTGGTGGAAGGGAGAGGAGGAGAAGACCCCTTTTAGATGCTACAAGTGAAGGAAAATACAGGCCAGTTCTAGTAAATTCTGCACCCCCAGGCTGCACTATTATCAGCAGTAACCAGGAGAATACATAGGGACTAGTGGGCAGCAGCCTGACTTGTAGGCAGTGTTTTCTATGGGTGGTCACCAGCAGAAAAGATAAACATAACGAGAGCCAACACACACTGACCACCCTGTACAGCACTAATATCAGCTCCAGTACCATCATGTGTACCAGGACCGAGCACTCACCCACATCCTCTGCTTCCCACCTGCCATACTGTGACCTGTGTATTGTGATCGGGGGAGGGGGAGCATTCCGAGGAGCTGGGGGGGGGGGGGGTTATCAGGAGGAAGAGCTGAGTTGAACGCTGGTGTGTGGCACGCAGAAGGAAATGTTTACTGTCCTATAATGGGGGCGGCTGAGTGAGCACAGAGTGCAGTATGCAGAGCAGTCAGTGGTGTGAATAGGGCGGCATTTACAAGTATCAGTCGCTGTATTTCCCTCCTCTGATGTCTCCCTATACACAGGATGTGCGGCTCCCCTGATAGGACTTTATCAGTGTGTGTATCATGTGCCCAGGACCAGTGTCTGGAGCTGCTGAAGACACTTCCAGACCAGGCTGCTCTGTGTATTGTTGGTAGGAGGGGAGCGCAGATCACTCCCATACAGTGCGGAGCAGCTCAAACAAAAATCTCCTTTCCCCAGTGACTGAGCCGAGCAGCGCTGTCTCTGCAATCCTCCCCCGGCCCCTCCTTGTATTTGTCAGTCCTCTCAGACTGACACAAGGCTGTGTCCTCTCCTCACCAGAGAGCTGTGTACGCAGCAGCCGCAGTTGCGCCCTAGGTGGCAGTGCGCCCTAGGCGGCTGCCTAGTCCGCCTAGTGGTAGCACCGGCCCTGACTCCACTTCAATTAGCTAAACGCACAATCAATTAAACGATAATCATGGTATTGGGTAAGAAGAAAACACACCCTCTGCCAAGTTCTCCAATCAACAGCACTGATTAGGAAGCATGAGCACTGTTGATTATAACATTAGGTGGTGGGAGGAGGGTTTGGGCCGCTGGCGATCCAGACCAACGCGCTCTAAAATGAGCAGCAGTCAGACTCTCTAGTACTTGTAGCAAAGGGTGTTTTAACCCTTGTTACAGCTAAAAAGACTGTCAAAAATAATAAAAATCCCCAATTATTGCTTTGTATGCTGCCGGCTGGCAATATGGTAATAAATGCCAAAGATTCAATTGGGTTTCATCTGCACAGAAGAATGTATAGTGATTATTTCGATTGGTGGTAGGCATGTGTGAGGTATGGATGCAATTTTTTTTTCTAGTATTTACCCACCTGACTCACAAATCTATAAAGACTTTAAAACAGTGAATCTAAAAGGACTTTAAAGTGAATTCTTTAGGAACCTTGAGGCCTCACACACCCTGGGCATTAAAAACGCCACATTTAACATCCCTCCATGTTAGCCCATGTGCTCATGCACACGTAGGTATTTACAGGTGTTTAGAGGCAAGAGCGTTTAGAGGAAGAAAATCACTTGCACATTCAGGAGAGGAACTTTTCAGCAGAAAAAACACCCAACGTGCCTAAATGCTTCTAGATGCTAGGCGCATTTATCACTTGAACGATCACTAATTTCAGTGACCAAAATAAATGAATATTCTAGCCAATGGAATGAATGAATGCTTGACGCACCTAAACATGTTTGCAAAATGTGGCTTTAGGCATGTTTTTTAGGCTGCTTTGCTCCTGCCAGGAGAAAAGGCACTGTAAGGAAAGGCTTAACAATAGGCGAGTTTACTCCTCTGGACGAACTTATATGCACCGGCTAGATTCCCTTTGGTGCTCGCAAGAATTGGGCACTGGCTAATATATATGCGCATACTTACACGCACACACAAGCCTCTGTGCACAAGCATTTTCATGCACTGGCAATCGCATGCACCTGTGACAGATGTTGATGCCAAAAGTGCTATTTAAACTTGGCCAGTGCTCAAGATCAGTGCTGATTTGTCTTCAACCTACTGTGCATCCTGTGACCCTCTGATTTTGTATCCTGATTACAGTTGCTAACTCGGCTTGTCTTGACCACTTTCTGAACTCCGCCTGCACTGACTTCGGCTTGTCCCCTGACCTTCACTTCTGCTCCATTGGCTCCTGTTTTACTGATCGGTTCCAGGCCCATCTGACAACTTCTCCTGCCCAGCGTGGACACCTGCCCTGCTGCTAGAAAGACTTGTAGGCACTCCTGCCACTCTGTACTCCTGTCTACACTATCAGGAGTCTGAGTCAGAGGTGAAAGAGAGGCTTTGCTCACCATATCAGGCTCTGCGACTAGGTATGTGGTTGGCATTCAGAAGAGCTAAACTGAGCCCAGTCTGCATGTGGTAGCAGTGGTAAAAAATAAACAGGTGTAGGGATTCATTTAATTGTTTTTTCTTTGTCAACATCTTAGATTTCAGCGACATCTAAAAAGAAGAAAAAAATAGACATCAGTACATAAACTGTATTTTTATTACAATTAAACAAACCACAAATGCATTTTATTTGCCCGTTCTCTAGTATTTCCTATTTTTTTATGTATTTTTATGTCATTTGACTTTTTTTAATCAGAATTCATAAACATTTGGGTATGGCATCCAATTAAGCCCCTCTATTGGAGACGTTCCTGAACAGGAAAAACCATAGTTAATAATCCATGTTTTCTGATGCATGGGGGTGCCATAGCATCTGCTAAACAACAGCGTGTTTTGCCTGTGGGTCAGGGAATGCTTGTGATGTAAGCCGGCAACAGTTTAATCATTTTTTTTTTTTCGCTCAACCAGTAGGTTGAATGAAAAAAATTACCTTTATCCCACATCCACACACTCGATGTAGATGGGAGAATTACTCCCACTGTGCTATTGTATTCTGACAGCAGGGAGATTTCCCTGCCATAAGAATACATTAATTATTGCTACCAGTTATAGCTGGCAACACTGATCATTTGGGAAAAACCTGACAGGCTGGTTGTACAGAAGCCAATCAGTATATTGACTTCTATACAAACTAGTCTGCCCATATATGATCAAAATTTGGCCGGATCCTGCTGAACAAGCCAAATTTTGATCTATGTATGGATGCCTTTAGACATATTCCTGGACCCGCTACAGTGTGAACCTAGCTTTATGGTACATACAAACATCAGATAACAGGTACACAATCCAGTCATTTATGGGCAGATTAAGGAATGTTCGTATAATGGAAACCTTCTCCCTGGCACTTGGCCAAGTCTTTTAGGGCAGCTATTGAAGTAGGCCACCACGAAAGTGTCAACCTTTTCCTTCTCAGTAGCAACAAACACCAGTTTCTAGAATGCTCACTGGAACATTAAAAATTTGACGGCAGGTTATTATTACACAATTATTAGCTTCATAAAATCTGACTTGCTAACAATTCACCCATCATTTAGATTTAAGGAATAAATATTTAATGCATTTTAATATTTTTATCTCCAAAAAATGTTATATGGTTAATGGCTAGAAGGTTTAATGGTTATAAGGGATAAGGTTATCTTAGAAAAGCAGAGAAAACTGCTAGTGAGTTTCTGCACACGTTTCACTCTATTTGAACATTCATCTATTAACCACTTCAGCCCCGGACCAATTGTCAGCTTAAGGACCAGAGGTCTTTTTTCAATTTCGCACTGCACTACTTTAACTGGTAATTGCGCGGTCATGCAATTTTGTAACGAAACGAAATTTGCGTCCTTTTCTTCCCACAAATAGAGCTTTCTTTTGATGGTATTTGATTGCCTCTGTGATTTTTATTTTTTTTGCGATATAAACGGAAAAAGAGCGAAAATGAATATTTTTTTTTTTAGTCCCAAGTGATTGAATAAAGACAAAAATAAAAAAGAATTTTTTTTTTTCAAAAAGTTGTCACTAAATGATATATTGCTCACACATGCCATAGTTATATGTGGAATTGCACCCCAAAATACATTTTGCTGCTTCTCCTGAGTATGGGGATACCACATGTGTGGGACTTTTTGGGAGCCTAGCCGCGTACGGGGCCCCGAAAACCAAGCACCGCCTTCAGGATTTCTAAGGGTGCAAATTTTTGATTTCACTCCTCACTACCTATCACAGTTTCGAAGGCCATAAAAATGCCAAAATAGCACAAAACCCCCCCAAATGACCCCATTTTGGAAAGTAGACACCCCAAGCTATTTGTTGAGAGGCATGGTGAGTATTTTACAGCTCTCATTTGTTTTTGAAAATGAAGAAAGTAAAGAAAAAAAATATTTTTTTTCTTTTTTTCAATTTTCAAAACTTTGTGACAAAAAGCGACATCTGCAAAATACTCACAATACCTCTCAGCAAATAGCTTGGGGTGTCTACTTTCCAAAATGGGGTCATTTTGGGGGGTTTTATGCCATCTGGGCATTCCATGGCCTCCGAAACTGTGATTGGCAGTGAGAAGTGAAATAAAAAAATTACTCCCTTAGAAAGCCTGAAGGCGGTGCTTGGTTTTTGGGGTTCCGTACGCAGCTAGGCTCCCAAAAAGTCCCACACATGTGGTATCCCCGTACTCAGGAGAAGCAACAGAATGTATTTTGGGGTGTGTTTCCACATATGCCCATGACATGTTTGAGCAATATATCATTTAGTGACAACTTTTTTGTAAAAAATATATATATATTTTTTTTTTTTTTCATTATTCAATCTCTTGGGACAAAAAAAAAAAATATTTAATGGGCTCAACATTGCTCTCAGCAAATAGCTTGGGGTGTCTACTTTCCAAAATGGGGTCATTTGGGGGGGGTTTGAACTGTCCATTTTATGCACAACAGTTAGAAGCCTATGTCACACGTCACCCACTCTTCTAACCACTTGAAGACAAAGCCCTTTCTGACACTTTTTGTTTACATGAAAACATATTTTTTTTTTTTGCAAGAAAATTACGTTGAACCCCCAAACACTATATATATTGTTAAAGCAAAGGCCCTACAGATTAAAATGGTGGGTGTTGCATTTTTTTTTTCCACACAGTATTTGCGCAGCGATTTTTCAAACGCATTTTTTGTGGAAAAAATACACTTTTTTTTATTTTAATGCACTAAAAACACACTATATTGCTCAAATTTTTGATGAAATAAAAAATATGATCTTAGGCCGAGTACATGGATACCAAACACGACATGCTTTAAAATTGCGCACAAACACGCAGTGGCGACAAACTACATACATTTTTAAAAGCCTTTAAAAGCCTTTACATGATACCACATTAGATTCACGGAGGAGGTCTACTGCTAAAATTACTGCCCTCGATCTGACCTTCGCGGTGATACCTCACATGCATGGTGCAATTGCTGTTTACATATGACGCCAGACCAACGCTTGTGTACGCCTTTGCGCAAGAGAAGGGGGGCAGGGGTGCTTTTTTTTTTTTTTTTTTAGTTTTTTTTTTTTTTTATTTAGCTTTTTTATTTTATTTTTAAACTGTTCCTTACATTTTTTTTTCTTTGTTATGATTTTTATTGTTATCTCAGGGAATGTAAATATCCCCTATGATAGCAATAGGCAGTGACAGGTACTCTTTTTTTTGAAAAAATTGGGGTCTATTAGACCCCAGATCTTTCCTCTGCCCTCAAAGCATTTGACCACACCAAGATTGGTGTGATAAAATGCTTTCCCCAATTTCCCAATGGCGCGGTTTATATCCGGGAGGGGGGACATTCCCTCCCACTGCTTGTAAAAGCAGTCTAGAGGCTAATTACCCACTAGAATTGCTTTTACATGAAAGCCGATCACTGGCTGAAAAGAATGATACCAAGATGATACCTAAACCTGCAGGCATCATTCTGGTATAACCATTCAAAGTCCAGCAACATACTGGACATATATTGTAATCTTTTTTTTTTCATGCAGCCTCTTGGCTGAACGAAAAAAAGAGATTGATTGGTGGGTATGCCCACCATTAGAATACCTCCCTTCATCCACCCGCTTCTAATGATGGGCATACATGCACCATTTATATATGCCGATGCATGGGGGCATCCTCCCGCAAAAGTTATGCCGTGTACACATGGTCGGAATTTCGACCGTATGTACGTGGCATTAGGAGCCAATCGCTCCTCCCCCCCCTGCTGCCCCCATGCTTCGGCACATATGCTCTTTTTTTTAACTGTGGTGGTGAAATCACCTCCTACAGCGTTGGAGTCGCGGCTTTATGTATCGTGGGAGCAAACGCTGTTGCTGTCAAGATAAATAAATCCGCGCTGCAACTGAATGGCGCACCTGAAAACAAAAAAATGCTTAGCACTAAAACACAGTAAACAAAATTACATACCTGAAAAGCAAGCATGATAAAACATAATAAAGTTTTACTTCAAAAAGGACAGTTTGTTTGTGAGTAGGCACATTATTATGGAGATCTGACGAAAAAAAAATACAATATTCATGAGATCACGAGAAATAATAAAGAAATCAGTTAGTGAGAAATTTGCAGAGTGACTAATGTGCTATCTCCATTACGACCGGTAGTTTTACCAGACCGAACGCTTCCGTCTCATACTTGATTCTGAGCATGTGTGGAACTTTGTGCATCGAAATTGTATACACACGATCGGAATTTTCAAGAACGGATTTTGTTGTCGGAAAATTTGAGATCCAGATCTGTGATGGAAATTTCAATGGAAAAAAACATTTTCCATCGAAAAATCCGATTGTGTGTACGGGGCATAAGAGTTTGGGCACTATCTGTTTTCTGGGAGATATAGTAAATTCGATTTTGGGAGTATTTTTTCACCAGCGCTATAATGAATTTTGTTTTAGCGCTAATTAACGTGATTGCGGGTAATTGAATGCTAATTAGCACTAATTAGTGTGCGGCGCTATACTAAATGACCCCCTGATTTTCAAAAGAGCCAACTTCCATAAACTACGCTCCTTGATAGAAGATATTGAATGGGCCAAAATCCTAGGAACAAAGAACACGTAGGAAACATGGGTGTGCTTTAAGAGCATATTAAATAAGTATTAACCAGTCCACCCCAATGGGAAATAAATTTAAAAGAGCTAATAACAGTCCTGGGTGGCTTAACGCCAAAGTAAAAATGCATATAAAAGCAAAGGAGAAGGCCTTCAAAAAATACAAGGCTGAGGGGTTATCATCAACATTCCAAATTTACAAAGTATACAATAGGAACGTAAGGGTGCAATCAGGGCGGCTAATATAGAACAAGAAAGGCACATAGCGGAGGAGAGTAAAAAAAATCCCAAGAAATTCTTTAAGTAGAAAAACAGTAAAAGAGGGAGGTCAGAATATATTGGCCCCATAAAGAATGATGAAGGGAATCTGGTTACAAAGGACGGAGAAAGGTATTGAATTTATTATTTTCCTCAGTCTTCACAAGGGTAATGGGGGCTTCAGTAACCAAAACTGCAAAGTTTATCCTCATGACACATCACAGGAAGCACCCTCATGGCTAACAGAGGATAGAATTAGGAATAGACTTGAAAAACGTAACATTAATAAGTCACCGGGATCAGATGGCTTGCACCCGAAGGTCCTTAGGAACTCAGTCAAGTAATTGCCAGACCATTGTTCCTAATTTTTACGAACAGTCGACTGACTGGAATGGTATTAGCTGATTGGATATAAGCCAATGTAGCACCAGTATTTAAAAACGGACTAAGATATATCCCTGGGAACTACAGACCAGTTAGCCTAACGTCAATACTTTGCAAGCTCTTGGAGGAGATGATAAGGACTATATACAAGATTTTAGTAATAAAAACGGTATCATTAGCAGTACAGGAGGAGGGTTTTAACACCTGTAAGGTTTATTTTTGACCTTCTTTGTCCCATTGGCTAGATTTACCTCCACTTCCTGTCCCATAGCCAAACAGGAAGTGAGAAGTAATCCCTGCAAATTAAGGGAATCTCTTAGGGACCCCCAGCTCACCAGAACTAATGTCCCCATTGGAAGATTTCCCCTCTGTTTCTTTTCTAGGAACAACACAAAAAATAGGATTTTCTTTTACTTTCACCTTCAATGACAATGGCAAACAGGACAAATAGAGAGGGTGAATCTCCCAAATGGGGGCACAGACAGCAATAAAGACTGACGTGTTCTAACCCATCTCTCCTTTATCCAAAACTAAAAAAATCTTTGCCCTTAGTTATGCTTTAATGAGCAATATGTTTGGCTTACATTCAAAATAAGGAATGTGTTTGATAAACTCAGATATTATAAATACATATACTGTATATAAAGCAATAAAATCACCAAAATTAGAATTGTGTATGTGTACCTTTATTATCTCTACAGTTCAAAAAATAAAGCATCAGCTTATATAATAACATGCATCTATAAACCAAAAATTCTGATCCAGTTGAAAATAAAGTGACAAGTCCGTGACAGTCAAAATGTGATGTCAAACACCTTATTTTTTTTTTAACAAGAAAACAAACACCTTATTAGTTATGTAAATCTTGTTCCATAAAATAACCAACACCCAATATCTCAAAAACCCAGTGCCTTTGGAGTTCACATGGTATGTGTCACCTCCAGGTTGATGTCATATAGCCTGTATATTATAATCCTCCTAGATTGAGACAGTAATCACCTCTTCTTCCTCCTCTGTACCCGAACGCTCCAATAATAGGTGGAGTGCATTTTAACCACCAGCCCCGGAAGAATTTACCCCCTTCCTTATCAGAGCACTTTTTGCGATTCCGCACTGCGTTGTTTTAACTGACAATTGCGCAGTCATGCAACGTTGCACCCAAACAAAATTGACGTCCTTTTTTTCCCACAAATAGAGCTTTCTTTTGGTGGTATTTGATCACCTGTGCGGTTTTTATTTTTTGCGCTATAAACAAAAGAATAGCGACAATTTTGAAAAAAACACAATATTTTTTACTTTTTGCTATAATAAATATTCCATTTAAAAAATAAAATAAAAATTGCAATAAGCGTATATTGATTGGTTTGCACAAAAGTTATAGCGTCTACAAAATAGGGGATAGATTTATGCCATTTTTTTTTTTACTAGTAATGGCGGCGATCTGCAATTTTTTTCGTGACTGCGACATTGTGATGGACATATCGGACACTTTTGACACATTTTTGGGACCATTCACATTTACACAGCGATCGGTGCTATAAAAAATTGCACTGATTACTATGGGCGGGTAGGGAAGTGGTTAATATATATATATCTGTGATAGCTGCACTCACAGTATGTCCACATGAGTAATATATAAACAATAAAGACAAATAATGTGTTGCACTATCATTAGAAAGTGTATAAGATCCCTGTAAAAATCATACAATCAAATGAAAAAGAAGAAATATGTAATTTAAAACATATGTGCAAGTAATAAAAAAATCCATAAACAATCCAATCCAGAAAATAAAGTGCTTCAGTGCAAAAAAGCTACTACTTGTGATGAAACTCAATCACATCTTCCACCTTTAAATGAAATTGGGATCTGCTTGCTGTTTCTGTGTATGTGTCTTTATTATGTGGCCTTCTCAATCTATTGCCCTGTGTGCATAACCATGATGTTGTTTTTTGTTGCTCTGGACTATCTTACCTAAGTTTTATATGTTGATCTTATCTTGGCCTCTGGCCTCTTGCTATTCTGACTTTAGAAGCGAAAGGTCCACTTTGATTTATTAGGCATTCAATGATTAATTAACGAACTTCCGCCCCACCCTCATAACAGTATAAATTTGAGCATCCTTAAGGCCCCTTTCACACTGGGGCGGGGAGCCGCGGTGACGGTAAAGCAGCGCTATATTTAGCGCTGCTTTACCGTTGTTTTAACCGCGGTTTTCGGCCGCTCGCGGTGCGGTTTTACCCCCGCGAGCGGCCGAAAAAGGGTTAAACACCCCCGCAGAGCGCCGCCGTAGCAGCGCTTTGCGGCGGTATTGCCGCGGTTTTACTGCGGTGTCCCATTCTAATCAATGGGAAGGAGCGGTATAGGAGCGGTGAACACACCGCTCCTATACCGCTCCTATACCGCTCCTAAGATGCTGCTAGCAGGACTTTTTTTGTCATCCTGCTAGCGCACCGCTCCAGTGTGAAAGCCCGCCGGCTTTCACACTGGAGTTAAAGGGGCCGGATTTTTTTCATGCGGTGAACAGGCGCTATTTTTAGCGCTGCACCGCATGAAAAACACCCGGTGTGAAAGGGGCCTAAGGGTTCAGCACATTGTTGAGGGAGCACATTGCAGGGGCTTCTTTCTCTAAGTAATTCTTTCTACAAGTGATATGCACTTCAATCTCTGCACTTCAGCGATTGCATGAAGCAAACAAATATAGCAAACTGCACTGGAAAGCACCTAACAGACTGCAGGTGACCCTGTCTCTCTATTAAGCTCTCCTTCTACTCTGTAACATGCATTCTCTACCACTGCTTCTGACACTCGTGTCCTCTCTCCTCAAACTCGCTTACCTTCACCCCTCTTCTCCACCCCCCTGCTTATACATATCACCCTGCCTTCTGTCCTCTCCCTACTATTGCTCCTGCCAACTCTTGCTCATCCTACATCCATATACTGATAAAACCTCCAGTACTCTGAGACATGCCCCTTCATACAAATCACATTCCCACATTAGCTCCCTCACCCTCCTGCTTCTCCTAACCTCTGGTGACATATCCCCAAACCCTGGGCCACCATCACCTGTCTTTGCCCAACGCTCCCATCCCCCTACACCCTCTGGCAGCAGCCACAACCCACAGAACTTGGTCTCTATTCCTCTTCTTTCCAAAACCAGCCCCCCCCCCCCCCCCCCTTTTCCTGTGCCCTTTGGAATGCACGCTCTGTCAGTAACAAACTCACCGCCCTCCACGACATCTTTATCACAAATTCCTTTAATCTACTTGCCATTACTGAAACCTGGCTTCATGAATCAGATACTACTTCTCCTGCTTCTCTCTCCCATGGTGGCCTTCTCTGGACTCACTCCCCCAGACCAAGTGGACGGAAGGGAGGTAGAGTAGGAATCCTTCTAGCCCCATGTAGCACCTATCATGTACTTCATCCACCTCCCTCTCTGACATTCTCCTCTTTTGAGGCACATTGCATTTGTTTATTCTCTCCCATTTCTCTAAGAATTGCTGTCATCTACCGGCCCCCTGGACCAGTATCAACCTTCCTTGATGACTTCTCTGCCTGGCTACCCTACTTTCTCTCTTCTGAAATCCCCACAATTATTTTCGGTGATTTCAACATCCCTGTTAACACTAACACTACAATTACTTCTAAACTTCTCAGTCTAACCTCATCGATTGACCTGAAGCAATAGATACAGGCTCCTACTCACTCACCCTTTGACTTTGTCTTCTCCTATCTGTGCACTCCGTGCAACCTTTCCAACAATCCTCTCCTCGCTGCGGCCGGCCAAGCATGCGGGTCACAGTGCATGGTTGGCCAATTATCAGCCAGCAATGCACTGCAATAGTGCAGTGCATTGTGGGCCGTTCGCGCCACACGAATATGGCGCGAATGGCCCACAAAGTTCTGGCTACGCCAAACGGGCGAACAGCCGATGTTCGAGTCAAACATGCATTCGACTCGAACACCCAGCCCATCCCTACTCACTGCCCAGGAGATCGCCACTCACTTCAAAACTAAGATTCATACAATTCATGAGGGGATCTTCAATGCACAAAAACCTCCCCCATGCAACACCCCATGTCCACAGATACAATCACTACTTCCCTTATTCAACCCTGCTACTATTAATGAGGTTGCTAAACTTTTATCTAACACTCATCTAACCACCTGCCCCCCTGGATCCTGCTCCCTCGCAAATGCTACGCTCACCCTCTGACTCAATTCTACACTCCCTAACTCACAATTTCAACCTCTCCCTCTCTTGTGGCATCTTCCCAAATGCTCTAAAACATGCGCTAGTCACCCCCATACTTAAAAAGCACTCAATGGACCCCACCGATCTTAACAACCTACGTCCCATCTCCTTACTCGCCTTCTCCTCCAAACTTCTTGAAAGACTGGTCTACAACCGATTAAGCGACCATCTGACCATGAATAAACTTCTTGATCCCCTTTAGTCCAGATTTCGTCCTCAACACTCCATGGAAACTGCTCTCCTTAAACTCTCAAATCACCTACTAACAGCTAAAACCAGTGGACACTATTCTGTATTACTTCTCCTGGATCTCTCTGCTGCCTTTGACACAGTGGACCACCCCCTCCTCCTCAACTCCTTTGGTCTCCGTGACTGTACTCTTCGCTGGTTCTCATCCTACCTATCCCACCGCTACTTCAGTGTCACTTACAACTTTACTTCCTCCTCTCCTCTTCCTTTCTCCGTTGGGGTCCCCCAAGGTTCTGTTCTTGGACCTCTCCTTTTCTTAATCTACACCACCTCCCTGGGTCAGTTGATTGCCTCCCATGGCTTTAATGATGACACCCAAATCTATCTCTCCACCCCCCAACTCTCTCCATCTGTCTCCTCACGCCTTACCAACTTACTAGCAGTCATATCAGCCTGGATGTTACATCACTTCCTCAAACTCAACCTATCCAAATCCGATCTCATGATATTTCCTCCCTCAGGTGCTGCTTCCCCTGATTTCTCTGTCAATATCAATGGCTCAACTATCAACCTGTCCCCCCACGCCAAGGTCCTAGGTGTAATCCTGGATTCTAAACTAACCTTTCGGCCCCACATCCTATATCCTATCGCTATCCAAATTTTGCTGCCTCAACCTCCGCAACATCTCCAAGATACGCCCCTTCCTAACCAATGTCACCACAAAGCTTCTAATCCACTCCCTGGTCATCTCCCTCCTCGACTACTGCAACTCCCTCCTCATTGGCTTACCTCTAAATAGGCTATCCCCACTTCAGTCCATCATGAACACTGCTGCCAGGCTTATCCTCCTCACAAACCGCTCAGCGTCTACTATACCCCTCTGCCAATCCCTCCATTGGCTGCCACTCAGTCACCAAATTTAATTCAAGATACTAACTATAACTTACAAAGCCATCCACAACCTGGCCCCAGCTACATCTCTAACCTAGTCTCAAAATACCAACCTAATCGTTCTCTTCGCTCCTCCCAAGACCTCCTGCTCTCAAACTCCCTTGTCACCTCATCCCATGCTCACCTTCAGGACTTATCCAGAGCCTCTCCCATCCTCTGGAATGCTCTACCCCAATCTGTCAGATTTTCTCCTACTTTATCCACTTTCAGACGATCCCTGAAAACTCATCTCTTCAGAGAAGCCTATCTGGCCCCAACCTAACAACTGTACATTTATCTTCTCAATCAGCACATCGCCCACAGTTATTACCTCTTGTATCTCTTGACCTTCCCTCTTAGATTGTAAGCTCTAAGGAGTATTAAAGTGTATTGTATTTGTACTGTCTACCCTCAAGTTGTAAAGCGCTACATAAACTGTTGGCGCTATATAAATCCTGTATAATAATAGTAATGAAATAGTCCTATTCCTCCTTTGGACAATGGACTCCATTAATATGGCTGCCGCTTCATCACTAGTGAGCTTGGTTATCTGGCGGACAGTCTTCGGCATTATGGCTTCAGTCATTTTCCCTATGCGAGTTACTTAATTGGCCTCTAGTGCCTGTATCATGGCAACATTATTCTGGTCAATGTACACCATCTGAAGGTAATTAATGGCCTGGATTTGTGTATAAAAAAGATTACATTACACACACTGTATATTCCTTTACCACTTGATAATGTTCCTTCAAATGAAACGCATTGGGAGGAGCTACAGCGTTGATGCCATCACGCCCGCCAGAGTGCTGAATGTGTTTGATTGTATTTTATGCAAGTTTACACCAGCTTTTTTGCACTGCTGGACCATTTTGACTGCATAGTCTATCCATCTTGGAACCCTTGCTCTTGGCATCCATCCCATAGGGATATTAGGTTTAGGCACAGTTATACTTCCTGTTTGCTTGGTTTTGTCCTTTTTAGAATCCCGGCTCCTGGCATCCATCCATCCCATAGGGATATTGGGATAAGGTGCAGCCTGGCCTTCATCCTAGGGTCTTAATAGCTGGTAAATGGCTAGTGAGTGGGGTGTGCACTGTCTGGGTGTGAAGAATCTTTCTTCATTAACTTTTGGAGCACTGGATTTTGTTAACACTTAAATGTTTATATTCATTTCTTTTTTTTTTTTAACTGAAGCTATTTATTTCCTGGAATTTATGGATTGTTTATGGATTTTTTTATTACTTGCACATATGTTTTAAATTTACATAATAAACTATGAGTTCCTCCTCTGTTCTCCCTTCTCATTTCTCACTTAAATATTTATATGAACTTTTTTTGCACTTTATTTCCTTAATGGATTGTTTATGTTTTTTTTTTTTTTATTACTTGCGCATATGTTTTAAATCACATATTTTTTCTTTTTCACTTGATTGTATGATTATTACAATCATCTTATGCACTTTTTAATAATAGTGCAACACATTAGTTGTCTATATCATGAATACATGTTTATTTTATTTTAAATGAAAATGTATTGTTTCATCTTTCTTTTAATTGTTCTGTGTTTGCGGAACCATCAGGTATGGAAGTTACTATGTTTTTCTGTTCAGGTACTCTGCTGTATGTTTTCAGGCTGTTTGTTGTGGCCATAGGTGTGCAGGTTGAGAAGGAAGTACGCAGCCACAGACATTTATACAAATTATACAGAATATTTGTAACTCTAAAGCCCCATACACACGGTAGGATTTTCGCATGGATTCTGTCCGATCGGACAATGTTGTTGAAAAATCAGACCGTGTGTATGCACCATCGGACAGTGTACGTCGGATTGTCCGACGGACAAAGTCCTATCTCCTGCTGGATAGATTTTCCGACAACACGGTCCGATCACACCAAATCCGATCGTGTGTACCGTTGTCCGACGGACAAAGTGCTACGCATGCTCAGATCACATTACAAGACCAAAGCTATTGGCTACTAGCCTCTACGTAGTCCCGTCGTAGGCAACAAACGTCACCACGTTCAGAATGATCGGATTTTCCGACAACGTTGTCCGACTGTGTGTACGCAAAACCAACATCGGACAAAGTATGACGGACATGATCCGACGGACCTGGTCCTCGGATAATCCGAGCGTGTGTATGGGGCTTTACACACTTTATAAAAACATTTCATATTTCATTTTTGTAGTAACTTACTGTGGCAATACTTATTCTCAGAAAAAGCATAATACGGTAGCTGCAAAACATCCGATCAGCAGCATTTTGCAAGTTGGACTGTTGTATTAAGTACCGGTAATATGTTTGGTGCATTCAGTACAAATGAAAGGCTTGCATGTAAACTACCTTAATTAGGGTGCACAGAAGAGGAAGTAATGGACATAGAGTGTATTTATGAAGATTTAAAACGAACCATATTTTTGAAAGATCAGTCAAAGAAAGAAAAACACAGTAATTTATGTTTTTTTTTTCCTTTTATGTTTTTTTTTTCCTTTTATACAAATGTAAAGAAAAAGCTCCACAGTTTGCATTACTGCCCTTTGTAGAAAATATTAGCCATGATAAAAAAAAAAGAGAGAAAAGAAAAATACAAACAACAAAATTTATCTATGACCAGTATTTAGGTTACTGGAAAGAAGAAGCCACATACAGTGAAAGTGCACACTACACTCCACTTCAATTAGCTAAACGTACACACGATGGGAAATTCGGCCAGCAAAAGACCGATGAGAGCTTTTGGTCGGAAAATGCGACCGTGTGTATGCTCCATCGGACTTTTGCTGGCCAAATTCCGGGCAGCAAAGGATTGAGAGCATGTTCTCAATTTTTCGATCGGAAATTCAGATCGCCTGTAGCAATTCCGAGGTGCAAAATTCCTAGGCATGCTCGGAAACAATTTGACGCATGCTCGGAAGCATTAAACTTCATTTTCTCGGCTCGTCGTAGTATTGTATGTCACCGCGTTCTTGGCGGTCGAAAGTTCATTGAACTTTTGTGTGACCGTGTGTATGCAAGCCAAGCTTGAGTGGAATTCCCTCAGAAAAATCTTGGATGGAACACGGCATAAGAGCATTTTTGTAGCTGCTTTTCTCCTACAAGGAGAAAAGATTTTGTGAGAACTACAGTGTGCATGAGGACTAAAGGGTACAGAATCTTTCTGCTGGCTTTCTCTGTTTTATCTTTTCAGGTCCTGTGGTTCCTTCTCCCTTACCTCTCACATCCTGATCACTGATAAGAACTCACAAAAAACAGTTATTACAAGAAGAACTTTACTGCTTTGATCCTGGGCAGTCAAAGAAAATTTTAGAAGTTGAAATTTTAAGCAACAAATGGGGGTTAAGTGTTTTCCTTTCTAGGTTCAATATCTGTTGTCTGTTACAACAGTCTCTTTGACCAAGCAGTCATTTCCTCTCCCTTTGTCATGGCTCTAACTTTATTGGGGTATTGTCGCCCCACAGGTGTGGGTGGACAGTGTTTGTGTTGGTACCTGGTGCCTGATGCTTGAGTCCTGAAAGATTGAGCAGGTCATTTGGTTAAAGTTAAAGGTGGTACGGGTCTATGTGTTAAACGTCTGGGTTTAAAAATGAAAATATGAATTCCTTTAACCTTTATAATACCAAACAAATAGGCTGCAGCCATAATTTTCCACCATTCAGTCTCCTGGGTTTCTTTATTATCATGAGTGATCCGATGGTTATAATGTGGGTTGAATGGGGATGGTTGTTTGTGTGGTTCCCATGAAACCGACTGTCTTTTGTGAACATGGACTCTGTTCTAATGAGTCTCTAAGTATTTAGTCCCCGAGGCCTACTAGTTACAACTATATCAGCCATATAATTGCTAAGCTTTTTTTAATCTGGACTCTGACCAAAAATGTGAATTCCAAATGCTTTTAGTCATCAACCATAATATTATTGCCAGTAACTAATTTCTGTTTGATTAAGACAAATGTAAAACATATTCTGCCAAATGTGTATTTCTGCAAACAGCTGTTATTGTTTTAAATGGTTGGGTACCTGATGTTAGATAGTCTTTTGTACACATGATGAATAGTTTATATTTAACACTCTGATACAGTGCTCTTGTTAAGAATGACAATTTATTAATTTATAATAAATGACAAACATTTTTCAACGAAAAACTTTCAAGAAAAATACCATATTTGCATTATCAGATAAAAACATTGTAAAACGCAAAAACATTTTCCGTTGCGTGCAAAAAGTTTTGTGTACGAGCTAAAAAGCCCCTTTCATAGCTCAAGTCTTTCCATATCATTTTTAGGTCAAGAATGTCACCTATTGAACTCAGTACATTTGGTCTTTGGAAATGCCTGCTTATTATTTAAATTCATTTTTACAAACATATCATTTTTCTTTCTAAGATCTTAAAAGCAATAACCACTATCGCACAAGAATTATCACACTTATCAACTATGAATCATTAAATAATTCACAGTCACCCATCTGCATTTGTAAGATGCATGTCTTTCTTGTAACCTGTAACTTATAATATTGTGTATAACATTTTTGGGATAAACATAGATCTATAGTCAGACAAAAAGTTAATGAAAAAAACACAAAAAAAATGGGCTGACTCGATGGACTACTCCTTTTTATGCCGTCACTTTTCTATGATTTTATGTTTCATTCACATTCTTTAGTGCCATTTTACCATAGTGCATTAGATAAAAATAGTTTAATTAGCATTTTCAGTAAATTAAACATGTGCAACACAATTGTTTATAAAATTAAATTTGCTGAGCTAGAGTAGTAAACATAACACAAAAGCGTAATAAATATGTAAAAATATGAAAGGCACAATATCCCATTGTATTTTTTAAAGGTAAAGGTAGAATGGCAAAAAAAAAAAAAAAAAACATGAAAGCACTGAAATTCTGAGTAGAGTTTATTGCCAGTAGTTCAGCTTTGTGGCACAGACATCCCAGAGCCTGGAGACCACAGTCCAGTGTCCTTTCCTTCAATCAGGTAGCATTTGATGCCTTGGAGATGAAGATGTAATTTGGCAATTCAGTCTGTATATTGACATCAGTCATGTAGCTCCTTCGATGTGGCTCTTTCCTATGTCACATGTGGCTCCTTCGATGCTGTGCTAGTGTATTGAACAGTTTGTCCCAGTGAGTAAAGTAAGGTGCATAGTTCCAGACAAAATTCTGGTGATGGAGGTCATGATGTCCTGGCCCCCCACATAAGCTAAATGGCACCAGTTTATGTGTGGACCAGGCAAAGTCATAGCCACAGTGATCTTCCACAGACAGGTAGATATGAATAATGAAAATGGCCATCTCAGTTAAAGGATGACAACCCAGCATCATCGGACTGATGTTAGCAAAGAACCCTAATGACAGCATCTCCCATGCGCTGGAGTACTGTGTCACCAGGGCAAAGGTGGCGGTGTACTTGTGATGCATCTTGTGGAAGGTCTTGTACAGGCAGGGAACCTTGTGATGCAGCAAGTGCCAGGCAAAGTACTGTAAGTCAAAGAGCAACAAGCAGGCAATGATGTCCAACACAACGCAATGAAGCTCAGGTGCCAGGGATGGCAGGTGCACCGGTCTCCAGTACCAATAGGCAACACTCAGAGGAAATATGAACACCAGGTGACTGTAGATGGTGTGCGCCAAGCAGTGCAGCACCATGGCCAACGTGGGTCTGGATTTTGGCTGCACCTGGTACTTCTTCAAGGCTGGTATTCTGAGACAGAGGATGTCTAATGCCAGATAAGGGAGAGAGAAAGCCATGTAGACAGTGAAGGAGAACAGCACTGGATAGAAGGGAGATCTGATGATGTGCTCTTTAGATAACACATAGTCCCATACAGGTTGCAGGAAGAGTCCTAGCTGTGCTGCTCTCCCCATGTGGAGAAGGATGGAGTCATCAGCACACTGCTACAATTCATTATAAGTGAGCTGAGTACACACACAGCATGCTGCTCTGCATATATAGACCTCATACTTCCCGAGCTCCTATGACTAGCTGCATGGAGAATTGTTCCTGGGAATTCTCTGCCCATTTTTCTTTTTTACGAAATGGAAAGTCATAAAAACAATGTCTACACAGGGAGGTTTTAGCTAATATATACAGTTAAAGTATCAAGAATTAATCCTAAACAGCAGCGTTACTGCTATGTTTACCCAACTTCAGCTGGATTTTTTTATTTCTTCACAAAGAACGTCTGAAAGCTGTCTTCAAAATAAAATACAAGTCTGGCTTCACAATTCTTTAACATACACCTGTCATTGGAAAATTATGTAGTGGTCATTGCTGGTCTATTTACATGGCAAAGTTAGATATATGGCCATCATGCTGATGCTTTGGCTATAATAAATAAATACAACTTTTTCACACCTTTAATAGTATGGGTGTTGAATGTCCAGCAGAGCAATTATCACTATTACTCCAAAATACAGATGAATGGGAAGCAATGGACTACCACACCATCAATACATTAACATTTGTAATGACAGAATGTTAAAGGACAACAAAAAAGTGTACATATGTCAAAAGTGTCCACATCGTATATAAATAATGCTGTACATAGTGTATATCAAATATGTATACACATCATATACAGCATATGGGTGTACACACGCGGGTCTACGCTTAAGTATGCCCATGTGAGCAAGGCCTAACAGTAGCGTACTGGCATACGTACATACACACACACATACACTCATACATAAACTCACACACATACATACACACTCATATACATACACACTCATATACATACACACACATACAAAATATATACATAGATTTTTGAAAGACCTCAGCTTACTTTACCTGGCTGGCCAGTGTTTGGCACCTGCACTACCAAGTAAGATGCCTGTGCAGTAGTGGCTGTCCATTAGGGGTGCACGGGCGCCACCCCCCATCCATGCATCCAACCCTCTAATCTACATGCAGGGCACTGGACGCACGGATTCCAATGGGGAGGGGGGTTTGAAGCACGTGAGAGCCAGAGGCTCTAGTAGGCTTCAAGAAATGGTGGGCTCTGGGCGCAGAGCTCTGGGCGCAGAGCTCTGCGCGCGCTGGGGGGGAGTTAGGGTGGCTTTGGTTTGCCCCCCCCCCCCCCCCCAAATTATTGAGCACCAGCCACCTCTGTGCTGCATGGAAGGTAGGTGGGGCAGGTCGGGACTCAGGAAGCAGCTTTCCCCATGCACAGCTCTGCCCATTACTGCCCGCTCCAGCTCTGCAGTTCAGTGTTTAAAGCGGTAGTAGACATCATAAAAAAAATGGGCCCAGGGCAGTTGCATTGCATACTAGCACATTATGACAGACTTACCTGAAAACTAAGCCCTCCAGCGGCACGCTGTCATCACCTATCTTTCTTCCGGGTTCACAGGCTTCGGCAACATGAATGGCCAAGCCGGCAATGACGTCACTCCCACAGATGCACACAGGAGTTGCTGTTTATGGCAAAACTCTAAAGGAACAGCACAGGTATGCCGTTCCTTCAGAGCGCAAGCGCAGGTGACATCACTGACTAAATCTAAAGTGAATATCTACTAAACAGTGCTCGTTTAGGAGATATTTACAGTACTTATAGGTAATCCATATTATAGGCTTACCTATAGGTAAAAATTAAACAAGAGAGTTTACTCCCACTTTAAAGACAGTTAGTTGTTAAGGCCTTACTAGAATACTACAAAAATTAGCAGCTGCCTTCCCCTGCCTGGGCACATGTTTCAAGACTAGGCAGCACTGCTGTGTTCCTCCTCCTCCCTGCTGACAGGAGTAGTGAGTGACGCTGTTGTCACAGCTTCTGTAAGCCTACTGTGGCAGAGCCTAGTGCAAGATTATCATAGTGCCCCTGGGTAGTGCTCAGGGGGGGCCATGCTTTAGAACAGCCATGACAACAATCCCTGGTCACATTGCCTCCATGCCTGTAAACCATGTGCAATCTGCAGGGCTTGACTGTCTGACAAGTAGGATCCTCTTTGTCTATTAGTACTTACAACAGACCTTAAAGTACTAAACCCAAGACCCTGCATTGACCATATCTGGTCTCCCACAGTACATAGAACATGGAAGTGCGAATAGTTTTAGTAAACTGCTAAATACATTTTCCCATCAGCAGTATATAGCAGTCTTGTGACTTCTATCAGTGTCAAGTTAAAGCTTGTAGGAGGAGATTTCATTCTACTCTAACTTTCCTATGAGGCTGCAAGGCCCCTGACCCTCTGTCTGGACAGTGCTGATTGGCTGTGTGCTGATCACATGCACCCTCCCAAGAAAAAAGCCAAACACACCCAACTGAGCAGAGTGCCCCCAAGGCTCTGAAATATTAGGAGATAGATTGGGGATAGAGGAGAGGATCAGAGAAGACAGGATCAAATAGCCTTTTTACACAATGCAGAGGATTAAAGTGGTTGTAAACCCTTACAAACCACTTTGACCTACAGGTAAGCCTAGATTAAGGTTTACCTGTAGGTCCAATAAATATCTCCTAAACCTACATGGTTTAGGAGATATTTAGAAAAGAAAAGGCATCGCTGTCTACGGCGCAGCTTCCAGGTTATATTGCCAAAGCTTCATTGAACAAACTGAGGTTAGAAGCTAATTGGCTACCATGCACAGCTGCACCAGATTGTGAGCTCTCCAGTTTTAGTAAATCCACCCCCCCCCCCCCCCCCCATGTGTCCATGTACACATAGGCTTTTAGCAGAGTTAAGGAGCTGCAGTGTTTAGGTGAGGTTAAACCTCCCTCTCCTGAGCACAGAAGAATCAAGTTCAGGATAGGAACAAATAGGAGGAACGTTTGTTTTCCAGCAGCCAGGGTGGGCTAGTATACATGTAGCCTTATCCTACATATCTGAACATTCATACAGCCCTGGGTGCTGCAGCTGTCAGAATACAATAGTCAGCAGTGCAGAGAGCTCCATCGATGCTGTTTAGCACATGCCCCGTACACACGGTCGGAAATTCCGCCAGCAAAAGTCCGATGTGAGCTTTTGGTCGGAAATTCCGACCGTGTGTATGCTCCATCTGACATTTGCTGGCTGAATTTCTGCCAGCAAAAGATTTTCCGATGGAAAAAGTTACGATCGGAAATTCCGATCCTCTGTAGCAATTCCGAGGCGCTAAATTCCTACGCATGCTCAGAAAAAATTTGACGCATGCTCGGAAGCAGTGAACTTCATTTTTTCGGCTCGTCGTAGTGTTGTACGTCACCGCGTTCTTGACAGTCGAAAGTTCAGAGAACTTTTGTGTGACCGTGTGTATGCAAGCCAAGCTTGAGCGGAATTCCGTCGGAAAAAAAATCCAAGATTTTTCCGACGGAAATTCCGCTCGTGTGTATGCAGCATTAGATTTCTGTAGCTCCTGGCAATAATCAAATGCTAAAAATCAAACATGCTGGTTGTATCCAAGTCAATCTGGATTGACCTGGGTACAATCAGCCTGCTCATAGATGGATTGAATCTCAGCCGGTCTCTGCTGAACAATCAATCCATCTATGGTCGGCTTTACAACACAAATGTTACATAAAATTTGGTCTGATTCAGATTTATATTCTGATAAAAGAACATTAGTGTGTTAGTAACCACATTGGTGCGATTTGACATGTGGTTTGCATGTCAAATCGCATGTCAAATCGGTGGCAATTGCCGGCAATGGCACCGTCCTAATCAGTGTGACGCCGCGGTGCTGCACCGGTTTAAAAAAGTAGCTTCTATACTACATTTTGCGATTTCGGGGTGTGACTTCTATTGACATCTGTGCAGAAACCCGCACAGATGTCTGTGAAATCACCACCGAAATTGGGACTGACATGTAGGAGTGAAATTGTGCGGGTTCAGCTGAATTTGCATGATTTCATTCCCGCATTCAGTGTGAACCTGGGCTAAAAGCGTTTTACTAAGAGTGTGATGTGGTGCACCACGTGTTTATCAGTTAGCAGCAGGAGGAGTTTTTAAAATGTCCATAATCAAGGTTGGCACAAAGTAGTTTATTTATCTCTGGTGAACAGTAGCTAACAGTGGCGGCTGGTGCTCAAATTTTTTTTTTAAACAAAATTGTCAATTGCAGCCACTGTGCCCATCAAACGTTGCCACTGTGCCCTCAAACGCTGCCACTGTGCCATCAAACGCTGCCACTGTGCCATCAAACACAGCCACTGTGCCCATCAAACGCAGCCACTGTGCCCATCAAATGCTGCCACTGTGCCCTCAAATGCTGCCACTGTGCCACCAATTATAGCCACTGTGCCTATCAAACTCTGTCAATGTGCCCATCAATTGCAGCCACTGTGCCCACTAAACGCTGCCAGTGTGCCCCTCTTTTCCCGTGAGTGTGCCCATTAAATGTTGCCAGTGTGCCCATCAAATGCTGCCAGTGTGCCCATCATATGCTCCCAGTGTGCCCATCAAATGCTGCCAGTGTCCCTCGCCGCTCACACCCCCCCCCCCCCACGCGCAGATGGATCACGGGACACAATACTGACAACTCCCCCACCCCACGGATTGATCGGATTGCGGGAGAAACCCCTAACTCACCCCCGCGCGCGGATGGATCGCATTGCGGGACACAACGCTGAAACAATAAACCCCCCCTCCCCCGCCCATGAATGGATTAGCACTTACCTTGTCATCTTCTCCGGCGTCTTCTCTCGCTTCCTCTGTCTCACATCGGCCAAAGCGCTGAGCAGCCAATAGGGACACCTGGCGCTTTGGCCAATCAGGAAACAGGTCTCACTGACCTGCCTCTAGATTGGCGGGGAGGCAATACAGTGTGAAAATAGCGAATATTCATTTGCTATTATCACACAATTGGGTGGGATCAGGGCACACTCTCTGTGCCATCAAGTGCAGCCACTGTGCCATAAAATTTTGCCACTGTGCCATCAAACACAGTCACTGCGCCATCAAACGCTGCCACTGTGCCATCAAAAGATGTGACTGTGCCCATCAAATGCTGCCACTGTGCCATCAAATGCTTTCGACTGTGCCCATCAAACGCAGCCACTGTGCCATCAAACACTGCCAGTGTGCCCATAAAATGCTGCCACTGTGCCAAATGCTGTCCCTGTGCCCATCAAATTCTGCTAGTGTGCCCAATGCTGCCAGTGTGCCAAATGCTGCCAGTGTGCCCATCAAATGCTGCCAGTGTGCCAAATTCTGACAGTGTGCCCAATGCTGCCAGTGTGCCAAATGATGTCAGTGTGACAGTGTGCCCAATGCTGCCAGTGTGCCAAATGCTGCCAGTGTGCCAAATTCTGCCAGTGTGACAGTGTGCCCCCTGCCCGCTCGCCTTCTGCCCCGCACTTACCCTGTCTTGTGGGGCAGCGGGTGACGGCAATGAGCAGGTCCTTCATGCGTCTCCTGCATTTCTTCTTCCATCCTCTACTCGCATCAGGCGTCCAATAGCGGTGCCTGTTGTTTCAGCCAATCAGGTGACAGGTAATAAGAGCTGAGCAACCTGATTGGCTGTGAGGCGTGTCAGTGTTAGGGAAGCAACGTATTCGGTTCTCTAACACACCAATGAGTAATCAGTGAACGCACAGCAGTGCGCCCGCTGTTTACCCTTTTGGAAGCCTAATAGAGCCCATGGCTCTAATCAGGAAGCCTATTTGAGCCCATGGCTCTAATCAGGCGTTTCCAAAGAAACCCCGCCACTGTAATTCATATGCCCGACGCCTGACAAGGGGCCGGGCACATGAATAGGTGGCGGCAGCGGCGACCATAGATAGATTTATGCAATGTATGAATCTATCTATGTGAGAGAGCGAGTGACAGGAGAGGGGGGGGGTGGCGCTCCAGCGCCCTTTATGGATGCACCGCCGCTGAATCCGGTGCACCAAAAAAATACACCCCCATCCCGCCATAGGAATCCATGCGTCCGGCGTCCTGAAAGGGGCCGGCGCATTGATGGGGGGGCAGCAGCAGGGACAGGGGGGGGGGGGCGGCGGCCCCTGTGTGCCCATAATGCACGGGTCACCACTGGACTAGCTAAGCATAATTGTGTTCTCAATACTCTAAGTATAGGATTTTGTTTATATAATTTTCCTTAAAGTGTATCCAAATCCAAGAACAAAAATTTACAGTATTGCAGCTTACAGATCCTTGAATGTGGTGGCTGCATTCATTTTCTCTTTTTTTTTTTTACACTTTTTTCCCTTATTTAACCAGGTAATCCTGCCATTAACACACTTCCTGTCCTAGGGTGACAATCATATTGAGCAGTGTTGTCATTCTAGTACAAGGAGTGTGTGTTAAGACTATATAACACCTCACTCTCTTCTTCATAACAGGGGGAGGTGTTTTGTAGTCCATGGGAATAACAGGGAACAATTCTAACCAATAACAGCCAGGAGGCAGAGAGCACAGAAAGTTATCAGCGCACAAGATTTTAGGCTGGATGAACAGCTATTTTTTGCACTTGTCAAACAGATATAATAAAACACTTCCAGTGGTATATTTAACTGACCAAAAGGGGCAAACAGGAGAAATTTATTGTTAGAGTTTACGTACACTTTACACCTGATTGTCTATTGTGAACACATAGGGGTTGATTTACTAAAGGCAAATAGACTGTGCACTTTGCAAAGTGCAGTTGCCCTCTGCAAGTGCAGTTGCTCCAGAGCTTAGTAAATGAGGTAAGGCTTTACTTTGCAAAGAGTACCCAATCACATGCAAGGAAAATAAAAAAAACAGCATTTTTGCTTGCTGATGATTGGATGATGGAAGTCAGCAGAACTTCTTCTCATTTACTAAGCTTTGGAGCAACTTTGCAAAGTGCACAAGCTTTTTGCCTTTAGTAAATCAACCCCATAGTCTCTGCTCGGCCTTTATTAACTCAGCTTTCCTAATTACAGCTTTTTATCAGTTCTCTTATCACTTTATCGCTGTGCGTCTCATTGGACCAAAAATGTGAGTCACAAGTGGTTTGGCCGTATTAACCATTGCTATTAACTAATTTATGTTCTAATAAGTCCGATATCCCCATATTCAAGCAAATGTGTATTGCTAGAAGCAGTTATTAGGTTCCTTATATACACATAATGCATAATATATAATGAACACACTGATACTATGAACTTGTTAGGAATAACAATTAATTTATTAATGTTATATTTTGTACAAATATAGTCAACATTTTTTAACCAAAATAAATATTTACAGCATCATATAAAAAATAGGAAAATGGTTGAGGACATGATTTTCACAGCCAGCTGTGTTTAGTGCAAATACATAAGGTAAAAGTACAACAAAACCCCCCATAAAACACTTTACTAGATCAACTCTTAGCTTATGCACTTTACATCATTAACCTACCTAATGAGCTTATTTGGCGATTGGAAATACCTTCCTTTTTCTTTAAATACCTTTTTACCAACAAACATACATTGGTTCTTTCTAACATCAATTCCCTGAACCTTTCTAAAGCAAAGATGATTATTTCAGTGCAGTAGAAACATACATTTTATCAAATCCAACAACTATCAGCTATACTTTCCTGAACATACTGCATACATACTATGACATTCTTCTGTGTAACGTGTACCTTATAGCTTCAGTGTATAACACAAGCTTCCTTCATTTTTTTTTTAGAATTTCACCATTGTGCATTCCTTAAAAATAACTTAATTAGTATATATTTCATATATAAAATTTAAATAACACATGTACAACACAATTGTTTATAAAATGATCACTATTGAGCCATAATAGTGTAATAAATATGTATAAATATGAAAAGTACAATATCAACTTTTTTTCTTAAAGTGCAAATCAGAGGTCGTTGATAACCTCTTATTCTGAAAACCCTGTAGAACAGAGAGTCTATTGAACACTGGTAGCCCAGCTTTGTGGCACAGACATCTCAGAGCCTGGCGGGCACATTCCAGTGTCCTTTCCTTCAATCAGGTAGCATTTGATGCCTTGGAGATGAAGATGCAATTTGGCAATTCAGTCTGTACATGGAAATCAGTCATGTGGCTCCTTGGATGTCTGCCTTGCTAGTGTATTGAACAGTTTGTCCCAGTGAGTAAAGTAAGGCGCATAGTTCCAGACAAATTTCTGGTGATGGAGGTCATGATGTCCTGGCCCCCCGCATAAGCCAAAGGGTACCAGTCTATGTGCGGACCAGGGAAAGTCATAGCCACAGTGATCTTCCACAGACAGGTAGATATGGATGATGAAAATGGCCATCTCAGTTAAAGGATGACACCCCAGCATTATCGGACTGACATTAGCAAAGAACCCCAATGACAGCATCTCCCATGCGCTGGAGTACTGTGTTGCCAGGGCAAAGGTGGCAGTGTACTTGTGATGTGTCTTGTGGAAGTTCTTGTACAGCCAGGGCACCTTGTGATGCAGCAAGTGCCAGGCAAAATACTGGAAGTCAAAGAGCAGCATGCAGGCAATGATGTCCAACACAATGCGATGCAGCTCAGGTGCCAAGGATGGCAGGTGCACCGGTCTCCAGTACCAGTAGGCAACGCTCAGAGGAAATATGAACACCAGGTGACTGTAGATGGTGTGTGCCAAGCAGTGCAGCACCATGGCCATCGTGGGTCTGGATTTAGGCTGCACTTGGTACTTCGTCAAGGCTGGTATTCTGAGACAGAGGATGTCTAATGCCAGATAAGGGAGACAGAAAGCCATGTAGACAGTGAAGGAGAACAGCACTGGATAGAAGGGAGATCTGATGATGTGCTCTTTAGATAGCACATAGTCCCATACAGGTTGCAGGAAGAGTCCTGGCTGTGCTGCTTCCCACATGGAGAAGGCTGGAGTCATCAGCACACTGCTACGGTTCATTATGAATGAGTTGAATACACACACAGCACACTTCTCTGCTTATATAGACCTCATACTTCCTCCACTCAACCAATAAGCTGCGTAGAGGCCACTTTCTCGGGAATTTCCCTCCTACTTTCCTTTTTACGAAATAGAGGGTGAGGCCAGGAAAACAATGTGCTCAGGCGGAGCTCCGAGTCACTACCTGCAGATAAATTGTGAAGAATCCTAGATTGCTATTTCTGCAGTTTCCGAATGTAAATTTCATTTTCCACAACGCAACGCTGCAAGCTGCCATCTAAAAATAACTCCAGCCTGTGGTTTAGTTTTCTTAGTGCCCTGTTCAAAGCATACGTGTGACATGTAGGGTTGCTACCTCATCCCTTTAAACCTGAACACATAGGAATTACACAGGTTCTGGGGCTAATTGAATGCAGATAAGGCACCAAGTGAGTTTAACCACTTACCCACTGGGCACTTAAACCCCCTTCATAACCAGACCAATTTTCAGCTTTCGGTGTTCTCACATTTTGAATGACAATTACTCAGTCATGCAACACTGTACCCAAATGAATTTTGTGTCCTTTTTTTCACACAAATAGAGCTTTCTTTTGGTGGTATTTAATCACCGCTGGGTTTTTTATTTTTTCCGCTATAAATCAAAAAATACTGAAAATTCGGTAAAAAAAATAAATAAATTCTTTGTTTCTATTAAAAATTATTGGCAGAGTATTGGCGAGTATTGGCAGGTATTGGCAGAGTATTGGCGAGTATTGGCAGAGTATTGGCAAGTATTGGCAGAGTATTGGCAAGTATTGGCAGAGTATTGCAGTGTTGCACAGTATTGGTAGAGTATTGCACAGTGGTTGCAGAGCATTGCACAGTGGTTGCAGAGGATTGCACAGTGGTGGCAGAGCATTGCACAGTGGTGGTGGCAGAGCATTGCACAGTGGTTGCAGAGTATTGCACAGTGGTTGAAGAGCATTGCACAGTGGTGGCAGAGTATTGCACAGTGGTGGCAGTGTATTGCAAATTGCTGTCACTGACCAGCACTGTGGGCACTACCCATCCAGCCCACATCGCTGGTCCCGTCTCCCCCCCCTTTCCGCTTCTCCCCTCCCACTGTACCGATCGGTACAGAGAGGGGAGGGAGGAACTGGCGTCATGACGTGACGCCGGTCTGTGTACATGTGATCGCTCCGTCATTTGACCCAGGGGGCGCGCGGGAGCAAGTTTCTGGGAGAACGTCCGTAGGACGTCCACCCAGGATAAGCCGACTGCGCTGTACCCGTCTTTTGGCTATGGCCCGGTCAGCATGTGGTTAATTACCACCTTAATCAGCCACTAAACCTGTGTAATTCATATTTATTGTTTTTAAAGAGATGAGGTGGCAACCCTAGACTGCCGTGGCGTGCAGAAAAACGCAGCTCAATGGACATGATATGATTGAGCCCAAAGTACACCTATCATTGAAGAATTATGGAAGAATCATATCTGGTCTCTGCTCATCACTACTTCACTAATCGCGGTCATGCTGATGCTTTGGCTACAGCCTACCTGACCAACCCCCCCCCCCCCCCCCCCCACCCCACCCCCCCCCCCCCCCCCCCCCCCCCCCCTCAAAAATATCAAACAATATTTTCACAAAAAATACACAAAAATCTGTATTAGTGAACACAAACATATCATAACTTACAAAATTCCTGCTAAATCTAAAAGATAAAACTGTATTGAGTTAATATTGAATGAAACATGCAAAAGGGGCCCACACACCAAGCGCCTAAGGGCACAGTGAAATAGATCAAATTTAAATCAGGCTAATTAATAAAATCAACTAAAATCCAGTCTGTAGGCTGCTGCTAAAAAATCTTCAAGATAAGATCTAAACAAATGTGTTATATTTATGTATTGAGTTAATAACTAAAGTTCTGTGTGTAAAGGAGGTCTTGGGGCTCATTCACATATGTGTTAATGTGGCTATTGCTGTGTGCAGGCAGCCTATGTTACATTAAGGGAATGCAGCAGCTGTACGAACACAGCCACAGGTCCTAATTTTACAAATGTGTGGATGCAGATGTACGGCCCCAAACACAGACAGTGTGCATTTTTAATAATTTTTTACACATTTTTAAAAAAAATTGTTTTTACACTTTTTTTTTTTTAATTGTTCTCTAAATTTTTTTTTTTTTTACAAGACCCCTGACATTTCTCCTTTTAGACAGAAAAGAGAATTGAGGAAACAGATTCTTCAATATCTTTCTCTGTAGCCTTAGTTGCACTAAAGATGAATAAACAGGAGACAACAGAGGCTCCTAATCATTCATAAACTGAAGCACACAGTTTACTCTGCTTCAGTTTTGAATGGACACATAAGCGATCGGTACTGATCACACACTGTGTCCAATTCAGAAAAGGAAGGGGGCTTTAAAAGAAATAGTAACTGGGGGCCACTCTCCATTGTCCTGTGTATCCGCAGCAGCTGGCGGGAGAGGGATGGCAGCAGTGCTGCTGGGGGGGGGGGGGGGGGGAATCAGATGTGGAGGAAGATTGGAGCGGCGGTTGGGAGGGCAATTACAGATCTGTGTCTCTCCCTCCAGCAGCTGAAAGACGGTGGGATGGAGAGGGGGAGAAACCGTTTTTCAGCTGCTGGAGGGAGAGACACAGTACATCGATCTGTAATTGTCCTTCCGTCCCGTCCCACTGATCCCCCTGCTGCCCGGCCCCCCTGTGTGCCCTGTGGCCAGCTTAATATGAAACTAAGGTCTCTTTTTAAAAGTTGTTAGAAGCTAGGTTGTATTGCAGAAAAACGATTGCTTTATCAATTTGCAATGCATTTCTAGTTGTAAAGCCCAGTGTACGATCTCATGCCTTGGGTGCCAGAATGAATTAATTCCCGGGCACATGTTATGTCATCCTGGTCTGACCAATCAAGATGGCTGAAATTGCTGACGCAGGAAGAAGACTGAGCAAAGATATCAGTGACAAAGGAGATTGCAGATGTTGTATCATGTGAGTGGGGGGGGGGGAGGGGGGCTTGCTCTAGTAATGTCCCTCCAGCACTCTGATCAGCCTGCTCTGTAAGCTGCACCTGGCTCCAGTCGCACTCCAGCCTCCCCAGTTACAGCATTATGTCCCTGTATTGTAGATGATGTCACTGAGGCTATGCCCACAGGCTGGAGCTGCGTGCACAAGAGGAGGGTGCCGGAGGAAAGCATTGAATTGTGGAATTTTTAACATTCTTATGCCCCGTACACACGGTCGGAATTTCCGATGGAAAATGTCCTATCGGACCATGTTATCGGAAAATCCGACCGTGTGTGGGCTCCATCTGACTTTTTCCGTCTGAATTTTCGATGGACAAAATTTGAGATCCTGCTCTCAAATTTTCCGACAGCAAAGTCCGATTGGACTTTTTCCGAGATCGTGTGTAGCGAATTCCGACGGACAAAGTGCCACACATGCTCATATCAAATTACGAGACCAAAGCTATTGGCTACTAGCCTCTACGTAGTTCCGTTGTACGCAACGAACGTCACCACGTTCAGGATGATCAGATTTTCCGACAACTTTGTCCGACCGTGTGTATGCAACACCAGTGTCGGACAAAATCCGTCCGAAAAAATCTGACGGATTTTGTGGTCGGAATTTCCGACCGTGTGTACGGGGCATTAGAGGTGGGCTTTAATTGGAATAATACTTTCCTTTTGTTTTGTCTTCTAGGCAAACATCAGGCATGGCATCAGCATGTCCTCTCTCATGGACACTATGGGGGAGCCTGTGTCTGATTGGACACAGAGTGCTCTCAAGATATGGGCAGCCATCATTGAGAAAGAGGGGTCATGTATAGCCCCTGCTGGGAAGTAGGTATGAACTTACACCCTCCTGTGAGGGAGAAATAGTCTGAGCCTAGGGACAGGTTCCCATGATGAAGGGACAGTCTGGGGACATTCTGGGCACCTCCTGTTTGTACCTGATGTTGGGAAGAAGGAACTTCTCCATATGTAATCAGTCTGTTATGAGCTTGTGCACTGGTTGTACAGTGGAGCATTCCTCTTAGCATGTCACATTGATCAAACACAAGAAAGTCAGCTTAAGGAAGCAAGCCTTTGGCAACCTCCTGCATGTAAGCACTGCGTGTCTACTGCACTACATTATGTTCAATGTGCCCGTTTGTTAAAGTTGATTCTGGAAAAACATATAACAGTATTTTCCACTGCTGATTACTCAGCACAATAAAATAAAATTTTAAAGAAAGCTTGTGACGCCTGATCCTTCTGCACCATAGCCACACGTAGGTCCGCCCAGAGGTGCATAGCACTTCTCCAATGGTTGTACTGTCTCATTCATTTCTATATGTTACATTTTTTAAGGAAAACACGCTTAGAGCACTGCCAGTATAAAAGCGCACCACGCTAAAAGCTATAAGGATGAAAACGGTTCTGTTCAGTAGAATGGTACATTAATGCATCAAGCGTTTACATCAGGGGCCTCAAACTGGCAGCCCTTCAGCTGTTGCCTAACTACAAGTTCCATGAGGCATCACAATGCTGACAGTTACAAGCATGATTCCAACAGGCAGAGGCATGATGGGACTTGTAGTTCCGCAACAGCTGGAGGGCCAGCCTGATGTAAATGCTTGAAGTAAATTACTAAAGCACCTGCTGACACCTGATAAAAGTCAATCACTAAAATCTCATATATGCGGTAATAAGTTAATGTCAAATAAACAGTCATTTTCAGTATTCTCAAATATGCAGCTTTCATTAAAATAATCAATGGGGATCCCACCATGAAGGTTCATGTCTAGGCACTTTCTGTTATGGATGACAACTTAATCGCTTTCCCATGTTTTCACCTTGTAACATGTTACCCTGGTGAAAACAGCATGGGGGTGCATTTACTAAAACTGGAGAGTGTAAAATCTGCTGCAGCTCTGCATAGAAACCAATCAGCCTTCAGGTTTTATTGTCAAAGCATCATTGGAATAACCAAAGTTAAAATTTGATTGGCTACCATGCACAGCTGCACCAGATTCTGAGCGCTCCAGTTTTAGTAAATCTACCCCTAAGGCCCCTTTCACACTGGGGCGGTGCGGGGCGGCGACGGTAAAGCAGCGCTATATTTAGCGCTGCTTTACCATCGTTTTACCCGCGGTATGCGGCCGCTAGCGGGGTGGTTTTAACCCCCGCTAGCGGCCGCAAAAGGGTTAAAAACCTCCGCAAAGCGCCGCTGCAGCGGCGGTTTGCGGGCGGTATCCCCGCGGTTTCCCATTGATTTCAATGGGAAGGAGCGGTATAGGAGCGGTAAATACACCGCTCCTTCACCGCTCCAAAGATGCTGCTAGCAGGACTTTTGTTGCGGTCCTGCTAGCGCACCGCTCCAGTGTGAAAGCCCGCCGGCTTTCACACTGGAGTGAATGGGGCCGGTTTTTTCAGGCGGTGTACAGGCGCTATTTTTAGCGCTGTACCGCCTGAAAACCGCCCCAGTGTGAAAGGGGCCTAAGTGTCCATGCTGACAAACATTGTGCAGGCATTGTCCACTATTGTCACCAACAGGAAGCTGGTACTGAGCAATGATGTGCAGCTGGTCCTCGATAGCTTGCACATAGACAGGAAATGGCTAAAAAAAGACTGCAGGCGATCAGCAGCACTAGGATTCAAGAACAAAAAAACAAAAAAAAATACGGGTGAATGCAGTTATGACACCCAGTGCATTTGCAAACTAAATGTCAATTAGATACTTAAAAGAATGAAAAAAAAAAAGAGAGAGGAAGAAATAATTAATTTATCATTTTTTGCAAGACCCTCAAACTGTTATGCTGAATTTGCCAGATGGTGCATAAATTCCCCCTGATGTACATGCTTAAGAACCAAAGATATATAGAACTAGTTGGATAAAGTTCTGCTTGTAAACAGTGTAAGGACCACAGGAGGGACCTCTGCTAAAAAATATAACAAATAATTTTAGCTTTGATTGTATAGCTCATGAAATAGTGGCTGATACATCTGATATTCATCACCTTCAATTACATCATTCTCAACATGCCAAAAACGAAATACTGGAGTATTTCGTTTTTGGCATGTTGAGAATGATGTCATTTGTCATGTGTTTGTGAATATAAAGTATGCTGCCAGCTGTGTCGGTGTTCTCATCCTGGGCATTTCCTTCAGGACGACTGACCTCTTCAGTGGAATTTCCAGTCCAACAGTGCTGGGAGTTTCCCATATTCTTTGCAGCATGAAAGACAATGCACTTATTGAGGATAAAAAATGTCATGTAATAGAAGTTAATTAAAGCGGTTGTAAAGCTTATTTATTTTTTAAATAGTAAACATGATCCATAGCTCCCAACTGTCCCTGATTTTGAGGGACTGTCCCTGATTTGGAGCAATGTCCCTCTGTCCCTCATCCTTCCTCATTTGTCCCTCATTTTGGTCTGATCTATATAGTTGTATATAAAATGCACTTTTTAGCTATCAAAAAGTGTTTTCCAGCTTTCATCTGATTTCCAAATTGCTGCATTTGTAAATTCCAAAAGCCAATATAAGGGAATAATAGTAGTAAAAAAAGCACTTGTGGGTTTAACCAATCTTGTTTTTTTGTACAATTCTCCTTTAAGGGGGTGTGGCCAGTGGTGTGTCCTATGCCTGCATACTTTTTCTGATAGGTGTCCCTCATTCCCATCCCCAAAGTTGGAAGGTATGCATGATATACTTACCTGCTCTGTGCAATTTTATTGCACATAGTAGCTCCAATCCTCCTCTCCTGGGGTCCCCACCGACGCTCCTCCTCTTTTGTATCTTTCCCCATAGCAAGCCACTAGCTATGGTTGCACACCTGCAGGCTCGCTCCTAAGTCTGGCTGTGTGCATTCATAGACATACACAGTCAGGCTTGGACTGGGACTTCAACTAGAGACAGGCCCACTTTAATTTTAAGTGTCCCTATCAGCACCCCCTTACATCAGAGTGTCCAAAACAGTGTCCCCCTTACATCAGTGTCCCCAACAGCACCCCCTTTCATCAGAGTGTCCTCATCAGCACCCTCTTAAATCAGCGTGTCCCCATCAGCACCCCCTTACATCAGAGTATCCACATCAGCACCCCCTTACATCAGAGTGTACCCATCAGCACCCCCTTACATCAGAGGGTCCACATCAGCACCCCCTTACATCAGAGTGTACCCATCAGCACCCCCTTACATCAGAGGGTCCACATCAGCACCCCCTTACATCAGAGTGTACCCATCAGCACCCCTTCACATCAGAGTGTACCCATCAGCACCCCCTTACATCAGAGTGTCCCCATCAACACCCCCTTACATCAGAGTGTCCTCATCAGCACCCTCTTAAATCAGAGTGTCCCCATCAGCACCCCCTTACATCAGAGTATCCACATCAGCACCCCCTTACATCAGAGTGTACCCATCAGCACCCCCTTACATCAGAGGGTCCACATCAGCACCCCCTTACATCAGAGTGTCCCCATCAGCGCCCCCTTACATCAGAGTGTGCTCATCAGCACCCCCTTACATCAGAGTGTCCCCATCAGTGCCCCCTTACATCAAAGTGTCCCCATCAGCACCCCCTTCATATCAGAGTGTCCCCATCAGCACCTCCTACATCAGAGTGTCCTCATTAGCACCCCCTTACATCAGAGTGTCCCCATCAACACCCCCTTACATCAGAGTGTCCTCATCAGCACCCTCTTAAATCAGCGTGTCCCCATCAGCACCCCCTTACATCAGAGTATCCACATCAGCACCCCCTTAAATCAGAGTGTACCCATCAGCACCCCCTTACATCAGAGGGTCCACATCAGCACCCCCTTAAATCAGAGTGTCCCCATCAGCACCCCCTTACATCAGAGGGTCCACATCAGCACCCCTTCACATCAGAGTGTACCCATCAGCACCCCTTCACATCAGAGTGTCCCCATCAGCACCCCCTTACATCAGAGTGTCCCCATCAACACCCCCTTACATCAGAGTGTCCTCATCAGCACCCTCTTAAATCAGAGTGTCCCCATCAGCACCCCCTTACATCAGAGTATCCATATCAGCACCCCCTTACATCAGAGTGTACCCATCAGCACCCCCTTACATCAGAGGGTCCACATCAGCACCCCCTTACATCAGAGTGTCCCCATCAGCGCCCCCTTACATCAGAGTGTGCTCATCAGCACCCCCTTACGTCAGAGTGTCCCCATCAACGCCTTCTTACATCAAAGTGTCCCCATCAGCACCCCCTTCATATCAGAGTGTCCCCATTAGCACCTCCTACATCAGAGTGTCCTCAACAGCACCCCCTTACATCAGAGTGTCCCCATCAGCACCCCCTTACATCAGAGTGTCCTCATTAGCACCCCCTTACATCAGAGTGTCCCCATCAACACCCCCTTACATCAGAGTGTCCTCATCAGCACCCTCTTAAATCAGCATGTCCACATCAGCACCCCCTTACATTAGAGTATCCACATCAGCACCCCCTTACATCAGAGTGTACCCATCAGCACCCCCTTACATCAGAGGGTCCACATCAGCACCCCCTTACATCAGAGTGTCCCCATCAGCACCCCCTTACATTAGAGGGTCCACATCAGCACCCCTTCACATCAGAGTGTACCCATCAGCACCCCTTCACATCAGAGTGTCCCCATCAACACCCCCTTACATCAGAGTGTCCTCATCAGCACCCTCTTAAATCAGAGTGTCCCCATCAGCACCCCCTTACATCAGAGTATCCACATAAGCACCCCCTTACATCAGAGTGTACCCATCAGCACCCCCTTACATCAGAGGGTCCACATCAGCACCCCCTTACATCAGAGTGTCCACATCAGCGCCCCCTTACATCAGAGTGGGCTCATCAGCACCCCCTTACGTCAGAGTGTCCCCATCAGCGCCCCCTTACATCAAAGTGTCCCCATCAGCACCCCCTTACATTAGAGGGTCCACATCAGCACCCCCTTACATCAGAGTGTCCACATCAGCGCCCCCTTACATCAGAGTGTGCTCATCAGCACCCCCTTACGTCAGAGTGTCCCCATCAGCGCCCCCTTACATCAAAGTGTCCCCATCAGCACCCCCTTACATTAGAGGGTCCACATCAGCACCCCTTCACATCAGAGTGTACCCATCAGCACCCCTTCACATCAGAGTGTCCCCATCAACACCCCCTTACATCAGAGTGTCCTCATCAGCACCCTCTTAAATCAGAGTGTCCCCATCAGCACCCCCTTACATCATTGTATCCACATCAGCACCCCCTTACATCAGAGTGTACCCATCAGCACCCCCTTACATCAGAGGGTCCACATCAGCACCCCCTTACATCAGAGTGTCCACATCAGCGCCCCCTTACATCAGAGTGTGCTCATCAGCACCCCCTTACGTCAGAGTGTCCCCATCAGCGCCCCCTTACATCAAAGTGTCCCCATCAGCACCCCCTTCATATCAGAGTGTCCCCATCAGCACCTCCTACATCAGAGTGTCCTCAACAGCACCCCCCTTACATCAGAGTGTCCCCATCAGCACCCCCTTACATCAGAGTGTCCTCATTAGCACCCCCTTACATGAGAGTGTCCCCATCAACACCTCCTTACATCAGAGTGTCCTCATCAGCACCCTCTTAAATCAGCATGTCCCCATCAGCACCCCCTTACATTAGAGTATCCACATCAGCACCCCCTTACATCAGAGTGTCCCCATCAGCACCCCCTTACATCAGAGGGTCCACATCAGCACCCCCTTACATCAGAGTGTCCCCCATCAGCACCCCCTTACATTAGAGGGTCCACATCAGCACCCCTTCACATCAGAGTGTACCCATCAGCACCCCTTCACATCAGAGTGTCCTCATCAGCACCCTCTTAAATCAGAGTGTCCCCATCAGCACCCCCTTACATCAGAGTATCCACATCAGCACCCCCTTACATCAGAGTGTACCCATCAGCACCCCCTTACATCAGAGGGTCCACATCAGCACCCCCTTACATCAGAGTGTCCCCATCAGCGCCCCCTTACATCAGAGTGTCCCCATCAGCGCCCCCTTACATCAGAGTGTGCTCATCAGCACCCCCTTACATCAAAGTGTCCCCATCAGCACCCCCTTCATATCAGAGTGTCCCCATCAGCACCTCCTACATCAGAGTGTCCTCAACAGCACCCCCCTTACATCAGAGTGTCCTCATTAGCACCCCCTTACATCAGAGTGTCCTCATCAGCAGCCCCTTACATCAGAGTGTCCCCGTCAGCACCCCCTTACATCAGAGTGTCCCCATCAGCACCCCCTTACATCAGAGTGTCCCCATCAACACCCCTTACATCAGAGTGTCCTCATCAGCACCCTCTTAAATCAGAGTGTCCCCATCAGCACCCCCTTACATCAGAGTATCCACATCAGCACCCCCTTACATCAGAGTGTACCCATCAGCACCCCCTTACATCAGAGGGTCCACATCAGCACCCCCTTACATCAGAGTGTCCACATCAGCGCCCCCTTACATCAGAGTGTGCTCATCAGCACCCCCTTACGTCAGAGTGTCCCCATCAGCGCCCCCTTACATCAAAGTGTCCCCATCAGCACCCCCTTCATATCAGAGTGTCCCCATCAGCACCTCCTACATCAGAGTGTCCTCAACAGCACCCCCCTTACATCAGAGTGTCCCCATCAGCACCCCCTTACATCAGAGTGTCCTCATTAGCACCCCCTTACATGAGAGTGTCCCCATCAGCACCCCCGTACATCAGAGTGTCCCCCCTCTCCCACGTGTACTCACAGTTATGAAGGCAGCATCTCGTTCCTCTCTCCAGTCATGTGATAAGTGACAAGTGATAAGGGGAGAGAGGAAGGAAAGTCTGCCGGCTGTCTTTCTCCCCCTACAGGCTGGAGGGAGCAGAAAGCCTAATCCTCTCTCCAGCAAGTGTCAGCAGCTGCTCCTTGGTGACAGGCGTGAGATCACGATCACTCACTGTCAGTGAGGAGCGTTTTCAGGACTGCGCCTGATCAGCCCACTGAGCCATCGGCCCACCGGGAAACTCCCGGTAGTCCCTATGGCCAGTACATGCATGCACACAGTGCAGCTCAGCCACTTTTTACAGGATTTGATTGACAGTAGCAGGATTCAATGGCTCCCACTGTTGCCTTTGTGCCCTGTGACTTAAGTAAGTCTAAGGGGGGAGTGGGGCGATACAACCACTGGGACATTGTGTACTTTAATGCATGGAATGCATTAACCCCGTCGCGCCTAAGACAAATCTTAATGCCTAAGCCTAATTTTGCAACTTTGACATGTGTTCGTAAAACCGCACATATCATAACTACTTTGTGTAGTCAGGTGGATTACACCTTGTTTTTTTCAGGAGAAATTGGGCTTTCATTTGGTGGTAAATGGTAATGGATATCTCCTGATTAATTTTTTTATTATCAAAGGAAATTCAATTTACCTGTATATTTCTGCTACTACCATAACCTTCCACCAAAGAACAACTCAAAATAAATTCTCCTGCTCCTGATTAGGGATGAGCTTTATGTTCGGGTTGAACATGATTTCGACTCGAACATTGGCTGTTCGCTCGTTCGCCGAATAGCGAACAATTTGGGGGTGTTTGCGGCAAATTCGAAACGCCCTTTAAAAGTCTATTGGAGAAATCAAAAGTGTTAATTTTAAAGGCTTTTATGCATGGTATGGAAGAACGATAAAGGGTTTTCCCCTAGGTTGTGGACTTTCATTTGGCACTACTACACTTTTCCCATAGAAAAAGAGTACAAAAATGTATAATATCAAAAGTTTATTTATAAATCAAAATAAAAATGAAAACAGTAGGAAAGATTTTTTGACATAATCACAACAGTAAAAATTGCATCAATTAAATAAGTATTTTACTATATGACATTGACCCAGACGCGTTTCGGAGATCCTCCTTTTTCAGTGGTCACGATGTCGAGATTATAGTTTACTTCTAAATGCAAGAAATATATACAGAATTATAACATAATATGGTACATTATGGAGGACATGCCTGTAAGGGAAAAGTACAACAAGAAAGTATTCCAAAAAAATATATATGTTCAAACAGTCTAATAAAGACAATTGATGATGTATGTTTAAACTTATTGGTATACAAGTATTGGTAGAAAATGATGTTTATATAACTTACATGTGTATTGATGCGTTGGTAGAATAGATGTTTCATCTGGATTTAAAAACAATGCATGGCAGAGGCGCAGCAGAAGATGTTGGGTCAGGGCTAGATATTATTGATATCCAAGAAATTTTTACCTCCCGTGAGTTGTTATCATTCACAAAGTGAGGGGTCACTATGCCGGAAGGAAAAAGGAGTGTCGAAAAGCCCAAAGATTGTGTAGGGCTTTAATTAGAGACCATAAAGTGCCGTTTAAGGAGAGACAGAACGCATGGAAAAATGTGGGGCTGCTGAGGTCGACAAATAGTCTCGAGGTCCTCTATGAAGAAAAGAAAAAGTTTCAATATAATAAAACACCTTCCTTTGTATTTGAAATTTTATTTATGACACATTTTATTTTCGCCGTAAAAGTAGTGGTAACTCACGTCTACGGGATATGTTGTCTGTATAGTAGCCTGAGAATACAGCCTGTGTGTAGCTCACCTCTCAGAAAATATGATGTCGTCTGCAAGGGGAGGAGGCCATAGTGAAATATACGTATATATCTTCAAAAAGTGCCAGTAATTATATAGGGCATGTAAGGTAGTATATTCAAATTCTAATATTTGGCCAGTCAGGTATGACTTGGAACAAATACATGAGTGGATATTTACCACTTTATTGGTCCAGTGTTCATTTATAACAGGTAACACTGAACAAGGTTTATATAGATTTTAAATTTAACAGGTCAAAGGCTATGTATAGATGCCAAAGACGAGCGGTCAGGGCGTTCAATAGACTTGGAGTCTATAAAGATTGCCAAGCTAGAGTCTGCATATGGAATGCGAGATGCCAGACCGAAATTAAATTCAAGGTATATAAAGATATAAAAATAGATAAATATCATGGTTGCATATTGTCCAATGCTTTAAAAATATTTCAAGGCATTGAATGAAAAAAGGTTAAGGAGTCCTATTCAAAGGGCAGTACATACCTTGTAAATCGAGAGAGGTGAACTTATCACAAACTTAGCTGTCAGATGTTGTTTGCAAACTGACAGGGGAGTTGTGCTGGTTTATATGTGTGTATATCCCCAATCAGCGATCACAAGGATCAGCTGGCTGTAGGGGGTGGGAGGATCGGAGACACGTCGGCCCCCCGAGCGGTGTGCGCGCGGTCACCCATAGGCGCGGTCAGTACGATCGCGTCACATGGTGCGGCCCCGCCCACTCCTCCCGCCGGCACGTACGGCCTCACAGCCTGGATGCGCATGCCCAGACTTGGGAGCAAGATGGCGACATCGCTCCTCCCATGGGTCCCGCGTAGCCAATGCTAATGAAGCCAAAGAGGGGGGTGGAGAGCGTGGGATCGCTCTCCCGCCCCGCAATGCCGCACCGCCCTAAAAGGGCGTGCGGCTTACGTGCCGGGCTGACCCACACATCCAATCGTTCGTCTCGCAGGGAAAACGGCAAGGTCTCAAAGAGTAATTAGTAATTGTGTCTGTATAGCCATCCTATTCGAGATGTTAAAATATAAAGGCGGCCTTCTACGGACAGAAAAACATTCATATCATTAAAGAGGGACAAATATGGCATACAAATCGACATATAATAATAACATGATTATGTAGAGCCTTCCATCTTTTGATGCTGCGCCAATGCTTAAAAACAGATGTGTATATAAACACTTAGGCATTGCAAGAGAAATTTTATCATATTGTATATAAATACATAGAAAAGGGGGGCTCATATCACATCCGTGTCAAATCAAATTGAATTGATTTAAGACGAATAGATAAGAGCGATTTAACAATTCATCAAAACACAGAATGAAATCTATAGAGAATCTGGAAAACATAATGTATAAGTATCAAAAATAGATTCAATTTACGTGTGACAGTATGGTGTACAGTCACATATCATAATATAAGAACCATTAAACGCTAGTGAATTTGTATATTGTTCACTTAATGCAGGCAAACACTGTAAAGTTGTATCTGAGCGTTTATGGTACTAATTAATGGTTAATTAATATTAGCATTCATTTTTCCATTCCTCCAGACACAAAACCTTCCAGAAAGGGTTTAAACCAAATGGCCTCGTTTAATCCCGGTGCTCGAGTGGCCCGGAGCTTATAGATCCACTTAGATTCGAGTTGGAGAAGGGACTTATTCCAGTCCCCTCCCCTGGGATTGGGATGGATTCGATCGAGGATCAGAAACTTGACTTTTGGAAATCTGCCCATGTGCACAGTACTGACATGTCGGCCCAGAGGGAGGTCTGGGTCGCAGGTCATCATACTGCGCACATGTCTGTATGCACGTTTCCAAAACTCAAGCTTCGTCTTCCCCACGTAAAAACATGAGCAATCGCACATGAGGAGGTAGACTACCCCTATGGTTTTGCAGTTGCCAAAGTGTTTTGCACGGAAAATCTCCCCGTTCGGTAAAATGGGGTTTTTTTCCGTGGTATTAGGTACCTGGTAGTGCTGAGCCTGACTTGATGGTTGGAGACCTCTCTTACAACTCTGGTTCAGGGCCTGCTGGATTGGGGACAGCGTAGCCGTGAACACAGCGGGTAGGAGTGTCCGTGTGGATGCAGCAGGCTGATGCAGGGTAGATGCAGGACTTGCTCAGAGGGTAGATCTGCAGATGAAGGTTCGGCAGAAAACCAGGAGGCAGGAGGTAGACCGACAACAGGAGCAGCAGCAGACGGCTGAAGTAGCTGACAGCAACGGCAGTAGATCAGCAGATGACGGCAGCAGCGAAGACCTGTGCAGGGACACTGGAGCAGGGATGGTCAGGCAAGCCGGGTCACAACAGGTAAGGCAGACAGGTAAGGACGGCAGGCAGGAGGATGGTCAGGAGGCAAGCCAGGGGTTCAGCAACAGTAACACAGTCCAGAGCAGGGTCAAACAAGCCGGGGTCAAGGAACGGAGAAAGTAGCGGAGTCAAACAAGCCGGGTCACAGGTAGGGAGCTCAGACAGGTTCAGGTTGGGGTCACAGGTGGGAGCTGAGACGGACAGCGCCACATGCAGGCAGCTGTCCCCTTTAAATAAGGCCACTGGCGCCAAAGCGGCGCCGATCGCGCACGCGCACGGGAGCGCGCGCGCCCGCTATTCGCGCACGGGAGCGCGCGCACGAGTCCCGCGGGCGCGTGCACGCACCCGCGGCGCGCGCCGACGCACGCGCCGGCGTTCAGAGGGACCAGGGCTGCCCAGGTGCCCGCGCACCCTCCGGCTAGGGTGCCCAGGGCGGCTAGAGCCCTGACATTGCCCCCTCACAAGGGGCAACCTCCGGGTGCCCATTAGGCGTTGTCTTTCTGGATGGGAAGAAAGAAAGGTGCGGATTAGTCTCTTGGCATGAAGGTTGCATTCTGGCTCCCATGAATTACTCTCGGCCCCATACCCCTTCCACTTAATCAGGAACTGCCTCTCCCCCCTACGTCTCCTGCAATCAAGGATGGCCTCTACCTCGTACTCCTCATTACCTTGGACCAGGACAGGTCCGGGTGGGTTTGTACCCCTATCAGGGAAGGGATCGGGCACAGCGGGTTTCAGGAGAGAAACGTGGAAGACTGGGTGGACTCTCATAGAGTCGGGCAGGGACAGCTCATAGGAAACTTCATTGATCCTCCTCTTCACAGGGAAAGGTCCTAAGAACTTGGGAGCAAGCTTCTTAGAGGGACAAGCAAGTCTAAGGTTAGTTGTAGCTAGCCATACCTGGTCGCCCACCTGCAAGTTCAGCTCACCCCTCCTCTTCCGATCAAAGAATCTCTTGCTGTCCTCCTGTGCCTTGGTGATTGCCTCCTGAAGAATCTTGTTGTTGCGGCTGAGGAACGCAGCTGTATCCTGGACTGCCGGGACTGAAGATTCTGGGAGAAAGTCAGGGAGAAAAGACAAATGAAAACCGTAGTTGGCAAAAAATGGGGATTGTCCTGTGGCTGAATGACTGGCATTATTATAGGAGAATTCTGCTAGGGGTAATAGGGACACCCAATCGTCCTGCACAAAGGACGTGAAGCACCTTATGTATTGCTCTAAAGTCTGGTTGGTGCGTTCCGTCTGCCCATTAGTTTGGGGGTGGTATGCAGAAGAAAGGGCCAGCTCAATCTTAAGGATCTCACAAAGGGCCCTCCAAAAACGGGACGTGAACTGGACCCCCCTATCTGATACTATATTGGCCGGAACCCCGTGTAACCTGACTATCTCCTTAATAAAAAGATGGGCAGTCTCTGTGGCAGATGGTGTTCCCCTTAAAGGCAAAAAGTGGGCCATTTTGGACAGCCGGTCCACTACTACAAAAATAGCAGAGCACCCCTCTGAGCACGGAAGCTCGACTATAAAGTCCATGGACAACATTCGCCAAGGTCGATCAGGTGCAGGAAGAGGCTTCAAAAGTCCCCAAGCTCGGTTTCTAGACGTCTTGCTGCGGTTACAAACAGGGCAGGAGTCAACATAAGACTTGCAGAATTCCTTTAGCTTGGGCCACCAAAAGGTGCGTTGCACCAGCTCCACAGTTTTACGGCTCCCGAAGTGTCCTGCCAGTGGGTGGTCGTGTAGAAGGGTCAGGGCCTTCACCCTTACAGATTCGGGGACAAAGACTTGACTTCCCCTCCAGAGAAGTCCATCACTGGAAGTTAGGGTGACCCCATGGGGTCCCTGGGAACTGGCGGATGCCTCCCGGATTTGAGATAGCAGATCTGGCTGTAAAAGTAGAAAGTTTCCGGAAGATAGGATGGTGTCTGGGGTGGTGGAGTCCTTGGGACTGTCAAACATCCGGGAAAGGGCGTCAGGTTTAACATTCTTGGAACCGGGACGATACGTAATATGAAAGCAGAACCTTGAGAAAAACAGAGCCCAGCGGGCTTGTCGGGGCTTGAGTCGCTTGGCAGTTCGTAAGTACTCAAGGTTCTTGTGGTCAGTGTAGATGAGTACTGGATGATTAGCTCCCTCCAAGAGGTACCTCCATTCCTCTAGTGCTGATTTGATAGCCAAGAGTTCCCGGTCCCCGACATCATAATTCCTCTCGGCTGGAGAAAGTTTCCGAGAGAAAAATCCCACTGGGTGCATGGCGTCTTTATTGCCCTGTCGTTGTGACACGACCGCCCCAACTGCCACTTCAGATGCATCGACTTCCAAGATGTAAGGGAGGGCAGGGTCGGGGTGACTGAGGATAGGGGCGGAGGTAAACAGTCTTTTAAGCTGATCAAAGGCCCCTTGAGCTTCCGAGCCCCAGTGGAAGCGTGTGCCCTGCTTGGTCAGCTGGGTGATGGGGGTGATGATAGCAGAGAACCCCTTAATAAACTTCCTGTAGAAGTTTGCAAATCCTACGAACCGTTGGATTCCTTTTCTATCTACAGGTGCTGGCCAGTCAAGAACGGCGGACACCTTCTGAGGGTCCATTCTAATGCCTGCCGGGGAGATTTCAAGTCCCAAAAACTGGATTTCCTGCTGCTCAAATTCGCACTTCTCGGCCTTTGCATACAGGCCGTGCCGTCGGAGTCGAAGGAGTACCTTGCCCACATGCCCACGATGTTGTTCTAGGGTTTGGGAGAAAATCAAGATGTCGTCCAAATAGACGATCACGAAAATGTCCAAATAGTCTCTGAGTACATCATTGATGAAATGCTGGAACGTGGCCGGGGCATTACAGAGCCCGAAGGGCATGACCAAGTACTCGTAGTGGCCGAAGCGAGTCCGGAAAGCCGTCTTCCACTCGTCCTCGGCCCGAATGCGGACCAAATTGTATGCACCCCTGAGGTCCAATTTGGTGAAAACCGTTGCTGATCTTAGCTTCTGAAAGAGCTCGGGGATTAAGGGCAGGGGGTACCGATTCTTGACCGTTATTTTATTGAGCTCCCGGTAGTCCACACAGGGCCTCAAGGACTGATCCTTCTTGGTGACGAAGAAGATGCCTGCACCAGCAGGAGAGGTGGAATGGCGGATGAACCCCTTCTTTAAGTTTTCGGCAATGTAGGTCTTCAGGGCCTCTTGTTCCTTCTCGGAGAGAGGAAAAATGCGACCGAAGGGAATTTCAGCCCCAGGGAGGAGCTCGATGGGGCAATCATAGGGACGGTGGGGCGGAAGGGAGTCTGCCCCCCGCTTGCTGAAAACGTCCAGAAAGTCATGATAAGGTTGGGGTACAGATTGGCGCAGGTCTTGATCCGCGTCTAGGCAAAGCAAGGTAGAGGATGTTCCGGGGGTTGCAGGTAGGCAGTGTTCCTGGCAGTACTGGGATTAAAATTCTACCTCCCCGGTGGACCAATGGATCAGCGGGTTATGGGCCTGGAGCCATGGCATACCCAGGATGACCGGGAACAGGGGAGAGGAGATCACGTCCATGGTCAGAAGCTCCTGATGTTGAGGGAAAATTGTAGCGGTTAAGGGCAGAGTCTCTTGAGTCACCTGGCCAGACTTAATGCGGGACCCATCCGCCAGGAACACAGTAAGTCCTTGGGTCTTCTTCTGGAGCGGCAGGGCGTGAGTGTTGGCGAAGGTGGCATCCACGAAACAGCTGCACGCCCCGGAGTCAATGATGGCGCTGGTGAGGATTGTCCTTCCCTGGCACTGCAACGACAGAGGAAGGGTAAGGTGAATAGTACTGGCTGGGCAGGGTGCAGAGAGAGGAGAAACGGATGACAAGCACTTACGCGTCTTGACAGGGCAACCATTCACGAAATGTCCAGAGCCCCCACAGTACAGACACAGATTCAACTGGCGACGTCTGGCCCGTTCCTCGGGCGTCAAGGGGGCACGTAGAAGACCAATCTGCATCGGTTCGGAACCATCTGAAGCAGGTCCCACGGGAGGTGTAGAAGGAGCAGGTAGGTAGCGGGTGGCAGGAACAGGAGCCCTAGCGACCATCCAAGCTGGGCGACTGGGCAAAGCAGAGCGTTCAGCTCGGCGCTCCCGCAGGCGACGGTCCAATTGGATTGTCAGAGTGACAAGGTCCTCAAGATCCTCAGGAACTCCTACACGGGCCAGTTCGTCTTTCAACCCCTCCGAGAGGCCCATGCGGAACTGGTGTCTGAGGGCTGCATTGTTCCATTGAGTATCCGCGCTCCAGCGCCTAAAGTCCGTGATATAGTCCTCAGCCGTCCTGCGGCCTTGCTGGAGCGCGGATAGGGCAGATTCAGCTGTAGCCGTGCGTTGAGGGTCGTCGTACAACTGTGCCATTGCCTGGAAGAAGGCGGCTAGGGACTGGGTCATGACACTGTTGGCTCCCAGAAGACGGTGGGCCCAGGACTGGGGTTCTCCTTGTAGAAGGGACACCACGAATCCCACCTTGGAGACTTCCAGGGAGAAGGTCCGGGGTTGCAGGGCAAAGTAAAGCTGGCAGGCATCTCGGAAAGCTTGAAACTTGGACCGGTCGCCTGAGAACCTTTCTGGGACAGGTACTCTAGGTTCGGGGGGAAGCATCACCACTGTTGGTTGGGAAGCAGGTTGCACTGGTGGTGGAGGAGGTGCAGCAGCCATGGGGCTGGCAAGTTGTTGAACTTGGCCTTCCAGCTTGGTATATCCCTCCTGCAGGGATTTCACGGCTTGTGTAAGGGCTGCCAGGTGGGAGCACATTTCCCGCATGGTTGAGGCTCCATCCGCAGGCTCAGTCATATTGGCTGTCCGTACTATTAGGTACCTGGTAGTGCTGAGCCTGACTTGATGGTTGGAGACCTCTCTTACAACTCTGGTTCAGGGCCTGCTGGATTGGGGACAGCGTAGCCGTGAACACAGCGGGTAGGAGTGTCCGTGTGGATGCAGCAGGCTGATGCAGGGTAGATGCAGGACTTGCTCAGAGGGTAGATCTGCAGATGAAGGTTCGGCAGAAAACCAGGAGGCAGGAGGTAGACCGACAACAGGAGCAGCAGCAGACGGCTGAAGTAGCTGACAGCAACGGCAGTAGATCAGCAGATGACGGCAGCAGCGAAGACCTGTGCAGGGACACTGGAGCAGGGATGGTCAGGCAAGCCGGGTCACAACAGGTAAGGCAGACAGGTAAGGACGGCAGGCAGGAGGATGGTCAGGAGGCAAGCCAGGGGTTCAGCAACAGTAACACAGTCCAGAGCAGGGTCAAACAAGCCGGGGTCAAGGAACGGAGAAAGTAGCGGAGTCAAACAAGCCGGGTCACAGGTAGGGAGCTCAGACAGGTTCAGGTTGGGGTCACAGGTGGGAGCTGAGACGGACAGCGCCGCATGCAGGCAGCTGTCCCCTTTAAATAAGGCCACTGGCGCCAAAGCGGCGCCGATCGCGCACGTGCACGCGCACGGGAGCGCGCGCGCCCGCTATTCGCGCACGGGAGCGCGCGCACGAGTCCCGCGGGCGCGTGCACGCACCCGCGGCGCGCGCCGACGCGCGCGCCGGCGTTCAGAGGGACCAGGGCTGCCCAGGTGCCCGCGCACCCTCCGGCTAGGGTGCCCAGGGCGGCTAGAGCCCTGACACGTGGCCATGTACTTACAGTAGTGACAGGAACCACACATATAAGTTCCTTTGTATTTGCAGTGTTGGTTACTACTTTTGAATTCACTGCTTATAATACAATCCCGGATGGATGTTGCTCGTCTGAAAGTGAAAAGTGGTTTTTCGGGGACAAATTGACCTAATAGTGGGTCATATGTCAGCAGATGCCAATATTTTTCAACTATCATTTTCATTTGTTTTTGTTGATTATTATATCTGGAGATGATTCTGAGTGGGTTTGTGTCTTCTCTAGGTTTGTTCGTGTATAGGAGTTGGTCTCTACTTCTTAGGCATGCTTGTTGATATGATCTTTTTAGCGAAGCATGTGAGTACCCTCTCTGTAGTAATCTGGTACGTAAATTGTTGGCTTCTGTTTGGAAAATTGCATCATCGGCACAGTTCCTTCTAATAGTAAATATTGCCCATAGGGGATGGAATTCAGTAAAGGTGTTGGGTGAAAACTGCTGGCATGCAGGATAGTGTTACCCGCAGTTGGTTTTCTGTATAGGCGGGTCAATAATTGTCCCGTCTGATTTTTATATATTTCTACATCTAAAAAAGGAACACAATTAGTGTTGTAAGACATAGTGAAACTAAGATTGAATGTATTCTTGTTCATTCTGAGGAGGCACTGTTCAAGGAGATGAGTGGGACCATCCCAGACGACGAGGATGTCGTCGATGTACCGGTACCATCCAAGGATATGGTCCGTGTACATCGACAAGTCCTCGTCACCTAGGAAGGCCTGCTCCCACTCCCCCAGGTACAGGTTGGCGTAGGATGGGGCACAACATGTCCCCATCGCCACCCCCTGCACCTGGAGGTAGTGGGAGCCATTAAAGGTGAAAACGTTGTGTTCGAGAATGAATTCTAATAAAGTCAGAATAAATTCACTGTATGCTTGATCGATTTTTGGATCGTTTTGTAGAATGTGTCTGATAGCTGCCACTCCTTTGGTATGGGGTATGGAGCTATAAAGAGTTTCCACATCTACTGTCACCAAAAGCGCCTCGGTGGGAATGACAAGAGTATTTAGAATCTGCAGAAGATGTAGGGTATCTTTAACGTATGAGGGCAGTGCTAGGACGTATGGTTTGAGAAAGTCGTCTATCAGGCGGCTAGCGCCTTCGCTTATAGAGCCGATTCCTGATATAATAGGTCTGCCTGGAGGGTTCTCTCTATTCTTATGAACTTTAGGCAGTGCATAAAAGGTTGGCACTTTAGGGAAGTTATTCCGAACATACGTCCAGAGTTGTTTTGTGATGATGTTGTATTGTAAAGCAGAGTCGATTAAATGATAAAAATCACTATGGTATTTTTTGACAATACTTGATGGCATCCGTCTATACCAGGCATGGTTGTCCAAAATTGTGTTACACATATGTAAATATTTATCCTTATCAAGAAGGACTATATTTCCGCCCTTATCTGACGGCTTGATAACAATAGAATCATTGCTACCAAGTTGTCTGAGGGCTGTTGTTTCTTTTTTGGTAAAGTTTGTAGATTTCGGTGTTCGAATTTTTAATTTCTCTAGGTCCCTGTTCACAAGGTGGAGAAAAGTGGCAGCATTAGGGTTTGTACTAGGGGGCGGACACATGTCTGATTTCTTTTTAAGTTTAGATTTTGTGCCGTCCATAGTTACATAAACTGAGTCCAGAGCTTGTTGGAGATTAACTTGATCAATGAGATCAGTTGGATCATTCTCTTCCAAAAGGGAGACCAATTGGTCCAAAGCTCGGCTTTCCTGTGAGGTAAGATCAGGTGGAATATCATGTTTTTGAAACATTTTTCTAAGAAGAAGTTTGCGTATAAACAATTGCAAATCCTTATAGAAGCCAAATTTGTCTCCATCTTGATTTGGACAAAAATTAAGTCCTTTTCTTAATACTTGTGTTTCGTCTTTTGAAAGGGAGTGAGAGGACAGATTGATGATATTGTTGTTAATTGTGTCATCAGAATTCAAAGGGTCAACTAAAATGTGATTTGAGTGTAAGTATTCGGATTGGAGGTGGATGGCTGAAGTCCTGCCAGGACCTTTTCTAAAAAAGAAGTGTCAGTAGTGGGAATTTCTATGATGGAGCTTTCTCCACCAATAGTGTGCGTATTTGAATCTTTGTTCATTAAACTAGTAGTTATCTGTGCTCCATCTAGGTTAGTGCCCGTGTTTGCTTGATTAAGTGTAGGGTCCACAGTGGAAGGATGTGAGATGGCCTTTTTGGCCTTGTGGTTATCTGGGGAATTGCTCTGAAATTGGCGTTTGGTGCTCATACTGGGTTTATTTTTTTGGGGGGCATGTTTAGGTGTGGTTGAAGTGGTGTTCGAAATTTGTTTTTTTAGATTTGTTTGAATCTATAGTGTCTTTATTAAAGTTTCCCTTACTAAAAATTTGATTATTTTGGGTCCATTTATATGCTCTCCCATCCCTGAACGCATCTTTGTCGCGGCTGAATTTTATGCTTTTTTTCTTCAAAATATTTTTATTAAAAAGTTCAAGGTGATTTTTTAGCCTGTTTTCTTGTAGAGTTAGCGGTTGAATGGATTTCAGTTTTTGAAGTTTGTCACAAATAATAATAATCTCTGCATCAAGTATCAGTGATCTTTTACTGTATTCTGCTATCAGAAGTTCCATAAGGGTACGGGAACATGTTCTCAATGCATTCTCCCATTGAGTTTTAAAGTCAGGGTCCAGGCCTTCCAGGGTAGGGAAGATCTGGACTCTGAGTCCCAAGGGGTTGATATTTTCCCTAATATAATTTTCAAAAGATTTTGTATGCCAGAAAAGCATAGATTTTTTCTCTAAAATACGAGACAATCTGGAAAATAGTAAAAATAAATCTGAATCTACCTGTTCCTTGTTACCAAAGTCTTTTAAATAGCCCTCCATAAGGGTTTCCCATTCTGTACCTGTAAAGTTTGTCATTCTTGCAGTAAGTAAACTATTTTAGTTGTAAAGAAAACAAAGACAGTAGCGTTTAAAGATTACATAAAATGCAACAATAAACAAAAAATATCGAAATTTTTTGGGAAGAGGGAGGGAGTGAACAAAAAAATATAATGTTGACCCCGTCCCTCTTCATATATGTATATAAGTAACACTTATTCCCAAACTTCTGAGTACTAAGATTTAAACAGGGAATAGTGAAAAGTTTTGAAAAAACTAATTGACCGAGTGGGGAAAAAGGTATCTACTACCTAAAATATATTGGAGAAGAAATGGTGTTTGGTCAATAGGTTTAAACAAATAATTGGGAAAGTTAGAGAGTGTGTGCCACATCCGATAAAAAATGGAAGAACGATAAAGGGTTTTCCCCTAGGTTGTGGACTTTCATTTGGCACTACTACACTTTTCCCATAGAAAAAGAGTACAAAAATGTATAATATCAAAAATTTATTTATAAATCAAAATAAAAATGAAAACAGTAGGAAAGATTTTTTGACATAATCACAACAGTAAAAATTGCATCAATTAAATAAGTATTTTACTATATGACATTGACCCAGACGCGTTTCGGAGATCCTCCTTTTTCAGTGGTCACGATGTCGAGATTATAGTTTACTTCTAAATGCAAGAAATATATACAGAATTATAACATAATATGGTACATTATGGAGGACATGCCTGTAAGGGAAAAGTACAACAAGAAAGTATTCCAAAAAAATATATATGTTCAAACAGTCTAATAAAGACAATTGATGATGTATGTTTAAACTTATTGGTATACAAGTATTGGTAGAAAATGATGTTTATATAACTTACATGTGTATTGATGCGTTGGTAGAATAGATGTTTCATCTGGATTTAAAAACAATGCATGGCAGAGGCGCAGCAGAAGATGTTGGGTCAGGGCTAGATATTATTGATATCCAAGAAATTTTTACCTCCCGTGAGTTGTTATCATTCACAAAGTGAGGGGTCACTATGCCGGAAGGAAAAAGGAGTGTCGAAAAGCCCAAAGATTGTGTAGGGCTTTAATTAGAGACCATAAAGTGCCGTTTAAGGAGAGACAGAACGCATGGAAAAATGTGGGGCTGCTGAGGTCGACAAATAGTCTCGAGGTCCTCTATGAAGAAAAGAAAAAGTTTCAATATAATAAAACACCTTCCTTTGTATTTGAAATTTTATTTATGACACATTTTATTTTCGCCGTAAAAGTAGTGGTAACTCACGTCTACGGGATATGTTGTCTGTATAGTAGCCTGAGAATACAGCCTGTGTGTAGCTCACCTCTCAGAAAATATGATGTCGTCTGCAAGGGGAGGAGGCCATAGTGAAATATACGTATATATCTTCAAAAAGTGCCAGTAATTATATAGGGCATGTAAGGTAGTATATTCAAATTCTAATATTTGGCCAGTCAGGTATGACTTGAAACAAATACATGAGTGGATATTTACCACTTTATTGGTCCAGTGTTCATTTATAACAGGTAACACTGAACAAGGTTTATATAGATTTTAAATTTAACAGGTCAAAGGCTATGTATAGATGCCAAAGACGAGCGGTCAGGGCGTTCAATAGACTTGGAGTCTATAAAGATTGCCAAGCTAGAGTCTGCATATGGAATGCGAGATGCCAGACCGAAATTAAATTCAAGGTATATAAAGATATAAAAATAGATAAATATCATGGTTGCATATTGTCCAATGCTTTAAAAATATTTCAAGGCATTGAATGAAAAAAGGTTAAGGAGTCCTATTCAAAGGGCAGTACATACCTTGTAAATCGAGAGAGGTGAACTTATCACAAACTTAGCTGTCAGATGTTGTTTGCAAACTGACAGGGGAGTTGTGCTGGTTTATATGTGTGTATATCCCCAATCAGCGATCACAAGGATCAGCTGGCTGTAGGGGGTGGGAGGATCGGAGACACGTCGGCCCCCCGAGCGGTGTGCGCGCGGTCACCCATAGGCGCGGTCAGTACGATCGCGTCACATGGTGCGGCCCCGCCCACTCCTCCCGCCGGCACGTACGGCCTCACAGCCTGGATGCGCATGCCCAGACGGGGGAGCAAGATGGCGACATCGCTCCTCCCATGGGTCCCGCGTAGCCAATGCTAATGAAGCCAAAGAGGGGGGTGGAGAGCGTGGGATCGCTCTCCCGCCCCGCAATGCCGCACCGCCCTAAAAGGGCGTGCGGCTTACGTGCCGGGCTGACCCACACATCCAATCGTTCGTCTCACAGGGAAAACGGCAAGGTCTCAAAGAGTAATTAGTAATTGTGTCTGTATAGCCATCCTATTCGAGATGTTAAAATATAAAGGCGGCCTTCTACGGACAGAAAAACATTCATATCATTAAAGAGGGACAAATATGGCATACAAATCGACATATAATAATAACATGATTATGTAGAGCCTTCCATCTTTTGATCCTGCGCCAATGCTTAAAAACAGATGTGTATATAAACACTTAGGCATTGCAAGAGAAATTTTATCATATTGTATATAAATACATAGAAAAGGGGGGCTCATATCACATCCGTGTCAAATCAAATTGAATTGATTTAAGACGAATAGATAAGAGCGATTTAACAATTCATCAAAACACAGAATGAAATCTATAGAGAATCTGGAAAACATAATGTATAAGTATCAAAAATAGATTCAATTTACGTGTGACAGTATGGTGTACAGTCACATATCATAATATAAGAACCATTAAACGCTAGTGAATTTGTATATTGTTCACTTAATGCAGGCAAACACTGTAAAGTTGTATCTGAGCGTTTATGGTACTTAATTAATATTAGCATTCATTTTTCCATTCCTCCAGACACAAAACCTTCCAGAAAGGGTTTAAACCAAATGGCCTTGTTTAATCCCGGTGCTCGAGTGGCCCGGAGCTTATAGATCCACTTAGATTCGAGTTGGAGAAGGGACTTATTCCAGTCCCCTCCCCTGGGATTGGGATGGATTCGATCGAGGATCAGAAACTTGACTTTTGGAAATCTGCCCATGTGCACAGTACTGACATGTCGGCCCAGAGGGAGGTCTGGGTCGCAGGTCATCATACTGCGCACATGTCTGTATGCACGTTTCCAAAACTCAAGCTTCGTCTTCCCCACGTAAAAACATGAGCAATCGCACATGAGGAGGTAGACTACCCCTATGGTTTTGCAGTTGCCAAAGTGTTTTGCACGGAAAATCTCCCCGTTCGGTAAAATGGTTTTTTTTTCCGTGGCCATGTACTTACAGTAGTGACAGGAACCACACATATAAGTTCCTTTGTATTTGCAGTGTTGGTTACTACTTTTGAATTCACTGCTTGTAATACAATCCCGGATGGATGTTGCTCGTCTGAAAGTGAAAAGTGGTTTTTCGGGGACAAATTGACCTAATAGTGGGTCATATGTCAGCAGATGCCAATATTTTTCAACTATCATTTTCATTTGTTTTTGTTGATTATTATATCTGGAGATGATTCTGAGTGGGTTTGTGTCTTCTCTAGGTTTGTTCGTGTATAGGAGTTGGTCTCTACTTCTTAGGCATGCTTGTTGATATGATCTTTTTAGCGAAGCATGTGAGTACCCTCTCTGTAGTAATCTGGTACGTAAATTGTTGGCTTCTGTTTGGAAAATTGCATCATCGGCACAGTTCCTTCTAATACGTAAATATTGCCCATAGGGGTTGGAATTCATTATGCATGGTATTGTCATAAAAAGTGTTTGGGGACCTGGGTCCTGCCCCAGGGGACATGTATCAGTGCAAAAAAAAGTGATTTTAATAATGCTTAAAGTAAAACAATAAAAGTGAAATATTCCTTTAAATTTTGTACCTGGGGGGTGTCTATAGTATGCCTATAATATGGCGCATGTTTCTTGTGTTTAGAACAGTCCGAGAGCAAAATGACATTTCTAAAGGAAAAAAAAATAATTTAAAAGTACTGGTGGCTATAATGAATTGTCAGTCCCGGCAATACACATAAAAGTTCATTGATAAAAACGGCAAGGGATTCCCCCACAGTCCATTACCAGGCCTTTTGGGTCTGGTATGAATATTAAGGGGAACCCCACCCCAAAGTTAAAAAAAAAAATCACGTGGGGGTTCCCCCTCAAAATCCATACCAGATCTTTATGCAAGCATGCAACCTGGCAGGCCACAGCAAAAGAGGGGGGTACGAGAGAGCATCCCCCCTCCTGAACCGTACCAGGCTACATGCCCTCAACATGGGGAGGGTGCTTTGGGGTAGTGGACCCCCCAAAGCACCTTGTCCCCATGTTGATAGGGAGAAGGGCCTCATCCCCACAACCCTTGCCCTTGGTTGTGGGGGTCTGCGGGCGGGGGGCTTATTGGAATCTGGAAGCCCCCTTTAACAAGGGGACCCCCACATCCCGCCCCCCCCTGTGTGAAATGGTAACGGGGTACAAATGTACCCCTACCATTTCACAAATAATGTGTGAAAATGGTAAAAAAAAAACACAAGACACGGCTTGAGACAAGTCCTTTCTTAAAAAATAAAAGTGTCCCACAAAGTCCATTCATCTTCTTCTTCTCTCACTCCGACGGACCAAAAAAAAAAAAAAAGCCGCACGCCGCCTACGATCTGACTCCATGGGAGGCACCTGCCGTAATGACCGGCCTCTCAGGTGACAGCTCTTTTATAACTGAGGGCGGGGCCACACGATGATGTCGCTAGGTGATCCCGCCCGCCTCTGAGGCACAGGGACATCCCTATGGCTTCCCCGTAGCGCTGGAGAGTTAACTTAAATAGTGAAATATGAATAAACAAAAATTCATGAAAATTTATAGGAGGACCACAGCTGCTTCAGAGAGCTAGCAGCTAGCAGACTATCAAGCAATATACATCCTAATAAACAGTGTCTAATGTATGAATATTAACAGAAAACAAAACATAAAATCTAAAAGTTTTCAGGTGAAAAGTGCAACGGTGCTCAAAATATTTTGAATCACTGAAGCGGCTCCCCCTTTGGTGTCCTCACTCACCAAAATGATTGGATCCTCAGCTTCGCAGTCTGGGATTAAAAAGGCATTGGTCAAATGATCGGGGGATATGCTGGGTGGTTCCTCTGTAAAATCTTGCAGGGAGACGTTTTAAAGACAGGAAGGCTATACCACACTCCATAGATGGGGAAACAGAGAGAGAGCTCATAGTGAAATAACATTTGGCATCAATTATCAATCACATTCAATGCGCAACTTACAGGATTTTTGGCAAAAACAGGCATCAGTAAAAAAAATCATCCAAGTTCGCCGCTGAATGGCGTGCGTTCCACGGAGACGGAAATTTGCGTCAATGGTTAACACGAACAGGAAGTAGGTTGACGCGTTTTGCCCCTCCTCCAGGGCGTCATCAAAGACATCACTTCCGGTTCCATTACAATCTATTTCTACTCTATGCAGTAAAAAATTACCAATTACGATCTGTGTAGATACTCACTTCCTACTTTTACATCATTTCCTGTTGCCAAGTATAAAACTTTAATAACAAACACTTTAAAAGAACAATTTATCTGTTTAGCTATATGACAACAATGAAACCAACTAATGCGATATATATTGGAAATCTTTGTGTGTCTAAGAAACAATGAATAAACATTATTTGAAAAAGAAAGAAAGAAAAGAAAAAAGAAAAAAATGAAAGAAAATAAAAATAAATATAGAAATAGAAATAAAAATAAAATAAAAATAAATAAAATAAAAATAAAAATAAAATAGAAATAAAAAATAATAAATACATTTAAATAGAAAAAAAAATGAAATTGACCGCATGCCGACCAGCCTCCGGCAGCATGGCTCGACTGCGCAAATCGCTGTTATGCTACGTCAGTAGCATAAACGGCCACTAGGGGGCGCTTGCAAACCCCCGTTCGCTCCCCAAGCCGATGCAAGTGCCCGGAGGTCGCGATCGTCGCTCGGGGCACACGGAGAACCGGGAGCTGTGTGTGTAAACACACAGTTTCCAGTTCTCTGAGCAGTAAACTGACATATTGTCTGTTCATACAGAGTATGAACAGCGATCTGTTAGTTTCCCTGCACAGTCCCCATCCCCCCTTCAGTTAGAACACTCCCTAGGATACATATTAACCCCTTCACTGCCCCCTAGTGTTAACCCCTTCAATCCCTGCCAGTGACATTTTTACAGTAATCAATGCAATTTTAATCGCACTGATCGCTGTATTAATGCCAATGTTCCCAAAAATGTGTCATAGATGTCCGACGTGTCCGCCATAATGTTGCAGTCATGATAAAAATCGCTGATCGCCGCCATTACTAGTAAAAAAAAATATTAATAAAAATGCCATAAAACTATGCTCTATTTTGTAGAAGCTATAACTTTTGCGCAAACCAATCAATATACGCTTATTGCGATTTTTTTTTTTACCAAAAATATGTAGAAGAATATGTATCGGCCTAAACTGAGGAAAAAAAAATTTTTATATATTTTTTGGTATAATTATTATAGCAAAAAGTTAAAAATAATGTGTTTTTTTCAAAATTGGCTCTTTTTTTGTTTATAGCGCAAAAAATACAAACCGCAGAGGTGATCAAATACCACTAAAAGAAAGCTATTTGTGGGAAAAAAAGGATGTCAATTTTGTTTGGGAGCCACGTTGCACGACAGCGCAATCGTCAGTTAAAGCGACACAGTGCCGAATCTAAAAAAGTGGTCTGGTCTTTGGCCAGCCAAATTGTCCGGGGCTTAAGTGGTTAAAATAAAAATAAAAATAAATAAAAATGAAAATAAAAATAAAAAAAATAAAAATGAAATAAAATAAAATCTCTCAAATCATATTACCAATTGGACAAAAAACAATTGAGATCTAATTCAATGTTAAGGCCATGGGGACTCAAAGTCCAGAGCCTATGGATCCATTGGGTCTCATTCTGTGAGATAGCTTTCTTGAGATTGGAACCTCTCCAATGTTCCTCCACCCTATCTTTCCCACAGAATGTGAGGCCCCTTGGGTCTCCATTGTGGAACAATCTGAAATAATTGGACAGGCCATGATGTTTATAGCCCTTTTTGATTCTATTGACATGCTCCCTAAGCCTTACCCCTAATTTTCACATGGGTGGTCCCAGAAGTGATATTTTTTTTTATTTCAAAAGACCTACCCTCAGAAAAAGAGCTGAAGTGGGTAGTTTTCCTTTTCCTATGTTTGGAGGTTTTACACATCACACATTTACCACAACTAAAAAAAAACAACTGTGGACCGGTGCTCTAGCCAGGACGTTCAGGCCCCAAAATGCAGAACTTGAACCAAAAAAGGGCTGGCGACTCGGATGCTCTTGAATAAAAGTACTTTATTTCGTTACATAGGTACACGAGTACAGGCTACGTTGACGCGTTTTCGGCTAAGATGCCTTCATCAAAGCATACATATTTGATTTAAAAACTGATATTTATAACAGAGTAAGCACTCCAAATTGGGCGGGTGCATCCTAATCAGAGCAATCAAAACAATTAAAAACACATGCCATACATGCCATACTACAATCAGGTCATCAATGAAACGACCATACCAGGCGATGTTGGTTTTGAATGGGTTACCATGGGCAGAAATAAAGTTAATTTTGTCACTACCTTTTCTTTAGAATACAACAAAATCGTTGCGATTCTTAAAGCACATCTCCCCATTTTGTATGCTGACAAGGATCTCTACTCTGTTATCCAGGGGGGTTGCCAATTTTCCAGTAGAAGGGCCCCCAGTCTGGGAAGTATGTTGTCACCCAGCTTGTTTTGTTCTCAGGAGTCAAACAAATCGCAGACCTGACTTTCCACTGTAGGTTCCTACATGTGTGGCCACAACACCTGTAGGCAGTGTCATAGACATAAAAAAGCACCTCAGTTTTTTCTTTTTCTACCAAGAAAACAAATACCGTCAAACAGTACATAAACTGCAACTCTAAATCAGTGGTATATGTTATTCAGTGTAGTGCCTGCAGTCTACAGTACGTTGGGTGCACTATACGTGCGTTATACGCGCGTTGAGAGTCAGAATCTCGGAACATGTGAACGATACTACAAATATTAATGCTAAAAATATCTCAAATGTGTCAAAACATTTCCGGGAATTCCATCATGGTAATCTTGACACTTTTTCCTTTTTTAGTGCTGAACAGGTTAAAAAAAAACCAAGAGGAGGTGACACTCATCGTATTTTGCTTAAACGCGAAGTGTGGTAGATCCATACCCTCAATACTAGAAAACCATATGGTTTGAACGATAGGATGGACATAAATCTTTTTTTTAACGTAATTGCATTATTTAACATAGTCGCATTGTTTGATACATTTATCGCACCATTTTGAATATGCTTTATTTGTTCATGATATGTCCCTCACATGCCTGCTGTGCTTCTCTCCATGTGTTTTTAATTGTTTTGATTGCTTTGATTAGGATGCACCCACCCAATTTGGAGTGCTTGCTCTGTTATAAATATCAGTTTTTAAATCAAATATGTATGCTTTGATGAAGGCTTCTTAGCCGAAACGTGTCAATTTTTCAAACGCCTATCTTTTGGAAAAAACTGTTTCAGGAATATCTAAAAAAAAAATAAAAACACTAAAGATAACCCGATTTTTTTGTAAAATGTGAAAAATGACGTTATGCCAAGTAAATAGATACCTAACATGTCACGCTTTAAAATTACTTAACAATCTCTATAGGCAACCCTTTAAAATTTTCTACAGATTACATGTTTAGAGTTACAGAGGAGGTCTAGTGCTATAATTATTGCTCTAGCTCTAACGTTCACAGCGTATGTAACCTGTGTGTATCCGGCTCTGATACTAGCCAGTGCCTCACCAGCCACTGACCTCACCGCACGTCCCTGATGTACACATAGGCTTTTAGCAGAGTTTAGGAGCTGTCGTATTTAGGTGAGATCAAACCTCCCTCTCCTGAACATGGAAGAATCGAGGATAGGAACATTTTGACCGCAGGGAAGCACAAAATCGTACCAAAAACAAGGTTTGTGCTTTTGCCGCGATTTGCGTTTTCCCGCAGCCAGGGTGGGCTAGTGTACATGTAGCCTTATCCTACATATCTGAAACATTTAAACAGCCCTGGGTGCTGAAGCTGTCAGAATACAATAGTCAGCGGTGCAGAGAGAGATCCAACCATGCTGTTTAGCATGTGTGGGGGAAACTATTTGATTTCCCTACCTGCTGGCAATAATCACATGCTAAAAATCAAACATGCTGGTTGTACCCAAGTTGATCCGGATTGACTTGGGTACAATCAGCCTGCTCATAGATGGATCGAATCTCGGCCGATCCCTGCTGAACAATCGATCCATCTATGGCCGGCTTTACAGTACAAATGTTAAAGAAAATTTGGTCTGATTCAGATTTATATTCTGATAAAAGTACATTAGTGTGTTAGTAACCTTCCCCATCACACCCTGGCCTAGCCTTCCAGGGCAGCTATTTAAGTGGCCAGGGTCAATTTTTCGTAGTTGAATGCTATTGAGATAGGTTGCTGCCAGATTTGTTAATCCTTCTCTCCTCTATCACAACAAGGACACATGTTGAAGATATGAATATGTATAGAGTGCTTCTCTATGACTGAACTCCAAGATCATACCCATACCAATAGTTATTGTGTGTAGACATCTTTAACTTTTCTTCAGTGGTAAAACTGCTGTGCAACTGCCTCTTTTTACTGCCCACCAGCAAGCAACGAGTGTGATAGAGCCCTCAATGTGCCCAAACAGAAACAAATGGCATAAAAGTGTTTTTACTAAGAGTGTTATGTGGTGCACCACATGTTTATCAGTAAGTAGCAGGAAGAGTTTTTAAAACGTCCATAATCGAGGTTGAATTCTGGTTGGCACAAAGTAGTTTAACCACTTCAGCCCCGGACCAATTTGCAGCTAAAGGACCAGGCCCCTTTTTGCGATTCGGCACTGCGTCGCTTTAACTGACAATTGCACAGTCGTGCGACGTGGCTCCCAAACAAAATTGGCGTCCTTTTTTTTCCCACAAATAGAGCTTTCTTTTGGTAGTATTTGATCGCCCCTGCGGTTTTTATTTTTTGCGCTATAAACAAAAATAGAGCGACAATTTTGAAAAAAATGCAATATTTTTTACTTTTTGCTATAGTAACTATCCCCAAAAAATATATAAAAAAACATTTTTTTTCCTCAGTTGAGGCCGATACGTATTCTTCTACATATTTTTGGTAAAAAAAAATCGCAATTAGCGATTATTGATTAGTTTGCGCAAAAGTTATAGCGTTTACAAAATAGGGGATAGTTATATAGCATTTTTATTAATATTTTTTTTTTTACTAGTAATGGCGGCGATCAGCGATTTTTATTGTGACTGCGACATTATGGCGGACACATCGGACATTTTTGACACATTTTTGGGACATTTGTCATTTATACAGAAATCAGTGCTATTTAAATAGCACTGATTCCTATGTAAATGACAGTTGTAGTGAAGGGGTTAACCACTAGGGGGCGGGGAGGAGTCAGTGTGACGTGTTGTGTTCTTTTTACAGTAGGGGGGCGTGGCTGTACGTCTGACGTCATTGATCGGCTTTCCCGATGACAGGGAACAGCCGATCAATGACAGGCAGTGTAGGAAGCGCGGGGAGAGGTTTGTTTACACAAAACTCTCCCCGTTCTTCAGCTCCGTAACCCGATCGCAGGATACCAGCGGTGATCGGGTCCGCTGGTCCCGCGGCCGTGGTCACGGAGCTCCCGACCGGGTCGCGAGCGCGCCGCTGGCGGCGCGCGCGCGCCCCCCGGGCAAGCAAATTAAAGGGGACGTACCCGTACGTGCTTTTGCCTGCCCGTGCCATTCTGTAGACGTATATCTACATGAGGCGGTCGGGAAGCGGTTAATTATCTCTGGTGAACAGAACTGTGTTCTCAATACTGTAAGTATAGGATTTTGTTTATACTGTATAATTTCCCTTAAATCCAAGAACAAAAATTTACAGTATTGCAGCCTACAGATCCTTGAATGTGGTGGCTGCATTCATTTTCTTTTCTTTTTTACACTTTTTTCCCTTATTTTAACCAAGTAATTCTGCCATTAACACACTTCCTGTCCTGCTAGTGTAAGAAGTATTGAGCAGTGTTGTCATTCTAGTACAAGGAGTGTGTGTTATGACTATATAACACCTCACTCTCTTCTTCATAACAGGGGGAGGTGTTTTGTAGTCCATGGGAATAACTGGGAACAATTCTAACCAATAACAGCCAGGAGGCAGAGAGCACAGAAAGTTATCAGCGCACACGATTTTAGACTGGATGAACAGCTATTTTTTACACTTTTTTCCCTTATTTTAACCAAGTAATTCTGCCATTAACACACTTCCTGACTGGATGAACAGCTATTTTTTGCACTTGTCAAACAGATATAATAAAACACTTTCAATGGTATATTTAACTGAGTTTACATACACTTTAGGCCCCTTTCACACGAGGCGGACTCCGCTTCCACGGAGTCTGCCTCTGTCCGCCGGCTCAGCGGGAGATCTCTCCGTTGATCTCCGCTGAACCGGCGGATGACAAGTCCCTCTCTGCTCACTGAGCGGGGAGGGGCTTGCGAGCGCCGCTGGTCTCTATGGAGAGATCGGATGAAAACGGACAGTGTGTCCGTTTTCATCAGATCTCACCCGATCCGATCCGCCAGCGACGGATCTGGACGTAGAGCCATACGTCTGCTTTTGGCGGATCGGACCGGGTCGGATGTCAGCGGACATGTCTCCGCTGACATCCAACGCTCCATAGACTAACATGGAGCGCCTGTTCAGATCCGCCGTCAAAACTGACAGGCGGATCTGAACGGTCTGACCATGTGAAAGGGGCCTTAAACCTGCTTGTCTATTGTGAACACATAGGGGTTGATTTACTAAAGGCAAATAGACTTGCCCTCTGCAAGTGCAGTTGCTCCAGAGCTTAGTAAATGAGGTAAGGCTTTACTTTGCAAAGAGTACCCAATCACATGCAAGGAAAATAAAAAAACGTTTTTGTTTGCACATGATTGGATGATGGAAGTCAGCAGAGCTTCTGCTCATTTTCTAAGCTCTGGAGCAACTGCACTTGTGCACAGTCTTTTTGTCTTTAGTAAATCAACCCCATACTCTCTGCTCAGCCTTTATTAACTCAGCCCCTAATTAAAGTTATTATTGTCTTTTCTCAGTTCTCTTATCACTTTATTACTGTCCTTCTCATTGGACCAAAAATGTGAATCACAAGTGGTTTGGCCGTATTAACCATTGCTCTTAACTAATTTATGTACTAATAAGTCCGATATGCCCATATTCAGGCAAATGTGTATTGCTAGAAGCAGTTATTAGATTCCTTATATACACATAATGCATTATATATAATGAACACACTGATACTATGAACTTGTTAGGAATAACAAATAATTTATTAATGTTATCTTTTGCACAAATATAGTCCAAAATTTGTAACCAAAATAAATATTTACAGCATCATATAAAAAATAAGAAAATGGTTGAGGACATGATTTTCACAGCCAGCTGTGTTTAGTGCAAATACATAAGGTAAAAGTACAACAACACCCCCCATAAAACACTTTACTAGATCAACTCTTAGCTTATGCACTTTACATCATTAACATACCTAATGAGCTTATTTGGCGATTGGAAATACCTTCCTTTTTCTTTAAATACTTTTTTTACCAACAAACATACATTGGTTCTTTCTAACATCAATTTCCTGAACCTTTCTAAAGCAAAGATTACTATTTCAGTGCAGTAGAAACATACATTTTATCAAATCCATCAACTATCAGCTATACTTTCCTAAACATACTGCATACGTACTATGACATTCTTCTGTGTAACGTGTACCTTATAGCTTCAGTGTATAACACAAGCTTCCTTCATTTTCACCATTGTGCATTCCTTAAAAATAACTTAATTAGCATATATTTAATATATATAATTTAAATAACACATGTACAACACAATTGTTTATAAAATGATCACTATTGAGCCATAATAGTGTAATAAATATGTATAAATATGAAAAGTACAATATCAACTTTTTTTCTTAAAGTGCAAATCAGAGGTCGTTGATAACCTCTTAATCTGAAAACCCTGTAGAACAGAGAGTCTATTGAACACTGGTAGCCCAGCTTTGTGGCACAGACATCTCAGAGCCTGGCGGGCACATTCCAGTGTCCTTTCCTTCAATCAGGTAGCATTTGATGCCTTGGAGATGAAGATGCAATTTGGCAATTCAGTCTGTACATGGAAATCAGTCATGTGGCTCCTTGGATGTCTGCCTTGCTAGTGTATTGAACAGTTTGTCCCAGTGAGTAAAGTAAGGCGCATAGTTCCAGACAAATTTCTGGTGATGGAGGTCATGATGTCCTGGCCCCCCGCATAAGCCAAAGGGTACCAGTCTATGTGCGGACCAGGGAAAGTCATAGCCACAGTGATCTTCCACAGACAGGTAGATATGGATGATGAAGATGGCCATCTCAGTTAAAGGATGACACCCCAGCATTATCGGACTGACATTAGCAAAGAACCCCAATGACAGCATCTCCCATGCGCTGGAGTACTGTGTTGCCAGGGCAAAGGTGGCAGTGTACTTGTGATGTGTCTTGTGGAAGTTCTTGTACAGCCAGGGCACCTTGTGATGCAGCAAGTGCCAGGCAAAGTACTGGAAGTCAAAGAGCAGCATGCAGGCAATGATGTCCAACACAACGCGATGCAGCTCAGGTGCCAAGGATGGCAGGTGCACCGGTCTCCAGTACCAATAGGCAACGCTCAGAGGAAATATGAACACCAGGTGACTGTAGATGGTGTGTGCCAAGCAGTGCAGCACCATGGCCAACGTGGGTCTGGATTTAGGCTGCACTTGGTACTTCTTCAAGGCTGGTATTCTGAGACAGAGGATGTCTAATGCCAGATAAGGGAGACAGAAAGCCATGTAGACAGTGAAGGAGAACAGCACTGGATAGAAGGGAGATCTGATGATGTGCTCTTTAGATAGCACATAGTCCCATACAGGTTGCAGGAAGAGTCCTGGCTGTGCTGCTTCCCACATGGAGAAGGATGGAGTCATCAGCACACTGCTACGGTTCATTATGAATGAGCTGAATACACACACAGCACACTTCTCTGCTTATATAGACCTCATACTTCCTGCACTCAACCAATCAGCTGCATAGAGGACCTTTTTCTAAGGAATTTCCCTCCTACTTTACTTTTTACGAAACGGAGGGTGAGGCCAGGAAAACAATGTGCTCAGGTGGAGCTCCGAGTCACCACCTGCAGATATTGTGCAGAATCCTCTACAGTTTCCGACTATAAATTTAATTTTCCACAACGCAACGCTGCAGGCTGCCATCTAAAAATAACTTTGTTTTTTTAGTGCCCTGTTCAAAGCATACGTGTGCCATGTAAGGTTGTCGCCTCATCCCTTTAAACCCGAACACATAAATTACACAGGTTCTGGGGCTAATTGAATGCAGATATGACACCAAGTGAGTTTAATTACCACCTTAATCAGCCACAGAACCTGTGGAATTCATATGTGTTCGGTTTTAAAGAGATGAGATGGCAACCCTAGACTGCCGTGGCGTGCAGAAAACGCAGCTCAATGGACATGATATGATTGAGCCCAAAGTACACCTATCATTAAAGAATTATGGAGGAATCATAGCTGGCCTCTGCTCATCACTACTTCACTAATCACGGTCATGCTGATGCTTTGGCTTCAGCACGTCCGACTTTAATATATAGAATTGTGGAACTTCTGCGTCTGACGCATGTGTGTCCCAGGTCTGTGATTTCAAAGCATTGAGAGCAGACACAGCCAAAAATATAGCATTTTTTAAATTGGGCCAGCAGTGGCAGCCCCGGTACTTTAATGACACGTGTACATGTTGCTCTCTTTTGATTACAACTGGGAAACCTGAAACTCTCCATCTACTATAGAACCACAAGTCCCAGCATGCCCACTTTATTCTATTTAGACTTTTAATGCTCAGACTACTTTGGCTCACTCTGAGCTGTAAGGTGCAATGCATAATTATGTTTGCAGATGAAGGATAAACCTGGCCACACAGTAGTAGAACTTTAAAAATGTTCTTTTTCGCAAATATTTATTTGATTTTTCTAATTGTTAGTGGGGTTAAATCGACATTTGTTTTTGACCGTAGTAATAAGAAAAGTTGAAGGAGCAGGATGGAAAACAGTTTAACAGTGTTTAACAGTGTATGCGGTTCTCATTTCCGGAAAATCGATTCATTCCAAAAGGTAATAATAAAAACAAATTAAACCTTGTTCTTTGTAAAGTGAGATCCGAAGCGATAGAAATGTAATGAAAGTAGTGAAGGGCCGGCATGACAGAGTGAGAAGGGGAGGCAATGAAGGGGTTAAGGAAGTTAAAGTTGTAGAAGCAGGGAAAGAGAGGATTGGCTGGGAGAAGCAGGATAGGGAGGGATTAGGTAGGAGGCGGGGCTCTCGGGCATTATTGGAGGGTCAGCAAGGTGGAAGAAGCAGGCAGTTTAAACCATGGGTCTTCAAACTACGGCCCTCCAGTTGTTCAGGAACTACAATTCCCATCATGCCTAGTCATGTCTGTGAATGTCAGAGTTTTACAATGCCTCATGGCATGTGTAGTTCTGCAACAGCTGGAGGGCCGTAGTTTGAGGATCCCTGGTTTAAACGCTAGACATGTGCGATTAGTTTCGAAATTCGTACATTCGTACGAATCCGTAGTACGATTTTTTTCGAATATGAATTCTGTATGGAATACGAAATTCTGTTTACGAATTTCGGCTCCGAATTATTCAAATCCAACTATCAAATATCGAATTTCAACTAATACGAAAGAAATTATTATAGCGGATATAACGAATGAATTCGAATGAATTCGAATGATTTGAAAGACAAAGTGTCATTTTTGCAGGAAAAATTCCGTTTACGAATTTCGGCTCCAAATTATTCGAATCCAACTACCAAATATAGAATTTCAACTAATACGAAAGAAATTTATTATAGCGGATATAACGAATGATTTGAATGAATTCAAATGATTCGAATGACAAAGTGTAATTTTTGCAGGAAAAAAGCTATTTAACCACTTCAGCCCCGGACCATTTGGCAGCCAAAGGACCAGAGGTCTTTTTTCAATTTCGCACTGCACTACTTTAACTGGTAATTGCGCGGTCATGCAATTTTGTAACCAAACGAAATTTGCGTCCTTTTCTTCCCACAAATAGAGCTTTCTTTTGATGGTATTTGATTGCCTCTGTGATTTTTATTTTTTGCGATATAAACGGAAAAAGAGCGAAAATTTTGAAAAAAAAAGAGATTTTCTACTTTTTGTTATAAAAAAAATCTAATAAACTCAATTTTAGTCAAACATTTGGGCCAAAATGTATTCAGCCACATGTCTTTAGTAAAAAAAATGCCAATAAGCGTATATTATTGGTTTGCGCAAAAGTTATAGCGTCTACAAACTAGAGTACATTTTCTGGAATTTACACCGCTTTTAATTTATGACTGCCTATTTCATTTCTTGAGGTGCTAAAATGGCAGAGAAGTACAAAACCCCCCCAAATGACCCCATTTTGGAAAGTAGACACCCCAAGCTATTTGCTGAGAGGCATGTTGAGCCCATTGAATATTTTTTTTTTTTAGTCCCAAGTGATTGAATAAAGACAAAAATAAAAAAGATTTTTTTTTTTTTCAAAAAGTTGTCACTAAATGATATATTGCTCACACATGCCATAGTTATATGTGGAATTGCACCCCAAAATACATTTTGCTGCTTCTCCTGAGTATGGGGATACCACATGTGTGGGACTTTTTGGGAGCCTAGCCGCGTACGGGGCCCCGAAACCCAAGCACCGCCTTCAGGATTTCTAAGGGTGCAAATTTTTGATTTCACTCCTCACTACCTATCACCGTTTCGAAGGCCATAAAATGCCAAAATAGCACAAAACCCCCCAAATGACCCCATTTTGGAAAGTAGACACCCCAAGCTATTTGTTGAGAGGCATGGTGAGTATTTTACAGCTCTCATTTGTTTTTGAAAATGAAGAAAGTAAAGAAAAAAAAAAAAATTTTTTCTTTTTTCAATTTTCAAAACTTTGTGACAAAAAGCGAGATCTGCAAAATACTCACAATACCTCTCAGCAAATAGCTTGGGGTGTCTACTTTCCAAAATGGGGTCATTTTGGGGGGTTTTATGCCATCTGGGCATTCCATGGCCTCCGAAACTGTGATTGGCAGTGAGAAGTGAAATAAAAAAAATTACACCCTTAGAAAGCCTGAAGGCGGTGATTGGTTTTTTGGGGTTCCGTACGCAGCTAGGCTCCCAAAAAGTCCCACACATGTGGTATCCCCGTACTCAGGAGAAGCAACAGAATGTATTTTGGGGTGTATTTCCACATATGCCCATGACATGTTTGAGCAATATATCATTTAGTGACAACTTTTTGTAAAAAAAATATATATATTTTTTTTTTTTTCATTATTCAATCTCTTGGGACAAAAAAAAAAAATATTTAATGGGCTCAACATTGCTCTCATCAAATAGCTTGGGGTGTCTACTTTCCAAAATGGGGTCATTTGGGGGGGGTTTGAACTGTCCTGGCATTTTATGCACAACATTTAGAAGCCTATGTCACACGTCACCCACTCTTCTAACCACTTGTAGACAAAGCCCTTTCTGACACTTTTTGTTTACATGAAAACATATTTTTTTTTTGCAAGAAAATTACGTTGAACCCCCAAACACTATATATATTGTTAAAGCAAAGGCCCTACAGATTAAAATGGTGGGTGTTGCATTTTTTTTTTCCACACAGTATTTGCGCAGCGATTTTTCAAACGCATTTTTTGTGGAAAAAATACACTTTTTTTTATTTTAATGCACTAAAACACACTATATTGCTCAAATTTTTGATGAAATAAAAAATATGATCTTAGGCCGAGTACATGGATACCAAACACGACATGCTTTAAAATTGCGCACAAACACGCAGTGGCGACAAACTACATACATTTTTAAAAGCCTTTAAAAGCCTTTACATGATACCACATTAGATTCACGGAGGAGGTCTACTGCTAAAATTACTGCCCTCGATCTGACCTTCGCGGTGATACCTCACATGCATGGTGCAATTGCTGTTTACATATGACGCCAGACCAACGCTTGTGTACGCCTTTGCGCAAGAGAAGGGGGGGCAGGGGTGCTGTTTTTTTTTTTTTTGGTTTTTTTTTTATTTATTTAGCTTTTTTATTTTATTTTTAAACTGTTCCTTCCATTTTTTTTTCTTTGTTATGATTTTTATTGTTATCTCAGGGAATGTAAATATCCCCTATGATAGCAATAGGCAGTGACAGGTACTCTTTTTTTGAAAAAATTGGGGTCTATTAGACCCTAGATCTTTCCTCTGCCCTCAAAGCATCTGACCACACCAAGATTGGTGTGATAAAATGCTTTCCCAATTTCCCAATGGCGCGGTTTATATCCGGGAGGGGGGACATTCCCTCCCACTGCTTGTAAAAGCAGTCTAGAGGCTAATTACCCGCTAGAATTGCTTTTACATGAAAGCCGATCACTGGCTGAAAAGAATGATACCAAGATGATACCTAAACCTGCAGGCATCATTCTGGTATAACCATTCAAAGTCCAGCAACATACTGGACATATATTGTAATCTTTTTTTTTTCATGCAGCCTCTTGGCTGAACGAAAAAAAGAGATTGATTGGTGGGTATGCCCACCATTAGAATACCTCCCTTCATCCACCCACTTCTAATGATGGGCATACATGCACCATTTATATATGCCGATGCATGGGGGCATCCTCCCGCAAAAGTTATGCCGTGTACACACGGTCGGAATTTCGACCGTATGTACGTGGCATTAGGAGCCAATCGCTCCTCCCCCCCCCTGCTGCCCCCATGCTTCGGCATATATGCTCTTTTTTTTAACTGTGGTGGTGAAATCACCTCCTACAGCGTTGGAGTCGCGGCTTTATGTATCGTGGGAGCAAACGCTGTTGCTGTCAAGATAAATAAATCCGCGTTGCAACTGAATGGCGCACCTGAAAACAAAAAAAATGCTCAACACTAAAACACACAGTAAACAAAATTACATACCTGAAAAGCAAGCATGATAAAACATAATAAAACATAATAAAACATTGCAGAATATAATGGAGTAAAAAAAGAGCAACAATAGAGAGAGAATAGAGTGAGAGAGAGAACAATAAAACGACAACTATTTTTTTTTTTTTTTATTTTTTTGAGATTCACAGGTAAAAAAGCTCCTGACTGAAGCGACTGAATCAAAACGCTACCACAAAAAAAATGTTAGCGATCGCAGGGATCAGGCCTGACTCTGCGAACGCTGCAGTTATGTGTGCTTAGTGTTTTGTAAGTGACAGTGATCGATCGATACTGCACTTGGGTGGGCTGGGCTGGGCGGAGGGGGAAAACGCAGGTGCTAGCAGGTATCTGGGCTGATCCCGCTAACAATGCGTTTTTTTTTTTTGGAACCCTAAACTGCTGGGACGCTAGTATAGATCTGATCAGATCAGATATTGATCTGTTCAGATACTGTGCCACTAAGGGAGGTGTATGCTTTGCGCGTGGGTGTTTGCGGTACTGGCACTAACCTGGGGCGACGCAGACCTTATTTGACCCTAAAACCTAATTGATATCACCCGCCGGGCGATCAGGGGGTTAAACCGTTATTGGGTAATAAATGGCGGGTGCCCTGACAGTATAAAAAACAAGCTAACTAACCAGCGTCACCCGTAACAGTAATACAAAAAAAAACTGGTTACCTAGCGACACTAATGCAGCGATCAGAAAAACGATCGCTTAGTGACACTGGCAAAAGGGGGTGAAAGGGTTAACTAGGGGCAATCAGGGGGTTAAACCTTTATTAGGTAATATATGGGGGTACCTGACGCTATATAAAAACCTGACGGGGAACCTAAATAACGAAATAACTAACTGGCTAACCAGCGTCACCAGTGACAGTTATACAGTGATCACTGGTGAAAGGGTTAACTCTAGGGCAATCAGGGGGTTAAAACCTTTATTTAGGTTGTAATATGGGGGTACCTGACCTATAAACCTATTTATGAACCTATATAAACATGGCGGTTACCTAAAAAAAAAAAATGGTTACCTAGCGACACTAATGCAGCGATCAAAAAACGATCGCTTAGTGACACTGGCAAAAGGGGGTGAAAGGGTTAACTAGGGGCAATCAGGGGGTTAAAACCTTTATTAGGTAATATATGGGGGTACCTGACGCTATATAAAAACCTGACGGGGAACCTAAATAACGAAATAACTAACTGGCTAACCAGCGTCACCAGTGACAGTTATACAGTGATCACTGGTGAAAGGGTTAACTCTAGGGGCAATCAAGGGGTTAAAACCTTTATTTAGGTTGTAATATGGGGGTACCTGACCTATAAACCTATTTATGAACCTATATAAACATGGCGGTTACCTAAAAAAAAAAAATGGTTACCTAGCGACAGCAGTGACACTAATACAGCGATCAGAAAAACGATCGCTTAGTGACACTGGCAAAAGGGGGTGAAAGGGTTACCTGGGGGGCAATCAAGGGGTTAAACCTTTATTAGGGGGGGGTGGGGGGCTACCTTGGACCTAAAACTAACTGCACTGACAGTTATTAAAGTCACACTGACACTAAATGCAGTGATCAGTAAAAAAATGATCACTGCAATTAGTGACACTGTGACTGGGGGGGGAGGGGGTGATCTGGGGGGTGATCTGGGGGTGACAGGGGGGTGTTTTGTGTGCCTATGTGTACTGGTGTCAGTGTACTGTTGGTGCACTAACCTTTAGATGTTCACAGCTCGGCGTTCCGGTCACATAGACCGGCGCACCGAGCGTGACATCACTTCCTCTGCCTGTGTTTTGATTGACACAGACAGAGGAAGCATCTGATTCGCCAGGAGCGATC